>JAFIRS010000021.1:0-1200000 GCA_018342105.1 Gonioctena quinquepunctata | reverse complement strand
AATTTACTGCTTTTTCTATAATTTTTGAAAGTACCGAAAGAATAGAGATTGGTCTTTTTTGCCGGTTTTGGAAATTGGCTCAACTTTGGCAATTTTTTATTTGTCAGGTAGTGAGCCTGTAGAGAATGTTGAATTTATTAACATAATCTTTAAAGGTGCGATTTCTGATTTTACCATTTGCACAATTTTTGTGGTAATATCATATCCTGGAGCTTTTCTTGCATCAAATTCATTGATGATCTCTTCTATTTCTTGAGATTCACTTGGTATCAAATATATTGATGATAATTTTGACTGAATTGGAATTTTGCCATGAAACCCGATGACAACTCAGGACCAATATTAATGAAATAATCATTGAACTCTTCACAAATTTCTCATTGTTTATCGATATTTTTTCTATTTTTCATCGTAACAGCTGGATTTATTATATAATACAGTCAAACTCGGCTATAACGAACACGTTTATTACGAACCATTTGAAAAGTCCCGCCAAAAACGCCTATACCCCCCATGCATTTTTGTTTGGGTATAACGAACTCGGCTATTGCAAACAATTGGATATACCGGTCTACAAATTGAGTCCGTGAAATACATAAACTCGGTTATAACGAACTACCGAGGAAAGATTGTTCAATCATGTGTCGATAATTTGCGTAATTTAATGACAGTGGTCGACTGGTGGGATTCCCCTATTTCTCTGTTGGGGATTTTTTTGATACATGGTGTAGTGTTAGTACGTGTTCAACTGTGTTGTAGCAACATGCCTAATCCAAAAGCATGCAGGAAGGCTATTACATTGTCAGTTAAGCTGGAAATAATTGGAAAATTAGAGAGTGGGTGCGCAAATGCACAAATTTGTCGGGATTATGTTCTCAAAAAATATACTACATATTTTCTTTATAGCATGTACTACATATTTTCTTTATAGCTAACACCCTTTATAACAAATCATTTCAGAAGTCATTAAGCCGTTCGTTATAGCCGAGTTTGACTATAGTTCATTTAATGAGTTCCAAACTGATTTTGTTGTTTTTGCTTCTTTAACACTCAATTTAACTAATTTATTATAGTTATCATAGGAATCAATAAACAATTGGGTGGGGTTATATTTTTTTTAAGTAGAATTTATCTCGGAGTTTAATTAGTTTGGAGGAATTCTCATTGAACCAGGGTTTTGAGTCTTCTCTTATTTTTATGACTTGAAAATATCAGAAAGATACCTTGTTGTTGAAGGACTTCCTGCCAGCTCTGTTCATCTGTAGGTTTGACTAGGATCAAGTAATCATGTTCTACTGGACCGAGATTGGGGCTACTCATAGGTATACATAGTTCATTACTATTACAAGTGATGTGATAACATTTATCATTGTGCATAAAAGCAACATTGCAGGTGTCTTTCGAACAGCATTCCAACACACACTGTTTCAGTTTGGTTACTCCTTTGATGTCTTCAAATATACCTAAAGAGAAGATGTATATTCTCAAAGAGATCTGAAAATACTTATTTTATCGTATATTAGGTAAAAATGCAGTTTAGGGAGAATTCGCAGCAAAATTTTTGGTTTATGCTCATTTCTCTGAAAGCTCGAAAATAAAAATAAATTATTGGCGGTCACGTATTTTGAAGAATTTATTCAAATTTAAAATGCCCTATTTTTATTGAATGTATGTGTCTGTGGAAGAAGAAACAGCCAATCATGTGGTTACAACTAGTTGGCATAGCTGTTGTATATTGGTCGACGTCGGTGATGTAGCATGTACTTGCATCTAGAGACTGATTGTCACTATTGTGCCTCAATAATAATTCGGAAAAAACGAGAAAAGTATCGAGCATAGCAAATCGTTACTTGGTAAGGTTGGTTGGCTTGCATTCAACTTCGATAGCAAGGTCAGCCAAGTTAGGCTAGGTTGTGTCCCTTCTTTAACGTAAGATATTGACCGGGTTCTTTTTTCTGCAGACTGGATGGAGGCATGCTGAAGGTGTGTCTTGGGCTGTAGACTACAGATCAAGAGGTCAACAAAATGCAGGGATTGTAGGGTTTGACTTTTGACCATTTAAAGCCATCAACATCGTAAATATACAAATTACTATGCTTCTGGTGGGTAAGAGTAAGAATCGTGGTATGTATTTACATTCTGTAGAAAAATATATATTTTAGAAAACGGCAGTTTTTTGTACAAAAAACAAGTGATTAAAGGGTGTGTGTGTGTGTGGTGTTTTTCTTAAAAGAAGGATGAATGGTGAATGTTTTCGGTGGCCGAAAATAGCGCTGAAAAATAAGGCTTTTTGTACTTCTGGAAGCTCGTATTTTGGAAAGTATCTAAGAGTGCAACTTTTTTGACTTCGGATTTGTGTTCAGAAGCTGAAAATACAATAGTTTTACCAATTGTATGTAACAAATCGTACAAGACTAATTATTGGATATTTATCATCGTGAAAATCTTAATAGGTTTTAGATATTCCATTTCCTTTTTTTTATGACTCACCGACGGAGTTTTTAATATTTTTTTTGGGGTTAGGGAGGCTTTTATAATTCACAAAAAAAATGTATTTTTTATATGTGTATTCTCCCTAAACTGCATTTTTTCCGTATATTATAGTAAACAATAGATTACCAGCAGAAACATTCCCTTTAGGAATACATCCCTTGAAGGTTTTTTCCAACATTCGAGGACATTGTTCCCTGATATCATTCGAGGAGCGATAAAGATGACAACATGTTAAGCACGACGCAAAAATTGCTATAACTAGTAGTACGTTTCCTTTCATTATCTGCAAATAATTAATTTGAAATTTTAGCGAACACCCACAACATTGATAAGAATTGTTCAAATGAGCTTACTGATTTGTTCAATGGCACTTACAATTTACAGTATAACTTCAATTTTATTTTAATTCGAAAAACCATAAGAATGTTTTATGGTTCGAATGATTCACAGCCTTTGTAATGTTTGTATTATTTTTTATTTTATCACTTTCACTATTAAATAACCTCCGCAGAATAATATCATGACAATTCTGTCAGTGGTTCTCATTTCTATGGTGGTTTTCTGTAGTGTTCGCTAAACATCGATAGTATGTATCGATAGTTTTTACTATCGCTAATTATCGATAGGGAAATGTTAAATATCGATAGTTTCCGATAGTTTCGATGTATTCATGGTCACTGCTTTCTTCTACCAAAAGTGAATAGTTCGGTGGCATCCGATTCCTTCTGTAAGGCCAGGTTTACTTGGGAACATTCAGTTTTTCTGGCGTAACGACGTATTTTTTTCTGATTGGCTTCTAAATGACAATTTTTGATTCAGCAGCCAATCAAAAACAATACGCGATAAGCATCTGTCTTTCTGGCCTATAAATTCTTGTGTATACCTGCTACATCTGTGCCTTCGGGAAGGATCTTTTCTAAAGCAGGATCTATCATGACAGATAGGCGCAGTAGGATGAAACCCGAAACGCTTGATAAATTAATTTTCCTGAAACAGAATACATTGCTCTTCACAGAAGGCTAACAGATGGCTGATTATGTATTTTTCACGTTCTGTGATTGTTTTATTATTCCAAAGAATTGGTTTTTATTTTTTATGTTGAAATAGTTTATGTTATGAATACGTTGTTTATTTATTTTGGAATAAAAGGCATTCTTAACCAAAAAAGTGTTGTGCTTTTATTTTTGTGAGAATTACAAAATTGAGGTTAGTATTTATTTTGTTTAACATTAATGTGTTTATTGATCTGAGATTTACACACAATGTTGAATTACGATTATAAATTCATTGTATATATATATATTTTTTTTTGATTTTATATGATTTTTATTGAGAAAATATTTCAAACTGAAACTATTGATGTACTATCGATGTTTTTTCAAAAACTATCGGAAGCTATCGATAGTCTAAGCTATCGATGTTTAACAAACACTAGTTTTCTGCTGTGATCTGTGATGTTGTCATTCAACTGTCACTGTTAAACTATTTACGTTCGGATATTTCACTCCCAGTACCACAGAGTAGAAATAGAGAAGGATAGCCAAGACGAACAAAATTAGACAGAGATGAACCCTTCTTCTTCTGTTTAGTTTCTTGGATTTGTGACTTCTTGCAATGTCAATTTCTCCAGATCAGGTATTGTATAACTTCACAAACATTACATAGTATTCATCAAATATATAAATATTTATGATCATATACTATGACAGACAAAAAACTTGGAATCTCTTCCAGATCAGGTATTCTCTGTTTCCGACAAATCCGTTGTCATCTGGCCTAGTTACCAGCGTAGAGGAAGAGATACTTGTAGAACTTCACAAACATTTGATTAGCTTAACAAATATATAAATATTTAGGCCCTTAAAGATGGCCTATCGACTTTCACAAACATAAAACTGACTTCCATTTCCGACATGACATCCTCATGCCCTCTTTGAAAGCAGTTTTCTATCGGATGTCTACTCTCTGTCACATCAGAAACGGAAGTCCTATCTCAACTTAAATGGGAGAACTGTGAGAATAATGATGCCCTTCTTGGCATATGTTTATTAACTACGATTATTGATAACTGACCATAAGAGCAATGCAATGAAAGTGCGAAGTCGGGTTATATATGTCTCTCCTTGTCATATTGGCAATTGGCAGCGCGTAGTTAAGGCAACCGAACATCAACCAATACATATCACCCCACCAATTCAGTGCATCAATTCAACGTTGCCGATTAGAAATAGTCCGAGCGATGGTCATGCATCATTTGTTTTGGCTTCACATTTGCTGTCTTTATTATCAATATTGGTACATAATACATATATGCTTCTTGGCCTACATCATGCTAAATATACAACTAAAGGGGTTAGGCAATACCTCCATTTTGAATTTCTTATAACACAGAATAGGGAACACGCTTAATTTTATTTTTTATTGCTTCAGTTCTGTCCTCAAAAATCACATATCATAAAAATAATTTCCCAAATCCCAAAATTTTCAAGTTTGAAGGTGCTTCTCAATGGGGAACACGCATGATTTTATTTTATTTTTTCTTGGCCTCAGTTCGGTCCTCAGATATTATATTTTGTGAAAATAATTCATCAAAACCCATTTTTTTCCGAAATTTTCAAATTTAAAGGTGCTTCTCAATTCAAACTCGATTTGACCCATAGAGAAACTAAAATTAAAGAGAGTTGTCAAACCTGCAGTAAAAGTTGGCACCACGTTTAGACAGTGGCGACATATCTCGCAACTGGCCGAACTAAGTACAGTTGGTAAAACCGATTGAGATAAGGCGGGTTTATCAAATGTGTTACTTTTATATGATTGATATGGTACGTATTTTATAATTGATCGATTTGCCATTCTTGTATTCCATATGAATGGTTGTATCATGAAATACAGGAATGGCAAATCGATCACTTATAAAATATATACAGTAATCGATTCGTAGAATCTGTTAGTTTGTTCCTGGTTAAAATAAAGTTTCAAAGTAAATCTTTATTTCATGATATCAAGAACAAAATTAAAGATCTTATAAAACAAGAATAATAAGTTGAACACTATAGAAACACATTTTATTGTATCTAGGACAAGGTACAACTACAGACAAAACAATAATAAAACTCCGAAAAACAACAATATCAAAAATATTCTTCAGTCTTCATCAAATCAACCAAAATAAAAACAAATTACATTTACAACAAACCTTCAATAATTTTGTTCATTTATTAGCACAAAGGAGAACGAGTAGGTATACTTAACAAATACTCCAGTTTGATGATAATCTTCGTACTTCCTCAAATGGTGATAGGAAATGGAAACTGATAGACGGAAATAAGTATCAGTTTGTGAAAAGCAGCTTATATTTTACCTTGTGAAAGAATATTTCGAGGAATTTCAGCGTCAACTCGAATAACAAAACATTCCATTGGGTTGGGTTCATAATTCAAGTCCATAGTATAATTTCTATAATTAATTTTTCGATGACAATTAACAGTAGAAATATTCTGAAATTATTACGTGGTTTGTCATTTTCTGACAAATGTCGAAATTGGAAAATTATCATGTCAGTCGTCTGTTGATTGCGGGCAGCGCCTCCATGCGTGACTAGCCGTACCAAAAACTTGGTGGTCAAGATCGCCAATGTTTCAAACAGTCTCTTTATTTTTAATTTGTCTATGATTTGACCTTTACTCGTGTAATTTCCCCCAAACACTAGCGCCAATTGTGGTTGTTTTAGGAATATCCATAGACGATACCATTTCTTACAACCCAAACATGAATTCAACTCACTTTTGGTTGGTAGCGTATAACATACAAAAAAGATTGAATAACAGAATGTACAAAAGAAAATAACAACTGATAACAACGGAAGTCAAACTACAAGAGAAAGACACGGTGTTATTCTGCGTTAATGTTCAAATGATATCGTGACAGATGACAGTCGATAATGCACGAAAACACGAATCAGATAGGGACAGGTACCAAAAGACACAAAATTCCCTATTAATATAACTTTTATGTACAAAACTATATACACTTTGGGTCTTGAAGTGATCCAGCATATTCAGTTCGTGATTCTCTACACAACCCTGATAAAATTATTACAATTGGAGAGATAGAAGTTATTGAAGGTTTTAAAGTTGGCCACTTGTGCGAGACTCCCCTAATACATCAGTTGTATTCTTTCGAACTCAGTTCAGGAACATTCGGAACGTGATTATGAAATCAAGTTTGTGAAATACTGATCCGGATCACAAATATTATTCTTCGAAAGAACTAACTGAAGAAAAAACCAATATTCTTATTTCTGTGGTTGTTTTGATATAAACCTCAACAACCTGAGGATGAAATAGAATTTTTGATGAAAAATGGATCGGCATATTGAACCAGTAATAGTGGTAAATCGATAGCTAATTACATTACATTAACTTTACTCCTGATTATTTACATCTTTCAGCAAGAACTGATATTCTCAATTAATCCGATGTCAACATCTAGCAGTTCAAATGATGAAGATAATGAAAGACAGACATAAAAAATGCAAAAATACATTGAAAATGTTGTACGATTCTTCTCTGAAGCAGAATTCAAACTGAATTTCAGAATGGGAGGCAAAGTGCCTCACTAACAATTGAAAATAGTATAATAAAAATATTAGTACAACATGTGAAGAGAGCTAGTTGAAATTATAGTTGACAGTTCGAAAAAACTAGCGGTAAAATTTGAACTGTGTGAAGTAACGATGCATACATCCAACAGAGGCGCTAGGAGTACGTTTTTGAATGTGATGAAAAAAATTGGGGCTTTCAATTTAGAATAATGAAAAACATTAAACAATTTTTCGATTTCTTAGTTTTTTTCTGAACTTTCTAGGTGGTTATCTTTATGTGCATTTTAAAATATTTTGGAAAAGAGGCACAAGCGTGTGATAAAATTATTAGGACATGTAAATGAAGGCAGATTGAATTTTAGTTGACAATTCTGAGCAACTAGTGGTAAAAGTTTGAACTTTATACGATTTCAAAAGCGAGTTATCAATTAATTATTCATGAATGTTTTCGACCTTACCACTTATGTTGGCAGTATTGTCCTAATTCCAAATAAAACATAATTTAGAACTGTGCCTATCTCGAGTAAGGTCCCAGAACAATGAAGCTGCAAACTTAACATCAGATGAAATGGGCGGAGCTTCCTATTTGTGTGTATAATCTGTTATACGGGTTTATTGCTAGTGAAATGTTGAATTTTCATATTAAATTCTATATTTTCAGAGACATCTAGTGGCGATAATTTCCGCCAATGATGGACGTTTTACATGGCTCCTTAAAAGAAGAAAATGAGAACTGCTGACAGTGAATCATCAAATTTTGGAATTTCATCATTTTCATTCATACCATATCAATTTAAATTCTAGTACATTCTCGATCGTGAATCATTGTTGACAAATATATATAAGGCTTAAGCTTTGATTCCGTCCATTCATAAATAGTGATCAACGAGTGAAAAGTAAAATTTACGAAGTTTCCGTTTCATCATGGAATTACCACATCTTGGAAAACACTGCTCCAAATCCGATTGTCACAAGCTGGATTTTTTGCCAATAAGGTGCGACGCATGTAGTTCTCTATTCTGTGACGAACATTTCAGTTACAACTCCCACAACTGTGCAAACTCTTACAAAAAGAACAACCAGGTACCTGTGTGTCCGTTGTGCAACAAACCCATACCAGTTCAGAAAGGTGAGCATCCGGATTACATCGTTGGATCCCATATCGATAGCGAATGCCAGTCAGACCCGGCCAAATCAAGACGAAGAGTGTTCACTAACAAATGCATGTTCAAGAAGTGTAAAAACAGAGAAGTTGTGCCATTTGTATGCAACGATTGCTCCACTAATTTTTGTGTGAAACATAGACACCCCGTGGACCACAGCTGTGGTGGTAAGGCATCAAAACGCCAATGGATTTTTGACGCACAGCCTAACAGGTTAGATTCCCAGAACGTTCAAGAAAATCTTAGTGAAGATGAAGCTTTAGCAAGAGCACTTGCACTATCTCTACAAGATCCTGGCATGGATAGTAAAAAACGTCAAGAAGAATTAGATTTGGCTCTAGCAAGACAGCTACAAGCTTCTGAATCTCCTATTACAACGGCACCTACAAATTCAAGGGACAGGTGTAATGTGTCATGAGAAAAAGTACCAATAGCTATGAAATTTTTAGCCTGTACTATTTGAAATTCCAAATAGATATGTGTTGACATGATATTATAAAAAGACAAGGCTTTAAATATTTATTTATAAGATTAAAAACCAACCTTAGGGTGTAGATCATTGCTTAAATAATAATATAAAAAAATGTGTAATAGTTGAAATCAGGCTGGTTATAATTTGAACATGATTGTTATTGTTAATTTCCATATATCACAAGAAATTACATTGGGGTATATCCATAAAATGGTATTTCATGGATCATGTTCCGCTCAGATTAGTTGACACTCCCATGTATTTAAAATAAACTCATTTACTCTCTCAAGTTGATCTTTAGTATAAAAGGAATGAAACTAAAAGTCATCTCCATACGTATGATGATTAAAGGTTAAATAAGCCGAAACATGTTTCAGGCATCGAGTAAACCTATCTTCAGTCACAGGAATGAATATACAATATTAGGAAATAATTCAATCAAATTCCAACTCATGCATCGAGCTTGTTCAAAATGGCAAGCTTGTGTTACCCTGTGCATGAGTTGGAATTTAATTATTACGTATTATTGTAGATTCATTCCCTTGACTGAAGATGGGTTTATTCGAGGCCCAAAACATGTTTTGCCTTATTTAACCCTCAATCATTATACATGTGGAGATGACAATAAGTTTCATTCCACTCCTCTTTGGGCCAGGACTTCTTCACTAACTTGATCTTTAGTGTTGGTAGTTTCATAGCCATATTCGCTAATATTATTTGATTGGTGGAATAAGATCAAGAGCCTTGAGTTTTCATAGTTGTGTAAATCATTCCAATACACACTAACAAATTTTGAACGTTCACTACTTATATAGATTTCAATTTTTTGTACCTGCTTTACACAGAACTACTTAAAAGACACTTTTTCAATATTTCAAACACCAGCTATCAGCAAGTGAATACAAAGCAATGTCATGATGTTTGCAGCACTATTGTATTTTTAAGAGTGATAAAAATTTAAATTTGTTGAAAATATCTTGTACTCCAAACTGGAAATTATTCTAGAATAAGTTTAATTGTCGTTGTTATATTATAATGATTTTCACTGATATATGGCTGTTTTGACCGGATGATGCTACTGCTCTTCATGTATTTTATATATTTATAATGTTATTCTGTAAATAAACGATAAATGTTTTTTTACTTCATTCTACTCCTTCAAAATTAAGTATAGTCTATCTGTATTGAATTAGTTCTACAACATTGAAGAAAATTGTCCTGTAGTTACTGAAACAATCTAGGGAAGTTGTCTGAAATGTTTTGTATGACAATATTTGTTCTACTTTATACACAAAGAAAACATCCCTTCGTCATACTTACATACCAACTATTGAAGTGGAAGGTTCACAAAATCAGACAGCCATAATGCTACTGATATTATTATGGTGATTATTATGGTGATGTTTCAGAAAGTCATGCATTACTTGTCAATAATAAAAATAGAATATCACCAGAGCCGGCAAACCTACGCCATTTTAGCAAAGCTGAAATTTCAAGTGTGACTAGTGTAATATGTAGTTGAGAACGTGTATTGTTAGCTTGAGCGGGTCCTTTAGTAGTAGTAAGTAATAACTTTTCACTTACGTTGAGTCGGTAAGCTTTTGACATTAATATCGTCCAGTTAGCGAAGGTCTAAGGCTCAGATTCAAGCTCTGGATCTCAAAAGTTAGCAAGTGTTCGAATCCCTAAGCCTGACGATTTTTTTTTATTTTTCAACAAATGATTTCGATGGGAAACATTTAAAAAAATCGTCAGACGTGGGAATTTGAACCATCTCTAACTTTTGAGATCCAGAGTTTAGATCTGGCGCCTTTAGACTGCTCGGCTAACTGGACGATATTAATTGTCAAAAGCATTACCATACTTCAACGTAAGTGAGAAAGTTTTTTATGTACTTCTGTACCAGTTACCTGTAAAAGGGCCCCTCTTTCAAGCTAGCAAGTATGCATACGTTCTTAATTACATATCACACTACTCATACTCAAAATTTCAACTTTGCTGAAATGACGTAGGTTTGCCGGCTCTGGGATCTTGGACTAAATACTTATCATCGGAAGTTAACTAAACTTCAAGTAAATATAAATAAAAGGCATAAAAAAAATTGAGATAACTTAAAGTTAAGTGCCATCTCATCTCTTGATAATTTACTTCATCTGAAAAGGGGATTCCTCCCATGCCCTACAAACAGCTATTTTTAAATCCTAACCTACTTAATTTCTTTCAGTCATAGATTCCACTTCCTGCTGTCGTGAGACACAGATGTCGACCACGTGACAGGAAGTTAGGTTAATGTGAGTTATTGTACAGCATTCCACGTGCATGGCAAAGTTATTTTATTGTTGTGAAAGTGTTGGGCATTCGTGGTATCATTTCGAGTGAGACAATCCCGTGTGCCCCCCGAAGGCAAATCAAAGCCCCAGAATACATTCTGGGGTGAAGTGGATTTCAGAGACTGGCGAATTATCGGTAATGATAGGCCATAAAAAACAAGCAGGCAAGCTTTCAGTCATACTTAAATAATCGGTCATTAATAACAATTTTTTATGGTCACCTGTCACCCCAGCTGTCTTTTCTATTGATCATTTTTATATTTATTGCTTCATCAAATAATGATTAACTTTCAATTACCTCAAAATCATATTAAATGAATCATTATTTGTTTCTAGTGCTTGTTTGGACCATAATCTGTGAAATATTGCAAGATATAAAATTTTGGGGCCAAACCTTTTTTAATTTTTAACTTGAGAAAATGTCATAAATAAGCTTTGGATTATAGCATTATAGTCTTATTTTGTTAACGTTTTTTTCTAGTGCGAAGCAAGTGTGACTCACATGGCCTGAAATATTATATTTTGAAGTTGGCTACCACACTAGGCATACATGCTTGACAACTTTACAGGATTAAAATAAGAGCTGCAACAAACATCGGGCAACTAAAAGAGGAAATAAGAGTCGGTAAAATGGGAGATGAAAAAAAAATGCCTTGACAATGAATGAGGTTTTGTCAGCATTTAAATTTTCATAGGGAAGTAGGAATTATTCAAACAGTCCAAAACTACAAAATATACACAGAGAGATATTTTATAACTCCTTTTTGCTACATATTATGTAGATGGAACAAGTCGTACGTCATAGTTATAAAAACAAAGTAAATATAAAGGTGCCCAGGCACTTGTATATACATACATACAAAAACACTCTAAATCAAAATAAAATGTGATTACAAGACATTTCAGAATAAAGATAATTGAACGGACAGTCGTCATTTACATAAAACATGTAGGTACTCGAACGAAATGTCAATATTAATCTTGAATAATATAAAAAATATGGGAACACTCTACTGAGACAAGAACATTTTCAAATAAAACTGTCACTTATAATTGCCCGAGAGGTTTGTATGTTTAACCGACGAAACATAAAAAGGAGGAGGTTTTCTAGTCGACGCGTATATTTTTTTTTTTTATGTATGATCACGCATAACTTTTTACTGAGACGTCTGATTCCGAAAATTCTTTTTTCAGTGGATAGGGTGTACTTCGAAGTTGGTCCCATTTGAATTTAAAAGATGAAATCCACCCCTAAGGGTAGCAAAAGGAAGGATATTGATCACTCACCCTCTGAATTCTGGTCCGTTAAC
This sequence comes from Gonioctena quinquepunctata, assembly GCA_018342105.1. Classification (NCBI taxonomy): domain Eukaryota; kingdom Metazoa; phylum Arthropoda; class Insecta; order Coleoptera; family Chrysomelidae; genus Gonioctena; species Gonioctena quinquepunctata. The sequence continues at coordinate 1,187,629 of JAFIRS010000021.1, read as the reverse complement.
CGATTCTATCAGCTATAACTTTGTACTGGGATCATCGATTTGGATGATTCTTCTTTCATCAGATAGGGTATACCTCATAGTTGATCATTTTTGGATTTCGAATGGAATTATCCACCCTTACGGGTAGAAAAATAGGGGATAATTGATTTTTCACTTGTGAACATTGGCACAAATATGTATATGTAGTTGACAATGACAGATCGCTAGTGTCATTATCACAATAAATATATTCTATGAGAGGATGGAATGATATACAAAGTAATGAAATAAACTAACCAGAACAACAAAAATAATTTATATTACAACAAATAGTAAAAGTAGATAATCATATTATTTAACTGGTAATAGTTGAAGTAAGGTGGGTAAGTAAGTATTTTGGAAGTAATAAAAAAACAAGCAGTTAGTAATTAGTAGATTTCAGCCACAAAAAATTGAAAAATAAAATAAATTTTCTTAGTCTCAATAACTAAGCTCCTAAACAAATGTAAGTAACTAATTTTGAGTCGGCGCCAAACTAACAATCAACGAAGATCATTAAATTACTTCAAAAAAATTATCAGAATGACACCGCCCAACTCGATGCCATCATTTTACGCCTTACCTAATTAATTTGCTTGTTTGTTTGGCGCCGACTCAAAATTAGTTACTTACATTAGTTTAGGAGCTTAGTTATTGTGACTAAGAAGGTTTATTTTATTTTTTACTTTTCAGTTCAGTATTTCGTCGGTTTAATTTTTTGTTAAAAAGTTTTTTATCAGGTAAATTTGAGTTGTTTAATGAGAAACTTTTGCCTAGCAACTAGACGAGAAAAACTGTCAACTACTAAAAACGCGACACCGAAGGTGGAGAGTTTTTAGGTTGACAGTTTTTTGAGTCAAATTGCTAAAGGAAACAGTTTAGAATTTGAACAACACAAATTTACCCGATATCAATACAAACATCGAGTGTAATTCGGCAGGACAATTTAATGAATGAGAAATTTAGAAACATCAATGCAAACTTCATTTATTTTGGCAACCAACACCGCGATAATTGATAAACAAATGAATAAGTGAAAAAACCACTAGTGCATTTGTCACTGTAAAAGTTGCAGCTAACTTTTGCCGCGGTCAAACTGACAATTGCACAGTGGCATATGCGATTTTTTATACATGAGTTGAATTGTCAAAATAAATACAAGCCCACATTGCCCACTGCAAGTGTAAATTTGATAATGATTTGTGTTGTTGGAATTGACAATATTTCTCTGAACCAATCTATTATTGGATTTATTTGTAAGAGTTTTTCATTTTAAAGAAGAAAAACAGAGTTGATGCTGTTAGAAAAGTGAGAAGATATAATAATTGAAAATATATTTCAGTTTATTATAATCAAAACTCCAATATTTAATATGCATCTGGCGCAACAAAATCTGTGTTAAAACCACTTACCTCCCTCCAAAATAAAGCTACAAATTTCTCAAATTGCTATTTTTTGAATAAACTTCAAATTATATAAAACAAGGCATCTGCTAGACATTGAGCCTTGAACTAAAGATATTTTCATCTCATACAAATAAAGCATTCCAATCTCATCTTCAGACAAAATGGTCATTTTAAAACTGTTAAAAAGTATTTTTAGGTCATACGCTCTAAGAAATGATCATTATGATCTTTTTAGTTTTTCCCAAATATCTCATAAACCTCTACATTTAGGCATATGGAATGTTGACTTTTGGGTTGAGTATCGATGAGCCTAACTGATGTCAAACACTAATTCGTGCATTCACCTATCTAAAAAAAAATATAGCCACATACGACCGTAACTACGTCACTGCTTTACTAAATATAAAAACAAAAACTTCAAATCATCACATTAATTAACCTAGAATAGTATACCAAGTTTAAATTTTTTTCTTATGGTAGTTTTTAAGAAAAATATTGAAATCCCAATTTTTTTTGTATTTCCGACACCCTGTATCTCAGAGGTGATGCATTTTAGGACATGCGTTGATAGGAACTTTTCACCTAAAAATGAAGTAAGGAATAGGCATACGGAGTTTGCCGGTCTTATTCTGACTCACATACATATTGTATTAATTTGCCGTAGTTCTAAAAAAAATTGCTTTATGCTTACTTTTTAGGATTGACACATATTCGGTTTTTTTAATCCCAAGTGGTGTTACTTACTTGGGATTTTGGAGAAAGTTATTTCTGACCATTCTCTGGGATAATTTAATTAAATAAACTAATGAAAATTAAATGCCTTTTTCTGTGAATCAGGATTTAATTTATCATTCTCGAAGAGATTTGAACTTTGAAGACAATAATAGAACTAAATAAGTGAAACGATTCATTTCTTAAAGAACTAATTCATCTTCAAATCATTGTGTATACAATGCCTATTAACCTTTTCTCATCTACTGATGTTCACTGAAGCATTCAAAACAGTTATTGGAAACAATTGTGGTTTAAAATACTTTCTCCAAAAAAACATCAATTTATCGTGCTGCTTTCTTCTAGTACCTATAAAAGTGATGAGACACGACAATTATGACAGTGTTTCAAATTTAAGATTGTGGAAGATATTATTCCCAGAAAAGTGTTAAGAATAAGCCCAAATCATTTCAGAATGATATTCAACAAAATAATTGTAAGTAAGAATACACTTGTTTTTCATTTCAAAATCATATATGATATTTTTGAAATAGACCTAGATTTCATAACTTATAAGAGTCTTGTAGAAACGTCTAGTTCATAAATTTGTGATTGATATAAGGATATATTTAACTGTTTATTTTTTTTTCGGTACTAAAAAAACGGTTGGAACATTCTGAAATGTTCAATGCAAAAAGTTGAAATTTGGAAAAGTTATTGGAGTGACCCAAAATAATCTCTGGAAACATTTTCGTTTCAGAATGTGGATTTTATGTGGGCAAAAAGGTTGATTTGATGTATTCTACGGGGTGTATAAATTAAAGTAATATATATATATAATATATATATAAAAATATAAAAAAAAAACATTTTTCTTGTTTTTTTTATGTAGGGATTATTCTCTGGAACTACTGGACCGATTAAAAAAAAATGCCCACTAATAAAAAGCCAAACTATCCCCGAGTAACAAAGGCTATAAATAATTTTGAGAAAGATACGTTTAAGTTTGAAATCTTAAGATTTGTAAATTAAGTCAAAAGAAAAATTGTGCATCACGCAAAAACTACTGGACCGATTCTGTTGAAACTATCCGTGTTTAAAAGCTTATGATTGGACTAGATAACGGGATAATGAGAAGCGGCATAAGCTAGATGGAATAACACAAAAGAAAACAGGAAAAATACAAATTTCACACGGACAAAGTCGTGGGTACCAGCTAGTCAACAATAAAAGTATATTCACCCAAGAAAAATCTAAGTAGGTCAAACATTTCATTTAATAAATTTTGAATTTACTGCAGTTTTTTTCAGAAAAAAAAATCTAATATTTCTTTATTTACTTCGGGGGAGAGATATGCCAAAAATTATGTAGTTAACTCATCAAAAAAAATCTGGCTTTCCACATAAAAACAGTTTTAACATTTAATTACGTACAAATTCTCATGTTCTACAAAGAGATACATTTAAATCAGGTGTTTTTTGCAGATAAAATATGTTTTGGTGTTCTTTGCATTCATGGTTTGCCTAGCTGCAGCCTTTGATGATGGAGGTAAGAAACTCACATTTATCTATATAATAAAAATGAATCTCGATTCTTTGTAAGAGCAACACGTGAGAACGGCTGGACCGATTTGTAATTTTTTTTATGCCCGTAATAGTCGATACGGAAAATTAGGGTATATAAGAAATTTGGTGAAGAAATCGAATCAATTATTACCATACATTATCGCCTACCAACCAGAAGGACCAACCAGAAGGTCACAGGAACAAATCCCGGACAGGGTAAATTTTTTTTCAACATTTTATAAAAACAACTGCTGGACTGATTTTGCTAATTGTTTTTTTGAATGTTCGTAATACTGTGAATAAGGTTTTTAGGGAAAAAGAGGATTTTTTTAAAAGTTATGTGAAATTTCTTTGTTCGGAAAACGGTTTTAGGAATATATAATAAAAATGAATGTCTATTTGTGTTGGTAAGCTCTTAACTTGAGAACGGCTGGACCAATTTGGTTAATTTTTTTCGAGAAAACGGAAAAATGAGATAACAGTAAAACAGAATAACAGGATAACTCGGTAACGGTATAAAGAGAAACGGGCATAGCCTAGATGGAACACAAAAAAAAACCTAGGAAAAAAGAAATTCCACGCCGAAGAGGGTTTTCATGAAAAAAAATTAGGGAATATAGAAATTTGGACATGACAACATCTGTCGGCAGCTAGTAAGGAATAAATCTGGTATTAGTAGTGCTACATTTTTGTGAACTATATCAGATCAGTTTTGTAGTAAATGATTCTGTGTTGTAGAAATTATTGTTTTTTTATATACCTTTGCTTTTTTGTAAAGTGAATTATTTTCTTCAACTTGATGAATTTCCTATGAGCAAACTGAAATTAAGCATTGACAATCTTTTTTTTATAGAAAAAACTGAAAACGTCCGAAATAGACGTGATCATGGTGGACATGGTGTTACTGGGCCAGTACATACTTTCGTGAAGACTGACAAACATGCAAACTTCAAATGGGGCGTCAGGCATCACGTAGGACACCAATATGCAGGGAGATAATAATGTGATTATACTCAACTTTTAAATGTGTTTGATTTTTGGATTTGCTTGAAAAAAATGACAAACTGAGTTAAGTCATTTTATTTCAGAAAATTGTATTTTTCCAAATTTAATATATAACTGTACATTTATAGTCAAAGAATAAAGTACTTTCATTCAAATATACTTTTCTCCCAGAAACATGATGGTATGTGAATAAAAACCATGAAAATATCATTAGTTTTATATTTTTTGAAGGAAAATAAATGAAAATTTTCATCTTTGTAGGAGGTGAACAAATAATGTTGAGTATTATTTACCACTAAATTGTTGTTTTTTTTTTCGAGTAGATTTAATTTGATCTCATCCTAGGTTTAAGACGGGGATGAGCCAATCTTTTACTAGAAATAACATTGTCTTAAGCAACTGATATCATAAATGCTGTCTATTTGTTGAAGACTTTTGAGGGACAGTGTGTATGTGGACAAGAAATCTATGAGATCAATATTCAGTACTCAGTCTGATACCTTTGACAAATCTAAGGTTGCAAATTAATTGGGAAATTATTAATAATAAATAATAGTTTAAAAAACTAAAAACACGCTTTTTATAAAAAACCGAACTAAAAAATAAATAAATAATAGTTTAAAAAAACGAAAAAACACGCTTTTATAGAAAACCAAACTAAAAAAATAGAAAATAAATTTTAATAAATTTGAATTAAGAATAGTGTAAAAAATTTTAATAAATATAAATTAATAATAATGTAAATAAGAAAAAAAATTATTTTATTTTAAAAAAAGCGTGGGGTGCTTTTTAAGATTCAGATTAAGCACCCCACGCTTTTTTTTAAATAAAATAAAAAAAATTCTTTTTTTAAACTATTATTTATTTTCTACTTTTTAGTTTGGTTTATTTATAAAAGCGTGTTTTTTTAATTTTTTTAAATTATTATTTGTTTTAATCTATTATTAATTCCGTGATTACTATTAGTAACTGTAATTATTTTCCAAATCATTAATGTGTACAGCTGTATTAATAGTCAAATCTCGAATTTTTCAATTTTCACGAAAGAATCATAATATTTGACTTCTAAAAATCCCCACATACCAATTTTGAATAGAATCGGACCATAATCACAAAACTCGTCCACCATTTTGGAGCCGCCATCTTGAATTTTTCAATTTTGACAAAAGAATCAATCTCGGACCACAAAAACCCTCAGATACAAATTTTGAAGCGAATCGGACCATAATCACAAAACTCGTCCGCCATATTGGAGCCGCCATTTTGTTTTTTTTTCACACAAAAATTTCTTAATGCATTGTCACCGGAATTATGTACACCTGCCAAATTTCAAGTCATTCGGACGCCTGGAAGTGGGTGAAAATCAAGTCCAAAGGAGTCGGTTACAAACAAACATACAAGTGAAGCTAATATAAAGCGTGTAAAAATGGAAATAACGAATAACCCTTTCATTTATATTTCAAAAGAACTGTCCACATTTGGGGATCCACTGTATGTGTAGACCGAAAAGCCATAATACCTATATTCAATACCCATCCTTATACCTTAGAAGAATCTAAGGTTGCATATCAATTAAAATGGAGACAATGAATAACCCTTTTTTATGTTTGAATTTCTATTTGAAAAAAAACCCAATGTTTACTCTTTTGGGACCCAGTGTATGTATAGGGAGGAGAGCAATACTCACCCTCAACTTACCTTTGAAGAATTTAGGGTTGGGAATTAATTGAACAAATCATGAATGGAGACACGGAATAAACTTTTTATTTGAATTTAAACGTGAATTCTATAAAAACATTCAATAAATCTTTCGACAAAGGTGATATTGAATAGATGAAAATCAATCCGAAATGACAACAACGGTACACCTAATAGATAACCATATTTTGTTAACCTAGAAATATTTGACAAATAAATTACCCCGTTGTGGTTTATTCCCATCTTGTTTTCTTTCTCGAAACTGAAGGGGGAGGTTGATCTGTACTAGCGGTGAACTGAAAATAGAGTTGCATATTCATCTCACGTACATATTTTGGGGGAATTGGAATTATGAAAAAAATATGTAGCACTATACTACTCTTGATACAAATTTCACTTATAATAAACATTTATATTAAAAATTGTATCACTATAATTTTTGTGGTAGGGAAAATTTACCTGATTTTGATATTGCGTTTTAAAGGCCTGCTTCATGGCTGCTAATCTATCGGTAGCTGGTCCTCGAGTCACCTGTGGCTTTTGTGACTGCGCAGAACCTGAAGTATTGAGGGGCACACTGATTATTTTTTCTTTGAAACCGAGTCCTAGACCACCAACATTTGGATTTTGATCCTTCTTTCGGTACCTACAAATTTATTATAGATCATTGTTAACTGGCAAAGCTGTCATTCCAAACTCTACTGCCATAGTCTGTTTTGTATGTTCAATAATATAATTTATTTGTAAAAAACCAAACTTCCAAACAGAACAGGATATAGTATAAGGGACAAAATACATTTATAAAGAAAATATCTTCTAAAACTCATTTTAAATATTCAATTAATAACTAACTATATAAATTATATAGCAATATAAGCATATTTTGTTTTGAGTTCTGTATTTCTTCTGAAAGTTTGTTGTGAATTTTTTTGTGTATTGTGGGTTATTTTTTTTTTGTATTGTTATATAGGACAAAGTAATATGATATTTTATCGAATAGACTATTGCTTCGCTAAAAAGTAAAAAATAATTGCTTTGGGTGTGTGACGTAGGTTATTCGTGAGTTATAGATTCAAAAGCTTGTCGCTTTTGTTTTGGAACTGAAAACTTTGCGCGACAAGCTCTAGAATCTATAACTCACTGAATAACCTACGTCACATATCCAAAGCAATAATTTTTTACTTTATAGCACATTTGAATAAAAGCTTGTCTTTAAAAATATATTTTATTTTGTGCTTTTTAGTAAGTATGCCTTGATCTATGCATTTTTGTTGAAGCATCGTTATTATGAGGCCTTTTTTGTTCTGAGCTATCTAGCTCTTCAACGCGGAGACCATCTAAAGATTAACTCATCCGCCATCCTGGAGCTGCCATCTTCAATTTGATCATTTTGACAAAAACTCAATAATCTTCAACTAAATTCATAATCTCCGGCCCTAAAAACCACGGCATACTAATTTTGAATAGAAACGGTCCATAATCACAAAACTTGTCCACCATCTTGGAGCCGCCATTTTAATTTAATGAATTTTGACAAAAAAATGCATAAATCTTCGACCTTGAAAACCCCCACATACCAATTTTGAATCGAATCATAATTACAAAACTCGTCCGTCATCTTGAATTTGAAATGCCTACACGGATTTCTAAATACTCTTCGAGCCCTTTGGACTATGTGTGCTCTAACCTGCATAAAGTCGTTAGTTGTGAAGGGGTCAATGCTGGCATCTCTGATCATGAAGCGGTTTTATTTAGATACTCCCTCAATGTCATCAAGAACAATAGTGCACTTGAAAAGTATGGTAGGATTTATTGTAAAAAAAAAATCGAGAGTTTTTCAAAGCTATTATGCATTGAGTCAACTTGGGCTCATATATTAACCGCCAAGGATCCACTAAGTGACTTTCACCAACAACTGATGTTTTTGTTTGATAAAGCGTTTCCACTGACGAAAATTAAAACTAAAAATAGAAAACCTTGGATGACCAAATCCATAAAAAATTTGTCACACAATGCGAGGTCTCTTCACTACATTAGGAAGTTTTTCTCTGACAATCAATATTTCATCACTTACTACAACAACTACATGAGTATTTATAGAAAGATAATTAAAACCGCCAAAAGAAATCATCTCAACCAAAGATTATCAAATGCTAGTAATAAACAGAAGGAAACCTGGAAAATTGTCAATGATTTGAGGGGAAAAAATAATTCCGCTCCTGTAAAAAATGAGCTGAACTCTGAAGAACTTAACGCGTTTTACTGTTCTATAGCTAGCAAACTTGCTGATGAAATAATCACTGAGGTAAATCCTATAGATTACATGAGTCACATTGCCATTTCAAAATCCTTTAGTTTTTCTCCAATGTACGCGAGTAAAATAAAAGAAATTATCTCTGAAATAAAAAACAAAAATTCTTCTGGTTGGGATGATATTTCATTAAAAATATTGTTGAAATTACCCGAAAATGTGTTAGACATTCTGGCAGATGTTATTAAATCTTCAGTATTGAATGGCACATTTTCATCGCCTCTAAAAATTGGTCATTCCACTATTCAAAGGGGGCGATCCAAGTTCACCTGCGAATTTCGGACCCATTTCCTTATTACCAACGGCAAAACTCATTGAAAAACTGATGAAAAAAAGAATATTATGCTTTTTCGAGAAAAATAAACTTATTCACTCCAAACAGTTTGGTTTTCGTGCTTCAAGAAGTACAAACGATGCAATGTTTGCTTTACTGGAGGAACTTTATCTTCAACTGAATAGTGGTGAGGTTGCTGCTGCAGTATTTTGCAATATGACAAAAACGTTCGACTGCGTCAATCACAACATATTGTTGCATAAACTTGAAATTTATGGTTTTAGAGGAAACATTCTATTATGGTTCAAATCATACTTATCAGACCGTGTGCAAAAGGTGACATCTGCCGAACAGGAAATTAAATACAGGGTACCACAAGGGTCTGTGCTCGGTCCCTTGCTATTTTTATTGTATATAAATAATTTAGCTGATTTACCCATTGATGGTGAATTTACTATTTTTACAGATGATACATCTTTAATTTGGCACAATAGCAACGTGGTGGCTTTACATAACAATATTGAAAACGATCTGAAAAAAGTCAAGCAGTGGTGCAATGCTAACCTATTAATGTTCAATATTTCAAAAACCAATATTTTAACATTCGAATGCACTATTGATTCTGTTTCGCTCAGTGAACAAATCATCAATTCCAAAGTAGCAAATAAATTCTTAGGGCTACATATTGATAATAACTTGAGATTCGAAGACCATATCAGCAAACTGTGTAGGAAACTCTCCTCAAGTTGCCATGCCATAAGAACTATCTCCTCCACCATGGATTCTATATCAGCTAGAAATGCATACTTTGCATTCTGTGAATCTCATTTGCACTATGGGATATGCTTCTGGGGTACAAGTTCTCAAACTTTAACAAATTCAGTTTTTATACCACAGAAAAGGGCTCTTAGGTATATATGTCGAGCAGGAATACGAGATTCTTGTAGACCTCTTTTTTCATCACAAAGAATTTTACCCCTAGCTTGCCTCTTTATTCTAGAAACAGTTTGTTTGATTCACAAAAACTACAAAGATAACATTATGGTCAATCAGTCGAATTATGAAACCCGTCTCATATATAATATCAGTCTTCCTATCCCCACAACTTCACAAATCAAATCCTCCATACTTTACAATGGAAAAAAATTATTCAACCATCTTTCTCTTCCCATCAGGAAATTAAGAAACAATGAAAAATTTCGTAAAGAGGCCAAAAAACTCCTTCTTAGGGGAGTCTATTACAATTCAGATGAATTCCTGTTTGACACCTTCACAACTTTTAATGTAAATTCCTGAGAATTTAGATTAATTGTGTACTCTCTACTATACTTAAGAGTTTTCAATATGTATGTATCATTTTATATTGTCCTTCATTGTCTATTTTTGTAAAATGGTTGAATTTTTTATCTTATTTTAACTTATACAGTGTGCTGGTTTTAAAAATGTGTATGTATCAATTTATATCTTAGTTCTAAGTAGCTTTGTCAAAAAAAAATTATATTTTACGACATTTCTGATTCTGATAGACAAAAAATTCATAATGTCCAACTCTGAAAACCCCCACATACCAATTTTGAATAGAATTGCACCAAAATCACAGAGATCGTTGGCCATCTTGGAGCCACCATTCCAATTTTATGAATTTTGACAAAAAAAAAACATAATTGTCGACCCCGAACACCCCACATACCAATTTTGAATTGATACGGGCCATTAACACAAATCTCGTCCACCATCTTGGAGTCGCCTATTTAGATGAAAGTCTAGAAATTTCGTGATATCCCATATATTAATATGAACTAATGGTATTTTAAAGGAGTAATATTCTGTTTCAATGTATGGAAACTAACAGATTCCATATATGAACCTAAAAAAAATCGAAAGCCATCAACCTACCTCTGCTTCTTGAACCAAGAACTTTGCAGAGCCAGATCCAGGACATCCTGTGGCACTTCTTGGTGAGCAGCTTCCAAATTTCGCACAATATGTCCGGCAAATTCTTTATCTTTGGCTGTCAGTAACGTATAAGCAGTACCTTGGGTGCCTGCCCTTCCGGTCCTACCTATTCTATGGGTGTGGGTGTCGATATCTCTCGCTATGTCATAATTGACCACAGTTTTAACGTGCGGGATATCGAGACCACGGGCTGCGACATCGGTGGCTACCTGAGAAAAGGAAGTATAAAAAAATACTTATATGTAGTATCATTCAATATGCATTATACAGAGGAGGTTAAAATTCGAGGTAAATTTCAGTTGGAGATATTCTCTATTATACCAGTTAGGAATGGAAAGGTCGTTCTAATAGAGCATCGTTATTACAAGTTCTTTCCCTGTAAGTTTTGAGCTGAAAGAAATCATGATTTCCGACCCCAAAAACTCATACACACCAATTTTGAATAGAATCTTACCATAATCACAAAACTTGTCCGTCATCCTGAAGTCGCCATCTTGAATTGATAGATTTTGACAAGAATTCATAATTTCCGAACCTGAAAACCCTCACATACCAATTTTGAATGAAATATCACCATAATAAAAAATCTTGTCCTCCATCTATAAATGTTTGACAAAAAATTCATATTCTCCGACCCCAAAAACCCCCACATACCAATTTTGATTCGAATTGGACCATTATCACAAAACTCGTCTTCCATCTTGAATTTATGAATTTTGCTAAAAATTTCATAATGAGGGGCCCCGAAAACCATTTACAGGCCCCACATACCAATTTTGAATCAAATCGGACAATATTCACAAAACACGCGCTCCATCTTGGTGCCGCCATTTTGAATTCATAAACGACAAAAGATTCATAATCTCCGACCCCGAAAACTCCTACATACCAATTTTGAATGAAATATGACCATAATCACAAAACTCGTCTTCTATCTTGGGGCCGCCATTTTAAATTCATGAATTTCGACAAAAATTTCATAATCTCCGACCCCGAAAACACCCACATGCCAATTTTGAATCGAATTGGACCATTATCACAAAACTCATCCTCATTCTTGGGGCCGCCATCTTAAATTTATAAATCGACAAAAGATTAATAATCTCCGACCCCGAAAACCCCCACATACCAATTTTGAATCAAATCGGACCATAATTGCAAATCTCCTCCGCCATCTTGGAGCCGCCATTTTATTTTTTCCGCTAACAAAAACTCTATAATGCATTGTCACCGGAATTATGAACATCTGCCAAATCTCAAATCAATCGGACGACTAGAAGTTTGTCAAAATTCATTTGCAAGATTTGACCCTAACGAACGAAAACGAACTAACAAGTGAAACTAAATAAAAGCTTGTGACAATGACTTCTCAAAGGTTGATAAATATGATGATGATGATAGTAGAAAATGAGTTTGAATTTTCTGAACTATGTAATAAAATAAACCATCTGTATATCATAGGAATTTATAGAACACCCAACTCAAATGGGCACATTTTCATAGATCGATTGGAAACTCTTCTTTCTGAAATACCCATTCACGCTCAGATTCTTGTAGCTGGTGACCTGAATATTAACTTTGACGATAAGGAATCAGCTCTGACATCATTCAATATTAAAATGCATGTAACGGAGCCTACTAGAATCTCGCAGCACACATCCACTGCTATTGATTATGCTTGCTCAAATTTCGATGAAGCGAATGTCTCTTGTTTGGTTATTCCTTCCTTAATGAGGCTTTATATGTGAATGTATTCTTCAAAATTAACACTCTTGTGATTACAGATATGGTAGAATTTATAGCAGAAAGAACTACAATAAGTTCAGAGAATGTTGTGAAATAATCAACTGGAATAGTATGCTAGATAATGATGAACCCTTACTTGTTTTTCATAAAACTATGACAAACATTTTTGAAAGATCTTTTCCTGTGTATAGACTGAAAATAAAAAAAATACAAGAAATCATGGATTACAACTGGTATAAAAAATTCAGTAAACAACCTAAGGTCATTACATACAATTGGAAAACCTCCCCTGAACGAAATTCTGGACCCGCGCCTGCCAAAATAAATAGATTAACATGACAGGGGAGAGAGCCAGTAAAAAAAATATATGAGAATGAGCTTTTGATAAAATTAATAATATTCCATTTCTCAACATATGGCATTTCACATGTACTGGTCTCCGTTTGTTCGATACATATTTCTTTTCATTCTGATTGATCTGATATGAATTATAACTTGGGCTGAATAATAAGTATTATTTTTCTTCCATGGCACTAATTCTGTTAAAACTGTATTTGTGTGGAATTCACCAAGTTATAAAACAATAACATTGTTGAATAATACATCATTGGTAATTTATTTATTTAGAAATCAAAGCCCGACAGACAGAGTCCATTGATAGTGCTGCATTAAATTACACACGGTTTAAATCTTGCATATTTACTTTCACATAATTAATGAGCATACAATGTGAAGACTTAATATTAATAGATTTTTGAATGTAACAAACACGTTTATATAGTAAAAATTGTAAATAAGACAAAAAATTATTTTATTTAAAAAAAAGCGTGGGGTGCTTTTTAAGATTCAGATTAAGCACCCCACGCTTTTTTTCGAATAAAATAAAATAAATTCTTATTTACATTATTATTAATTTATATTCATTAAAAAAATTTACACTATTCTTAAATCAAATTTATTTTATATTTTTTTAGTTTGGTTTTCTATAAACGCGTGTTTTTTAGTTTTTTATTTATTTTTTAGTTCGGTTTTTTATAAAAAGCGTGTTTTTTAGTTTTTTTAAACTATTATTTATTTTCTACTTTTAAGTTTGTTTTATTTATAAAGCGTGTTTTTTTAAACTATTATTTGTTCTAATCTACTATTAATTCCGTGATTACTATTAGTAACTGTAATTATTTTCCAAATCATTAATGAGTACAGCTGTATTAGTAGTCAAATCTCGATTTTAGAAGTCATTCAAGATTTTAACGCTTCAATTTTCACGAAATAATCATAACATTTGACTCCAAAAACCCCCACATACCAATTTTGAATAGAATCGGACCATAATCACAAAACTCGTCCACCATTTTGAAGCCGCCATCTTGAATTTTTCACGAAAGAATCATAATATTCGACTCCAAAAACCCCCACATACAAATTTTGAATAGAATCGGACCATTATCACAAAACTCGTCTACCATTTTGGAGCCGCCATCTTAAATTTTTCAGTTTTGACAAAAGAATCATAATCTCCGACCACGAAAACCCTCAGATACCAATTTTGAAGCGAATCGGACCATCACAAAACTCGTCCGCCATATTGGAGCCGCCATTTTTTTTTCACACAAACATTTCTTAATGCATTGTCACCGGAATTATGTACACCTGCCAAATTTCAAATCATTCAGACGTCTGGAAGTGGGTGAAAATCAAGTCCAAAGGAGTCGGTTACAAACAAACATACAAGTGAAGCTAATATAAAGCGTGTAAAAAACAAAAAAATACTGCTTACCAATAAAGGACACTCATTCTTCTTGAAAGCGGTAATAACTTTATTACGATCAGCCTGCTCCATATCTCCGTGTAAGAGTAGGCAATCAAATTCCTTCAGTTTGATATCATTTGCTACCTAAATAAGAAAACTAAGTCTGAAAAGTTCATTCATTTCTCTTGTAGTGCATTGTGAGATAAATCAAACACACTTTTACTGCAAATAGGACCATTTCTCAAATTTTATGAAACCTGTCTTATTTCACTCAACCCGGTGGATAATAAATTTATCTCAATGTGAAGATTGATGAAATGTTAAGTGAAATATTATTACCTGTGGATTTATGTAAATGTTAAATGGAAGGGAGTTGGAATATTTTGTGCAAAAAAAAACTTACCATTTCAGCATCCAATTTTTTGGTAACAAACACCAAAACTGAACCGGCAGATAAGAGTTCGACAAGCCTGCTGAAAAGCCAAGTTCTCTTTGACTCCTGGCTTGGTAACAATAGAGCATGTTGAGTAACATCCTCGTTAGCTTGTCCAGTGGTACCTTGGGAGATTTTTATGGGATCAGTAAGAGCATCTTTGGCCAACCTCTCGATTCTGTGAAGATAAAGATCAACGCAATTTATTACAATCCTCGATTTCTTTTACAAAATGAGCTATACCTTTTCCTGAATGTTGCAGAAAACAACAAAGTTTGTCTGTCGGGTCGAACATGATTACAAACAGATCGGACTTGAGGTTCGAAACCAAGTTCAAACATTCTGTCTGCTTCGTCCAGTACTAGGAATGTGACTTTCCTTAAATTTGTGGCGCCTCCCTTAATGTGATCAATTATTCTACCAGGAGTTGCGACAACTATTTCTCCACCTTCTTTCAAAGCCTGCAAAAATTCCATGGATTAAAAAACTGTAAGAAGGGATCCCACAAACTCAAATCTTTCATTTGCAGCTTTACTTTCGTGGCTGTAAAAAAACGCAAGATTTTCTATAGCAAAATTATGTGGGTGGTTTTAGGATATTTTGCGAATTTTTACATGTTACGTTACAACTTACCAAACTCTGTTCCCATTTTGAACCACCACCATAAGCACAAATAACTTTTAAATCATAAACTTTTGCAAATTTCTTAGCTTCATTGTATATTTGGATGGCCAATTCACGAGTCGGAGCTAGAATCAGACCTATGGGACCCTCTCCTTCTTCAACAGGTTTTTGGGATGCTACATGTTTTATCATTGGCCACAGAAATGCTGCAGTCTTACCACTACCTGAAAAAATATCACAAACCAATCAAAAAGACCTGTTCTTAATAGCCTGAGAGTCGGTGACGAATTCAGGGAAGGTATTTTAGGCACTTTCAATGATATGCAATCGAGAGAGGAAGGCAACTGCACAACATGAGAAATTTACGAGAAATTGATCCCAAAAAATATGCTTTAGGCTCTTTGAAATTTATTCAATCACTCATTTTAGCATTCATAGAATCCAGAAATAAAAACCCAGATTATTTAGACGGTTTTAAAGAATGACCTGACTGCCCCAAATTTTTATTAATTATATAAGCAGAAAATATACTTTGAAATTTGTATAGCATATTTATTAATTATTATTAAAAATATATGCAAAAAGCCAGATGAATACGACAGTTTTGATTAATTACCAGAAACGAATAAAGATTTTACATGAGTGCGACAAAAAAGTCTTATGGATAGACATGAGTTTGAGAAAGAACGTTTATCGGCTCCTGCGGACAGCTGTCGGGGCCTTGGCATGTGAATTAAAGCCCTATGATTTACCCTATCGAATGCTTTTGAGAAATCTGTGTAAATTGAGGGTACTTCGCAAGAAGTTTCAAAAGCATCAACATAGGTCAGCAAATTTAATTCAGTTGACCGCTGGTGTCTGAAACCAAATTGTTGGTCAATCAACAGATTGTCGACAAAAGGAGTTAGAAAATCACAAATGAGATTTTCAAACAGTTTACTGTAGCACTCAAAATACTAATGCCTCTATAATTCACTACATTTAATTTGTTCCCGGATTTAAATATTGGCGTCACATAACTTATTTTCCATACAGAAGGAAAGATTCCAAGTGTCAGTGATAGATTGAAGATATGATATAAAGGCCGTGCTAAGTAACACTGTATCAGAGAGGGAGGTATTCCGTCAGGCCCAGGACCTTTATTGATGTCTAATAAGTTAGAGAGTTTGGTGTAGATATCAGATATTTTGATATCAAGAAGGGACTGTTCAAGTGGTTATATTGGACAGGTATTTTAGAAGTATCACAAGTGTTATTAGAATAAACTGAAGAAAAGAAGTCGGCAAATAGGTTTACTATTTCATTGCCGTTTGAGCTTTTTGTTCCATTGAAGGATAACTCGCTAGGAAAGTTATGAGCTTACCAACACAAATGGACATTCATTTTCATTATATTTTATATATTCCTGAAAACTTTTTCAGGACAAAGAAATTTCCAATAACTTTTCTAAAAATCCTGTCTTTCCCTAAAAACCGTATTCGGAGAATTAAGAACATTCATAAAAACAATTAGCCAAATCGGTGCAGCTGTTGTTTTTATAAAATAAAAAGTTACCCCGACTAGGATTTGTTTCTGTGACCTGCTTGGTAGGCGACAGTGTAACCGCTGAGCTATTTCCTCTTTGGGAATAAATGACTCGATAGTCTTTTTCTTTGCCAAATTTGTTATATTTTCCAATTTCCGGGCAACTTTCCTAATTTTTTTTCCATATCAACTATTCTCGGGCTATTACAAATAGCCAAATCGGTCCAGCCGTTCTCACGTTTTGCGCTTACAAAGAATCTCAATTCATTTTTTTTTAATTAAAAATTTAAAACCAAATATATTTTGTGCATACATAATTAATACAAATTTGGGCACCAAACCATAATTCAAAACCATTTAATTTTTTTTTTTGGATTTTATGAATGTTAGAATAAGAGATTAAATAAATTTCAAAGTTCCTAAAGCATATTTTTTGGGTTGAGCAGTTGCAAAATCACCGCAAACACCGTTCCTGACTCTTGATTGCTAATTTAACTACCATTAAAATACTACATTTTTAGAATTTCATAGTGACGAAAATACCTTCCCAAATTCATCACAAGCCCTCAGGCTATAAAGTACTAGTGAAGATTTCATAATATTTTAGAACTATAAATAAATTCAATAATTTTTCTTCATGAAACTATACAGTACAGTTGTGTACATACCTGTATGTGCAATACCTAAAACATCTCTTCCTAATAATGCACAAGGAACAGCTTGTGCTTGAATAGGTGTCGGAGAAGAATATTCTGCTTTAATAATTGCTTTCAGCAGCTTATCGTCGAACCCAAAATGGGCGAATGACGACACAGGTTTGGGAGCAGAATTTCCAGAAATCGTAATATCCAGGGCTTTTCGCAACTCTGTAACTTGATCTACCGCTAATTCTTCTATTTCAGGGTGCTCTTCATAAAACACTTTGGCAAATGGCTCATAAGTTATTTCATCATGATCAATAGGTGGTAGGGGATCAATTATTTTTTTCTTGTCAGGAGCTATAGGGTTCCCATCTGAATCATACTCTAGGTCAGGGAATTCCTCATCTACAGGAAGTAAACCAGCGTTGGGGTTTTCTTCCATATAACGATAGTAGGACTCTTCTACATCTTCTTCTTCTAAATCATTGCGAAGGCCTGTTTGCTGAGATGTTACTTCTGCCTTTGTTTCCCTCTCCATCTGAAAAATCATTTCCATTCTCAATGGTTTTCAACTATATATTATTTATTGATTTATATTTACAGGCATGCTAATTTACAAAAACATAAATATTTAAGAGGCGATTTTTATTTTCTATATATATATATATATATATATATATATATACCGGGTGTCCCAGTATACCTGTTCCAATGGATTATCTCAGCCATTTCGAAAGATAAAAATTTTGAAATTTCATGATCCCCAATCCGTTCAAGGAACCTTCAACTGAAGGAAACAAAAATTGAAAGTCACTTCCGGTTTGATCGCAAGTGACTCTGACTTTTTTATTTCAAATAGCACCCTGTATATTTTTTGCAATTTTTAATTTCTACTCAAAATTATCTTTCCAACAATGTATCACACTTTGTATTTTACATTTGATTTGATGGAGAAAACGTCAATTGAAATTTTAAATTGAAAGAATTGCAGTAGGCTATGATATTTTGTGTAATCTTCGTCCGTAGCATTTTTTCTTTTAAAGACAGTACGCTTTCTATGATATGATCCACTTGTTGCCAAATTCGAAGCCAAGCGTGTAAAATACATAGCTTGGCATTGTCTATCAGGATATTTCTCTCTGTATGCACGTAGGGCAGCCCGACGATTATTTTCGCATTTTCCATAAATCAGTATAATATCCAATTTCTTTTGATTAGTGAAGTTATCATCATTTTCACGGTTATTCATTTTTGAATGTTGGTTTCTCTGACACGCACACAACTATTGAGAATTATTAACTGTCAAAGTTATAAACAAATGTATTCAAATGTTTCCATGGCACACTAAGGTTTTCATTTAAGAATTATTAATTCTTCCAGTTCCAGTACAATTCTAATAATTTGAAATTCTCTTCATCATGTCGAATGCAAAATTGTTCATGAATTATACATTATTATTGAAGTCGAAATCAAGATTACACAAAATATCACAGCCTACTGCAATTCTTTCAATTCGAAATTTCAATTGACGTTTTCTCCATCAAATCAAATGTAAAATACAAAGTGTGATACATCGTTGGAAAGATAATTTCAGGTAGAAATAAAAAATTGCAAAAAATATACAGAGTGCTATTTGACATAAGAAAGTCAGAGTCACTTCCGGTCAAACCGGAAGTGACTTTCAATTTTTGTTTTTCTCAGTTGAAGGTTCCTTGAACGTATTGGAGATCATGGAATTTTCAAATTTTTATCTTCCGAAATGGCTGAGATAATCCATTGGAACAGGTATTGGGACACCCGGTATATATATATATATATATATATATATATCTACAAATATAATCATAATAAACTAAAACTAATTTACAACAAATTAATGAGCCTCATTTGACTTTTGAATGAATATGTGGATGAATAGAATAAATCAATTATTTCACTATTTTTATTTGCTAATTTAACTACCGTTGTAATTGACTCATTTTGGCCATAGTTCGTACCGTGATAAGGAACCATGACTAGTTCTGAAATTCTTGTTCTACTGGGATTGACATTTAGATTAAATAGTTCAATTAAATTTGGACAACTTATAGATCCACTTATAACCTTGTGCGGGAATCTCAAATCTATTTCAGCTCTTCGATATTCTCAAATTGATATATATATATATATATATATATATATATAAAATATGTTCAAAATGTCAGAATATTCAGTCTCTCTTCTGATATCCAAGTTTAAACATTCATTTTGAACTCTCTCAATTCTATTGATATCCGCTTAATAAAACGGACACCATACCATACAATTATATTCAATAACTGATCGAACGAAAGAGCAGAACAACATTTAGAAGTGTAAATGGAGAATTGATCTGAAGATCTTTGAATAAAGCCTAATAATTTAAAAGATTTTGAGACAATATTATCAACATGTGTCTTAAATGTTACTTTGGAGTAAAAAAATATGCCAAGATCTTGAACACCATCAGCCACTGACAAATTAATATTTTTTATTTGGTAAGAGCATTGAATTGGATTCATAATAATCGAAAATGTGATTTGATGACATTTGTTTACATGAAGCATATTTATATCACACCAACGGGACAAATTACTCAAACCAATTTGCAATAGTTCGGCATCACAGACATTGTTAACGTTCCTTCATAGTTTGAGGTCATCTGCGAACATTAAGTAGCAGCTATATGGGATCCAGCATATTTGACACATCGAGTCCAACCTCTCAAATAAGATCCGACCCAGTCGATTAGGAGAACAGGGAACGAACGCACTCATTTACGCGTGTCTCGTTCGCTTTGTTTTGTCAAATGGTGTAAGTACCTGTCACATTAATTACTTTTTGTTTTTATTTAGGTAGTAAGAAAGTAATAAAAACATTCGTTTATGGTTTAACAAACAGATTTTGTGATCGATGGATGATAAATATAATAATGTGAGTAGGTAGATTAAAACAAAGGAGCATAGGAGCAAGATAAAGGTGCCGAACAGACGACAGATTGGTGTGATTTGTTTTCAAACACTTGGGCTGCCCCCTTCGGATATTACATTCTATTCCAGTCAGTGTCGCCAAAGGTGAGCGTAGTTTTAGTAAACTAAAACTAATAAAAACATACCTAAGATCGACCATAGCTCAAGGAAAAAATTCAAACCTGTAAATTTTATCAATTGAAAATTATATTTCTCAATGCATACCTAAATATAATTTAATTGTAAAATTTGCTAGTGCGAAAGCAAGAAAGGTAAACTTTGTATAAATTAATTTAAATTTAGATCTATTTAACAATCGTGATATCATGTTTTCTTTCAATGATGGTATACAATACCTACATAGGTAACATATTTTATTATTTAGTGACTGAAATTAACACCAAATGAGTACTAATTTAATAATCCATCGGTACGAACTTTGTTTATGTTAAAGAAGCAGGAGTGTAATAATTAGAGCTACTTAATGTCATTTAAATTCAATAAAATAAGTGTTAATTTTGCAATAAAAGTTTATTTTTGTAAAAAAGTTGGTAGTTATTATTTATTAAACATAAACTGAAATACAATTTGTGATGTGAAAGCGTCAACCAGAGGTCGCCGAAAGATCAAGGGCTAGGACAGGCGCTGAATATACAGCAGTTATGTAAAACTAGATGAAAAATATGAGACATTACTTGTTTTTCAATTCCAGCCATGTAAGCATCAAGTGGATCATCTTCTTCCTCCTCGATTTGTCTTTTCTTCTCCATTTCCTCTCTGGTGGGGCTCCCTGGAGCCGGAATGTAGGCTAAATCAGGGATAACCTCTTCTTCATCATCCTCAAAGTACCTAAAATATGCTCGGTGAGCGTCAAGACTCCTTGTGTATTCAGACCGTTCTTGACATACTCATCTTCCGTGGCAGCTCTCTTCCTGCTAGTACCACCCCAGGCTGCCGAAAGGGCATTTTGGCTGATGGCATTCATAGTTGAGTAGCCCTGCTTACTTACAGCGCTGTTAGGAGGTGGAACAGCATTGTGCCGCTTAGTATTATTAGAGTGAATGGTATTGTAATTGAATGCCATTATGAGCGATATAGAATTATCGTTTCTGAAAGTCTATGAAATACATATGTTCACACTTATGCAATAGTGCACTTATTTCTTATGAAAATTAGTTTCTTCTGTTTCTCTTTTAGAAAATGATAAATACAAATAACTTTACACTTTTCTGCATTTTCCGAACTAAAATGAATGACAGTATTGAAGTATTGACAGTAATGAGTATTGACATACGACAGTATTGACAGCTGACACTGACAAGAGAAGCTGCGTTTTATTGGTACGCCCAAGTATCCCCAGTCCCCAGCACCGACATGACCTTAATCTAGACTGCTGATCCCGTATGATGACGAATCAAAATCACATAATGGGTCCTCGTTAGATGTCAATGTCTGAAATGACATTATTTGAGCTTTCTGCGCTTTGCGCAGACACGTTCACGTAAATTCTATTTGGATGAATTTTTCGAGTGGTGGAGATATGACCTCTAGCGGTCTAGATTAAGGTTATGTCGGTGGTCCCCAGTGGAAGAGCATTTGCGTTTTATTAGGCAATCCATCGACCTGTCAAAACGAAAGCAATATGGCGGGCTGTTGGCACACATTGTAATTCGTCATAAGCGACCATAGTGGTAAAAGTGTTTATTTTGTGATTTTCTGTGCGAATTTGAGTAGTTTTTTCAATTTAGTATTATAATTCGTGCTTCAACTGAAGAAAAATGCCCTTTATTTGCATTGTAGTTAACTGTGGGTCCCGTCACGACAGGGATAGAGTCGGGTTTCACTCGGTGTCTACAGTATCAAATCATGAGTTTTTGGCCAGTTAAAATGACTTATCGAGGAGGAGAAGAGCTCTATGTTAGCTGCAATCAACCTAGAAGATCCTACGGATTCGAAAATCAAGTATCAGAGAGGCTGCAGCAGACATACCGTGGGTGCACATTCGTGATAACATCCTTCATGGATACCTACCTATAACTTCAGACTTTGTTATTTGTTCCGTAGAAGATCTTACGGATTCGGAAAATCAAGTATTAGAGAGGCTGCAGCAGACATACCCTGTGTGCACATTCGTGATAACATCCTTCATGGATACCTACCTATAACTTCAGACTTTTGTGATTTGATTTGTTCCTACGATTACTTGTATGATTTTGCCTACTTGTATATATCTGAACTATTGTACATTAGGAGGTCCCATTTCAAATAAAGTTCGTATATATATATAATTGATATATTTTCCACTTCAAAAGTAGAGAAAACTCCAAATGAATGTTCATATATATGTACCTACCTCCTCAAAAAACATTCTTATAGGTAGTGTTATTGAATTACTGGAATACAAATTTTCTTTAGGATTCTGGTGACTCAATAAATGAAAATATTTAGAAATATGTCTTTCAGTCTCAACCTTCCCTTTTTAGATATTTCAGGCAATTATCAAAAGCCTCGATCAAGTCTTGTGAAGGGTGTTGATTTGATTGGAAAGAAAATTTTAGGAAATATGTCTTAATGTATTTGAAGGTTTACACGATGTTTTGAATGTGAATACTGTATTCAGACGATTGCAGATACAAACATTCAAACATCGTGAAAACCTTTTCAAGAACATTAAGACGATGGACGTCCGAGACAGAGTAATCAAGTACCGCATCGTCTACAACCTCCAAAGGGTATTGTAATTTATTAACAGTAAAAATAGGATATATAGTGATATTTATCGAAATTGTACTATATACAAATATCAATATTGTGTAATTTTTTTATAATTGGTATTAAATTAAGAGTAATCAACTGAATCAGTAAAACAACAAATAAACAAACATTTATTTATATATATTCATTTGGGACATTTTATTTTTTAAACAACTGAGCAAGAGGCAAGTCGTCCAATAAATTTTTTGACTGGATGGCATTGGCCACTCAGCTTCCAAATCTGTGCGTGACATTGCCTCTAATATAGCACCAATATGACCACCTACTTCAATTTTTCCGGCCATACAAGTACAGTGAGCAGTACAAATGCTTTCATCCTTTTCAATTATGTACCAAACATCTGAAGGTTTTTAATTTGGCTTTTGTGAATACTTGACCTGAAAAAAAGTTGTCGATTAGAAAGAACTATTATGAAAGTTGAGAAGTAATATTCTTAAATATCAAATCAATGTCTCTTATAATAAACAAATGTGGCAAAACATAATAGAACAGATTGCTTCTTATGTATTATTATTCCTAATTTATAATAATTCACTTCGATGACTCAAGATTTGCAACTGTACATGTACCCATTAGAAAAAAACCTGCTGCATAGGAAAAAAACATACTAGACTAACTAAAACATATAAATGATTCTGAATTTTTGTTCTTACCTTCACGACGAAGCCAGATTCAAAGTATGTATGGATTCTAAACTTGTATACGGCTTCATCTGCATTTGGGAAAACTGAGTAAAAAGCAAATACGAAATAATATCCATATTCGTAACAGGAGGAGCACCAACAATTGAACAATTCAGTTCAGAAATATTCAGTGTAAAAAGGATCTAAATCACTGATCAATCCTCAACTTTATTTTATACCTGTAACAAATACATTGATAAAAATGTAAACAAAAGATGGGGATGTATTTTCAAGCATACCGTTCACCAAAGCCTCTGCTTTTCAACAATAGTGTCTTCAGGTAATCATTGTCCATCTGAATATTATTAGTTAACAACACAAAAGCTCCGAAAATAACCAAAAATACACTTTAACAAGCCAAAGGTACACACTGACAATGATATTCTAATGGCGATTATCGGTATGTGTGCCAACAACCGCCATATTGGGTCACGTGGTATGGATTGCCTAATTGGGTACACTCATGTCAAATAAATAATTTAACCTTAAATTTTTATGTCATCTGTCGTATTCCAAAACATGCGCATGCGCAATGGTTTTCGAAGTTCCGCATAAAAAAGGGCAGGCCTCTTTTCTAAAATATTTTGATTTGAAATAAAGATTACCTAGAAGATCAGCAACAAACCTAGAAATTGATAACGTATCTAATGTTTTTTATATTTCGAAATCGAAAACGCCAATTTTTTCCTCACATTCAAAACCGTACTCCTAGCGCTTCTGACCGACGTATGCATCGTTACTTCCTACAGTTCAAATTTTACCGCTAGTTGCTTCGAACTGTCAACTATAATTTCGTTTATATATTTTACAAATATTTTCATTATCATAGTATTTTCAATTGTTACCGAAACATCACATCAAAAGTAAGGTTGAATTTATGTTCGGGTTGTGATAAATAGCATTGTTTAACCAGAAGATCTCTTTAAACAATGGAAATAGTATTGTCTATCAATATTCCTGGAACAACCACAATTGGCGCTAGTGTTTGGGGAAAGTTAATCAACTTCACGAGGATCGCATACAAAGTACAGCTGGTGATTTATGAACTGGAAGATTCTTATTGAAATCCAACACTTCGAATATTTGAAAATTTACCGTTTTGTTATGGAGTCTTTCGGAGAACCCAAAATGGATGATATTGAGGAAGAAATTCTAGACATTGTCGAAGACGATTCATCAACAGGCACTATATAGGTATAAGTTCATCCATTATCAATTGCAGAAGCATAAAAAACAAGTTTTCCAGTCTTGGGGCGGAATCCTTTGAGCAGCAGAGGCGGAGATAACTAATTGTATTTAGATATTTAAATATTTTAAAAATACGTTAAAATAAATATGCCTTAAACGAGGAAGTATGTAGGCAATCGGATCATCATAATTTCATTTTCCCATGGTCGAAAAAAAGCCATATTTTCCAACAAAACACATCACAACTATAGAATATTTCAAAACCTATTTCGATCCCAGACCAGAGACGCTATACTGCCTTTTTTGTATTCAGACCTCCTGAAACACTTATATAACTGGTGATTTATCAGTCTCAACGTATAGACACACCTACAAGCATTATCTTTGGCTTGCGGTCCGTTTTAATTGGCTGCTGAAGAACTAGACAGCTGTCACTCAAACCCACGTTGACTATCGGCTCTTTTGATCTCCTTTTGATCTTCCTTCGCCGAAGGAGAATGTTTACGAGTAGTACACATTATTTTTCGTTCCGATTCTTCGCATATACGTTCGTGTTGAGTTTTTGATTTGCTCCCTATAGAAACAGCTTCTGCAATTGAAAATGGTTAAACTATACCTAATGTTAGATTATCTTTACTCTGGTAAATGTAAATGGTAAATGGTAAATTAAAAGTTTCCCTGTTCTGACGGAAACTTTTAATTCACGATAGATTGAATTTACATCAAAGTTTTGTGGTAAGTGCTGAGTGGTTTTCAAATGAGCCTGTGCCAATCGTTATACCAACAGTTAAGTACGGAAGATGATATGACAGGAAGAATTGTATCCATGACATTATTGAATGTAATACAACGTCAAGATCGTCTCGCAAGAGTTGATAGATAGATTTATTTCCCACAGGCGACTATTCACAATGAAATAATTATATTTTAACAATGTAATGTTTTGCAATAATGTAATAATTATATTTTAACAATGTAATAATTATATTTCTGGATATTCGCCAAAAGCATCAGGCATGAGGAAGTAGTAAACGGCGCATACACAAATTCCACTAAGGAAAATTAATTATTTGGTTTACAGTTGGTTTACAGTTTTCATATAAAGTCTGTTTGAAAGTATTTGCTGGTGCTATAAAATACATATTGATGTAGAATTTTCTTCAGTTCAGTTTTGAATTTGCCTTTCGGGAAGATGATTGTATAATTTCACTCAAGTATACATAGGGGACTTGCGAATTCTGGTATAGTTGTAATGTGGTAGTATTTTGTTGGATATGTGTGTATATCCGGGCGTAGTAGTGTATTCCGTTTTTGGGTATTAGAAGAGATACTTTGAATATGTACGTTAGGGTGGATATTCTTTGAATGCATGTCTACAGGAATCTCTATATTTCAGATCGAAAAGTGTTCGAATTGCTTTTTTTATATTATGAAAGTGCTGGGTGAAATAAGCAAAGTATACAGATTTTGCAACAGATATTCCCGAATTTTGTATTGCAAATACGGCCCTGCTGAGTTTTGAATTCAGTTGTATTACACTGGATGTTTCACAATAGAATGCTGATCCTAAAGGGCGATAATCCTTGGATGATTTTAAGAAAAATTCTTCATATGAACATAGGTCCGCAACCGTTTTATTTCTGAGATACAGGATGTTGAAATTTAACAAAAAAATCAGTTCTTCCTCAATATCTCTAAAACAGCTTTGTTTTTTTTTCAATTTTGGTATATGCAAAGTACGCATAAAAATAAATTTTTTCGATGATGAAGGATTTCTTAATTTTCATCAGTGGCGTCCCTGTTAACATGCCCTGCCATATTTTTGATCAAAATAATGATATGCCACTGTCTTTTATCCGAATAAATATTATTGTCTTATATCTTCTCATAAAATGATCTCTTGCCTTTTTTTCGTCCGGCACACGGTTTTTGAGTTAGAAAATAAAATGCTTGTCCCTATGCGAAATCAGCCGCTGAAGAGTAGTAGGATCATCTTGTGGGCTAGAAACATCTAGTATGCTAAGAACACATTTCGTTGTTCTCAACATAAACAATTTTGATACTTCTTTAGCTTGATACGTGATATTATTTACCTTATAAAAACTTGTTTATTAAAATAACATGGTAAATTTTAAAAATACCGAATTAGCAGACATGCATTACTTGTATGGGCTTGCTGACGGGAACGCATATGAAGCCAGGCGACTGTATCACAAACCCTGATGCTTGAACGATTTCAAGCACCCACAGAAGGTTATGTGAAACAGGAAGTTTTGAGCCAAATAATTACCTGAAAGAGAAACTGCATCAATGGATTTAATTAATATCACTATAACTGGTTTAACGTAAACTACCTATCGTTAAATCACAAAAAAACGAAAATCATCCCGTTCACTTCCTATGAAAAGCAACTGCCTGCATACGAAAATATAACCATCAATAATACTTCAATAGCACTCGCACAGTCAGTTAAATATCTGGGCATTATGGTAGACTCTTTCTTGAAGTGGGATGTCCATGTTCAAACAGTAGTAAATAAGCTCCGTCGACTTATTTTTAAATTCAAATGAATAAAGCAATCTCTCAAGGTAAATCGCCTGAAGATGATTTATTACTCCTTGGTGGAATCTATTCAATATGGCATAATAGGATGGGGAGAATGAGGAAAACTAAACTGAGACCCCTAGAAATTGTCCAAAACGGATCCTGAGAATCATATTCGGCAAACCACCCAGATACTCTTCCGATCTTTTATTTAACGAAACTCAAATGATGGACCCCCGGCAGCTCTTCTGTAAATAGATACTAACATTCACGTATAGAAAAAATCCCACGCCTTTACTTAAACACCCGTACAGTACGAGGGGAAAAATTGCTGCAAATGAGTTACTTCCTCGTGCTCTCAAAACAATAGGCCAGCGATCCTTCACTTATATCGCCCCTAGACTGAGAAACATGTTACCAGGTTGGATAAAATCATTAAACTCCTTAAATTTATTTAAAAAGAAAGTGAAGGCTTGGGTTTTGTCTATAAATAGGAACAATTCACACAATCTTGTTAACTCCGGATGAAAAGAAAATTATTAACAAAGCATTAAGTATAGATCTCGATTTCTTTAAATGCTAGAGACTTCGTCACTATGTTAGAGTCTCATGTTGGCGTACATATATATCTTATATTTTTTTCTAGCAATTATTTTATACTTATGTCTACCCTCAAACTCTCTAATCTTTACCCCTATAACTATTGTATAATCCTTCTATAGACTTTCACACATATACTTATATACACAGAGGTCCTCAATACGTAACTGTTTCAAATAGTGGATGGACACTTCAAAAGTAGGTACTAAATTGTAAAACGCATGACTGACTTGATTCATCTGTTTGATGAGGTAGAAACTGCCCATAGACAAGCTCCTTGAGAACTTTTTTGGGACACTCTCCTCCACCATATGACTAAGGAAATCTGTGTTGTCTAAAACATATCTTGTCCATTTTCTTTTCTTATTGATCAATTATTGCCTCCTGGGCTTATAAATAAGTATAGATTAAGTGATTTTAAGCATTTCTTACCCTTAACTTCATATTTATACTTCTGTTTTTAACCTTATATATATTTTTTCCTAGTAACAATATTGGCACTCATATTTCAATCTATCACGTACAGGCCATGTACAAGCATCTGATGCTTCCATGGTCGTTACTAAGATTAACATAATTGATCACAAACACAATCACAAACAAGCATTTTATGCTTCTGTGATGATTCGTTTATTCACTATATGAATGTACTTATACCTATTTTTTATTGTAAATTTCTGTAAGTGAATAAAATTATTATTATTATTATAACTAGCACATCGGACTGCAAGAACTCCAGCAATTGAGGTAGCTGTTTTAAATTCCCTAGATGAAAATCCTGAAATAAGTGCGAGGCAAGTTGCCAATAATTTGAATATCGCCCATATTCTAGTATGGAGGATTCTTCATGATTATTTATTATATCCCTATCACATTCAACGGGTTTAGGCTCTACTTCCTCGAGACTTTCCATTACGAGTGAATTTCTGCCAATGGTTTCTCCAAAACGTTACCGAAAATCCTTTGACAGGGAAATTTTATTCACGGACGAAGCTAGTTTTACTAAAAACAGGATCAGAAATTTTAATAATAATCATTTTTGGGCCGAGGAAAATCCGCATGCAATCGAGGAATCTCATCACCATTAGCAGTTCTCATAAATGTCTAGGCTGGAATTATTGGAGATTACCTAATTGAACCTTTTTTTTACCACGCACATTAAATGGACATAATTATCGCCGATTTCTTGAAGATAATTTGCCAATTCTGTTGGAAGATGTTCCTATTTTAATGCGAAATCGCATGTGGTTGATGCACGATGGTGCACCTGCTCATTTTAGTGCTCTTGCACGCGAATAATTAAACCAAAACTTCCATAATCGCTGGATAGGTCGTGGGGGAATAGAGTCATGGCCAGCTAGATCCCCAGACTTGAACAGTCTTGATTATTTTCTTTGGGGACATCTTATGACTTTGGTGTACAGTCAACCAATTCTAACTGAGGAAGAATTGCGAAACCGTGTAATAGTTTCCTGTGAAGCAATAAGGAATACTCCAGGAATTTTCCAAAGAGTTTGCGAGGAGGGCTGAAGCGTGCATACTTGCAGAAGGCGGACATTTTGAACAGTTAATTTGATTTTGGTATTTTTTGTTCATAATAGTTAAGTTTTTAAAAATAAAAAATGTATTTTTATGCGCACTAATTACAAAAACTAAATAATAGTTACCATAAAATTATAAAAATATTGCCTAGATCCTTTGGTTACCACCATGGTGAAATTAAGACTAAGAGAAAAAATCGAACAGGGACAAGCAAATGAATGTATTTTATTTTCTAAATCGAAAACCGTCCGCCAGACGAAAAAAAGGCAAGAGACCATTTTTATGAGAAGATAGAGGACAATTACAAAAATAATATTTATTTGAAAAAAAAAACAGTGGCGTATCATTATTTTGATCAAAAGTCTGACAGGGCATGTTAACAGGGACGCCACTGATGGTTTCCAAAATTGAAATTTCAAAGATATTGAGGAAAAACTGATTTTTTTGTTAAATTTCAACATCCTGCATCTCAGAAATAATGTGGTTGCGGACCTATGTTCACCTGAAGAATTGTTCTTAAAATCATCCAAGGATTACCGCCCTTTAGGATCAGCATTCAATTATGAAACACCCTGTATGACTGGAACAGTCTAGCTTTTCATCCAAAAGGAGCTCCAAAAATTTGGTAGAATCTTGTGAGCAGATCGGTTTCTCATCCAGGAGTATGTTTATTTCGGGTTTATTTTGGTATAATTGAAATAGAATATTATGGGTTTTGTTGAGGTTGAGTGACAGTTTGATAGCTATAAAGCAGTCGGATATACCATCCATGATTTGATGTGAAGAGGTTTCCAGCATTTCTGTATTTTTTTTCATGTATGACGATACTCGTGTCGTCTTATCTCGTGCTCATTGATAAGACGCGTGCAGCTGCGAATATGCTACTACGATACAGTTGTTAGGGCATTTAACGCGCACCTTCCTTGTCAGGCTACTTATAAATGTTCAAATAGGCCACCATCATGTTCCACACAAGCTGCTAGTAAATGAACCCCGAATTCTAGCAAGCATGGCCGCATCAGTGGAACAGAAGACTATAGGAGTCTTTGGATCTTCTTTCACATTAATTGTCAAGTGTAGCCTAATAGGCTCTTACTCTTCCAACGGGAATAAGTAGGCACACGCCTATTCACGATTGGTTTGAATTTTGGAAGTCGCCAATTTGGTAGATTGACGTCTTGGCAGTTTTTCTCCAAAAAAGTGACCGAGATGTGGTTCGAATTTAAAATGAATGTTTTGATGCGAGAGAGTTACAAGCATTAAACTTGGCCTGTAGAAGTAGGTAGCCCATTACTCAAGTGAGTGCCTGGGACGCTTATAACGGGTGGGGAGACTATAGGAGTAAGGTCTGTGGATCGCGCAAGCCAAGGAATAGTACCCATCGAGCACAAAAATATCTCAGAGTAAAGTACGATATTTTGAGACATTGAGCACTGTGATGATCTCTTTATACATGAATGGAACTTTTATAGAACAGCCAATGTCCGCCGCAGGTGGCGATTTTCAGGATGTCCCTGGGATGTCACAAAAAGAACTTGTCCAAGTTTTTTTCATAGCCTTTTCATAGAAGCCTTTTGTTATTTATTTGGACATTTGAAAGTGTCACATTCTATTCGAAATGGAGGAAGGAAGATTTAGTGGAAATTATATTTAGAAAAATATTCATTTTCACAGTGATTATTCAGTTTTATCACAAACCGAATTCTTCTATTTGAAGAGTCAATACATTTCAGTTCGCATAAGTCTGTTGAAAAACACGAGGAGTTGTTTTTTATTTTCCAACTCCCCATAATCTGAAAACTAACAAAATTCCTAATGGAAAAATGTATAAAGAAAACAGGTAGTTTTTTTCAAGAATCTTCAATGATAAGGTTTGGCCATGTCATTACAGATTCGAACACCCTATAAAAAATACACATTGTATGCTTTTGAGGTCATATTATGTTTCTGGACTATGCTAATACATTAAATTCATGTAATAATACTTGCTTTACTTACTTATTCAGTGATGTTTTTTTTTATATTATTGGTAATGATCACTACACTTCAAACACTCATCACTTTCCAAGTTTTTCTCAGTTAAAAATAAAAAAAAAAAACTTTAACCAACGCTTCATAGTGATCCATGTGCTATACAGCTCAGTGTTGTTCTGCGAGGTTTATCAGGTGTGCCACACTGGATGCCAAATTGTTACATGGCGGGAATTTTATTAAAATTAAAGCAGAAAATGAGTAGATAGGTCATTTGGGCATTGGTTTTTATTATAATGAATAATATTGGTTTCATTTGCTTAATAAAATATAAGAATGTTGTTTCTGTCCTGTGTAAAAGATATAATTCACATGAAATTTTTAACTTTTTGTTTTTGTGAAATGATAAAGTTATTAAAAAAAAATTGTCGAGATCCATTATGAAACTGGCCAATAAATGTATTTTCAATATCTGGGATGAACCTCTCAAGGCGGACTATGTTATGTCTACAAAGAACATCCACACGTTAACATTTTTTTGACATTACCAATACCTCTCAGTAGGCATACAAATAAATGCCACAGAAGAACAAATACAATACTTCCAACATTCTTTAAAGTCATCTTTGCGTCTCAAAAAAACGTCATGCCAACATTTTCAAAACATCCCAAAACCTTCCAGGGATGTTTGTGCTCGCTGGATACCTCCTTTGCCTATCCAACGATTAGAACGGGATTGATCTAAAAAAAATCGAACTATCTTATGGTTATGCACTACAGCACCATCGTATGATTAGCTAAAAGCTAAAACTTTTTGAGAAGTAAGCCAGTGTTATAAATATCATGGCAGCGCAATTTTTTGAATGAACAAAAAAAAACTTTTTAACAAAAAATTAAACCGACGAAACAATTATATGAAAAGCAAAAAATAAAATACACCTTCTTAGTCTTAATGATAATTGAGCTCCTAAACTAATGTGAGTAACTAATTTTGAGTCGGCGCCAAACAAACTAGCAATTGAATTAGGTAAAGCGTAAAATGATGCACGGCAGCGTTTTGATTACTTCTTCAAAGTAATATAATGATCTTCGTTAATTGTTTGTTTGCCACCCACTCAAAATTAGTAACTCACATTAGTTTAGGAGATCAATTATCATTAAGACTAAGAGGGTGTATTTTATTTTTTGCTTTTCAGTTGATTTTTTCGTAGGTTTAATTTTTTGTTAAAAAGTTTTTATTTTTAACTTTTTCGTGGCTAAAATCAACTAATAACTATGTACTCAATTGACTCTAGGTATCCATTATGTTGTAATGTCATCATAACTACATTTGTGTGCCAAATTCCAACAGAATCGGTTCACAGATGAAAAATTAATATTCCCCTATTTTTCTACCCTTAAGGGTGGATTATTCCTTTCCAAATCCGAAAATGGCCAACTCTGAAGTATACCCTGTCTATTAAAAAAATAATTATCTAAATCGGATAACCCAGTACAAAGTTATGAGTGGTAGAATCGGTTAACGGGTAAAAGTTCAGTGGATGAACGATAAATATCCCCTATTTTTGTACCCTTAAGGGTGACATTTTTTTTTCAAATTCTAATGGGACTAACTTCGAAGTATACCCTATCCAATAAAAAAAGAATCATCGAAATCGAACGGCTCTGTGAAAAGTTATGCGTGATCATACATAAAAAAAATACGCGTCGACTAGAGAACCTCTTCCTTTTTTATTTCGTCAATTGAAAATATGCCCTTGGGGAATGAGCTCAACGCTAATTCTTGTTTTATATTACACATAAGCTAGCCAAAGTATGAAAGAGTTGTATGCCATACCGATGCAGCGTCTCAAACTGCCCGCCATACTCAATTAAACGTGGCATTTTTTTATGCTCTCTTGAAATACGAGCTCAAAGTAATTTTTTTCACGCAATGATAAAATGTCTCATCGCCGATTATGACCATGCCATACTGTTTCGGTGTCCCTAACTACTCGCCATACTGATTCAAAAATGTAAAATTTTCCTATAGTCCATGTATCATAGGCACAAGTACGAAGAAGTGATGTGAAATTACATATGCAACGTTTTATGAAAAATTAGAACCTATATAATTTATTAAAATAAATGAAATACAGTAAATTTCATGTCATTTATTTTAATGAATTATATAGGTCCTAATTTTTCATAAAACGTTGCAAATGTAATTTCTTATCACTTCTTCGTTAATGTAAGGACCAAAAAATTATTTTCAAAACTCATCAATGATATTATGAATATTTTGAAAAAAAAATAGTTTTTTAGTATGGCGGCCATTTAAAGACCTCCTATCACTCATCAAAATGGACCTCGGGGGTCATAAAAACGGACCGCCATACTTGTGCCTATAATACATGGGTAGTGAAAAATTTTATATTTTTGAATCAGTATGGCGGGTACTTAGGGACACCATGGTCATAATCGGTGATGAGACATTTTTGTCTATCATTGCTATCATTGTGTGAAAAAATTTGCTTTGAGCTCGTATTTCAAGAGAGCATAAAAAATGCCACGTTTAATTGAGTATGGCGGACAGTTTGAGACGCTGCATCAGTATGGCATACAACTCCTTCATACTTTGGCTATCTTATGTATAACATAAAACAAGATTTAGCTTTGAGCTCATTCCCCAAGGGCATAGTTTTTTTGACACATACGGGCCGCCATACTGCCCTATTATTTATAACACTGGTATACTTCTTATACGAGTTTTTTTTGCTGGCTCTTGGTCTATCTTACATTTTAACAAGATGTTCGCGAAGAAAATGTAAATACCTTTCACCATTCAGTACATTGTCGAAAAAAGTAGGGTCCAATAATTTGATTTCCAATAATTCCTCCCCAAACATTAAGCGACCATCGCTTTTGGTGATCAACAGTCCTCACCCTGTATTTTCGATTGCATAATATAGTCTGATTAACAAATTAAAAAACGGGTTAATTCTTGTTCCCGGTCCTAAAAATATGTGCGACAGCTCATTCGATTCGGAATGACGTCTAGCAAAATGTAACTCGAGCATTTTTTAGCACATACAAAATTGCAATTGTTATTAACAAAATAAGATGAAAAAAAAGATATTCAGTTTTTTTGTTAATAACTCAAAAACTATTAATATTTAAGAACTTTCGAAAAAAGATCCTTAAAGAAGAGGAAATTTCAATGAAAAAGTCTGGACTCCCGGAATTCTATCTCCATTATTTATAATTTTTATTCAACGCCGAAAATAGGTCTCCGCGCGGCCGTTACGGCATGAGCGCAAATAACTTTTTTATAGTATTAATTAATTTTTTTTTTCAATTATGGTGACATCAGAACACTTGAAAGAATAAAGACCCGTTGGAAAAAAAAACGATTTTTCAAAAAGTTATACGATTGTTAATTAACTAATTTTTATCCAATCTCTGTTTTTACAAAAATCGACATAAAAGTTTAAATAATTGACCTATACATTTTTTGCTCCTTGGAGCCCTTTTTATTTACATACTTAACAAGATCACGCGATAAAAGTTCATTAAAGTTTTATATTTTGTGTGTTCTAATTTTTTTAATTGAACAAAAAATGGAATATTGAAAAAAAAACTTGTTGACAAATGTAATTATACAGCTGCTTTTGCATCTAACAATGGCATTGATTAACGTAGGAAACACATTTTTTACGTCATTTGTTAAGAAATTGTTTATAAACAAATAGAAAAGTATAATATTTAAAAAAATATTTCTAATCATTTTATTGTCGAAACAAAATATCGATTGAAAAAAAAACTTAAATATATTTTTTAATTGTTTATAATAGTTTTTTTTTATATTTCGTTTGTTTAAATAATTAATTGAGGAATTGTTTTCTCTTTGAAAATCATAATTGGCATTTTTCTATAGGTTAACCAAAAAAAATATTATCAATAATTTCATTGATTATTAAGTTAACAATTTGTTATAAACAATTTGTAACCCTGGGTTTATTTTTTTTCCTGGAAGTAAAAAAAAATTACAAAAAACAGCCATTTATAAACAAATTGGTAAACAAATGAAAACAGGTCTTGGAAAAATTAATCATATTAACATCCTTTCTCTAAAAATTACAAAAAAAATTAAACCTGTACTGAAAAAAATTGTCTACCGAAATCAAAATGGCCTCTTAATTTTTCAAGTAACAAATCGATATAACTTTTAAATTATATAAGAGATACGATAATGGGCATTCAGGACATTTTTGTAAAGGATTAATCAATCTTTGAAATGGATAAAAATCCAAGTTTGTAACTATTGCTAATCAGCTGTTACATGCATTTGTTTATGAAAATGCGTGTAATATTTAAAAATGTTATAAAAAATTAAAGACAATGTTTTTCAATACTTTGTTATATATGGCTGTTTTTGTATTTTTTTTTAAAAAAAAACCGGGAAATTTTTATAACAAATTGTTAACTTAATAAAAATGAAATTGTTGATAAAAAAATAATTCATTTTTGTTAACCCGTAGAGAAATGCCAAATATATTTTAAAGAGAAAAAAAAATCTTGATTATTTAAACAAACAAAATATAAAAAAAACGATTATAAACAATTAAAAAAATTATTTAAGGTTTTTTTTGGCAATAAAATGGTGAGAATTTTTTTTCTAAATATTGTACTTGTCTATTTGTTTATAAACAATTTCTTAACAAATTACGAAAATTTTTTTTCCTACGTTGATTAATGCCATTAGTAGATGCAAAAATAGCTGTATATTAACATTTGTCCACATTTTTTTTTACATTTTTTCAATATTTTATTTTTTGTTCATTTAAAAAAATTATAACAAACAAAATATAAAACTTTAATGAACTTTTATCACTTGATCTTGTTGAGTATGTAAATAAGAGCTCCGAGAAGCAAAAAATTTATACGTCAATTATTTAAACTTTTATGTCGACTTTTGTAAAAACAGAGATTGGATAAAAATAAAAATTAACAATCGTATAACTTTTTGAAAAATCGACATAATTTTTTTTCCAACGGGGCTTTATTTTTTCTAGTGTTCTGATAACACCATTCTTTTTTCAAATTTTTTAAATTATAATTAATACTATAAAAAAATTATTTTGTGAGATATACTGTCTCCAGCGGTGAATTCCTGGAGTCGGGTCTTTTTTATTGGAAATTTCCTCCTCTTTAAGGATCTTTTTTCAAAAGTTCTAAAACATTAATAGTTTTTGAGTTATTAACAAAAAACTGAATATATTTTTTTTTATTTCGTTTTTTAATAACATTTTTAATATCACACATATTTTTAGAACCTGGAATAAGAATTTACCCGTTTTTTAACTTCTTAATCAGACTAATAATGCATATTATGTCTGTTGACCGACCCGTTGTTTTTAAGGGTTGCTTCATTAGAAAACATAATTTTGTTTGAAGTATTATCATCCTTGTCAGTTATACCATTCATTTGAATACAAAACGTAACTCTATTTGCAACATCATTACCATACAATTCTTGATGTAGGTTCAGATGATAAGGGTGGAACTTATGTTTTAATATTATCCTGTTCACACTACTTTGTGAAATATCCGTTTTCGCTGCTATGTTCCTAACTTTCCTGTAGCAACTTATTTTCTTCATTGATTCGACCACCGACAATATCCTTTTTGGTATAACACACACTACCAGTGAGTTCAAACAGTTCTCTTGACTTTTGGAATTAAGACACCCGTTTTGGTAGGTAATACGTTTCTTCATAAACTTGTTACGTAAATAACTAGGTATTCATCAAGACAAGAAGCAACCTATCAAGGTCTAGAAATGTCGAGAAATGAATATTTTTTTCATAACCATTCAAGACAAAGACTACCCCACTTCTCTGGCTGTTTCGCGCCAGTCACCAATTCAAATGAAATTGAATTCTTAATTGTGAGTCATTCACAATGTGCGAATATGGATGGACTTTCTCATATTTCAATCGCTCGAAAATAACGTTTCATTTCGTAATCCCCGGATCGACCTTCATCACATCGAATTTATCACAAAATCGCGATTAGATCCCAATAACTCCTGATATAGGAGCGATAAAAAGTTTTATGATAGACACCATCTGAAGGCTGAATCAGACCCCAGCCACATATTCGCTTACAACAAACAAACCGAACCTCGTAGCGCGCGGTGGGGTTTAAAAAAGTTAAAAAGTGACTCACTCAGGTACCGATGACCGGACAGGTACTACCTACCAGTAAACAAAGTTGAATCAGCATTTACGCCAGGGAATCTACGTAAGCTCGTTTGATGTTTGTGCCAGTTGCTCGAGTTTATTAGTGGTGAATACCCTCGATACGATGAAATGATAGAAAGGGCGCATCTGCTTCTTTTAAATTGTTACCGCAACCATTGCTCGAAGTATTGCTGGACCTAGACATTTTTATTGGTAAGTACGAACTTTTGGTTAAATTATTCCAGCAGTTGACCTTGTGTCTACATTTGAGGTCCGACATTCGTGGTGCAGTTCTAGATATCCTCTTACACATCTGAAAAAAAATACGGTTATTCATCAGTACACTCAGTTGTTATTCATATGCATCATTCATAACTCATTGATATTCATGGCTGGGTGATTACATACAGGAAGGATGCATAAATTGAACCAATTGGCTGCTTATCCGAGTCGATATAAGGAAAGTACCTATTGTTTGTATAGTAGCGCATTTTGAATTGAAAAAAATTATATGCTGCTTCAATACAGGTACTCGGGTTGAATTGCTTTATTGCATCTGAACCCAGACGAGAACGGTTCCACTTTCACCTACATCTGCCCATGAAGGCTGAACAAGCTGTATTTTTCTGGTTCGTCAGATGGTGCTTTTCGTGGATAATGTCTGATTTGAACAAAAGTTTTTGCGAGGCTACAACTGGTGTTGAGATAAATCAAATTCATATATAAAATTTGCTTTTTTGCCAATTAAAAGCGTATTCAAAACATCTGAATATTCCTCCTAAGCCTACATAATATGAAATTATATGGTATTTCTCGTATAAATATATATATATATATATATATACATATTCTTCAATTTCTTTTATCGACGTTTCGACATGGTATTTGTCATCATCAGGTTAAAACACTAAAATTAAAAATGTATGGAGTTTGAGACATATTTAACTTAACACAATTTTAAAATGTATGCACTAAAATAATTCTTTAAAAACATATGGTTCGAAATATAACACGTCATATTTCGAACTATATGTTTTTAAAGAATTATTTTAGTGCATACATTTTAATATTGTGTTAAGTTAAATATGTCTCAAACTCCATATTTTAATTTTAGTGTTTTAACCTGATGATGACAAATACCATGTCGAAACGTCGTTAAAAGAAATTATATGAATTGACTGAATCAGACTTTTATTCCGAGAAATTGAAAAAAATATAAATGTGGTCAAGAAACTAAAGAATATATATATATATATATATATATATTTATATATATATATATATATATATATATATATATATATATATATATATTATAAAAATAATGAAGTGTTATTCGCATTTTAAAAATTAGCTTAAAAACTGCTGGTTGGAGTAATAAACTTGGTTATAATTTTTTTGTGTTTTTAACGACGACATAAACTCGGAAATTAAGAAAAAATGTTTGCTAGAAAAATTAATACATTTACCTCCTAAATTTTCGGCCCTCAAAAACGGATAAGCTCTACCACCGTATTCGGATATATTATGTATTTTTGGAATATGTTGTATATCTCAATAAATGTTTATTTGGCGAACACTTTTGCACGTCTGGATGGGGAATTATCGTGATTTATTTTAAGAGTGTTGTAAATTGGCTAACCCATCTGCATAAACACTGTGATGTGAATGTTACTTTAGTTTTCGGCAGGACAGCAAGTTTATATACAAGGTGTTTCATATTTTTAACATATCATTTTTGACTGAAAGAAATATTTTTGTCAGTATCTCAAATTAACACCCTCCAATGTATTAATGTTGAACATCGATAGA
Organism: Gonioctena quinquepunctata; assembly: GCA_018342105.1. Lineage (NCBI taxonomy): Eukaryota > Metazoa > Arthropoda > Insecta > Coleoptera > Chrysomelidae > Gonioctena > Gonioctena quinquepunctata. The sequence continues at coordinate 1,147,641 of JAFIRS010000021.1, read as the reverse complement.
AAATTTCAAAAATGTTTTTTTTTGTAATATATATATAATAAAAATGAATCTCGATTCTTTGTAAGCGCAAAACATGAGTAGGTACGACTGGACTGATTTGGATATATTTTTTTTTATGTTCGTAGTAGCCCGAGGTTGGTTGATACGAAAAAAAAATCGAAAAAGTTGCCCGAAAAATTGGAATTGGAAAATTGGAATATACAGTGTCCGTCGTAAAGTTGGCTACATATGGGAAAAAAATTGTTATTGAAATTTCAAAACTCTAATGGCGGTTAGTTTCGCAATTAAAAAATCCGTTGCGACTTATATCACGTGACCTCAGATTTGGCGGGAATTTTAAAAAAAGTTGTCTGTGGTGCCGAAAAATGATATCGAAAAAATCTATTGAGAAAATGTATTTGGAATCCAAGAAAGACCCCATCTACCAATTTTGAACCAGATTGAAAAAAAAATCAAAAATACCATTTTATTCCTTTACCCTTACTAAGAAACATTATACATTCTTGTTTTATCTGGAAACAGCTTTAATAACCTAAATCACATAAGTTTGGGTCAAAAAATTTGGTTTTTAATTATGAAAAACGATTTAGTTTTCACTGTAAATTGTAATTAAACCAATAAAATAATGTTTATCCTAATTGAATTTAGTATTGTTTAGGTGATGTGGAAAAATAAAAAAAACTCAATAAACAAACAATGTACAAATTTTCAATATTCTACGTGACCACCTTGGCGCTCCATACATAGAATTGTTCTGGCAAACATTTCGCGCCGATAATTTTTCAACATAGTTCTGTAGATCAGTGCTGCACAATTCCTTATACAAATTTTTAAATGTTCTACATTACGAAATGGGCGTTGTTTATAAACATTGCTTTTTAGGTAACCCCATAAAAAGAAATCACACGGCGTTAGGTCTGGAGACCTAGCAGGCCAAGGATTACCTGAATATCGACCTATCCACTGCTCACCAAACTCATTTTTCAACCACTCCCGCACTTCATTCGTAGAATGAATAGAAGCCCCATCTTGTTGAAAGAATAAACGAATCCGCTCTTCTAATGATAGGGTGTCGATAAATGTAGATATCTCGGTCCGTAAAAAGTTCAAATACCGTTCGCCATTTAAACTTTGTCTAAAAAAGAAGGGACCTACAATTCGTTCATTTAAAATTCCACACCTTACATTCACTTTTAACTATATTGGTATTTGGCTTCAATAATAAAATTAGGATCATGATCTGCCCACCATCTACAATTTTGAGAACTGACGACACCATTTGAGGTAAAAGTTGCTTCGTCAGAAAATAGCAAGTACATTTATGTTTCTGCTCTTCGATGTACCTACTAAAAATTAGGAGAACAATAGTAGAGGAACAGATCCACATTCTCTCAGACATCCAGGCGGTACAGAAAGCTCTGAGTAGCCCGGAAGTGACGTCCCAACTGATAGTGTCAGAAGACAGTGTAGAATTGATTTGTTTGAAAATATGAACAGGATGTTCATAAAATCAGATGTGGAAGCATCTGCGACTGAAAGATAAACTTTAGTCACTATCTTCCATCGTTCATGATAACCTCTTGTGAGGTATTCATGTTGAAAAGGGAAACATTCTCAATCGAATAGAAAGATTCTTCTGTGAATTGAAAAATCCACGATAAAAATGAAGTTATTTTTTGTGAATGTTTAACAGAAAACAGCTACTTCCCCGGCTAAAGCCACGCTGGACATTGAACCTCATCTGATAGATATTCTGAAAGAAAAATCTGAAATTGAAAATTTGTTTATATATATATATATATATATATATATATATATATATATATATATATATATATATATATATTATAAAAATAATGAAGTGTTATTCGCATTTTAAAAATTAGCTTAAAAACTGCTGGTTGGAGTAATATCAACTTGGTTCATAATTTTATTTGTGTTACCACAATACCAAACAATCAATCATGAAAATGTTATAATTAGGAAAACAAATAATTTCGCGCTACAACCAGTGTCATCAATGAATTCCATGTCTAGTTCCACTTGGTGTTTATCCTAAGCTCGATTCTTTTTTAGGAATTTAAATCAAAGTGTTCCGGTTTTTCGCCATGAGTGCCTGACTATTAAATTGCACGAGTTAAATTTCCTAAAGGCAAAATGATTGAGGGAAAATAAAAAAAAAAATGCGATAAAATCCTCTAGCACGAATGATATTTGATGAGAATATTTCCCGAAGCACATTACCTAAAACTGAATACAACGACTAGAATTCATGTTATATTTGAATTTTCAACGTGGAAAGTTACAACAATTCTTCTCGATCCAAAATCGAACGAATCGTTTTACAGATTCTGAATCAATGAATCTGTAAAACGATTATTCACTGCTATTGAACTCACCCAAAAACTTAAAATACATATATACATTTTCACTATGAATTGAAAAAAATATATCTGGAACTGATTTTGACAAAAAAAAAATCGACTGCTAGGAATCGAACTCGAGTCTTTTGAGTGACAGTCTGGTTACCTAACCACTACTCCACTACTTTCGTGATTATCTTAATATACTGCAATTGAATCAGTAGCTACCTTTTTTTTATGGTGGAGAATGGACACCTTGCTGTAGCAAGGTAGTGTGGGGCTCACTGGTCTCCGTGCTACCCACTAAATACTCCACCCAGTATGCTCGTCTGGTCAAGATCTCCGATGACACTTGGGCCTGCTGGCCCATTGTATCTTACCTGTTGTTCACATTCACAGCACCCATTCCAGTAGTTTCGTGCCTTGCACAAGTTCTTCACTGTTGAAAAGGGAAACATTCTCAATTGAATATTGAATAGAAATATTTTTCTGTGAATTGAAAAATCCACGATAAAAATGAAGTTATTTTTTGTGAATGTCTAACAGAAAACAACTACTTCCTCGGCTAAAGCCACGCTGGACATTGACTACATCTGATAGATATTCTGAAAGGACCCTAACTCAAAAGAAAAAATCTGAAATTGAAAATTTGCCTTTTCAGTCAGCTAGTTATATTTGATTTTCTATTCCAGCCTTAATTAAGAGATTAAGGCAAAGAAGAATGTTTTCCAAAAGAGAGTACTCACCAGAAATCATTCGTAACATTGACGCAAGAGAGGCATCGCATTCACTAGGTCTTCAATACATTTTTGTCGACGAAAATCTATTTCACGCTTCCACGATCATCAGGAAGACCGGAAGAAATGGGAAACACATTTTCTAGAAGCAATCTCACTTTGCAAAGATGGAAAAAAGTGTCTCTCCAAAAGAAATGTTCCTAACTTGTTTCCATCTTTGCAAAGTGAGATTGCTTCATTCATCTATATGAGTTCTTAATTGAGACTGGAATAGAAAATCAAATATAACTATCTGAATGAAAATGCAAATTTTCAATTTCAGATTTTTCTTTCAGAATATCTATCAGATGAGGTTCAATGTCCAGCGTGGCTTTAGCCGGGGAAGTAGCTGTTTTCTGTTAAACATTCACAAAAAATAACTTCATTTTTATCGTGGATTTTTCAATTCACAGAAGAATCTTTCTATTCGATTGAGAATGTTTCCCTTTTCAACATGAATACCTCACAAGAGGTTATCATGAACGATGGAAGATAGTGACTAAAGTTTATCTTTCAGTCGCAGATGCTTCCACATCTGATTTTATGAACATCCTGTTCATATTTTCAAACAAATCAATTCTACACTGTCTTCTGACACTATCAGTTGGGACGTCACTTCCGGGCTACTCAGAGCTTTCTGTACCGCCTGGATGTCTGAGAGAATGTGGATCTGTTCCTCTACTATTGTTCTCCTAATTTTTAGTAGGTACATCGAAGAGCAGAAACATAAATGTACTTGCTATTTTCTGACGAAGCAACTTTTACCTCAAATGGTGTCGTCAGTTCTCAAAATTGTAGATGGTGGGCAGATCATGATCCTAATTTTATTATTGAAGCCAAATACCAATATAGTTAAAAGTGAATGTAAGGTGTGGAATTTTAAATGAACGAATTGTAGGTCCCTTCTTTTTTAGACAAAGTTTAAATGGCGAACGGTATTTGAACTTTTTACGGACCGAGATATCTACATTTATCGACACCCTATCATTAGAAGAGCGGATTCGTTTATTCTTTCAACAAGATGGGGCTTCTATTCATTCTACGAATGAAGTGCGGGAGTGGTTGAAAAATGAGTTTGGTGAGCAGTGGATAGGTCGATATTCAGGTAATCCTTGGCCTGCTAGGTCTCCAGACCTAACGCCGTGTGATTTCTTTTTATGGGGTTACCTAAAAAGCAATGTTTATAAACAACGCCCATTTCGTAATGTAGAACATTTAAAAATTTGTATAAGGAATTGTGCAGCACTGATCTACAGAACTATGTTGAAAAATTATCGGCGCGAAATGTTTGCCAGAACAATTCTATGTATGGAGCGCCAAGGTGGTCACGTAGAATATTGAAAATTTGTACATTGTTTGTTTATTGAGTTTTTTTTTTATTTTTCCACATCACCTAAAAAATACTAAATTCAATTAGGATAAATGATGTATTATTAAGTTTTAATTACAAATATTAGTTGGTTTAAATTTCATTTATGGGTTGAGAATATTGAATAAGCTCATGTGCATCAATATACAGGGCATGACTACACCTAGTGAAAGACTAAATCGTGTTTTCATAATTAATCTCGCGCAAACTGTCTATTCCACAAATATTTTATCGTTTTGACCCAAACTTATGTGATTTAGGTTATTAAAGCTGTTTCCAGATAAAACAAGAATGTATAATGTTTCTTAGTAAGGGTAAAGGAATAAAATGGTATTTTTGATTTTTTTTTCAATCTGGTTCAAAATTGGTAGATGGGGTCTTTCTTGGATTCCAAATACATTTTCTCAATAGATTTTTTCGATATCATTTTTCGGCACCACAGACAACTTTTTTTAAAATTCCCGCCAAATCTGAGGTCACGTGATATAAGTCGCAACGGATTTTTTAATTGCGAAACTAACCGCCATTAGAGTTTTTCAGAAATTTCAATAACAATTTTTTTCCCATATGTAGCCAACTTTACGACGGACACTGTATATTCCAATTTTCCAATTCCAATTTTTCGGGCAACTTTTTCGATTTTTTTTTCGTATCAACCAACCTCGGGCTACTACGAACATAAAAAAAAATATATCCAAATCAGTCCAGTCGTACCTACTCATGTTTTGCGCTTACAAAGAATCGAGATTCATTTTTATTATATATATATTACAAAAAAAAACATTTTTGAAATTTTCTATCGATGTTCAACATTAATACATTGGAGGGTGTTAATTTGAGATACTGACAAAAATATTTCTTTCAGTCAAAAATGATATGTTAAAAATATGAAACACCTTGTATATAAACTTGCTGTCCTGCCGAAAACTAAAGTAACATTCACATCACAGTGTTTATGCAGATGGGTTAGCCAATTTACAACACTCTTAAAATAAATCACGATAATTCCCCATCCAGACGTGCAAAAGTGTTCGCCAAATAAACATTTATTGAGATATACAACATATTCCAAAAATACATAATATATCCGAATACGGTGGTAGAGCTTATCCGTTTTTGAGGGCCGAAAATTTAGGAGGTAAATGTATTAATTTTTCTAGCAAACATTTTTTCTTAATTTTCCGAGTTTATGTCGTCGTTATAATGACTGCTCCTCGATCCTGAACTGGGAAAATTACGAAAAAATGGTTGCGAGACAAATTAATACCCAATTTATCTCCGAAATTTCCACACTCAGAAAGAACAATATCCAATTAATTGAGCAATTGATCACGCTATAAGGCCGCTATAAGGCGCGTCCTTAAATTGTTAGAAAATTGAGTTCCAATTCGATAACTGGGTGGGACATTGTTTGGCAAAGTATGATATAGAAATCTAAGAAATCTTTGGGAATTCATGAGGGAACCCAAGGCAACATATTTTTTTTTATTGGTGCCCCTTTTTACCCATTTAAAGCACGCCTCAGCGTGTTTAAATCGAACTTTAAAAAACGCGCGTTTTTTAAAGGTAACCATGACAACATCAACAAATCGAGAAACGTGAAGTCTAAATGACAAATTTTTGATTATTGATCTGACAGGAGTACCTTGTAACGTCAGATAAAATATTACTCACAATTCGTTCATTTATATGTGCTCCTCCATCCATTTGATGAACTTTTCATATTCTTTTTTATATATATCACTGGATTTTCGCGGTATTAACCGCGATTCTGCCTCACTATTCAAAAAATCGATATTAGAATCATTCATTTTTGAGCTCTGGTGACAACAAATATTGATCTTTGGTAATAAATTGCGAATGAATGTTTTTCTCATTTCCATGACAACGAAAGGTATACTCTTGTCACATCACGAATTCAACCTTCTTGCATTATTAGTTCTTATTTCTATTTTTTGTAGTAATAATACCAGTATATATGATTTCAAAGTGCACCAATAAAAAAAAATAACGTAAAGTATTCGTGGATAACTGGTCTTAAAAACACTTGCTCTATTTCGAGCACTCCGGCTGCGCCGTCGTGCTCGAAAAATCGCGCGTGTTTTAAAGCCCTTTTTATCCACTTATACTTTAATATACTATTAAAATTATTTCTAAGAATTCAAATTGTTTCGTGTATACAAGTTGAACTAAACATTCGCCTTTTCAGATACCCTGTATAGACGAAGCTACTTGTATGCTTCTAAATAATTTTAAAACATGTGTTTTGAGTTCCCCTCATGACCTTCCTAAAGGGAATTTCCTGTTAAATAATCAACAATATCACACCGCTCATCGTAGGTACAAACGAGCCTTTTAATGCGTTAATAAAAATCGCGATACTTCGTTTTTTTTGTTTCCTGGATCACTATGCCCTAAAATATTGTTCAATGCGCATTCTATTAATTCATTGATTTCTCTAGAGCTTCCGATTGTGTTAACGATGAATTCCTCCTCTTAAAAATGGAGTGATACAGTGTGAGAGGAATCGCTTTGAAATTGATACTCAGAAGGCAAGTCCCGATTAGTAGTGATTCAGAATATCATGAGTCAATCGACAACTATCTGATGAATTATCTCAAATGATACGAATTTTCTCGTCAAGTGCCAGAATGTGGCAGCTCTCACAGAATTAACACAAACTCTCCATGAACAAGTTCTACAGAAGCAATTGAGAATTTTTTTATTTGTAGTCCTTCCGGTGTATTTTCATCCTACGCTTCTATCATTGCTATGTACTCGGTATCTTTAAATGCTGATGCACTAACCTTTCTCTTGTCAGGTAACATTTGAAGTTCCCTTCTTTTTGAAGTTCTTGCGTTTCGTGCGGCTAAAAATATGGGACTAGAGAATGGATCAATTACTCTATTAAACTCCTTATATTTTTCTTGTATTTGTTTTGCCGTTACGTTCCACATCGTTTTAACCACATTTTCTTTATAATTTTTCCATTACCTTTTCGCATATTGAAAGCCCAATCTTTCAAAATGGATGCTATCATTTCCGTGGAAATTGATTCATTTAGTACATAGTTTCTTTCACTACAAAACGTAAGAAATTGTTTCCATACGTACTTTTTTTTGTTTTCTCTGTATTATGAGGCTCAGTATTTTGTATACTTTCGTCTATTGCAATTAATGATAAATCTCCGAATCTACTAATTTTTGAACAATTATTGATAAACGTCAAAATTTGACGGTCCTGTTAGTTTGTGTATTGTTGTATATTATTGTCGATGTGGTTACTACGGAAATGAAATCATTGTTAAATTTTTGATTGGTGGAGTAACTCTATGTATAATCAGGTATTATCGAAATTATACAAGATAACTTAACTAAATTGAACGTTCTGATTGGTTAAAAATTACACGAAAAAAATAATCAGATTCATTGGACAAATAAGGCGCAGGCAATCCTATAGAAATATATTCAAAGACAAACAAAAGACACGCACTTCACTAAATTGGGTTTACAAAACCACGGCTTCGATATACAATAGCTTCTTCAGGAGAAGATAATAATAACTCAACAATCACGAATATAAGCAGAACAAGTAGTAGTATAGTCCGTAAAATAAAGGCATGGAGTAGTAAACCGCTCAGATGATTTGATTCCATAGACGTACCGTAATTTCTCGGAAGTGACCAGCCACAATTGGAAAAAAATGCATTAACCATGTTATTACCGTAGAACATGCTATGTGGAAAATTGACAACATTTCTGAAGTCTTCATTGATCCAGTTGTTATTGACATTAATAAAAATGATTCATCTTCTTCCGACTCTGATACCAGTTGCCATTTTTAAGTGGTAAGTTATTGTAAATACTGTATATACTTATTGTAAATAATTTGTTTGACAATAAGCTGCTGCATTGGTTGTGACTTCATACACATAATTTTTTGTAATAATTTAAGGCGGCTAGCAATAACATTCTTCTTTGATACCATTATTTCTTGTTTATTTTTATATAACTAATGACTCCTGCATTTCACGTTTTTAACTTCCAAAATACTATAATCGGGGGTAAATACATAAGAGATAATTTTTTGTCGATAAATACATGTTTAATTGTATAAACTCGATAATCAAGGGAGTGAAAATATTGCGAGAGCTTGCTCGAGCAATTTTTTTTACTTCCCTTGATTCGAGATTTTCTGCCGAATGACAATAAAATTTGAATACGATTTGAAATGTATTTATCTATAAAAAAATGTATCGAATGTATTTTAGGGAGATTAATACACAACTACATTATAAAGACAATTTAGTTTGAAATAGAAAATTCAATTGAGAAGTAAGAATTTCAAATCAATAATAAATATTTCAAATTAATAAAACACATTTTAAAATATTCACAAATTATTTAGACTTTGACTGATCTTCAGTAACATACATATTATGAACATTGAAAGTGCAATAGTTGTATGTTATATTACGACCAGTTTTTTTTGGATGTTATTAATGTTTTCCGTAGTAGAATTTTTTTGTATAATGTTTATATCTCTTGTAGTTTGGATCCCAGAAGGTTTAGGTCTCAGGTTGTTGATTAAATTAGCATGATGTTCCTCGTCTAACTGTAAATAGGGGCCTAATGACTTAGCATTTGCATGTCCAGTCATTTTGATGAGCTGTTCTTCCGGGACACCTGACTATTCTTTCCGCAGATTGTTTGGACCATTTTCCAATCTCATTTATCCCAATAGGCATATTTTTGTACCACCCAGAAATGGTTTTATTCCAGTAAGGATTTACAGTCAGAAATAGACGGTCTGACGTAATTCTAGTAGTGCGTTTAGACATAAGTTTTTTAAATAACCTCATCGGACACACAAGAAGATTATTGTGATTAGGCACTAACCACTAACTGTCTGATAATTTTTGAGCTCCACCCTGGCATGTTTTTGAAAAAATCGGGTTGTATTCAATTCTTCCAGTTGGGTTTCCATTCGATTTCTTTTCCTCTTTGAAAAAGTGCACTTTGCATCTTGCTGCTTCTCCCCCTCTCCAGGCTAATTCGAGTGCCATTATATGATAAGGCTTTTTCTGCCTTTTATTTCATATATTTCTTCCTCACTTGATCAGTTGAACTTTGCTTTCTCTTGTTGTGAATAGACTGAAGCTGCTTTCGTTTCGCATTTTTTGCATCCCTTGCTTCTTTGAATTCTGTTTATAGAATTTTTCTTGAAGAAGTTTTGAAGTAACTCTCTGCATAGTCTTTATAACGCATTCTTTATAATCTTTACCATCAGCTCTCTTCATATTAAAAGCCCAATCTTTCATGACTAATCCAAGCTATTGATTTGAAGTAGTTTCTATAAGTTCATAATGTTTCTCTTTTAAAAATATTTCAAACTGTTTCCATGTTGACCAGAGCCGGATTAAGAGGGGGGCAAACGGGGCTGCAGCCCCGGGGCCCCCACAAGAGAGGGGCCTCCACAATATAAATTTTCAGGTAAAATTTCCTAACAAATACCGAAGGATATGCAAAATTATATATAAAAAATCTGACAACGAAAGAGCAGTTCTCCCACTTTTTCCTCTCATTTTTCGTTTTAAACATTCAAAAACATGTTTCGTATTCTTGTCAAAATCCATGGTTAATATTGATCTTCGATCTGATGAATCATGTGTATATGCGAGAAACAATCACCAAGTAAAACATCATACTATTATACAAAATATTATATCGTATCGAAATTAGCTGTAAAAACAAGAACAATTGAATTAAACAAAAATATTTTTTTTTTTTAATAAATGAAGGATTTTCTGTCGATGTATTCTTCGAATGACACAAGCGATCTAGATACACAATGAACTTCAATAATCATGAGCAAAAGAAAATAATATTTCAATTTATGAATATGATTGCATCAAATTATTTATAAGAGCCCTGTGCGCATTCCATAATAGAACAAAAGTTCAAATTCTGTTGACTGTTTTTCTGCCGATTCTACAAATACTTTGCCCGTCTATACCTGTTTTTTCTATTTATTGGCGTTGACAAGTGTCCGCTGAGTGGCGCGCTTGTAACAGAGAAATCCCCGAAATCTGAAAGAGTGAGTCTAAGAGAAGGATGACATTCCGCAACAAATGTAAATCCTTCTGAAAAAGGACTATCAAAAAGACCAATCTAAGATGTTCTACTATCAAATTCTTGAAAACCAAAATTTCAGAGCTACATTCTCAAACATTGAAATTACAGTGATTTTTTGACATTGCTAGAAACCAATGGAAACGTTCAATTCATATACGTTTTCGCCAATCAATAGTGGGAATATTCTACCTAGAAAATTGTCGCGGGAATAATTTGAGGTATTTTGTTTTTATTGTCTGACAACCAATATTTTTAATTTGACGTCTGTCATCAATTCGCATGAAAAATGTGAAATGAATCAAAACCGGTTTAGTACATTATATAATTTTGCAAGGAAATGTGTTTATGATCGTAACATAAAAAAATAATCTAAAGAATACCACACGAGAGGTCGATATAGTAGAAAATAATTATCTAGATTTCTTTCTCAAACTTGTTGGCAATAGCCACTCGAGCCAGTTGGTCTCTCTTGTCTATTGCCTGGCAACAAGTTTTCGAAAATCTGTCGAATTATTTTCACTCTCTTGTGATATTACAACTGAGAATGTGATGATGTCAAATTGCACTGGAAAGCGCTCATTTTCCAAAATGAAAAAATAGGCAAATTACGATGAGACAAAGCCGCCTATCAAAGTTATCGCTTCTTAGCATTGAGAATGATTTTCTCCGGATGCTGGATTTGACCGAAATCATCAATGATTTTTCGTCGAAAAAAGCTCGCAAGAATCCATTCGTTTACGCTGTAATTTAATTTATTTCTTGTATTTTATTATACCTACATATGCTCGTGTCGAAATAATTGGATTTGTCCTGCAATAAATAAAAAAATAAAACATTGTTTGAAAAATAATTAGGGGCCTCCACTCCTGTGTTGCCCCAGGGCCTCCACACCTTTTAATCCGGCCCGGATATTGACTTTTGGTTATTTACTGTACTTTTCGGAATAATATTCTGTACAGTTTCTTCGATGTTTTCTAAAGATTCTTGACCAAATCTTGCCATTTTGAAACGACGTTGTATTAAGAAAACTCGAGAATAATAAAATAGTTGTCAAAGTATAGAATTGTGAATGCTACCATTCACGGTATAGTTGATCAAAAGCAAGGTGCATATTCATCAGTTATTGGGAAAGCTAGGTAGCTTTTTATCATTAAAAATGACTGTTAATTGGTCGATTTTAAGATATTGATAAAATCTCATTGGTTCTTAGAATAGACGTGTATTAATCGGTGAAAATACACAACATTTTACAATTTTTTAAATTATTACCAATTAATTGTTAAGGAATAACATTAAATAGTAATGTTTGACGTAAACCTAAATATTTTCATAAAATATTTACCATTATATTTTTAAACAGAAATTATACCCCGAGATACACCACTGAAAGGTGCCTGGTCAGAATTTTAAATCCCTTAACAATGGCCTAATCCGACAAATAGATATTGTGCCGGGTGGCACTACCTAGCGTTGTTTTGCTATTTTTATAAAGGTTCTAAAACAAAATTTGCACGAGCCTCTCTGTATGGATTTTGCATACTAAATGAGGGTTTCTTCTCCACGCCTTTATTTTACGGACTATAGGTATAAATGCAATTGATGATATTAAGGATTTAGGTGCAAACGTGATGTATTGAAATAATAAGTGGGGTAAAAACCAAAGACTGATTTCAATGATTTTTTATCCATACTTTCAGAGTTAATATTTTGGGGAAATTTACTCTTTATTAAAGTTCTCGATTGGGCAATCAATTCAGTTCTGTTTTCGAGTATGTTTTTTAATCGTAAATATTCAACAGTAATATAAATAGCATACAAAACTTTGCGACATATGTTGAATTAAATGCAAGCCACTCTTATGAGATTGATTTTAAAAATGAAATTTCGCAAGTATTTATGTTAGCAAACATTAGCCCAGACGTTAACACCGCGTTGTTGTTGCCTAGTGTTTACTCTAATGAATTCCATGAAAAAAACAATCATTTCCGATATTACATCGTGAATACGGCGGAGAATTCGGTATTTTCAACACACGAAACATGTATGAGTGGCAATGCGTCCTTGCAATCGATAATTAACGTACATTATTAGTAATTCATTATATTATATTGGAACCGAAAAAATTCAAAGTTGCAACAGAAATATATGGTCAAAATAGAAATTTGTAATACGTTGTTACAGTGACCTAATTCATAAAAGACAATGCCTTGTTTATCAAGGCCGCACACTGCTTATAACCTACACAATAAAAAGAGTTTGCTGAGTTGTATATGCATCATAAAACAATAGAGGAACATTTTATTGCATATTTTGGACAATCGTGCAAAATCCTACAAGTATGGGTAACCTACCCTTTTAGGACTTTGCACACGATTATCTAAGAGATGAAATCCAATGTTTGTCGAGGTACTAGACAGGAAAGTAGTTGTTTTCTGGTGCATACTCGACTCAACATACCCCCCTATTGTATAGTACTGCAATACGTCTAAGAGACTCATTATTATTCATTGCCGATAAGGCTCAACGGGGAACCGACAAAAGCAGAGACGTACTCGATAAAATGAAATTTTCACAAGATGATTTGTTTTATTGACAGCTCGGTTTGACAGATTATTTCGCTGGTATACAATATTATATTTACTAACGAGTGTTAAAAGTGGTACTTTATAGTAAATTCGTAGACAATGAGTTTTTCTAAACTACTATTTTTTCAAACTGAAATATCCTTTTCATCTTCTAGTAGGCAACAAAGTACAGTTTTCCAAATAAGAGTAAAAACTTATTCTTGATGTATCGAAAAAAAAGAAAAACAATATACAGGGTTATTCATTGGGTAATGCGCATACAGTGAGGGTAGATGGAGGACACCGAGGTGCTTCTGAATAACCTATATTTTGTGGGTTCATCGTTCTTTATAACCAAGATACAGGGTGATTTATTAATTTCCCCATTTTTTCAATTAATCATAACTTATGAACCACCCTATACATTTTTGTAATATTTGGTTCGTATGTTCTTTGTCCACAGTGGCGTCGATTAACATAACAAAAAAAAGTCTTATTCCAGGTCCAACCTTAAAAAAAATAATGAGAAGGTTTCGAGTCGAAACAACACCCTGTATATCAATATTTTTAAATTTTATTTACAAATTTGGAAAGAGCATAAAAATTAAGTAAGACTAAATGTATTTGGTGTTTCCGCATAAAACTTTTTTACTTATTAACTTGGGTCAAATCTAGATGTTTCGATAATGAGGTGGCACAAAATTATTTTTTCCCCCAAATGGTACTTTTCCAGCTTTAATCCATAAAATCATCAACTATTTCTTATTCTTCTAATTTCTGGATTCCAACCTTATTGAAAAACGAGAGGAGAGTCCGTATTTGGGACAAATTATTATTATCAATGATTAACTTTCAAACACCCTGTTATGCGTAAAAAAATTATCATATCATTTGTTCATTGCGCTACATTAACAAAAAAGAGGAAAATTGGCCATTCCGAAAAAAGCATTACTTTATTTTAAACAAAAATAACGTTGCCTCAAATTGTATTAAGTTAAACGAAAAGAATTAGACAAAAAAAAATGTGTATTATTTTCTAAATCAAACAATACGTACAGACTGCTTGATTTTATTATTATTATCAAGAATGCATCAGAAGAGTCGAGAAATGATCATGCTAAAAAAATTATTAGACGCGGATAAAGAAAATTATATTTTTTTGATTTTCTCTTTAAAATGTAGATTTGTTGCAACGTTATTTTTGTTTAAAATAAAGTTATGCTTTTTTTCAAGTGTAGCGCAATGAACAAATGTTATGATAATTTTTTTACGCATACAGGGTGTTTGAAAGTTAGTCATTGATAATAATAATTTGTCCCAAATACGGACATGTCCTCTAGTTTTTCAATAAGGTTGAGATCCAGAAATTTGGAGAATAAGAAATAGTTGATGATTTTATGGATTAAAGCTGGAAAAGTACCATTTGGAGGAAAAAAATAATTTTGTGCCACCTTATTATCGAAACATCTAGATTTGACTCAAGTTAATAAGTAAAAAATACATTCAGTCTATCTTATTTTTTTCTGCTCTTTCCAAATTTGTAAATAAAATTTTAAAATATTGATATACAGGGTGTTGTTTCGACTCGAAACCTACTTATTAATTTTTTAAGGCCGGATTTGGAATAAGACTTTTTTTATTATGTTAATCGACACCACTGTGGACAAAGAACACATGAACCAAATATTACACACATGTATAGGGTGGTTCATAAGTTATGATTAATTGAAAAAATTGGGAAATTAATAAATCACCCTGTATCTTGGTTATAAAGAACGATAAACCCATAAAATATAGATTATTCAGAAGCACCTCGGTGTCCTCCATCTACCCTTACTGTATGCGCATTTCCCAATGAATAATCCTGTATAAACGTAAAGATGATGTATAACGTCTGATTCAATAACAAGTAATAAATAAACAGTAGGGAAAAGTAGGGTGTACAATCAATATAGGACACTAATTTATCTATATGCACGTAATAATATGCATATACCTACAAAATATACTTGCTTGTAGAATATAAAAATTCAAATTCATAAATTTCGGGTGAAGCTATGACTAAATTGTTGACATAATTATGTATTTGATGGAAAAAATGGTGGAAAAATAAATGAAATTCACCTTCACCCCACAAATTTTTTATAATTCACGTTCACGAAGGCTGGTAGAAACGTCAAAAATAACTTTTTTTGTGTCAACTGATAAAACTTCGTGCATTAATTGTTTTTTATCCTTATTTTTCTTCTTGTGACACTATTTTGACCCGTACCTCTATGTGACGTACTAGGTTCTTCCCACGGACGAAACATTTTTGAAGTAAACAAAAGACATTCACTTCACTAAATGATTTTCACTAAACTGGGTTTACAAAACCACTACACGTGTTTCGCTATACAATAGCTTCTTCAGGTGGAGACTAACTCAACAATCGCGATGTATCATGTTAAATAGTCAAGGCAGGTAATAGCAGGTGTATATGAATCTAAGGATATTGAGGATTATCCATGAAGTATTTATTAGGAATGAGGCTAAGTAGAACGGAGATTATATACATGACCCGTTTAATCTACAGTAAAACAAATTCAACAAAGGAGAATTATTTAAGTTGATCTGGTCATTAAGCAAATATTGCGACTTTTTGCATTTAATAATTTCTAAACTTTCTAGAAGATCGAGTCTGTATGTAACATTTCGAAATCGTTAAGAAAACAATGTTTTTCAGTGAAGAGGTGAGTAGCAAAAGTTGAATTTGTTTTTCCATTGACGAAACAGTTCCTATGTTCTGATAATCATTTTTTAAACTGTCTGTCTGTTTGGCCTATGTAAAAACTAGCACAAGAGCCCCAATTTATATACTCCAGATTTATCAGATTTCTCAGTTTTATCTTTATTGTTCTTAATAAATGTACTTTAATTATTATCTGTTTTATATGCGATATTGATATTATTTTTACGCAAAAAAAGAGAAATTTTTTCGGCAGGATGGCCTAAATATATGATCAATTTGGAATTATAATTATCGTTTTGAGTAGAAAACAATACTATTACAACTTTTTTATAAAGTTTTCTTGAAAGAATGTTATCCAAAAGGTTTGGACTATAACCGTTATTATTAATAGCAATTTGTTTAATTATATTTAATTTTTTATTGAAATTTTCTTCTGAAAGCGACATATTAATTAAAGAAAATTTCAATAAAGAACTACATTGAATTAAACAAATTGCTATTAATAACGGTCCAAACCTTATGGATAATATTCTTTCAAGAAAACTTTATAAAAAAACTATAATAGAAGTGTTTCCTACTAAAATCCAAACAAATACTTACAAACTGGTAACTGAATTTTAAAACCACAAATCAGCATGGAAACTTGGTCATGTCCTAATTATTTAAAGAAAATCAGTTAATAACATAAGATAATGCAACTTTAACTCGATTTTTCACTCTAGCCAACCCTTTATTGTTGCAGCAATGAAAATAGATTAAAAATCAATCAAATTATACATAATTATCAAATTACGTTGACAAATTTTAATTCGCATATGCAAGTGCAATATACGAGATTATTTAAGTATTTGTAAATCCGTACCTGGAATCCCTAGATCCTTTCCTATCGATTATCACACCCTGAACAATAGGTCATTATTAGATTATGGGATTATCATTAATTATGAGTCTCTTAGATCAGTGGCATAGGTATACGATTTATTAGCGGTGAGCAGTTTTGAGAAACAATACATCACCGTTTTAGAAATATAAGGTACTGCTTTACCAGTAGAGGTTTACTATGCTACTAGAGAGGAGCGGCATCCGGAAGACCATTGTAATTTTTTTCTCTTTCCTCCCCTTTGGCATTAAACCGAAGTCTATTTTGCCACAGATTTTTGCATGATAATACTCGTATTTTATTCTCATATGTTCATATTGCTATAATGGATATAATATTAAACATATCTAGCTATGGAGTTGGAGCACCTTTGTAAGTGGCGCCGCGTGGCAGAATCTGGCGAATAAGTCCAAATAGTGCAATTTATCTTACAAACGTTAAAACTGCGGTTGCATTGTGAAAATAACATAATTCTACTCCAATAATTAAGGAAGATGCGAGGGTGTTTCCATGAGAAGTGAGACAAATTCGGATTTCTCAGAACTGAAAATTTTTCACCGAAAATATGGATTGTTACTAAAGTTGATGTCCTGATCACGAATCCGTAAATTCAAAAGATACTTCTCTATATAGTTTTCGATTTACGTTTCGAGGACTAAATCTTCTGAAACTCCTTTAATTGTTTGAATAATTTTTCTTGCAGAGTCTTTTTCGCTTTTTCAAATGACGGATGTCAATTGAGATCTGCCAAAAAATTTGAGAGTGACGTTTGCTCATTTGATATATGGGGTGTTGTTCAGATCAGTTTATTAGCATTATACTATAGGACATATAATTTGGTGAACGCAGTAACTTATCAGGATGAACTAATTAGTTTGCGTTTTCTACACTTGTATAGATTTTCCTGATTACATTTCCATTTTCAGACTGTGAAAAGTTACCCAAAAAACATGTCAAGAAATATATTTTTTTTTATAATAAAAGCGATATGCATGAAAAATACTTCTGTTCGCTCTCAAAAATAAAGTGCTGATAATTTTTCTGTAAAACGTTACAAACATAAATTCTGTAGATATGTTATATCTACTGCTGATTAGATATTATTTCAAGGTTGATTCCAGCGATAATTCGATATTCAATATTCATTTCGCACCATCAGGAGGTTGAGTATCTAAATAATTAGTCGTTAATATGGTTCGAAACAATTTTGTATTGGACAAAAAAAGACTGGTGCATTTTTGCTACATGTGTTAAAAAAAACAATTATATCACAGATATATTTTTCGTTCTGATTTGAATATTTTTTCACATCATTCATTGATGGATAATAAAATCTAGTTCATTGAAGCTTCTAAGGTTGCATTACCACAGTATTTTTATAAATTTACATTGATTATGCCCATGCTGATGATCACATACAAAGCGATGTACCCGATGTTGAAATTGTTGACGTATCTTTCCATAATGTGTAACGATGATTTATGGTTTTTGTTTTTAAACTTGTATACCGGATGTAAAGAGAAGCCTTGGTTTCCAGAGTCCCGAGGGTATGAGTTTCAAACTTGGCCGGAATGTTGGATTCAACTTGGGAATTTCAAACGGATCACTTTTTTTTGGGGGGTTTAAAAAATCCTTGATGACACCTTACGGTAGTGTGGGACTCGCACTCTGAGTTTTCGGGTTCCTATGTCTCCTTTCCTCCGGGTTATCCATTAAAAAAAACACCCAGTAGGACCTCCGACGACACTTGGGCCCTCTGGCCCATTGTATCTAGCCTCTTGTTCCCTTTTACAGCACCCATTCCAGTAATTTCGTACCCTGCACAAGTTAGTAGAGGTCCTCTGCTGGATGTGTGCTGTACAGCCTCGGTTCACGAATTGGTTGCCCGATGACTAACTGTCTTCTGCGGTCCAGAGCCCCGCAGTTGCACAGTAGTGTGATACTGTTTCTGGTTCCTTGTCGCATAATCTGCATGTAAGGTCGCCATTGACCAGACCCATTTTGTTGGGGTGCACTTTTACTGGAGCGTGTCCAGTCATGAGCCCACGACACGGGCCTTTGATGTAAACTGTCCCGTGTCTGTTTCCTGGAATGTCTTTCCAGTATTGTTCGTGTTTTTCCTGAATCCAGTCCTCCACTGATGCTCGTACCGTACGCTTTGGTACCCTGAGGGTCTGTCCTAGACCTGGTTCGTTTTCCGATCCTCTTTGCAGGTCCATACCAATTGGGACGTCACTTCCTGCCCAGATAGCACAAATACGTACTGAAAACGTCCCACAGAAGTTTGCCTAAGACATCCGTATGTCCTGGGAACGTCCAAATATGGTCCCGTATCTTCCTCAGGACGTATCAGGGACATAGGATGTCACTAATCCATCCGTCCCCAAAACGTCCCGACGTATTTTATGGAGGACCTATATAGATCTTCTGCTAGCCCAGTATCTAGCTGAATTCTTATAGCATTATAAACACCCAGGAAAATAAATTGTAAATTTTTTATTTAATAAATAATATTCTGTCAATGCACAGGTACAAAGAAATGGAACATAAAATATAATATAAAATATAGTCTGGTAGTTCAAGTGACAGTAAGTCAGGTAGATGCAAATTAAAATCACTTGTCATTAATATTGAAGCCATATTCAGAAGTATTTTGGATTGTGATATCTGTCTCGATATCTGTATTAAGCCTACTTCGCTTAGCACGCATATAATATTTCTTCATAAAACCCACAATTCAGATAATACACGAGAAATAGAAGCAAACCTAAAGAAAACTCAAAGCCAAAGGTTCCTATCGTGTTCACTGCATCTGGAAGTGACTCCTCGCCGCCATTGATTTTTACCATACTGAATAACATACTATAAACCTATACCAGTACACCCCGCCCACACTATGGAGAGGTCACCCATAAATATCACTGCATCAGTGCATAAACACTAATAAAACATGTAATAAACGTTACACAAAAACCAAAGAATTCATTGACAAGTGACACTTCTTTGACTTTTGACGAGACGTACGAATTGTATAACCGATACCGAACTCCGGCTGCAAAAGTGATCCGTTAGAGGCGCCGAAGTCGGCGGTGCTCTTCGACTGATTCGGACCGCTTCGCTTAGAAACAATCTGTTGGTTTGTGTTGAAAATCTCCAATTTTAATAATAGTTCCATCAAAAATAAATTTGACGTTTATTATCAAAACCAATACGAATAAAATTTGTGATTCGCTGTTTTCAACTTTGTGCACTGGTGTGTTGTGTCCTTTTTTATTAATGTGGCAAAGAAAATGATGAAAATACATTGTATGCTCTATTTTTTTCTGGACTACCACAAAATTACTCTAAATTGCAAGAAAGTAATAGATCTGAAATTCTGAGAATGAGGGAGCGAAACGCGAAACCAACATTCTATCTACAATTTAATTGCTTCCCCCCCTGTTCATTTTTAATAAGTAGAGAAGAAATGCCCTCTAAAGACATACTGAGTACATTCGTCCCGACTTTCCCACAATGGATGTCCAGAGGACGTTCGAACTAGGTCAGGGACGTTCGGACCTATGAGGGACCAAAAATGGACATCCTCGGGAGGTTGTGTGCTATCTGGGTGGCTACTCAGAGCCTTCAGTGCCGCCTGGCTGTTCCTCTACTATTGCTTTCCTGATGTTTTCCCTCACACATTGAGGGATTGCGTAGACCTTTGCTTGGAATACAGAGGTGTGAATACCCAGTGAGTAGCTGAGCTCGGTCCTTGGGGTTGAATAATTTTTCAAGGGCTTTCAAATGACATATTGCAAGCCAAGTCCCGTGCGCCTATAGTTTCTGTCATTTTTTAATAGTGACACTTTCATTTGGCAGATGATAGCCACAAACTAATGGTCACATTCGGGGCAGGAACTGTATCTTCATACCGAATTTTAGCTCGATTGGTCAAACAGGCAGGCAGGCAGGCAGACACACAGACAGACAGGCAGGCAGATACACACACAGACAGACAGGCAGACTTCACTCTGGAAAAGGTCTCAATTGTATCGAGGGACCTCAAAACGGATATTTCCGTCGATATCTCGATTTTTTTTTGCACGATTACATTACTTGACCACTGAGGGGGGGGGGCAGTCAAGTAAAAATTGACTTTTTTGTTCCCAAAACATAATAAAATAAAAAAAAACAACATATTTCTCAATTAAAAATTCTCTGCCATAAGTTGTGTAATGTAAAATGGCACTGGCAGCGAACTTGTTAAATCTCATTATCGTATCATTAAAAATAAAAAATGTCTTATTCCTCAAGACAGCTGACTACAAAAACCTATACAATAGGTGTAGGTTGGTCGCATATCCATAAAAAAAACAACTACTGCCCTGGCTAATGTCTCGACGGACGTTCAATGACATCCGATGGATAAATGCGCAAAGTCCTACAAGGTACTTTGCAAATGTTTGTTGCAAAATGGATCAATATTAACCACTTCACTCAGGCTGACCACCTGTAGACTGGTTTCGGGGTATTTGCCCCTCATCAGTACAGAGTGGGTCGAGCAGACAATGATTAGTGTCTGCGTTACCTGACTGTCATAATTAATATCCATCCAATTTCAAAGCATTTGCTGGAATGGAATTAGCAGAATTGGGCTAACGCCATCTCAACACAACTAGTGCAACTAAAACATTACCAATGAATGCCATCCTGAATCCCAGGATAGAAATATTTGCAATAAGAGACAGAAATCTGTAACATTATTGATAGCCATCCATAATTTAATTAAAAATGAAAAATGTCTTATTCCTCAACACAGCTGACCGAAAAAACCTATACATTAGGTGTATGTTGGTCGCATATCCATAAAAAAAACAACTACATCCCTGTCATTCCACGTCCGTTGAGGCATTAGCCAGGGAAGTAGTTGGCTAATGCCTCAACGGACGTGGAATGACAGGGATGTAGTTGTTTTTTTATAGATATGCGACCAACATACACCTATTGTATAGGTTTTTGTAGTCATCTGTCTTGAGGAATAAGACATTTTTCATTTTTAATGAAATTATGGCTGGCTATCAAGAATGTTACAGATTTCTGTCTCTTATCACAGATCATTATTGTAATTTACTGTCTGATTTAAAAGATGCAGGTGAGATGATTACTGAAAATTAAAATAATTTCGTTTTATTAGGCATACCCAATGAAAGATGAAAAAAGGTTTTTTTTGCAATTTGCCAGTTGTAAATAATGTTTATATGATAATCAACCAAAATGGCTGCGATAATTACATTGCTGTTAACCAGTAAAAATCTTTATTATTTCACCATGCAATTATAATAAAAACTACTATTTACATTATCTTTTCTTTGGCTCTTTTATTTTTGTTTTCATTATTTTATATCTATATTTACACTCTTCCGCAATTTTTGTAATTTCCAAGAAATATATATTTTAATTTTTTTTCCAGATCCAACATGTCGGAGTTCATAGAGTACAAATGGAGCGGGACACTGATTGGCGAAGCCCTTAAAAACGCCCCAACCAAGTACTCAAATCAACGAGACAGAACCGAAATCATCCAGATCATGAAAAGATTGGTACAGACTTGCGAAGATCCGCAACTCAGATCCATCCTACCTCAAGACGACAAAACGCTTCAAAAATTCCTATTCGCGCGCAAGTTCGATCTCAACGAGAGTTTCGATCTGTTGAAGAACTACTATCTCTACCGAAAAAGGAATCCCGATATATTCCAGAACCTAACTCTGGATGCCCAGGACATCAGGAAATCTCTGGAAAACGCTCTTCCAGGAGTGCTGAGTCACAAGGATCGAAAAGGCAGAAGTGTCTTGATTTTTACCGGCACCAATTGGGACTGCAGTTATAGTTTGATCAGTATTTATAGAGCTTTATTATTCGTACTCGAACATTTAGTGGATCACATACACAACCAATCAAATGGTTTCGTTATTATAGTTGATTGGACAGAGTTCACCTTTAGACAAACCACTAACTTGAAACCTTCCATGCTGAGGTTGATGATAGAAGGGTTGCAAGACTGTTTCCCTGCGAGGTTCAAGGGCATTCATTTCATTTCCCAGCCGTGGTATGTTGAAGCTGCGCTTACTGTGATAAAACCCTTCTTGCACGAGAAAGTAAAGGAAAGAATATACGTTCACGGGAACAACCTCAGTACTTTGCACGAACACGTCCATAAAGATGTACTGCCTGCTGAAATGGGTGGGGAGGAACCCTCGTATAATCCTAGGTCGTTTTTGGATACTCTGCAGTCTTATAAAGTGTGATGGTGTTTTGTCAATATTCCATTCTAGGACACTCTGGCTGAGTTTTTCCGAAAAAGTTTTTGTTTTTAGCACGACATGTGTGGTTTTATATTGGATGATCAATGATTTGCGCACCACGCTGAATGATTGGGTGAAGCTTTAGAATTATTGTAAAGATAAAGAGGAGTTTTGAACAGATTTCTTTTAGTTGGCCCCATGTTGGGCGCCAAGAGATTAATGTCAAACTGGCTGCCTCAATTGTCACAAAAATTATTGCTAGTATGCACATGTGATTTGAGATTGTTGAAGATGGCAATGACAGTTGATTTGGACGGTGGGATGACTGAATCTTAAATTAACTTTTGTGATATTTATTTTAATATACAAAGCTGCTTTATCGACATCAGAGTGATCTGTTCACATTTTCGCCGTGATGATTAATTTATTTGATGTTTTTGAAACTGTTGTTTTTCATAGAATAACAGCCATCGGAATAGTTCCATTTGTTAACACTTAAAAAACAATTGATGTGCTGGTATAGCATTAATGATAGGTACGTGCGTTTCCATTCCATTTGTTTTGTATCATTTATATTTAAGGTTCCAAGAATCAATTGAAATTATCGAGTATTGTTTTGTCAAATATCGATAAACAAGAAGAAAGGATGTGTGTTTTGCTGTACATGACCCAGTTTTTACTTACATGAAAATATGTATTTATTTTTATTTATACGAGACTAATAAAAATATTATTATATTTTTTGTTTTTTTATGAAGTGATTTATGAGTTTTGAACAGGAATCAATTCCAAAGCTGGAATAAGATATAAGATCATCTTGAAAAAACAAAATTACTGATCTCTAATTATGTGTGAATAAAAAACTATTCAAGTTTGAATCATACCACACCAAAATTGAAGAAGAATAGCGCTTTGGAAAAATGTTTATTTATCATGTGCAATTTTGTTTAAAGTTATGTTGCTGCCGAGTGGTAGATTGAGAGATCTTCATATAGTGACGTAGATATATTTATTTTAGATTATGTATTTGTGTTATTGAATAAATTTGTATTTGTTTTTGAATATTAATTTACATATCCTATAAACTGGTTATCATGAAATTTACCTTAGAGCTACCAACCCCCTTTTAAGGCCCATTTGGCAATATAGTTATGATAATATATTGTAAAAGATGTCAATTGACTATTAACAACTTTTTTTTTCTAATTAAAAAAAAACAAAAATAAAAATAATTTTTTTTGCCAATGTCACCACTTGTACAAGTAGTAGCTATTGTTACACATACTCTTTGTTTTTATTAAAAAAAATAGCTGAAAAGATATGTATTTAAATTCTATATTACTAAAAATAATGTATACTATACTTTTTCAATCCCGCCACTGGTCACCAGTGTTAAAGTAGTCAATAATACACCTTACTTTCAAACAAAAATAATATTCATACTTACTAACACTACCTTTCTCTGATGTCCAATATAGTCACACTATCTGGTTTTTTTTCTTCTTATAAGACCAAAACAGTACATATAATATTTTGAATATTATACGGGCAGCTGTCACCAGCGAAATTGTCAAAAATAGATTTTTCGACTCATTCCACAAATTTTGAAAATAATTTAATTTACCAGATTTTGAAAAATTCTTGTAAAGCACTGATTAATTTTAGTCGCCTGTCCTTCAGGACAATAAATTTGGCCTCGGCTTAACATGCGAGGTCTTCTTTTGAACAACTTTTCTTTTCCAATGAATCAAATAGTATTTTTTTTTTCAAATAAGTTTTTTCTAAATATGAAAAAAAATATTTTTTCTTCTCAAATAAATGACTTTTACATTGAATTTAATTTATCTTTTGCGTTACTCTATTTTCAAATAATACACGAAATAACTATAATACTTCTATTGAATAAAAGCATCAAAAATACATCTAAAAAAAAATCATTGAAAAACAATAACAATATAATAAAATGAACAAATAAAATCATATTTAGCTTCAACCAATGATTGAAACCATAAATTTGAAAACATCGATCAACACCAAATTTATTTTAATAAAAGAGCTCATACTTTTATTTTCAAAATAAATAAAATCCATATTTCCCGTAAAACCCTCATATTTTATGTTTACCGATAATTCCCTAATTTTAATAAAACTGTTTTTGCGTTGGCGTCAATACAAGAACAGGTAATACACCTGCATAAATACGAACAATGTTTGTACATGTGGTTCACCCCAACAATAAAATTAAAGCAAGCGTTAAACTACTTTTTTCCTAAAAGCTTTGCACTTACCCTGTAGAAGAATTGTTGCCTCTAATAACCAATTTTTTCAAATAGTTGCCCCAGTTTTCTGTCCCATATTTCATAGACACCCGTAGATATTCCCTTTCGATCTACCGATACAATAAAAATCCCATACTTAAACACCATCCATTTTGACTCACGAAATTTCATATAAATATCTCTCGACGCTTCAAAATTTTAGTCAAACAAAATATTATTTCCCACCGTCGTATAAAAAAATCCCGAATCTGTTACCAAACATTTTCCACCGAACCACTGCGCCCGTGCCTAGTCCGCGTTTTTTTCGCTACAGGGCGTAGTCTCATTTTGAAATCCCTGATTCGGTGACTTCCAGTAATCATCATATAGAGAAATATTTCACGTATAGTTTTCAATAGGACAGTCGACATTTTCTGAAAAACTAAGATATGAGCTCTTCTATTATTTCTTATAATAATAAAATTCCAATCTCATAATTTACCAGAAAAATATATACTTTCACTAAGGCCGAAAAATAAAACAATAATAACACAACACCTTACAGGGTGTTACAATATTAGTCAAAATTACTTGAAAAATCTGAGATCTGAATCGCATTTTACTTCCATCTTGCTCATACTACAATTTCTGAAAAATTTACTTTTTTTTGAAAAACCAGAAAGAACCAAACCATTCCCAGTCCCACAACTTAATGCTAATTCTGCTTGATTTTATCTTTTTTGTAGTGATCTAGTCAGCCAGGTACCAGCCTCTGGCATAGACTAGACACATATAGCTTGTTACCAGAAGACAGCTTTCTTTCTATTTGGCAGATACAGGGTGTCCCAAGACTTCCTCTTGGGAATGTAGGTTAGGTTTTAAGTGAGTGGGTCTCTTACGGCCCTCCACCGTGACCCGTGAGGATCTATTGTGGCTCACACCAATTCATATTTCACCAAATAAATCCAGCTTCTTTACGAAGCCGATTAGTTTACCTGTAGACCAATCAATAGAGATTTTTTCGTGACACAATAGTACCAGGAAACCGACTGTGCCATCATACGGAAGACGTTCTGTAGTTATATCCTGTTATGTTTCCTACTCCCAACTGTCATTGCTTAATTTGTCATAAACATTTAAAAGCATTTTTTCATTGTTTTTGACTTGTAACTTGAAAACTAATGAAGCAATCTCGATACTCTCAATGGACGAATTGTAGAGAATCAAAATGCAAAGAAAATGTGTCGAAGCACAAGCTCTCCACGACATAGTAGTGATTGATATGTACTTCATGTGTGAAAAACTCCAACACTGTTGGATTATTAGTTTTGGCATAATTGCAATTTGATTTTTTTAATACACTTTATTGCAGCAGACCTGGATGCGTCATAGGTGGTCCGATTCCAATAGTTCTTGAAGATTTTGAGAGTTAAGGTATAGTACTACAAAATGACTATTCTCATTTTGCATTAAAATGCTGCGAAATAGGCGAGAAATACTTGCAAACATGACCGAAAACCGGCGAGTGCATGAAAGCGGCTCAGGAATGGGGGTAGAGCAGCAGATTCATAACGGGCGAAGAGCGCTTGTATTACTTACTGTACATACGCTTCCCCGCGACTGCTGCTCTACCCCCACTATTCAGCCGCTTTCACGCACTAGTCCATTTTCGGTCATGTTTGCAAGTATTTTTCATCTTGAAAAGGGAAACATTCTCAATTGAATGGAAAGATTTTTGTGTGTATTGAAAAAACCACGATAAAAATTAAGTGATTTTTTGTGAATGTCTAACAGAAAACAACTACTTCCCCGGCTAAAGCCACGCTGGACATTGAACTACAAAAATATCTCTATCCAATTGAGAATGTTTTCCTTTTCAACATGAGTACCCCACAAGAGGTTATCTTGAACGATGGAAGATAGTGACTAAAGTTTATCTTTCAGTCGCAGATGATTCCACATCTGAGTTTATGAACATCCTGTTCAAATTTTCAAAAAATCTATTTTTCATCTATTTTGCAGCATTTTAACGTAAATGAGAATATACGTTTTGTAGTACTATACTTCTACTCTCGAAATATTTTTGAAAAATTGGAATCGGACCACCTATGACGCATCCAGATCTGCTGCAATAAAATGCATCGAAAAATTCAGATTGCAATTATGCCAAAACTTTGAGTTAACTCTCTTTCCCTTCCCATATTCTACCATCTCCACTTTGAAAAAAAAAAAATGGAAATTTTTCGCCAAAATATGCCAAAACTAATGATGCGACAGCGCCTGAGTTTTTCACACATAAATAACATATTAAGCACTACTATGTCGTGGAAAGCCTGCACTACAACTCAAAAAGTAGCGGAGTTTTTTTTTTTTTAAAAAGCTTATTTTTTTACGGTTTTTTTCGGTTTTTTAGCCGTTACTAATAATGCGATCGAGTCGTGCATGGGCTCAATTTCTTAGTATCGAGAGTGCTCCATTAGTTTTCAAGTTACAGGTCAAAAACCATAAAAGATAAAAATGAATTGCTTTTAAATATTTATAACAAATTAAGCAATGACAGTTGGGAGTAGGAAACATAACGAGATATAACTACGAACCGTCTTTCGTATGATGGCACATTCGGTTTCCTGGTAGTATTTTTGTCACAGAATCAATAGAGCGGAAAATCTCTATTGATTGGCCTACCGGTGAATGATCTTTCAGGTCCGATGGCAAGAGTGAGGCTCCGTCATTTTGATTTTTGGAATATTCCAATTTTTTTCGTTTTTTCCATGTAACTTTTGTTACGACCACAGTGACGTGTCGTAGATTTCCTTTCTATGTATGGAATGGCATAAGAAGTCGACCGGCATAGGTCCCATTTTGATATATAGGTACCGAAAATATGGGTCAGCCTCTAAATCGAGCGATTTCGCCACTGTTTCCACCGGACTAATACTTGATGAGCGATATAACCCAATTTCCTACTAATTTTTCGACAAATAATTAGTGTATTAGGATTGTTATCCAGCCGATTTTTGATTGGAAACCATCAATGGATTCGTCGTGAAAATTAGAATCTAGGAATGGCAAACCGAGCACTATTAAAATAAATACAGTAATCAATTCGTAGTAACTGTTAGTTTGTTCGTGGTCAAAATAAAGTTTCAAAATCAATCTTTGTTTCATGATATCAAGAACAAAATGAAAGTTCTTATAGAACAAGAATAATATGTTAAACACTATAAAAAACACATTTTATTTTATCTAGGACAAGGTACAACTACAGACAAAACAATAAAAAAACTCTGAAAAACAAAATTAAAAATACTCTTTAGTCTTATCATGAAATCAACCAAAATAAAAACAAATTACATTTACAATAAACCTTCAACAATTTTGTTAATTTATTAGCACAAAGGAGAACGAGTAGGTATAACAAATACTCCAGTTTGATGATAATCAAGTAGACCATATACTTCGTACTTCCTCAAATGGTGATAGGAAATGGAAACTGGTGGATGGAAATAAGTATCAATTTGTGAAAAAATTTCTGCAAGTGATGGATGGAAATAAGTGTATCAGTTTGTGAAAAGCAGCTTATATTTTACCTTGTAAAATAATATTTCCAGTAATTTCAGCGTCAACTCGAATAACAAAACTTTCTATTTTCGACGTTGGGTTCCTAATTCAAGTCCATATAGTATAATTTCAATAATTAATTTTTCGATGAAAATAACAGTAGAAGAATTATTCTGAAATTATTTCGTGGTTTGTCATAAAAAAAAATACATGTGTAAACAATAAACTTCTATTTTCTGACAAATGTCGAAATTGGAAAATTATCATCAGTCGTCTGTCGATTGCGGGCAGCGCGTCCAGCGGCCTCCATGCGCGACTGGCCGTACCAAAAACTTGATGGTCAAGATCAAAGAGAGTAAACGTTATCAGAATTGGGAATTCAAAATTAGATGCCAGCGCCAGAGATGCAAAAATTCAAACCAGACATACTTACATTGTTTGTCTGTTTTCTCAGAGGTTATACACTTGTATTCGGAGTTTTGCGAAAACTCTCTTTGAATTAGACAAAATATGCTCTAAATTGCTTGCAAAAAAAATATTTTTCGTTTCTGGACAGTTTAGTGAAGTCATCGGGAATTATTATGAATTATTTTGAAGAAATGTTACACATTATTATTTGTGAATGTTCGAATTAAAAATAAAACTAACAAAAACAGTTTTTTTTATTTCATTTAAAACAAACACGATGGTGTGAAAATGTGTCCTTATCACCTAGATACACATATATAGCCACTCTTTTTCCATACTGTATGAATAATCTTCGGTATGTCGAATAATATCTCTTTTTTCTCTTCTTAAGTCTTTTTTTTTCTTCTCAACTCTCTTCGAAGGTTCTCTTTTTAACTTTTTTTTCTTGGTTACACACGATACAGGAACATTTTGGGAAGGAACTGTATTCTTCTTCAAGATCCCAAGAGCCCGTCGTCTGTCTATAGGCTCACTCAATCCTAGATTAGTCTGCACCAGTAGGTTATATTCATTTTCTCACGGAAAATGATAAAAACTCATTCCAGTACAACGGGATCGTTTTGTCCAAGAGTCACATTGAGGTACACAACAATAATGATTTGAACTAGAATCACTCATTTTTTCACTCGAGGACGTACAATAGTCAACAGAATATTCACCAGGTAAACCAGAATTTCATTGAATATCAACAATCTCAAGAGATTCGACAAGTTTCGAGTGTACAATGGCTAAAATCATATAAACATTAATGTTTCGAAAAGTAAACAATGTGTCCTTATCACCTAGATATACATATATAGTCACTCTTTTTCCATACTGTATGAATAATTTTCGGTATGTTGAATAATATCTCTTTTTTCTCTTCCTAACTCTTTTTTCTTTCCTCACAACTCTCTTTGAAGGTTCTCTTTTTCATTTTTATCTTGGCCACAGACGATACAGGAGGATTTTGGGAAGGGACTGGATTCTTCTTCGAAAGCCCACCGTCTGTCTATAAACTCGCTCAATCCTAGATTAGTCTGCACCAGAAGTTACGTTCGTTTTCTCATGGAAAATGATGAAAACTTATTTCAGTACAAGGGGATCGTTTTACCCAAGAGTTACATTGAGGTACACAACAATAATGATTTGAACTTGAATCACAAATTTTTTTACTCGAGGACAAACAATAGTCAACAGGTAAATAAGAATTTCATTAAATGTCAACAATCACAAGAGATTCGACAAGTTTCAGGTATACAATGGCTAAAATAATATTATAAACATTACTGTTTGGAAAAGTAAACAATGTAAGTATGTATAGTTTCCAAAATCGTAAAATCGACACCAGAGGGAGTATCCCTTATTTTGAATTCCCAAGCTCTATCCAATCAAAATCTTGTAGCATTAATCAGTCATAGTGACGTACATGGACATGAGTACAGGTGGCCCACGTAACATACAGAGTGGTCCAACATACATTCAAGAGCCTGTAACTCTCAGAGTACGGAGTGCGCTAGTCCGGCACTGTCCAGAGAGAATGGTGGCCATGACATGTCCATATAGGTCACTATGACTCACAAATTATCTTTCATCTCTTTCTATTAGTCTTATGGGAATAGACTCTCCTTCTCAGATAACGTTTACTCTCTTTGGGTCAAGATCGCCAATGTTTCAAGCAGTCTCTTTATTTTTAATTTGTCTATGACCTGTGCCAAGTTGGAATCTCATACCAAAGATTATTGTTCTACAAACCCTCTACTCTTTGCTCACACCCTCGGGACTCTGGAAACCATGGCTTGCCTAAGGAAGACGTTGACCAAGCACGTACCCTGAATTTTTTGTTGGGGGTAAGGCCGACCCTAGACATTTTTCAAGTGCAAGCGAATATTATCTTTATCGTAAATAAAAAGCAAACCAATTTTCACAAGTTATTTAATAATTCACAAATTCGGAGATTCGGCGCCGGCTGGGGCGGTGAGCAGGGGTGTGGGGTGGTTGGCCGGCGGGAGACATACGACGCACAGTGGAGTATTTGAGGCAAAAACCTGACCAAAAGTGTAAAAGTTAAAAAATGGTCAACAATTATAAAAAGTGCATTTTATCATTACTGACTAACTGACTTTTTTTGTCAGTGGACGTGCTTGTTGATTACGTTTCAGCACTATATTTTTAATGAAATTCTGAAGATAGAAAAGGAATTAGGTAGACTAGCTTTGTACGAAAAATGTGGAACAATTAAATGACCCAAAGCTCTTTGAGGAAGATGACGGAGATCAGAGTTCAGGATAATCAGATTGAAAAAATTTATCTTTCGTAGTCACTCAAAAACTAAAATCCTTGTAGTGACTAAAATTTGGAAAATATTAAATGTAAAAAATATACAGGGTGTTTCATAATTGAATGCTGATCCTAAAGGGCGATAATCCTTGAATGATTAAAAAAAAATCTTCATACGAACATAGGTCCGCAACCGCTTTATTTCTGAAATACAGAATGTTGAAATTTAACAAAAAAAATCAGTTCTTCCCCAATATCTCTGAAATCGCTTTGGCTTTTTTTTTCAATTTTGGTACATGCAAAGTGCGCATAAAAATACATGTTCTCTATGATGAAGGATTTCTCAATCTCCATCAGTGGCGTTCCTGTTAACACGCCCTGCCATATTTTTGATCAAAATAATGATACGCCACTGTCTTTTTTTCAAATAAATATTATTTTTATAATTTTTTTCTATCTTCTCATAAAAATAGTCTCTTGCCTTTTATTCGTCCGGCAAACAGTTTTTGAGTTAGAAAATAAAATGCATTCGTTTTCTTGTTCCTATGCGAAATCAGCCGTAGGATTATCTTGTGGGCTAGAAACATCTAGTTTGCTGAGAACACATTTCGTTGTTTTCAACATAAACAATTTGACACTTCTTTAGCTGAATACGTGATATTATAAAAACTTGTTTATTAAAAAAAACAGGGTGAATTTTACAAATACCGAATTAGCAGACATGCATTACTTGTACGGGCTTGCTGACGGGAACGCATATGAAGCCAGGCGACTGTATCGAGAGCGCTTCCCAAATAGAATGGTTCCTGATGCACGAACGATTTCAAGCACCCACAGAAGGTTATGTGAAACAGGAAGTTTTGAGCCAAATCATCACTTGAAAGGAGCACATCGGACTGCAAGAACTCCAGCAATTGAGGTAGCTGTTTTAAATTCAGTTGACGAAAATCCTGAAATAAGTACGAGACAAGTTGCCAATAATTTGAATATCGCCCATATTCTAGTATGGAGGATTCTTCATGATTACTTATTGTATCCCTATCACATTCAACGGGTTCAGGCTCTACTTCCTCGAAACTTTCCATTACGACTGAATTTCTGCCAATGGTTCCTCCCAAAAGTTACCGAAAATCCTTTATTTGACAGGAAAATTGTATTCACGGACGAAGCTAGTTTTACTAAAACAGGATCAGAAATGTTCATAATAATCATTTTTGGGCCGAGGAAAATCCGCATGCAATCGTGGAATCTCATCACCAGGAGCAGTTCTCATTAAATATCTGGGCTGGAATTATTGGAGATTACCTAATTGGACCTTTTTTTACCACGCAGATTAAATGGACATAATTATCGCCGATTTCTTGAAGATAATTTGCCAATTCTGTTGGAAGATGTTTCTATTTTAATGCGAAATCGCATGTGGTTTATGCACGATGGTGCACCTGCTCATTTTAGTGCTCTGGCACGCGAATATTTAAACCAAAACTTTCATAATCGCTGGATAGGTCGTGGGGGAAACAGAGTCATGGCCAGCTAGATCCCCAGACTTAAACAGTCTGGATTATTTTCTTTGGGGACATCTTAAGACTTTGGTCAACCAATTCTAACTGAGGAAGAATTGCGAAACCGCGTAATAGTTTCCTGTGAAGCAATAAGGAAAACTCCAGGAATTTTCCAAAGTGTACGCGAGTCAATGACAAGGAGGGCTGAAGCGTGCATACTTGCAGGAGGTGGACATTTTGAACAGTTAATTTGATTTTGGTATTCTTTGTTCATAATGGATATGTATTTAAAAATAAAAAATGTATTTTTATGCGTACTTATCACAAAAACTAAATAATAGTTACCATAAAATTATAAAAATCTTGCCTATATCCTTTGGTTACCACAATTGTGAGATTAAGACTAATAGAAAAAATCGAATAGGGACAAGCAAATGAATGTATTGCATTTTCTAAGTCGAAAACCGTCCGCTTGACGAAAAAAAGGCTGGAGAACATTTTTATGAGAAGATAGAGGACAATTGCAAACATAATATTTATTTGGAAAAAAAGACAGTGGCGTATCATTATTTTGATCTAAAATATGACAGGGCATGTTAACAGGGACGCCACTGATGAAAATTAAGAAATCCTTCATCATGGAAAAAATGTATTTTTATACGTACTTTGCATGTACCAAAATTGAAAAAAAAACCC
Source organism: Gonioctena quinquepunctata (assembly GCA_018342105.1). NCBI lineage: Eukaryota > Metazoa > Arthropoda > Insecta > Coleoptera > Chrysomelidae > Gonioctena > Gonioctena quinquepunctata. The sequence goes on along the minus strand of JAFIRS010000021.1, from coordinate 1,113,796 downwards.
AAAGCGGTTTTAGAGATATTAGGGAAGAACTGATTTTTTTGTTAAATTTCAACATCCTGTATCTCAGAAATGAAGCGGTTGCGGACCAATTATGAACTCTGTACTTGATAAAGATTGATTTATGGTGATATTTTTTAGTATTTACCATTACAAAGTAAGTTAAAAGTCAACATCAATGGTTTTAACTTACGAAAAATATTGTTGGCTAGGGTTTTGCCACAAACACTCCACTAAGTGCCGCTGCGATGATCGTCGAGATCGGAAATGTCGCAGACAGAAAGGCATTTTTGGCGCTGTATTTAGGCATTTTGTGTGTTTTATCTAATCTCTATAACATTTTCGGGGAGGTTCTGGACCCCCTGGACCCCTCCCTGGGTACGTCCTTGCGGTATACATGGAACTCAAAGAATTTATTACCTCTAAAAAGACCTCAGGGTAAACCGTCTCGAAACCAAGAACATATATGTATGAATATGTATGTTGTGCTGAAAATAAAAGCTTATTTCAATCATGTCAATGCATTTCGAAAATGTTTCCGGATACACGGACCGCTGCCTTGCGCGAAACATATTCAGCGTTGCCTAAAACTCGGCAACTCACAATGCTTCCACGCGGCAAAATTACGAAACAAAACATTACATCGCTAACTGGTTCGAGTATCGTTGCAACAATTACCTATATAACAACAATTTTAATGCGTTTTCCTGTGGAGTCTTGAGAAATCGTTAGAGAGGAAAGCTAACAACCAGAGCATAGCCTGATATTCTTTAGAAATTGGTCGAGCAGTCATACTTGCATTGTTGTGAGGTAGACACTTTGGCATAAAGAGGTAGACGGCTGTGGAATAAAGTGGCAATCTAATCGGATATCAACTTTTGCAGTCACTTTTAATTATTAGTATGAACCATGTGATACGTGCTCCAAAGTGATAACGAATAAACAAATTTAGGTGAGTGTCAAAAGTTTCGTCAGTACTTAAATATGAAAATATTGAGCATTATTTAGCAGCGCATGTGAAGATGAAAAATCGAAATTTGTGGAAATGACACTAGGTAGGTACTAACTTTGACATTTGCATTATATACACTGGCTCTACTTTATCTAATGAAATATTGTTATCCTGATAACATATAAAGATAAAAAATGCTTAATTTAGACAGTGTCGCGTTAATATTTTGGAAACGATATTGCAAAATTGAAAATAAAAAAAAATCCGAAATTATATCGACTCAAGAAAATTGTATACCTAGTTATTATTATCATTTCTGATGTCGCAGTCAGTTATACTATATTATTATAGGTAATCATGTAATCAATATAAATAATATAAAAAATTTGTTCAGTATTTTCTTGAAATAATATGATCTGAACAATGTTTTTTCGTCTTTTCAACAGAATGTTTTAATTAAAAGTTATCAGGCAGCAACATTTGAAAATGTCACTTACTTACGTTTATTTAACCAATCATACGTTGATAAAAAGTTCATATAACGTACGTGTGTTCATTGGGAAGGATACGAAATTTATTTTTCAGAATTTTGACTAAAATTCAAGTCAATTCAAGACTTGACAAATGTGCGTCAAAAACACGCTATCTCTGAAACTAAAAATGAAAAATTACGAAAAAACGTTACTAGAAATTCACTCGAAGCTTCCTGGAAAACTATAGTAATGATTTTATAGTTTTTGAAAAATCTACAATAAAATTGTTCATGGTATGGAATCTTTCAGATGGATTCACACTCGTACTCGACGGCTTTTGAATTATATTATACAATTCACTCATTTCAACCATTCATAAAATATTTATTGGTTTATTGAATTTTTATAGCCTCATTGAAATGATAAAAATCATTAAAAAAATAAATCGGAACATGGGAACTATAATAAAACACTATCAATTGGTTTACGGGCGGGTGAACATCAATTTAAAAGATTTTATATTACGTGCCTCATACAACGTGTCTAAAAAGTATGCATTATACAGGGTGTTTTGAAATTCGGTATCAAGATTTCAGGAGCGTATTTTTTAGGTCAAAATATGACTTTCTTCTCCATGTGACCGCAAACGCTTCGTTACCGATCTACAGAGCGTTAAAGTTTCAAGATTTTTAATTTTTTTCTTCATAGCTCTTTCAGTTTTTGCGATATTAAGATCTCTTTTAATTTTTACGCATCTGCGACCGTTATCGAGAAAAAAAATCATTCTTTGTAATTCGCTAAAGTTAATGAAATTTTTCAACGAAACGATAAAAAAGAGAATTAGTGGGCTTTGACTGCTATTTTCATTTTGACGTTTAGGTTTGTTTTGAAGCATGTGACATTATTTGGAAGTTGGTGGATGTCTCATTGTGTATTTGTTTAACATTAAAATGGAAAATGAGCCATATTCATTTGAACATCTGGCTGACATTTTGTTTATGGTCTGGCTAATGGTAAAGGACTTGAAACTCAGAGGTTGTACGCGCTGAGATTTCCTAATCGCAGGCTTCCCAACTATAGAACTTTTATAAATTCCCATCAGCACCTTCGGGAATACGGCAGATTTCAGACTCCAAGGCACGATGCTGGCAGACCGCGACAAGCAGACTCTATCCAGACCATTCTGTAAAGATAGTGGTTCTGATTATAGGGGCCCTTGGTGGAATGATGCCAACGCTACTCTCAAACCTGGAAATTATACCGGCATGCCGTAAATCGGCAGAATATCTAGCCGGCCGCATGCAGAAGGCAGTCATTCTCGGATCGTTACGTCTGCTCAGGACACATGATTCTCGGACCCAATGATCTCTCACCTCACGGATGTGGGGAGAGGTCATTGGTTTATGTAACCAGCACGCCCTTCCGAATGGGTCGGAGCTTCGGGAGTAAGGGCCTGACTGGAAGTGTTCAAAACGAAAACGAAAATAATAATAATAATAATAATAATAATAATAATAATAATAATAATAATAATAATAATAATAATAATAATAATAATAATAATAATAATAATAATAATAATAATATAATCGGAATCGGAATCGACGTGAAGACTCGCAAAATGATGCACCTACATCGTAGTTTGCATCCGAAATCGTCCGTTCCACGGTTGTACCTCCCCCGAAAACAAGGAGGCCGTGGACTTCTGAGTTTGGAGTGTCTACATAACAGGATGGTGTTGGATGGAGCCTGTAAAGTCATCAGGAGCTTGATCCCTTCTCTGCATGGTCAAAGACCATGAGATCGCAGGGAAAGGAGCGTTTCTTTTCAAGGCAGCAATCCGTGCAGCCGATGAACTCGGTCTTGTATTCGACACCGAGCGGGATATCCAAGACTCTATCACCGAGTTGGAGCCCGCTCGAAGGAGAGTCCACATAAAAGCTGCAGAGAATACTGTACATCTGCAGCTCCACAAGGATAAGCCGATGCATGGAATCTTCTACAAACATATTGAAGACCACGGCTTATCCGAAAGGCTGACCTTTGCTTTTCTTAGGTCAGGTGGACTCAAGTCGGAGACTGAGGGATTCATCATGGCTTGCCAGGACGGTGTTTTCAACACTCGTCTACCGAAGCCGCGTGATGGGTATAGAGGTCCCTGACACGAGATGCAGGGCCTGCCGTGGAGCGCCTGAGACTATCATGCACTTGCTGTCAGCATGTACAGCATATGCGGTCTCAGCCTATATCCATCGTCATAACGCGGCGTTACGGGTGCTGTATTATCATTTACGACACTCGTACGGTATTGATGAGACACCGATGCTGCCCTACGCTCCGGGGGATATTGAGTCCGTTGTGGAGAATGAGAAGTGCCGAATTTATTGGAACTACTCATTCCCCACCCTCAGGCAAATACAAGCCAACAAGCCTGATGTGGTCCTCTTCGACCGCGAGCAGAAAACGATATATGTCATAGAGTTTTCGGCTCCGGGCGACGAATATCGTGCGAAAAGAGGACGAGAAACGGACGAAGTATCGAGATTTACTCTTCGAGCTCCGCAGACTCTATCCAGACCATTCTGTAAAGATAGTGGTTCTGATTATAGGGCCCTTGGTGGAATGATGCCAACGCTACTCTCAAACCTGGAAATTATACCGGCATGCCGTAAATCGGCAGAATCTCTAGCCGGCCGCATGCAGAAGGCAGTCATTCTCGATCGTTACGTCTGCTCAGGACATGATTCACGGACCCAATGATCTCCCACCTCACGGGTGGGGAGAGGTCATTATTTATGTAACCAGCGCCCCTTCCGAATGGGTCGGAGCTTCAGCAAGGGCCTGACTGGTAGTTTTAAAACGAAATAAATAATAATAATAATAATAATAATAATAATAATAATAATAATAATAATAATAATAAATAATAAATAATAATAATAATAATAATAATAATAATAATAATAATAATAATAATAATAATAATAATAATAAAATAATAATAATAATAAATAATAATAATAATAATAATAATAATAAGCAGGGTAGGTCAAACAACACCAGCAATGACCTTGGTGAGTGGCGCCACCACTTAACCCAGCCTGGGATGCAAAATGGGACCGGCAGCTTAAGCGCATCCGGGAGGAAAAGGCAAACACTTCCTCTGGTGTCGGCCGTGTTTCTGCTAGGCTAACCCCCCGCAGGATCATACTCTGGTTCCTAGAAGGAGACAGGGCCCCACAACCGACCTCATCCGGATGGAGGTCAACGGCAAGGTGGTGGGGCCCAAATCGATGGACAGCCCAATGACGACATACGCAATGGACAACGTTCTGAGTGGACAGACGAAATGAGAGACGGCCTTCTGCGTTGCTATGAGAGAGCGAGCCCGGCCGAAGGGGATAATGGCGCGAATGCATGCTCTGTGGTGCGTGGCACACCCAGAGTATGCTGCATTTTCCTCACAAAATCTACGGGATTATGTATCTCACCTTCGTAGCCGTGGCTATGTGAGACCGCCTCCTAGGCAGGTTAACGAAGTGGCCGAAGTGGCAGAAGTGCCACGAGTCGAACCAGCCGAAGAGGTGGCAGGTATCAATATTCCACCAACAGAGATTATCAGAACACGCAGGGTGCTCCGCACTTTGAAGCCCCTGAAGCCTCAAGATCTGGCTCGAGTGGATGCGGAAATTCGTGAAGCGCTTCCAGAAGAGGCTGACATCTGGCAAATCAACACCGCCGTATACGATGCTGCTCTTATGCTTTCCCGTGCGGATACGCAGAATGATGCGTCTTCGACTAGAAAGCATGAGAGACGCATACAAAAGATGGAAGCCAAAATCAAGTCGGCGAGACAACACGCATCTCGTATCCAATGTGTGATGGACTACGTAGTGGCCAATAGGCCATTTACGCTAACGGTGCGGCGAATCGCAGCAAGTTGCGACGAGTCCATCAAATTGAATCAAGGAGTGCTGTTAACCATTAAACAACACTGCCTTGATAGGATACGAATGCTAGTGGCTGCCAAAAAGTCACTAGTACGGCGAGCGAGAGGAATCGCGGAAAACAAACAGTTCCGCGAGAAACCCTCCCGCTTATTCCAGCAACCGCCGCTTGTTGTGGAAAACCCGCCGACCGCTGATCAGGTGGAAAACTTCTGGAAGGAGATTTACGAATATCCGCAGCCACTCAACATAGACACTCCAGCCCTGACGCAGTTTGGAGCCTTCCCCAGGAGGTTTCAGCAACCTCATCCCATTGAACTGCGCCAACCGATAACCCCGAAGAAGTTCGGAAAGCTCTACAGGGCTCGAAGAACTTTGCTGCTCCAGGCCCAGACGGGTTGTGCAACTTGTGGTGGAAGAAGTTCCCCAGTACCCACCACCACTTAGCCAGAGTTTTCGACTCGTGGCTTAGTGGAGAGCAGCAGATTCCGGCTTGGTTTGTCGAGGGGCGAACCGTGCTAATCCCCAAGAACGGAAATTTGTCTGATCCCAAGAATTACAGACCGATAACATGCTTGAACACGTGTTACAAATTGTTTACGCGCATTTTGTACACGCGAATACTCCTCGTAGTTGACACGGTGTACGAACGGATATATGAGCAGAAAGGGTCAAAGAAAGGTGTTGCTGGCTGCAAGGAGAACCTGCTGATCGATAGATGTATCACGCAGGACTCCATGCAGTATAAGCGCAACCTTTCGATGGCCTGGATCGATTACCGCAAGGCATTTGATTCAACATCGCATGAGTTGATCTTGCATTTGCTCAGATGCCTTGCGGTACCCGATCAAATAGTGAGATGCATTGAACAGTTGATGCCACTCTGGAAGACTCGTTTCACCATAACATCAGGTGGAGCCAAAGTCCAAACGGAGCAGGTTATCTTTAGGGAGGGTGTTCCAAGGGATTCCCTCAGCCCCTCCTTTTTTGCATCTCACTTATGCCATTATCCGTTGCGCTCAGAAAAACCCGTGGTTACAACTGTGGTGCCCCCGGAGACCGAAGGCATAAGGTCACCCATTTATTTTATATGGAAGACCTGAAGCTTTATGCCTCGGGTGAGGGAGATCTCCAGCAATCTCTGAGGGTGGTGCAAGAGTACACGCATGCTATCGGTATGGAATTCGGGATGGATAAATGTGCACTGGTTCATCTCAGAAGAGGACGATGCGAGGATTATGGAGAGGACGCGCAGCTGGTAGATGGAAGTATCCTCCGCCATCTGGATGCCGGAGAGGCGTATACCTACCTAGGAGTGCAACAACGTTGCACCCAAGAGGTAGTGGCGGTTAAAAACGCCTCCGCGGCAAGTATCAGCAGAAACTCCGGCAGATCTGGTCATCAGAACTGTCGGGCATGAACAAAGTTTCTGCCACCAACATGCTTGCCGTTCCGATACTGATCTACCCTTTGGGGTAGTGAAGTGGATCCTGGAGGAGCTGCGCGGAATCGTCGTGAGGACTCGCAAAATGCTGCACCTACATGGTAGTTTGCATCCGAAATCGTTCGTTCCACGGTTGTACCTCCCCCGAAAACAAGGAGGCCGTGGACTTCTGAGTTTGGAGTGTCTACACAACAGGATGGTGTTGGATGGAGCCTGTAAAGTCATCAGGAGCTTGATCCTCTCTGCATGGTCAAAGACCATGAGATTGCAGGGAAAGGAGCGTTTCTTTTAAGGCAGCAATCCGTGCAGCCGATGAACTCGGTCTTGATTCGACACCGAGCGGGATATCCAAGACTCTATCACCGAGTTGGAGCCCGCTCGAAGGAGAGTCACATAAAAGCTGCAGAGAATACTGTACATCTGAGTCTCCACAAGGATAAGCCGATGCATGGAATCTTCTACAAACATATTGAAGACCACGGCTTATCCGAAAGGCTGACCTTGCTTTTCTTAGGTCAGGTGGACTCAAGTCGGAGACTGAGGATTCATCATGGCTTGCCAGGACGGTGTTTTCAACACTCGTCTACCGAAGCCGCGTGATGAGTATAGAGGTCCCTGACACGAGATGCAGGGCCTGCCGTGGAGCGCCTGAGACCATCATGCACTTGCTGTCAGCATGTACAGCATATGCGATCTCAGCCTATATCCATCGTCATAACGCGGCGTTACGAGTGCTGTATTATCATTTACGACACTCGTACGGTATTGATGAGACACCGGTGCTGCCCTACGCCCGGGGATATTGAGTCCGTTGTGGAGAATGAGAAGTGCCGAATTTATTGGAACTACTCATTCCCCACCCTCAGGCAAATACAAGCCAACAAGCCTGATGTAGTCCTCTTCGACCGCGAGCAGAAAACGATATACGTCATAGAGTTTTCGGCTCCGGGCGAGACGAATATCGTGCGAAAAGAGGACGAGAAACGGACGAAGTATCGAGATTTACTCTTCGAGCTCCGCAGACTCTATCCAGACCATTCTGTAAAGATAGTGGTTCTGATTATAGGGGCCCTTGGTGGAATGATGCCAACGCTACTCTCAAACCTGGAAATTATACCGGCATGCCGTAAATCGGCAGAATCTCTAGCCGGCCGCATGCAGAAGGCAGTCATTCTCGGATCGTTACGTCTGCTCAGGACACATGATTCACGGACCCAATGATCTCTCACCTCACGGGTGTGGGGAGAGGTCATTGGTTTATGTAACCAGCGCGCCCTTCCGAATAGGTCGGAGATTCGGAAGTTAGGGCCTGACTGGAAGTGTTTAAAACGAAAATAATAATAATAATAATTATACTTTATTGTCCAAAGATGTTAATCTTGTTGACAAAGCTTTAAATACAGGTATAAAACAACATATTGTACGAAACACAGTGTTTCCGGTCATACAATGACAGGTTTAAAAAGGAAAAAATGATGCCGCAAGTATATAAAAGTTAATAGATATACAATACAGATAAATTTACATAAGTATACATTTTCAAAATATGGTCAAACTATCATCAGATTTTTGTCGAAATATTCTTGTAACGGTACACAGTAGATTTTGTATGTTTTTCCTAAAGGTCACAATATCTACATTAGAGTCTCTGATTTCGACTGGCAAATGATTATACATCTTAACTCCATTATAAATAATCGAATCCTTGATTTGGGAGGATGAAGGTAGGGGTAGTTTCAAATTATTCCCAGAGCTAAGTCTTGTGGAATAGTGAGAGGAAACGACTTCGAATTTCAGTATATGTTTTCTTATAAGACTCACAGTTTCTGAGATAAAAAGAGCTGCAACAGTCAGTATCTTCATATTAATGAAAAGTTGTCTGCATGAATCGCGTGAACAAATTGTACCCATATATCTGATAGCCCTTTTCTGAATTTTGAGGACTGAGTCCAGCATATTTAGGCTACACACTCCCCAAAAAGGAATGCCGTACCTCAAATGTGATTCAAACAATGCGTAGTAGGCTGTTTTGGCAGTAGATACTCCAAGCTCCCTAGTAATTACTCTGATTGCGTAACAACTGAAAGATTTTTTGTTATTACTTGTTTTATATGTATATCAAACTTCAGTCTTTTGTCAATATTCAAACCCAGAAATCTCCAACAATCCTTATTTTCTATGATATCGTTTTCTAAGTTTACCTCTTGAAGTGTACATTTGAATGAGATAATATTCGTTTTTGAGATATTAAATGCTAAGAGGTTTGAATCACACCAAGATTTGACCATTTTTAAATCGTCTTGCTCTTCCACAAAATTGTGGTATCATCGGCAAATAATGTTAGTCTACCGGATATGTTGAGATTTGAAAGATCGTTAATGTATAGCAAAAACAATGTTGGTCCTAGAACCGATCCTGCGGCACTCCCGATTTTATTTCGTTGGTCCTTGAGTATTCGTGGGTCTTCACTGCTTGCCTACGTTCTGTGAGGTACGACTCAAACCACTTTAGAGTTACTCCTCTGCACCCGTAGTGGTGAAGTTTTCGCAAGAGTATTTCGTGATTTACGCAGTCAAAAGCTTTCGTTAAGTCTCAGAACACCGCAGCGGCAGTATCTCCGCTATTTATGTCTGAGTAAAGCTCATGAAGAAAGGAAAAAATTGCATCGTGTGTGTTCTTTCTATTTTGGAAACCAAATTGATTTGTGTTGATGATTTTATGAGTGTTAAGGAACTCAATGAGTCTTTTTTGACAAGTTTTTCAATAATTTTTGCAAGGGTTGGAATGAGGGAGATTGGCCTGAAGTTTGAGGGATCATCCAGGTTACCGCCCTTGTGTAGTGGTATTATAATAATAATAATAATATAATAATAATAATAATAATTTATTAACCACTTTGGTACATCAGGGTACATATGGTAGGTCAGATAAAAGGTATACAAATATATAAAACAACATAAAAAAACATTAAAAATCACAGCTTTACATATAGAATTATAAAGGAAGTACATAAAATGGAATAAATAATTAAAAAGTATCATTCAAATACTCTTGCAAAGTATAGTAGCACTTGTCAATCAATAAATATTTAACTCTATTACTAAAAATGTTGTCACTTTGAGAGTTTATTATCTCGTTCGGCAATTTGTTGTAGAGAGACAAAGCATTGTAAGCCGGGGAGCTTTTGTATTTAGAAGTTTTATGTTTTGGCATCCGCAACTGTCCTCCGAATCTTGTACTATATGTATGTGTTGAAGCCATCGTTTCGAAGGACTCCAGGTTATTTCGTGCAAATTTAACACATTTAAAAATATAAATACAAGGAACAGTTAACAGTTTTTCTCTAATAAAAACCGGTTTGCAACTATCTCGTTAATTCATGTCGAAGATGAGTCTCAAAATACGCTTTTGGCCCACAAAAACTCTATTTAGGTCTGTACCGCGCCCCCATGCCATTATGTTGAGTGATATATGTGAAAATGCCATGGCAAAATAAATGCTTAATAAACTTTCTTTTGTTACACAGGATTTCATTTGTTTGATTGCAAAGAATGCTGAATTGAGTTTATTGCAAACACTATTGATGTGCTGATCAAAATTCAGACGTTCGTCTAATAGAGTTCCCAAAAACTTTACTTCTTGTGACATAACTATTTCCTCACTGAAGACTATTTCTTCTGGTATATTATCTTTCCTATTAAAAAATTTCATAGATACTGACTTTTTAGGGTTCAGAATGAGTCTGTTTCGGTCACACCAAGATGCAAAAGTATCAATGATTTTGGTAACCTTAACAAGTAAATTGTCGATATTAGAACTTGTAACTGTGATCGTAGTGTCATCAGCAAACATAGTTAAGTGGCAGTCTTTTATGTGTTCGGGTAAGTCATTAACAAATAGCACAAATAATAATGGACCCAAAACCGAACCTTGTGGTACACCCCTTTCAACATTTTGTTCACTCGACGTTACTGTATTATATTTGACAGTCATAAAATGGTTTTCCATATATGATTTCAATCAAGTTAAAATGTTTTCTGGAAATCCAAGTGCAGCTGTCTTATGGGTTACGAAATCCGAAGATACCGTGTCAAAACAGATGATGCAGGTCGTCAAGCCGAGGCCTTCGCCATCACTCATGGTCTAGAACAACTGGTCGAGCTACCAACCCGCATCCCTGATGTCAACAACCAGTCTGCCAATACACTAGATCTTTTCCTCACCACCAATCCTGACCCGTATAGAATAGAAGTTTGTGCCCCACTTGGAAACTCTGACCACACCCTCATCTCCACAACATGCTCTTTCCATTTACCATCGAGCTGCACAATACCACCCCGTCTCATGTGGCATTACAATTCGGCCGACTGGGAAGGTCTTCGTATGTTTTTCTCAGCGTTTCCATGGAAGAGAGTTTGTTTCTCTTCAGTAGATCCAACACGATGTGCTGAGACAATTTCTGAAATCATCATGTTGGGGATGCAAACTTACATACCGAATACCGAAAGAAGAACATCATCCGATAAGACCTGGTTTAACAGAAACTGCTCTAGAGCTGTGGCTTCCAAACAGGCAGCATACCATCGATGGCTAAAAATCCGGGCCCTGAGACCAGAGCAGCATATGTCGAGGCTAGAGGCATATGTAAAGAGACAATAGAATGCTCAAAAGATGCCCACAAAGCCAAAATAAGATCAAAACTTGCTGAATGTCCTAACGGATCCCGTTCATTTTGGTCTTTCGCCAAAGCTGTGGGAAGAAACTTCACTTCCAGCTCATTTCCTCCCCTAACCAAAGAAGATGGAACACTAGCAACGACTGCCCAGGAAAAAGCCAATATCTTTGGGCACCTATTTGCTGGAAATTCCACTCTGGATTCATCGGGAAAACAACCCCCGAACATTACACCTATTGACAGTCACATGCCCGAGATCACCTTTCGCCAACGTACTATCAGAAAGATTTTGCTGGGTCTCAACACCAACAAAGCCTGTGGATCTGACGGAATCCCGCCGATTGTTCTCAAGAAATGTGCCCCGAACTAACACCTGTTCTTTGCAAGTTGTTCAACCACTCTTACAATTTGGGGTATTTCCTCCAATTGGAAAATTGCAAGAGTACAGCCAGTCCCTAAAAAGGCAAAAAGGCCCTACCTAGCAACTACAGACCTATCGCACTGCTATCTATTATTTCAAAGGTCATGGAAAAAGCCATCAACATCGAGCTCATGAAATATCTGGAAGACTCAGGAATGTCAACGATAGGCAATATGGCTTCCGCCATCAGAGATCAACTGGTGACCTGCTCGCTTACGTCTCACATATATGGCAGCTATCTATTGAAAAGTATGGAGAAACTTTAGCTGTGGCATTAGATATCTCCAAGGCGTTCGATCGAGTTTGGCACCAGGGACTCCTCGCCAAGCTTCCGTCTTATGGCTTGCCCCCTCAGCTGTGTTCTCTGCTTGCTAGTTTTCTCTCAAACAGGTCTCTCCATGTAGTGGTCGATGGAGTTTCATCTGACACTCTACTCATAAATGCTGGTGTTCCGCAAGGATCCATTCTCGCACCAACACTATTTCTACTTCACATCAACGACCTGTTGAAAGCAACTTCATGTCCAGTACACAGCTTTGCCGATGATAGTACCCTCCATACCGCTTTCTCTTCCAGGGCCCTATATCGCCCGTGAAACCAGAAATGAACGAGGAAGAAATGTTAATAATATAAATATGGACTTAGCAACAATTCTCGAATGGGGATCTAATAACTTGGTAGAATTCAATGCAAACAAAACACAAGCATGTCTTTTCTCTAGAAAAGCCGATCTCACTGTGCCTAACATAACTTTGTCAGGAGTAACCATACCACTGAAGCCCTCCATATCGATGCTTGGTATTACTATCAGCAATAACCTTTCCTGGGAAAACCACGTGAGGTCCATTGCCAAAGTGCATCCCAAAACTTGGTTTCCTGTTTCGTGCCAAGAGCTATTTCACCCCAGTCAGCTGCTTATGATCTATAAGGCACAGATCCGACCTGTCCTGAATACTGTTCCCATATTTGGAGTGCGGCACCTAAACATATCCTGAGGCTATTGGATTCTGTCCAAAAAAGGGCAATTCGTCTCGTCGGTGATGCCTCGCTTACAAACTCGCTCACTTGTCTGGAACACCGTAGAAAAGTTGGCGATTTGTCTCTATTTTATAGATATTTTCATGGGCGATGCTCTTCTGAAATATCAACAATCGTTCCTGCTTTGGCAGTCTCTTCGAGATTAACCCGTCAAGTTCAGTCATCACACCCCTTCGTGGTCACTTTGGAGACCTGCAGAACATCACTTTCCAAAGACTCGTTCATCCAACGAACAGCGAGGCTTTGGAACTCATTGCCTAGGGAGGTGTTCCCCGAGGCATACAACCTTCAGAAATTTAAGAAGAACACCAACTCCTACCTTCTTTCCCTAGGTTCCCACGATGTTCTCTGAACATTACAGGATATCCCTTTTCGTGGGAACCGGAACATATAAAAAAAAAAAAAAAAAGCCTTCGATAGATCGAAAAAAAATTACTATTGTCACTTTTACAAAAGATGGAAATATACCGTCGCGGAACCTCATATTTATCAGTGAAACTAAAGTATCGAGAGCAACTCTTGGAAGATGATCGATATTTTTTATGGAGATTTCATCAAGGCCAGTTGCTGTTTATTTTGTTTTTTATTTTATTTAATACTTCCAACAATTCGTCGATACGTAATATCAAATGATTTTTATATCCGCACTCATCAAGATGTACTAGTGGGTCATGTGGAGCTATAGTGTTCTCGTTAAGTTTTTTGGCGATTGAACAGTAGTATTCATTCATATCATTTGCACTAATAGGAATTTCTGAATCATGTATTCTTTTTGGTTTGTCCCTCAGGTCGTTTATAATGGACCATGTTTCTTTCATTTTGTTGTTCGATTTCTGAAGTACTTCTCTTTTGCGAGTTTAAGCACAGTTCTATAAATTTTGCGGTATTTAATAAAATGTTCATGAAAATAAAGATTGTTAGTGAACTTCCGTATATAATGTAGAGAGCGCATATTTTTTGATGACTTTTTTATTCCCTGTGTTATCCAGGGTTTCTTCCGTTTCTTTTTAATTATCTGAATGGGGAAGGACCGATCGAAGACATTAGTGAGTTGATTGTAGAAGGGGTCGCCAAGATGCATAATAATTCCCCAGTCGAGGTCAAGACAATTTTGATGGAACCTGTCATAGTTTGTACTGTTATAAATTCTACAAAATTTGTGTTTTTCAACTGTGAAGTCATTTATGGGCATTGAAAATTCGACGGCATTGTGATCACAAAGTCCAGAAGAGATAACTGAGCATAACATTTTTTCAGTATCAAAATTGCTGCAGACATAATCAATACACGACGAAGAATATTGACTAACACGAGTGTATGACTCAACGTGCATAATTAAATTGAGAGAGTTTATTAGACTCGAGAGTGATTGTGTGACATTTGAATCGTTGTTCAAATAATCAATATTAAAATCTCCACATAACAGAATGTTTGATTTGATCGGGAGGTCATTTAGTATCAGCTCAACATTTTCTAAAAATAAATTGACATCTGAGGAGGGTGATCTATATAAACATAATATAAACAAATTAAATTTTTTTAAATAACATATAGAGCATTCAAAATCTTTCTCAACTGACAAATGATTGTATTTTGTTATTCTCTGAGGTTTATGTTCATTGAAAAAATCTACTTCGATTAATATCATGGTCCCACCGTACCCATTTTTTCTACAGTATTTACTAAATAATATATAATTTTCTAGATGACAAGGTTCATTTTCCACTAGCCAGTTTCTGTCAATAAGACAATATTTGGTTTTTTTCTGTCTTCGAGAAGCACTAATAGTTCATCTGTTTTACTTCTTATAGATTGCATATTTAGCAAAAATAAAGAAAAGAAGCAAAATGTAATATTGTTTGTTACCTTTGAAATGGATTAATTGTCCGGTTTTCTAAAAAAGGTGATCCAGTAGGGTTTGGACTGCTTACATTTTCTGAACTGTCGCAAAAATGTACATTGATTGTCCTAAGCACAATGTTACTTTTTTTTTGTGAGAGTGAAGACACTATATTGTCGACGGTTCGAAACTTGGTTCCTTTTATTTTCACAATCTACTATAAACCTTATGGATGAACAAGTATTGCATTTTTTTAAATTTATTGTTTCTCTCTTGATTATATTGATGATGATCTGATCAATGGGCTCATTTCGTTCCGATACGATAATTAGGTTCGTGTACTTTCCTAGTGGTAGTAGTTGTTTCAGAGCTATATATGTAAGTTTTTATAGTCACTAATGTTCCGTGTGTTGAACATTATAATCACGGAATCTTCCAAGCCATACTGTATTGTCTCTTGAAATATATTGTTTGTGAGATTTATCAATTCTGTGTGTGGCTTCATAATTTCTTCGATCTGGAAGCTCGCATATATTTTCATTTCTATGGAAGTTTGCATAGATTTTCAGGTGAATATCATTCAAAGTTCTGCGTGGTATTTGCCAGGAAAGTAGTTGTTTTTCTCTTGTGGTCTACCAATTGTGTTTCAACTTTATATTGATTCCTTTGTGAAGATGACTTTGTGTTCTTTATTTTTCTTATAAACATGAAATTTGTGATTCCCTAAAAAAAATTTAAATCCAAGTTAATTTTACAAATGTGCTTGAATTTGAACAGAGTTTTGCGAAACTGATTTGATTTTGATTAATTTATGAAAGTGACTAGGATAAATACAGGGTGATTCAAAAGTATTTTGACAAACTTCAGGAGGTGATTCCTCACAATATTCTAATATGAATTGTTCAAATAAATATATGTCCGGAAACGCTTCGTTCCCAAGATACAGGGTGTTAAAAATTTATTTTTGTTTTCGTTTTTTTTAAATATTTTTCGAAATACTGACTTTAATCAAACAAAAATTGGTATTGAGAGGTTTATTGAGAAGTCGAATTCGAACCTGATGTTATTATTGCTCTTACTCGTAGGGAGCGCCACCTACACGTCTTTTTCTTTTTTGAAGATTCATAACTTTTTTGAACGTATTTCTAGCAAATTTTGCAGTAAAAAATAAATTCCTCTATCATAACTACGTAAAAAACCCTTGTTACAAGTCGCTATAAGCAACCGTTTTCTAGATATTTAGATTTGAACATTTCAAGTCGATTATTTGATAATCGATGCGTGTTGAAGTTATTATCATTATTTTGCATTTTTTACAAGAATGCTTAGGAAATGAATTTGACGTTTAAGTAAGTAGTTTTGGTAATTACATATTATGTGACAGTTAAACGTGTTGTAGTTTTGTTGAAGATTCTGTAAGTTTTAAAACACTAATTTTGAAAAAATGGATTATTTACACAATAATGCTCATTTAGCCGATATGCATTTCTTTTATGGCCTTACCAGGAGCGATTTCCTAATCGAGTACTGCCTTCAGCTCCAACATTTACCAGTCTCCACCGTCGTTTGGAAGAAACAGGTAGCTTTAAGAGGGCAGCTGATATTATTGGAAGACCACGAGCAGTCCGAACCCCAGAATTGGAAGAAGCTGTTTTGAACGCTCTCGAGGAGAGTCCAGAAACAAGTACAAGAATAATTGCTGAAGCTCTCAATTCTACTGAGTTCACAGTTTGAAGAATTATCCACGATCAACAATTTTATCCATACCATATTCAAAGGATACAAGCTCTTTTGCCACGAGACTTTCCCCAACGCATTACTATGGTGTCAGTAGTTTTTGAGAAAATTGGCTGGAAATCCTCAATTTTTAAGATATGTACTTTTCACGGACGAGGCAAAATTCTCCCGAAATGTTATCACAAACTTTCATAACAACCATGTTTGGGCTCTGGAAAATCCGCACACAGTTAGTGAAAGACATTATCAGTATCAATTTTCTGTAAATGTATGGGCGGCAATAATTGATAATTACTTGATAGGTCCTTTCTTTCTTCCGTTCCGACTGAATGGCGCAACTTACAGAGACTTTTTAGAAAATGAATTGCCGGGACTACTTCAGAATGTACCATTCGAAATTCGTATCCGCATGTGGTTTATGCATGATGGGACTCCGGCCCATTTTAGCGTTGTAGCCAGGGAATTCCTTAACACTGTCTATCCAAATCGATGGATCGGTAGGGGTGTAGAAGAACCTAACCAGGCGTGGGCACCAAGGTCCCCAGATCAAAACCCGCTAGATTTTTATTTTTGGGGACATTTGAAGTTACTAGTTTATAAAACTCCAGTAGCGAACGAGGAAGATCTAAGAAACCGACTAGTAGACGCCTGTGAAACAATAAGAAACACACCAATAATTTTTGAGCGGGTACGAGATTCAATGACTAGACTGAATGCCTGTATCTTCGCTGAAGGTGGACAGTTTGAACAATTTATTTGAATACAATTTAGTTTCCTTTATTTTATTTTATTGTACATATTCAAAATTTCTTGAAATAAAATGTTGATATTTTTTGCAAATTTTATTAAAACAAATACAGATTTTGCACCCTTGATACAAAAATAACTATTTCAAACGAGTAAAAATAAATAGAATAGGTGGTGCCCCCTACAAAAAAGCAAAACTACTTAAACGTCAAATTCATTTCCTAAGCATTCTTGTGAAAAATGCAAAATAATGGTAATAACTTCAACACGCATCGATTATCAAATAATCGACTTGAAATTTTCAAGTCCAAATATCTAGAAAACGGTTGCTTATAGCGACTTGTAATAAGGGTAGCTTTTTTACATAGATATGATAAATACATTTATTCTTCCACTAAAAAATGTGCTAGAAGTACGCTCAAAAAAGTTATGAATCTTCAAAAAAGAGAAAGACGTGTAGGTGGCACCCCCTACGTAAGAGCAATAATAACATCAGGTTCAAATTCGACACCTCAAAAAATCTCTCAACACCAATTTTTGTTTAATTATGGTCAGTATTTCGAAAGTTATTTAAAAAAAAACAAAATAAAAATAAAACTTTAACATCCTGTATCTTGGAAACGAAGCGTTTCCGGACATATATTTATTTGAACAATTCATATTAGATTATTGTGAGGCATCACCTCCTGAAGTTTGTCAAAGTACTTTTGAATCGCCCTGTATAAAAAACATGGGAAATTATTAATGTTTTTCAAACAAAATATGTTTTTCTTTGAGGCCATGAACAACTTCATCCAATAACATTCCGCTGAATTTTTTGAAATAAGGGTACTTTACTGAAAAGGGAAACATTCTCAATTTATCTTTCAGTCGCAGATGATTCCACATCTGATTTTATGAACATCCTGTTTATATTTTCAACAAATCAAGGTACTTTACTCTAGTAAATTTTTTACATTTTTTTACCTGTATGCTGTTTGACTTGCAACGATTTTAAGTGCACCTTATATGATACGGAAAATTCGTCGTCACCTTCAGAAATCAAAACAGACACCTCGAAGTCTAGTATTTTTTTGGTCTTGAATGCCTGCAAACCTTGACCCCGCGCGTCTAGTCTTGCAATCCTCATCCTTGACTAAAAAAATTACATTTACACGTCAAGGTTCATAAATAATTATTTCTCAAACTTTCTCCGATGAAAAACACTGCATTTAAAAATCATATATATTTTTCAGTTGCTATACAAGATGAGCGCCAACTTATTCCCGGGGAAACCACCTACCCCAACAAATTCCAACGTAACACCCGATTCTCCTAGATCGAGAATCCCCATCTCTAGTGCCACCCCTCTCCGCAGACACAACAGCCTGCGCCTCAAAGGGGAGCGCATCACGTTGGGGGATCTTAGCCGAGACTACAACAGAAGAGAATTTAGCAAGGACACGAACTATAGAAGGGATCATAGTCGAGGCGCGAACCATAAGAGGGATCATAGCAGAGACGCGAACTCCCGGAATCGATTCACCGCTGAAAATGCGGCGCAACGTACCGCCAACCCCCTGCTGAAACGAGGCCAGTCGTTCATGGAGACGAACGAACACAGGATCCGAAATGGGGGTGAAAACATCACGCCGGCGGCACGAAGGCCGGAAAACGTCAAAATCGGGTTTAAGAACACGGCGGATTTGCCGAAGGGCGCTACTACCCCTAGATCGCCGGCCAGAGTGAGGAGTTTGGTGAGTTTTGCTCTCGCATTTTTCATTTTTTCGCTTGATGTAAAATGATCGGCGAAGGTGAACCGAAGTGTTGAATCTATTATACTAGTTTTTTGTCGGCGATTTTTTGAATTACGTGACTTCAAGGTAAGCCGTTTTTCTGAGTGAAAGGTGTGTGTGTTGTTATATCATTGACCTTTGGAGGGATAATATATCAAAGGTGACTGACATGCCCCGATGTAAATATTTCAGTACACCAACGTAGCGACATTTATATAAGGAAGGATAGACGTTTAAGTAAACGCGTAGAAAATCATATATCGAAAAAGGCGGCACAGACACTTTGGAATGTCCTGTAAAAATACATCAATTTATTTATTTATACAGTGCGGTCCATAGGTATGTAATAAATTCATTTTTAGCGTTACTATGTATTTGTTTGAAAAAACCTGAAACAGGTCGATTTCCATTTATTTTGAAAATGTAAAATTTTGATGCTTTACGTAGAATGAAGGAAATAATGTCACATAATGTTTAGGAAGTATTTTTCAATTTATTTTACAATTAAATTAAATGTTCAAAATGACCACCATTCACTTCTTGACAATAAGCAAGTCTATCTTGGAATTCTCGTACGACATTTTGTAGGACCTCAGGGGATATGTTGTTGATTTCTTCCGTTATAGACCAGGGCTAAAGCCTTTAAAAATGGTAAAAAGTGAAAAAAAATTATAGTAGGATGAAACCCATTGGAAAAGGAAGAGAATATAATTAAAAAAATAAATAATAATTTACGGGCGATCTGAGGTCGGGAAGTGGAAGGGGGTGAGTTTTTAAGGGTAATAAACGGTTAACCTCGATTTCCGGCAAAACTACAAGTCCTATGGAAAAAACTTTTGTATCTACACTTTTTTCACATAACCTCAAAATTTATGTGAAAAATTAAAATAATCAAGTTTTTGGTTTTTTATTATTATCTTTTACAAAAAAAAAATTTTTTCCGCGAAATTTGCTGAAAACTTACCTTTTTATGTCCCAAACGCACTGTAATTTATTTGATTTGAAATATTTATTTTTCCACCTTATTTTGACTTAATATCGAAAAACCACCCCAATTTTCAATCGAAAATTCTCGCATTAAAATATCAGCTTTTTTTTAAAAGTCGGTGGGCTTTTTATTTGTTGAAATTTCTACTTTCTGATGGTGAAAAAAAAAATACATTACTATGGTAAATGTTCTCAGAAAATGCAAAGAAATAACAGGTAGTAAGGTCCAGACCCTCCTAGCCCCTTCCCCACTTCTCTATGAAATACCTTTCGATGGGCTAAAATTTTCCGTAGGTCACTCAGGTATATGAGTTCTTCTTGAAATAGCAATAAATAGGCATCTACGCATAAAATTTAAAGAAGATTTTACAACTTTCTCAAAATATTGTAGATTTTTGGATTCGATTTTTTTCGTTTCTTTGCATTTTCTGAGAATATTTACCATAGTAATGTATTTTTTTTTCACCATCAGAAAGTAGAGATTTCAACGAATAAAAAGCCCACCGACTTTTTAAAAAAAGCTGATATTTCGACGCGAGAATTTTCGATTGAAAAGTAGGATGGTTTTTCGATATTAAGTCAAAATAAGGTGAAAAAATAAATATTCCGAATCAAATAAATTACAGTGTGTTTGGGACATAAAAATATAAGTTTTCAAGAAAAAATAGGGATTTTTTTTTTTTTGTAAAAGATAAAAATAAAAAACCAAAAACTTGGTTATTTCAATTTTTTACATAAATTTTGAGGTTATGTGAAAAAAGCGTGGATACAAAAGTTGTAGATCTTTTTATTATCTACAACTTTGCCAATTTTTTTCTATAGGACTTGTAGTTTTGCCGGAAATCGAGATTAACCGTTTTTTACCCTTAAAACTCACCTTCTTCCACTTCCCGACCTCAGATCGCCCGTAAATTATTTTTCCTTTCACTTTTGTTATATTCTCTTCCTTTTCCAAAACGTTTCATCCTACTATTATTTTTTTTGGTTTCACAAATTATCGACCCTGGTCTATTATCCTAACTTTTGATTTTAAATACCCCTTAAGAAAATCAGGTATTTTCTCATCTGTTTTGCTAAATGTCAGGAAAAAGTCGTTCAAGACACCAAAAAATTATTCACAAAAACCCACTACTGTTATTTTGATATTTATAAGTTGATGACACACGTCATTGTATAGAAAAATATTTGTGTGTGTATTTGATTTACCCGAAACTCAAAGAATAGACATTTTAATTATGATTGGATGCGGTAATAAAACAAGAACTCAAAAGGAAGTTTGTGAAATGTTTAATAATAAATACCCTGGTCAACAAGTCTCACAGTCTACAGTTAGCAAAATAGAAACAAAATTTCGTAAAAACTATTCAAAAACCAGGTCGAAATTTTAAATTGGATGAGGAAAAAAGTTAGATGTACTGTTAGCGATTGAGGAAAATCCGCATATGGCAAGTAGACAACTTGCCGCCGACAATGGCATGGAGTAAGTAAATCATCGATTTTGAGAACTTTACATAAAGAGAAATACCATTCTTTTAAAGTTCAGTTGGTTCAGGAGTTAAATGGGGATGATCCTGATAGAAGGCAACAATTCTGTGAACTGATGATGGACAGAATGGAAGCAGATTTGCAGATTATAAACAAAATTAAATGGAACGGTTAATAGACAAAACTGTAGATATTGGAGCAGAGAAAATCCTCAATGGATGTGTGTGGCTCACACACAATATCCTAAAAAAGTGAACGTTTGGGCTGGTATCATTAACAACAAAATTATTGGCCGTTATTTTTTTCAAAGGCACAGTTATTGATGAGGTTTATCTAGATTTTTTGATGAACTTTTTACAGCCTACATTTAAAAAGACTTTTTCCTGATGTTAATAATACAAATGCGATAGATAGATCAATTTGGTACCAACAAGAAGGAGCTTCACCGTATTACAAACGTATTGTTAGAGATTATTTAAACGAAGTTTTTCCCAATAGGTGGATTGGAAGACGTGGAACGATTGAATGGCCGCCTAGATCCCCCGATTTTACTCCTCTTGATTACTTCTTATGGGGTTATTTACAATCAAAAGTATGTTTCAATAGACCAGACAATATTGCAGATTTAAAAGTTAGGATAACGGAAGAAATTAAGAACATAACCCCTGAGGTCCTACAAAATGTACGAGAATTCCATGATCGGCTTGCTTATTGTCAAGAAGTGAATAGTGGTCATTTTGAACATTTAATTTAATTGTAAAATAAATTGAAAAATACTTCCTAAACATTATGTGACATTATTTCCTTCATTCTACGTAAAGTATAAAATTTTTACATTTTCAACATAAATTTTCTCAGTTATGATTGCACCAAATTTGAAAAACTTAATATTGCTGTGTAACGAAGTTATTATTTCACCGGTTTTAATGAGCAGCCAAGAGCCTTAAAAATAAATAAAAACACAACTCGGTTATTTCAAGACGTAAAAATATAATTCAGTCTGGGTTAGATTCCTTGAATTAAATCTAATTAGATAAGAATGAATTATATTTTTACGACTTGAAATAACCGAGTTGTGTTTTTATTTATTTTTAAGGCTCTTGGCTGCTTATTGAAACCGGTGAGATAGTAACTTCGTTACAGCTGAACAGAGGATGAAAATCCCTTTCGAACAAGGTGCCACACGACCCCCCTTCTCATTTGAAATTTTTGAGGGGTTGCTCATAATTCAGAGGGGGTGCAAGAAGGGGGTAATATTTTCATTCTGTAAATCGACCTGTTTTTTTAAACAAATACATAATAACGCTAAAAATTAATATATTCCATACCTATGGATATATATATATATATATATATATATATATATATATATAACAAGGTGTCAATTTGAAAACTTCCCACCCTTTAATATCTTCCTTCCAGTAAATAATATGAAGAATCGAAAAAAGAGGGTAATTTTATTTTCAAGGGGGACACTTTCAATGAATATTTGTAGCCCTCGTGGTTCAACCCCTTAGGAGGGGTAGATGTTACCCTTAGAATTTTAAATGGGGAGTCAAGTGGCACATCATTTTGATGGGCGTTTAATTCTCTTTCCAATGGCACCCTGACTTATTATTTTTTGATGAGCAGGTTCCGAAAAATAGCGTTCTAAACTTACCGAAGTAATTTGAACTTGCCTGCACTGAGATGCATGCTATATGTTTATGAAAGAGAAAATATTAAAATTGAGTAAGGACAATGGAAATGATAGAATCAGGAAGAGGAGTTCAAGTCAATGAAACACATTTTTTCAAATACATTTTTAATCGTGTTTTGCTACACAGGATACAGGGTGACACGTGGGTACGTGCAAGCTCCATAACTTTTTTTCTGTCAAGCTATCGACTTGTTTTTTTTTAAGAAAAGGTCCGATTATAAGGCACATTCTAAAAATATTTCTATTTATATATAGGCAACCCCCATTTATGTTACAATTTTGGATTCGCCACCAAATTGTCGATATAACGCTCCCGGATTTCTTAGACTTATCTGCAATAGTTTTTGACTTATGTCAATTTACGTGTCAAAATAGCATCGTGCATAGATCCACAGAAAAAATCATAACTTCCGAACCATTCAAGATAACTCTACCAATTCCAGTCGATTCCTTAGGCTTTAGCGCATCCTTTGAGATGCAGGCGAACTGGGAGTCGATGTTAAATCGCCTACTACGATTTTTCGAAGATGGCAAATTTACAAATGGCAATAACTCGACTTTTCCAAATGCACACCCTATATTTTATTGCAACCTTGCATGGCATTTTTCAAGAGCTTTTTGCCGAAGTAGGGTTTGCAAGGTCTACTTCGGAAAATTTGCGAGATCGTTGCAAATAAAAAATGTTCATTAAAAATGACAGCTGACTACAAAAACCTATACATTCGGAGTAACAACTACTTACCTGGCTAATGCCTCGATCAGGGTTGCCAACGCCATATGAAGAAAAATCCCGACCAAAGGCTAGAGAATTCCCGTAAATTTCCGAACATTCCCGAAAAAATCCCGAAACTTATATCTGAT
This sequence comes from Gonioctena quinquepunctata, assembly GCA_018342105.1. Classification (NCBI taxonomy): domain Eukaryota; kingdom Metazoa; phylum Arthropoda; class Insecta; order Coleoptera; family Chrysomelidae; genus Gonioctena; species Gonioctena quinquepunctata. The sequence continues at coordinate 1,089,718 of JAFIRS010000021.1, read as the reverse complement.
CGTTTTTTCCCGGAAAATTCAAACAAGCAAAAATATATAAAATTATCTACAAAATATATGGGTATGCTCTCATAATTTTTCAAGTAAACATTAAACATTGACAGGAAACAGGAATGACGTGACTACGTGACACATGACAGTTGACGACCGTCAAATGTTAGGCCTCGTTCACATAGCAGCTTTTCGCGTTTCAGCTTACGGTGTCCTGTTTTCTGATTGGCTGTCAATGTAATGAACTTAATGGTCCATATCTGACGCAGTGTGTTACGAATAAAATGAAAGCTATGAATAGTAATGAAATTCCCGATTTTTTCTACAATTGGAAAAATCCCGACACAATTCCCGGCACAGGTTGAAATTCCCAACGCTGGCAACGCTGGCCTCGATGGACGTTGAATGACAACCGATGGATAAATGTGCAAAGTACTTTGCAAATGTTTGTTGCGGAAATGGATAAATATTAACCACTTCACTCAGGCTGACCACCTGTAGACCGGTTTTGGGGTATTTGTTCCTCATCAGTACAGGGTGGTCAAGCAGACAATGATTAATGTCTGCGTTACCTGACTGAAACAATTAAATAATCCATTTCAAAGCATTTACTGGGATCGAATTAGCAGAATGGAGCTAACGCCATCTCAACACAACTACTGCAACTAAAACATTACCAACTTCGAATGTCATCCTGAATCCCAGGAGAGAAATATCTGCAATAAGAGACAGAAATCTGTAACATTCTTGATAGCCAGCCATAATTTAATTAAAAATGAAAAATGTCTTAGGGGAAACTGGGGAGAGATGACCATACGGGAGTCTTGACCAGCATTTGAATTTGCCGCTGTTTTGGGGTACTTAAATAGGGCGCGCTGTGGAGAGAACAAAAAAAACATGGAAAATAACATTACTGCAAGGAGACGCAATCAGTTGATAATCAGATGTGTATGAGGTTAGATGTATTTTGTATATAGTGCAACTGTACTTTTGTGGGTGCTGTTTGTAAGAGTTTGGACGGATTGTTTTTGGATTAAGGTAAACTGCTTTAGTAAAAATCTGTAGTAAAATTACAGTAGTTTTGAATGTTTATTAAGTGTTTTAAGAATATAGAAGGCAATTGTTGTTTTTTGTAACTCAAATAAATATGGCGGTATAGGGAGACATGACCAATTGATTTTAGGGAGAGTTGACCACTGGTCTCCCTATACCAAAAAAATGGAATACCTACCTACCCACCTTAGAGATATTTTTTAATAACTGATTGTAAATGTTTTAACTTCACACTCTTTTTATATTTTTTTCTTGTAGGGTGAATAACAAAATTATAGCAAATTAAAATAAAAACATTTGCCTGAAATAAACAGTTTTTAGTTCTGTAAACAAAGGGTTCAAAAATACACATATTATCAAATGATATCATCTCTACTTCTGTTTCAACCCTACATTACAGTCCAAACACATCAGTTTCCAACTTGAAATATTTACCTGAAGATGTTTGTCCATTTCCAAAAGCTCCACCCCGAAAAACAACTGCACGTGGACGAAAAAAACGATATTCCCCAATTTTGACAACAACTCCTAATAAAGACAAAATTGCGGAAGAGTATATGTTGAGAAAGGTAAAGAAAAACAAAAAGAAAACAAAGAATACGGAACAGTTTGAACGGAAAAAGACATGGAATAAGAAAAAGACAAAATTAAAAAAGGAATATTACGTCATCTGACACGGAAAAGGAAAAACTTCCAAGTGATTTCAGCGACGAAGATTTTCCCGATGAGCAGCTTGATACCGGTGATTTTTGCTTGGTGAAATTCAGCACAAAGACAACGATATACCATTATGTTGGTAGAATCACAAAAAAATGCCTGATCAGGAATATGAAGTAACTTTCTTGAAAGAGTGGGAGAAGAGTATTTGTTTATATATCCTGTTTCTTTTGATTTTGACTTTAGTAGCTTTTTTAATATTAAATCATATTCTTACCTGTTTATGTATGAATTAAATACATATACTTAATACTGCTGTTTGTAAATGTTAATTAATTACTACAAAATCCACTACCTACTGGTCAAATCTCTCAATGCCCTGTTCATGTCTCCCATAGATAAGGAGGTTTGACCTATTTGCATTTACAAAAAAATTACTAAAACCTACAAAAAAAATTAAAAATACGAACGTCGAGTTAACACATTTCGAAAAAAAAACATTCATTTATTTGTATGACATGATTTAAAAGTTTTCAGAGGCCATTTTTATATTTTATTTTATCAAAATTTGTTACTATGATCAACCGTCCCCAGTTTCCCCTATTCCTCAAGGCAGCTGACTACAAAAACCTATACAATAGGTGTATGTTGGTCGCATATCCATAAAAAAACAACTGATTCCCTGGCTAATTCCTCGACGGACGTTGAATGACATCCTAATGGTACTGTAATTTCCAACCTAGAATTAGATAACAAATAACAAATGATTGGCAGTTAATCAAGATACTTCACACCACTTATTCGATCCAAGTGTATATCCATAGCTTTAATTTACTCTCTATCTTAACAAGTATATATGCAATATTAAATGAAAAAGCAAACATATTTATTTATACATGAACATGTCAGTTTGTAAGTCCTACAAGGTACTTTGCAAATGTTTGTTGTCTTGAGGAATAAGACATTTTTCATTTTTAATGTAATTATGACTGGCTATCAAGATGATTTTTTCAAAAAAAAAGGAATCGTGTAGGCCGTCGTAAAATTTGACACATCCATGCAATGAAAAGAATATGTTTCAACAAAATGATATTGTAATGTAATGCAATGAGTACATCACAAAGGAAACAATTCTAGTAATCTTTATAAGAACAGGAAAGGATTAACAGGAAACAATGTAAATATTCATGGTTTCAATTCTTATACTGCAATTGACTATGTTGTTACAAACGAGAGAGTTAAGGAGGAATGTGAAGTTTTTGAGCCCCACATAAGCAATCAAAAAGCACAAATATTGAAAATTGTACTCCCCTATACAAGCAAAATAGATGAAGTAAAGAATGAAAAAGTCATCAGAACTTTCTCAGAACAAAACATGTTTTCAACATTATTTTAATAAAGACAATTCACTATATCTGTGCTCAAGTGACTACTTTAGACTAGTTATGGGAAATTTCGAATGGGCTCTAGATGTAAGCTGCCCAAAACAAAAAACCACTTCAAATAACAAAAATAAAAATACGAGTAAAGAGATTTAAAAGGAAATTGATATCAAGTTTCTTTATTAAATATCAAATAATTCAGAAGATCCAGTCTTGATAGATTCCTATAAAAAACACAAAAAGAACATTGATAAAAAAATAAATGAATTGAAAAAGGTAGATAACATTAACAGAATAGATACTGAATCGAACAAAAGCAAAGAACTGTGGAGAATAGTCAATGACAGGCTAGGGAAGAAAACATCAAAACATTATATCAATCTGATGCATAACAATAATATAATAAGTGATGATACCGAAATCAGTAATTTATTTGTGAATTATTTCACAACATCTGTACATGAAAAACTAGATACATATTTCGGAAATAACAAATCCCTGGCATGCACAATACCAAACAAAATTAAATACATTTTTAAATAAAAATTTGAAAAACAAAAACTCAATGGGCATGGACGAAATCTCTATCAAACTATTGAAGTTTTGCAAAAAGGCACTATCAGAATCCATAGCCTATCTTTTGAACAAATCTATAGAGTTAGCACAGTTTCCGGATGATCTAAAGCTTGGCAAAGTGATCCCAGTATATAAAAAAAATTAACTACAAACAGCCGAAAACTATAGACCCATAGTACTACTCAGTCATCTTTCTAAACTAACTGAAAAAGGTATTACATATAGGTTATACAATTTTCTCGAAAAATACAATATTCTATTCCCTTCTCAATTTGGATATCGAACAGCAAAATCAACTGAACTAGCCACCATAGAATTTACTCAGACTATCTATAAAGATCTAGATACAGGAAGAAAAGTGTTTTCTTTGACCTAACTGCAGCCTTTGACTGCGTAAATCATCAATATCTTGTTAACAAACTATCAACTCTAGGGATGAGGGGGAACCTACTGAAGTGGATAGAATCATATATATCCAACAGAAAAAATTAGTGTATCTATAAAAGAGGTATTGTCAACCGAAAAATGTGACGATATTGGTGTGCCTCAAGGCTCTGTATTGGGGCCACTTATATTCTTAATTTTTATGAATGACCTTCCAGATTATATTACAGAAGGGCGATTTTTATGTACGCTGATGACACTTATGTGATAACCGAAGCATCAACCATAAGAGAATTAGAACTAAAAATGGAAAAAATCACAAAACAATTTGAATCTTGGTGTCAACAAAATTCACTCATGGTAAATAAATCGAAATCGGTATGTGTATACTTTTCCAATATGAACAGCGACATAACCCCCAAAATAAACAGTATAGAATTCAAAGACAGCACAAAATTTCTAGGAACTATCATAGATAGCAAACTACACTTCACACTGGAAAGAGATAGTATATGTTCCAAACTTGCAAGAGCAATCTTCGCCATCTGAGAAGAAGGAAATAGATATAAAAAATCTAATAACAGCTTACTACTCCTTAGCATACTCGGTGATGAGTTACAACCCATAGTCGTTTGGGGCCAATCAACGGATGTTTCTAGAGTCTTCACTATGCAAAAAAGAATAATAAGAAGAATTTTCAACATGGGCTACAGAGACTCATGCAGAACAGTCCCGAAAAAAAACAAAATACTTTCCCTAACAAGCAAATACCTATTCAAAATATCATGTTATATATGTACACAAATGAAAATAACTTCCTTAAGAACAGCAACGTGCATAATTATAAAACTAGAAATGCTGAAAAGCTACATCTCACTAAATGCAACCTCAGAAAATTTAAAAAATCACCAAACTATGCAGGTCCCGAAGTTTTCAATAAACTCCCGGAAAATATAAATCAAGCATTCAGAAAAGCATTAAAAGAATACTTAGTGGAAAAATGATTTTATAATCTTGCATAATGCAATAAATAGCTACTAAGGGTACATTTCATTTCCAACCTAGAATTAGATAACAAATAACAAATGATTGGCAGTTAATCAAGATACTTCACACCACTTATTCGATCCAAGTGTATACCATGCTTTAATTTTCTCTCTATCTTAACAAGTATACATGCAATATTATATGAAAAAGCAAACATTCTCATTTATACATGAACGTGTCAGTTTGTACTGTATTTGACGAAACCTACTATGAGTGTTCTTGGTAAATAAATAATAATTAATATTATTATCATGTTGAGTGGCCATCATGTTCCACACAAGCTGCTAGTCCTCCAGTAAACGCTCCCCGAACTCTAGAAAGCATTGCTCCATTAGCTTCGTGATCATGTTTTCCATATCATCTGCAGTTGTTGGACGATCTCTAAAAACCCTTTCCTTCACGTACCCCCAAAGAAAGAAATCTATAGGAGTAAGGTTTAGGGATCGCGCGGGCCAAGGAATAGTACTTCCTATGCCTTTCCAACAATTAGGATAGCATTGATCTAAAATGTCTCGCACTATCCTATCGTTATGCACTGTGTTAAAACCACATGATCCTTCTTCTAACATTTTGTTAGAAGTTATATAAGACACACTACCAGTGAGTGCGAACCAATCTCTTATCTTTTGGAATGAAGACACCAGTGGAGTTCTTGCTTATGAATATTTTTGATGGTAGGTTCTGCTTGCTAATAAAGGATTTCTGTCAGCTTCGCCAATACAGTACACCATATTCATTAATTCTTCGCAAGTGAAATTCATTATTGATAATTACACGTGTATAATTTATTGAAAGTATAGTTTAACCATTTTGAATTGCAGAAGATGTTTCTATAGGGAGCAAATCAAAAACTCACTTCGCTAACACGAGCGTATATGCGAAGAAACGGAACGAAAAATAATGTGTACTACTCGTAAACATTCTCCGTCGGCGAACGGTAGATCAAAAGAGCAAGCCAATGATAATGCTTGTAGGTCAAATCAAAATCAAATCAAATCAAAATATACTTTATTGTCTGAAGAAGGTATTCTAATTGACAAAGTGTATTCAATCAACTAACATGGTTTTATGGTACATGACCTGAGGTGCGTTCGATTATAGACTCCTAGAGTAGAGTAAAGTTTTTTAAGGTTTCTTAAATTTACTCTGGAGTTGAGTACTATTCATGTAATATTCGAACGGTGCGGAATATATTGGAGTTGTTTACAAAGTCCGAGTGACAGAAGGTTCTGAAATCGGAAATATAGGTTATGTTATTGTTAAAAAAATACAAAAACCGGTGAAAAATATTGTTCACAATAGCAGATAACTTTTCTAGAATCTTGTTCGGCAATTGTAAATTGAATGTTAGTATTTATGGTAGGGAATGACAATGGTAGCGAATGATGGTTTCGAAGCAGTTTTATTAAAAATAGCTCCTAGGTTAAGTATTCGAGGACACAGTATTAACTTGGTAGACCATATGTTCCTCCAAGATTACAACTAATATCAGTGAACACTATTAAACACATACACATAAATAATATCAATCTGTGAGTGTGAGACAAAGCATAAAGAGATTTTCCGTCTCCCAGAGTTATGTCAATTTTGTGGAGTTAAATAAACCCAGCTATTTTGTAGAGTTACGAGAGTTAACTCGGTAGCGAATACTCGGGTATTTTCGGACGACAGTCTTATAGTAAAATATACACAACTTCACGATTTTCGAACGCTATTTAGTAAATTCTACTCGATGGAGTTAATAATCGAACGCACCTCTGATGTGCGGATGCATTAAGTTACAAGACCTGGTGTAACAGAAACTGCTCCAGAGCTGTGGCTTCCAAACAGGCAGCATACCATCGATGGCTAAAAATTCCGGGCCCTGAGACCAGAGCATCATATGTCGAGGCTAGAGGCGTATGCAAAGAGACAATAGAATGCTCAAAAGATGCCCACAATGCCAAAATAAGATCAAAACTTGCTGAATCTCCTAACGGATCCCGTTCATTTTGGTCTTTCGCCAAAGCTGTGGGAAGAAACTTCACTTCCAGCTCATTTCCTCCTCTAACCGAAGAAGATGGAACACTAGCAACGACTGCCCAGGAAAAAGCCAATATCTTTGCGCACCTATTTGCTGGAAATTCCACTCTGGATTCATCGGGAAAACAACCCCCGAACATTACACCTATTGAGATCACCTTTCGCCAACGTACTATCAGAAAGATTTTGCTGGGTCTCAACACCAACAAAGCCTGTGGATCTGACGGAATCCCGCCGATTGTTCTCAAGAAATGTGCCTTCGAACTAACACCTGTTCTTTGCAAGTTGTTCAACCACTCTTACAATTTGGGGGTATTTCCGTCCAATTGGAAAATTGCAAGAGTACAGCCAGTCCCTAAAAAAGGCAAAAAGGCCCTACCTAGCAACTACAGACCTATCGCACTGCTATCTATTATTTCAAAGGTCATGGAAAAAGCCATCAACATCGAGCTCATGAAATATCTGGAAGACTCAGGAATTGTCAACGATAGGCAATATGGCTTCCGCCATCAGAGATCAACTGGTGACCTGCTCGCTTACGTCTCACATATATGGCAGCTATCTATTGAAAAGTATGGAGAAACTTTAGCTGTGGCATTAGATATCTCCAAGGCGTTCGATCGAGTTTGGCACCAGGGACTCCTCGCCAAGCTTCCGTCTTATGGCTTGCCCCCTCAGCTGTGTTCTCTGCTTGCTAGTTTTCTCTCAAACAGGTCTCTCCATGTAGTGGTGGATGGAGTTTCATCTGACACTCTACTCATAAATGCTGGTGTTCCGCAAGGATCTATCCTCGCACCAACACTATTTCTACTTCACATCAACGACCTGTTGAAAGCAACTTCAAGTCCAGTACACAGCTTTGCCGATGATAGTACCCTCCATACCACTTTCTCTTCCAGGGCCCCTATATCAGCCCGTGAAACCAGAAATGAACGAGGAAGAAATGTTAATAATATAAATATGGACTTAGCAACAATTCTCGAGTGGGGATCTAATAACTTGGTAGAATTCAATGCAAACAAAACACAAGCATGTCTTTTCTCTAGAAAAGCCGATCTCACTGTGCCTAACATAACTTTGTCAGGAGTAACCATACCACTGAAGTCATCCATATCGATGCTTGGTATTACTATCAGCAATAACCTTTCCTGGGAAAATCACGTGAGGTCCATTGCCAAAAGTGCATCCCAAAACTTGGTTTTTGTTTCGTGCCAAGAGCTATTTCACCCCACTCAGCTGCTTATGATCTATAAGGCACAATCCGACCTGTCCTGGAATACTGTTCCCATATTTGGAGCGCGGCACCTAAACATATCCTGGGGCTATTGGATTCTGTCCAAAAAAGGGCAACTCGTCTCGTCGGTGATGCCTCGCTTACAAACTCGCTCACTTGTCTGGACCACCGTAGAAAAGTTGGCGATTTGTCTCTATTTTATAGATATTTTCATGGGCGATGCTCTTCTGAAATATCAACAATCGTTCCTGCTTTGGCAGTCTCTTCAAGATTAACCCGTCAAGTTCAGTCATCACACCCCTTCGTGGTCACTTTGGAGACCTGCAGAACATCACTTTCCAAAGACTCGTTCATCCAACGAACAGCGAGGCTTTGGAACTCATTGCCTAGGGAGGTGTTCCCCGAGGCATACAACCTCCAGAAATTTAAGAAGAACACCAACTCCTACCTTATTTCCCTTGGTTCCCACGATGTTCTCTGAACATTACAGGATATCCCTTTTCGTGGAAACCAGAACATATATAAAAAAAAAAAATAGAAGTGTATAAAATTTATAAAATGTATAAAATGTATAAAAATGTATAAAATGTATACAAATGTATAGAAGAGAGAGAAAAAGAAAGAAAAATGTATAAGCACTTGAGTCTAATAACCTGTACCACGGAAGACATGGGGTAAGTATGCTGGAGAATAAGATATGTGGATGTAGGCAAGTCCCTTCAAGCAAGATGGGGTGGGATAGGTATACACGTAAATACATTCCACATACATATTCCCCAGTTCATACATGTACACCAGTACCTAAGAGTGATATTGAAAGGCATTTAAAATTCATACGTTACTAAGTATAAGAATATAAAAATATAAAAAAAATTGGAAAATATTAAAATTGGGACCTGAAGGCAGGTATCACCGTCAAACACACACACACACGAACACCACTTATTGTAAATAAATTAATCAGTAGTTGAAAAGTATTTAAAAAGTATTAAATGCTATGTCTGACCAGAATGTAGATAGTGACTAATAAGTGAAGAATTATTGAAGAGTCCCCTGGAACTCCCTGAACGTTATACGCAACCAGTTCGTGAAGGATTTTCTTAAAAAATTGAGCACGAAAAAGGCTATACTCTTCAATATTTCTTATTTTCCTTGGATAAATTTTAGCTGCATTATATATTATTGAATTCTTGATTAAATTAGAAGATGGAATGGGTAGTTTTAGATTGCCGTTCTGGCGGGTGGAAGGATTTGTTTTTGAAGACCAAGCAGACTGTGTCAAGGATAAAGAGAGATGGAGCCGTTAATATGTTGTGTATTTTAAAGAGAGTCCTGCATGATACTCGCGGTCCTACTTTGCACAAGTAGCGGTTGGCGCGTTTCTGCAGGACAAAAATAGACTGGAAGTTAGTCTGGTTGCATGAGCCCTAGAAAGCTATACCATATCGAATATGTGATTCGATCAGTGCGTAGTAAACCACCCTAGCTGTTGCTATTCCCATTTCATTGGGCACTATGCAATCTTTTTACCCAGTTGTTGAACGTGATGAAGAAATCTTAATTAATTATTCATGTTGATTCCGAGGAATTTATTCATGCTAGCGCTGGTTATTGTTGCTTTACCTAGAGGGATATCGGGAAAATCACATTGATATGCTAAACAAGTGGTTTTGTTGATGCTAAAGGAGAGTAGATTAGATTTACACCAATCTTCGATTTTAGAAATATTCCTAGTTATTTTCACACACAGTCTATCAGTATTATTGTCATGCTATAGGATAGTAGTATCGTCTCCGAAGATTGTAAACTGTCCATCCGTTGTTATGGTAGCCAAATCATTGAAGTATAACAGAAATAGGATGGGACCAAGCACCGATCCTTGAGGAACGCTACAATGAATAGTCCCACTGTCAGAGAGTTGAGGGGTTTTTACAAGCTGGGTTCTATGACTCAGGTAGGAGTGTAGTTATTTATGACTCTGGTTTCTGAATCCGTAGGGTTGTAATTTACGCAGCAAGATTCCGTGATCTACGCAGTCAAGTGCCTTTTCACCCAGATTTTGTTCGGAATAAAGTTTGTTTAGAAAGGTAAAAATAACGTCCCCCGTAGATTTCTGCAGTTGGAATCCAAATTGTTGGGTGTTCAAAATTTTGTGTTCTTTTATGAAGCTCATTAGTCTTGTTTTGACAAATTTCTCGATTATTTTGCCTAGAGCTGGCAAGAGTGAGATCGGCCTAAAATTGGATGGGTCGAGTTTTTCTCCACCTTTATGGATGGGAATTATAATAGAAGTTTTTAGGAAGAAAGGAAAGGTGCCAGTTGCAAACGAGTTGTGTCTATACGTTGAGACTAATAAATCACCAGTTTCAGGAGGTCTGAGTAAATGAAAGTCAGTAGCATCTCTGGTTTGGGATCGGAATAGGTTTTAAAATATTCTATAGATGTGTTGTGTTTTGATGGAAAATATGGCTTTTTTCGACCAAGGGAAAATGAAATTATGATGATCCGATTGTCTATTAATACATATTTCCTTGTTTATGGCGTGTTTTTTATTTTAACGTATTTTTAAAACATTTAAATATCTAAATAAAATTAGTTATCCGCCTCTTCTGCCTCTTCTGCTCAAAGGATTCCGCCTCAAGACTGGGAAACTTATTTTTTATGCTTCTGCGATTGTAAATGGTTTGACTATACACGGATGTGTCAAATTTTACGACAGCGGCCTACTTGATCCCTTTTTCTTCGAAAAAAACTATCAAAGTTTCTTATTTTGCAACAAATCTCGCAAACTTTACAAATTAAACCCCACAAATCCTATATCGACGAAAATCTCTTGAAATATTCCATGCAATGATGCAATGAAATATAGGATGTTGTGTTTGAAAAAGTCGAATTATAGCCATTTGCAATTTGTCATTTAAAAAAAATAGTAGTAGGCGATCAAAAATCGACTCTCAGTTCGCCTGCATCTCAAAACATGCGCTAAAGCCTAAAGAATCGACTGGAAAAAAGTTGGTTAAGTTATTCTGGATGGTTCTGAATATGAATTTCTCTGTGGATCTGTGCACGACGCATGAATTGACATAAGTCAAAAACTATTGCAGATAAGTTTTTGACCGGGTGCGTTATATAACAAAAATGAGGGGTTGCCCTTTAATAAACAGAACTTAGTTGTGTATCTTATTCTGGGACATCCTGTATATAAATAGAAATATTTTCAGGATGTGCCTTATTGTCGGACCTATCGTATAAAAAACAAGTCGATAGCTTGTATTTAAAAAAGTCATGTAGTTTTCCGCACCCCTGGGTCACCCTGTATGTTTTAAATGATTTGTTAGATCGTTTGTAAAATGTATTTCCATTTGTAATAAATCATCTGAAATAGAAACATTGTATACTTAAAACACCTAGAAATATCAACTCAATAAATATATTACTAAATTATTCATCAATTACCCACAATTATCTCACATTATATATATATATAATATCATTGATATTATATTGTAATGTGTTTATTATTCAATACTTTTACTTCTTGATGATATAATCACAAAATATTTATTTATATATGTTATACACCTCCAAAGTTTTCACTTCGTGAGGTTACTCTAGTTTATTCTAAGCACTTTATACTGGGTGTCCCAAAAATTAACAACATTCCTTGGATATCAGAATATCAAAATATGATCCTAGTAGCAAATTGTTAGTTCTTGAGATATTGGCACTTTTGTGAATTTTGTAAAAATCGATCACCTTTTCTAGTGCCACAGCTGAAAAAAATCCATTTTTTAAGATCTTAATTTTTGTTACGCAACCCCGAAAAGCTCTGCCATTGATCGCAGTTCAAAATCAAATTAATAGTGCCGTACCTTTGGAAAAAATCAGATTTTCAATCGATACATATGTTAATTTTTTTATCAGTTAACTTTCTACTCTAAAAAAATAGGTGGCGCGCGAGCCATAGTTTAGTGGCAGTTCGTGCGTTATCGGTGTATGGGTGCGCACGCTTGTCGAATTGAATCAAATTCAAATTAGTATAACCATTTTACAATAGGTGGCGCGCGAGTCGCTTCAACAAATGAGTGTATTTCTTATAGTTTAGGAACTGATCGCGAGTTTTCGGTGTATGAATTAAATACAAAGAGCGACATTCAAGTTCTTGTGTGACATAACAAGTGTTGATTGTGAATTTCTGATTGCCGGTCACATTAGATACTAGAGCTCGTCCAATATTGAAACGACCACTTTGGCCTTCCCCTACCTAACAACCAATTCTTCTCGAAGTTGCCCGAACTGTGGCTATTGATAGAAATTCCATAGGCGTGTCAAATTATTTGGTATAGGCGATACACGAGACGTAGTTTTTGGCGGACGAGTTTTGTGATTATGGTCCGATGCGATTCAAAATTGGTATGCGGGGGTTTTCGGGGTCGGAGGTTATGAATTTTTTGTCAAAATTCATGAATTCAAGATTATAACTGCACTACCTATTTATTAATCAAACAAACCTAATCTTTCGAACGCTGCATGCCAAGACACTGGTGAAGATTCGCCGTAGCCACAGCAAATCGTGTCCACTCGTGTTTTCCTCCTCTCTACCTACCAAACGGTCGTTTCAATATTGGACGAGCTCTACCTATCACACGCATTTCTTCTTATTCTTTTCTTCTTCGGTATTTCCCAACGTTTTAGGAGTATCTGCCATCATCAGTAAACATTTCTTAAGAGATAGAATCTTCCACCAATCAAATGAAACATGAATAGTATACAGAATTAATTATTCACATAAATTTTTAAATAACAAGAGTGATTTAAATAAGTGTTTGTTTATATTATCACTATACATTGATTAATGTTGAGTATATTATTCGACATGGAGCTCAACGAAAATTTCCATTGGAAAAGGTAGCATAAGTTTAGACGAAAAAATTGTCCAAGGTGGCTGATATATCTTAAAAATACGCCATCTACAAGCTTTTGGGCTTTTTTAAATAACTATAAAAATGCAAGAAACATGCAAAATTACTTTCTGATGAGGCTCTCTTACAAAAAGATAGCCTATCCAAAGATACGAAGAAAAATAGAAATAGAACGAAAATTGAACAGTCCGATAATTGAAACGCTACTGTTATGCTCCACGTTTTACGAAAATTGTATAGGGAATTGAGTGCATCACGCAATATTACATGAAAACACGCTATTCTCGCGAATATAGCGTACGATTGAACACTTTCGGTTTCATAATACAACCAACAAGTTTCATTCGCAAACAGGGAGCTGAATTGTAGGTTAGGTTTACGAAAAAAATGCGTTGTGCACCAATTTCTTACTTCATTTTTAACCGACGAAACCAAAAAGGAGGAGGTTCTCTAGTCGACGCGTATATTTTTGTTTTTTTGTTTTTTATGTATGATCACGCATAACTTTTTACTGAAACGTCCGATTCCGATAATTATTTTTTCAGTGGATAGGGTGTACTTCGAAATTGGTCCCATTTGAATTTAAAAGATGAAATCTACCCCTAAGGGTAGCAAAATGAAGGATATTGATCACTCACCCTCTGAATTCTGGTCCGTTAACCGATTCTATCAGCTATAACTTTGTACTGGGATCTTCGATTTGGATGATTATTCTTTTATCAGATAGGGTGTCATATTTGGATTTCGGTAGGGGATAATTGATTTTTCACTTGTGAACATTGGTACACATATGTAGTTGACAATGACAGATCGCTAGTGTCATTATCACATTAAATATATTCTATGAGAGGATGATATGATATACAAAGTAATGAAATAAACTAACCAGAACAACAAAAATAATTTATATTACAACAAATAGTAAAAGTAGATAATCATATTATTTAACTGGTAATAGTTGAAGTAAGGTGGGTAAGTAAGTATTTTGGAAGTAATCAAAAAACAAGCAGTTAGTAATTAGTAGATTTCAGCCACAAAAAATTGAAAAATAGAAACTTTTTAAACTTTTTAAACTGAAAAGTAAAAAATAAAATAAACCTTCTTAGTCTCAATAACTAAGCTCCTAAACTAATGTAAGTAACTAATTTTGAGTCGGCGCCAAACAAACAATCAACGAAAATCATTGAATTACTTCAAAAAATTATCAGAATGTCACCGCCCAACTCGATGCCATCATTTTACGCCTTACCTAATTCACTTGCTTGTTTGTTTGGCGCCGACTCAAAATTAGTTACTTACATTAGTTTAGGAGCTTAGTTATTGAGACTAAGAGGGTTTATTTTATTTTTTACTTTTCAGTTCCGTATTTCGTCGGTTTAATTTTTTGTTAAAAAGTTTTTGAAATGGCGTATTTTTGAAATAGGCAACCCAGAGAAAATTTGTGGGTCTATATTTATCTTATCAATAAAACATTTGGTAGAAAAATAATAACTAATAATAATAAATAATAATAATAATAATAATAATAATAATAATAAATGCTTTTATTGAAAGGTTACATACTCTGTACATAGAACCTAACAAAAGGCAGGATTCAATATCTGCGCATGAAACATCATTGCAGAGCATCCAACCATAACCAGAACCATAACCAGAAATATTAGGAACCATAACCATAACCATAACCAACCATAACCATAACCAACCATAACCAACCATAACCAGAAATATTAGGAAGCGTTCAGAGAGATTGGTTTCCTTCTGCAACTTTTGATCGAAGAGTTCATGGTTTTTTATAAAAAATAAAGGTGAAGGAATGCTTGGACATAGTTTTTTCTTCAAAAATTGTCATAACCAACGAGTACCTCGCCACTGACGCCTTCGTCTTCCTGTTCTTCATGCTCTTTTTTGTTAAGGTGGGCATCGTTTCGTCCTATCGTGTTTTTTTGGCACTTCCAAAGCTGTGAATTCCTCGTAAAATACACGTGATTCTGACTTCACCAAAAATTGTTTCAAACACTGTAGATCTCCATGCTTGGCTGCATTTATGGGGAAACTGGCGATATAGAGTTTTTTGGGGCTAATTTATCTTGGTGTTCCCACAGACGTTTTAATTTGAGGTTTTCGAGCTTTTTTACAACTTCTGCCTCTCCGGGACCACTTGGTTGGGGGCCCTTGGTAGGATACTCAGCTGGGCCAGTATTATTTATTATCTTTCTGCCATGTTACATGTAGGTTCGTCATCTGAATTTAAAAAAACATACAATTCATAATTTGATAATACATAAATACATAGAGTTAAAGACAGATGCAATATAATGTACAGTTAGTTACAAATACTATAGCCATGATACTGTAACGAACCTAGGCCGGACCTGTCGCCTCGCGCGTTGCCGTCGACAGCGATGAGATCATCCCCGGAGATATTCGAGAACCACCCAGTCGCTCTGCCACGGAAAACAACGGTCAATATTGGAAACAATTGGAACATGCCAGAATTCGAAACATCGAGAATGCTGTATCGGAGATAAATAGGCGACCCTCAAGTGGAGTCAAAACAGTCTGAACGAGCCCATACGATCGAGCTATACAGTGGAGTAGTAATATAAATTAAGTTGTAGATTAAGTGTGAAATAAATTAGTAGAACCAAGTTAAGTTTATTTACGTTACAATTGGTGTCGGAAGTGAGATTTTGAAAATAAACAAGTGATCGTGGAGTGGATAGTCAGAAAAATAAATTGATAGCCTTTTGTACGCCCAAAATAGACAGTGGCCCGGTTTTCGCGAAGTGGACAATTGTGCGTGGGAATATAAACTGATACACTGTTCGCGTGAAACAGAAAATAGACAGTGGCCCGGTTTTCGCGAAGTGGACAATTGTGCGTGGGAATATAAACTGATACACTCTTCGCGTGAAACAGACAATAGACTGGTGGCCCGTGGAAAAGAATTCGCGAAGTGAATTTTTAACAAACTGATAAACTTTTCGTGTGAAACAGACTGATACCTCGTCAAAGACAAAATGTGTTCAAGAAAAGTGCGCCTTGCGGACTTGAAGGTAGCGGAATTGAAACAGGAATTGGAGGAAAGGGAACTGGAAACAACGGGTAAAAAGCAAGTACTCCAGGAAAGACTCGCAGAAGGACTTATACAAGAAGGTGAGGACCCCGAAACATTTGTATTCGAAGTTCCCGGAGGTGATTTGAGTCCTATAATAGAATCCTTGAAAGAAGAGCTGCAACAAAATTCTAGAAATCTGGAAGAGAAGCTTCAAGAAAATTCTAGAAATCTGGAAGAGAAGCTTCTAGAAAATTCAAGAAGCCTGGAAGAAAATGCTAGAAATCTGGAAGAGAAGCTTGAAGAAAATTCTAGAAATCTGGAAGAGAAGCTTCTAGAAAATTCAAGAAGCCTGGAAGAGAAGTTCCTGGAAAACACAGAAGGCCTAAAAAAAGAATTGTGTGGTGTGGCTAATTTTCTAGAAGAAAGAATGGGAACCGTTGAGACAGAGATAGATAAAATTAGGGAGCAAATGAACACGGAGGTAGATAAAATCAAGATGGGTCAGAAGAAGGCGGCAGAAATGGACAAAATAAAGGAAACGATCAGTAAGCTGGAAAACAAATTAATAGTGCGTCCTCCACAGAGATGGTTAACGAAAATGCAATGCTGGACTTGAGTTTGAACGTGGATAAAGTTCAAGAGGGTATAAAAGATGTCAAGGTCATTTCTGAAATAGGAAGCTTTCCATGAAGCCGCCTCAATTCGACGGAAAACTCCATGGAAAATTACCGCCGACAGTTTGAAGCAGCGGCCAAAGCAAATGGATGGAATGCAGGGAAAGAGCTGTAGCACTAACACTTGAATTACGTGGAGAAGCGACGAATATTCTACAAACTCTACCGCCCAAGAACAGGAGGACTATGATCAGCTGATTAAACATCTAGAATTACGATATGGCCAGGCCCATTTGGAACACGTATACCACTCCCAACTGAAAAATCGCTGCCAGAAATCGGGCGAATCCTACAAGAATTCGAAGCTGACATTGCACGCTTGGTCGTCTCGCATATCCAGCCACACCGGAAAATGTAATGGAGCGATTAGCGGTTCAGGCATTCTTGGATGGACTCCGTGACCAAGAAACCAGACAAGCGTTGACACTAGCTCGTCCAACACATCTCGTAGACGCACTGGCACGCGCTTTGGAATTCGAAGCAGCAAAACAATGCTGCAAAAGCCAAAGTAAAGTTCAAACGATTGAGGAAGACTCACAGGAGCCTGCTAACTTGGAAGCTGCCATAAGAAAAGTGATGAAGGAAGTGTTGCCTGAGAAAAGACAGATAAGATGCCGGAATTGTGAAAATTGGACATGTGCGTAGCAAATGTCCAACATTCATCGACTCCGATGCAGGAAAACTAAAGAAGGTCGACGAGAAGGGGCAATCGTCGGCATGTGGCCGGCAAGCCCCGGTTAACAACGCATATGTCGCTATCCTTCAACGACAGAACAAAGGTGTCTTCGTAGACGGTCTCATCAATAACGAGCCTTGCACCATGCTGCTAGATACAGGTGCGACTAGGACAATTCTCGGGCCTTCCTTTGCCAGAACACCGGAACGGATTGAACGACAACTTGAAGCTACGCACAGCAACAGGGGAGCCAGCTACTGTATATGGCGAGCTACCGATTGAAATAATTTTGGGCAGTACTAAAGTGAAACATCAGGCACTTGTAGCGGACATCGAAGACGATG
Source organism: Gonioctena quinquepunctata (assembly GCA_018342105.1). NCBI lineage: Eukaryota > Metazoa > Arthropoda > Insecta > Coleoptera > Chrysomelidae > Gonioctena > Gonioctena quinquepunctata. The sequence continues at coordinate 1,071,695 of JAFIRS010000021.1, read as the reverse complement.
CAATCATCGGAATGGACATCATGAATTCCAGAGGGTTTGAATTGGATTTCAAAGACGGCGTCCTACGTGTCAACGGAGAAGAGCTGGTGCTTCATGGAAGAAGTGAGGAGTTGATCCGTGTGTTGTTGGCTGAAGATGTAAGCGTACCTGAGAGGGCTGAAACCATTCTGGAGGCTCGCCTGGACGGGAGAACGAGCAGTGGAAACGTGGTGATGTTCGAGCCCAAACTTCATGATGAGAAAATTGGACGAGGGATTGCACTAGGGAAGACCTTGTTGCGTGCTGACAAATTTGTGCCGGTGAGGGTCATGAATGTCAATTATTTTCCAGTGACCTTGAAGAAAGGAACAATATTGGGGCACTGCTCGTCAGTTTCCTCAGTGATCCGGAGTGTACGAGGTACGATTAGCCAACCCAACAACTTGCCCACAGAACTAGAAAAATTAGTTGCCATCTCTTCCAAAGATATAAAACCAGCTCAACAGCCCAAACTAAGAGATTTAGTCAAAAAGTACCAAAACATCTTCGATACCGGACAAGGAAAAGGGGGTCGAACTAATGTGGTCCAGCACAAGATTGATACTGGAGGTGCCCGACCGATCCGGCAATCAGCAAGAAGACTTCCTCTTGCCAAGAAGGAAGAGGCTGACAAAATAGTCAGCGATATGGGAAAAGAAGGAGTTATCGAACCATCTGACAGTCCCTGGTCCTCTCCAGTCGTACTGGTGAAGAAAAAGGATGGATCAACACGCTTTTGTGTAGACTATCGCCAACTTAATAATGTCACGAAGAAGGACAGTTACCTCTCCCGAGAATAGATGACACCCTAGACACGTTGGCTGGTTCCACGATTTTCTCGACCCTTGATCTGAAGAGTGGATATTGGCAAGTAGAACTGGCTCAGGAAGATCGAGAAAGACTGCTTTACCATCGGCCCCAGGATTGTGGCAGTTCACCGTTATGCCATTCGGCTCTGTAATGCTCCCGCCACATTCGAAAGATTGATGGAAACAGTATTGAAGGGACTCTCATGGAACACGTGTCTAGTGTATCTCGACGACATAATTGTGGTCGGCAGATCGTTCGAGGACCACGTGAAAAACTTGGAGGAAGTATTCCTGCGACTGAGGAGTTCCGGATTGAAGCTGAGCCCTAAGAAATGCCATCTGTTCCAAAAGAAGTACGATACCTCGGCCACGTTGTCTCTGGGGAAGGAGTAGCAGTGTATGACCAGAAGATCAAAGCTGTTAAGGATTGGCCCATCCCAAAAAGACATTCACCAACTTGGACGTTTCCTTTGGTTTATGCACATACTATCGCCGATATGTGCTGGATTCGCCAACATCGCTAAACCACTGACCAGGCTCACGGAGGGCCAAACAAAGTCCCAGTGGTCCGAAGAATGTCAAGACTCATTCAGGAAGCTGAAAGGAGCTTTGATCAACGCACCTATACTGAGCTATCCCCTACCCAAAGGGAAATTCATTTTGGATACGGACGCCAGCAACGTGGGACTTGGAGCTGTCCTATCTCAGATCCAGGAGGGACAGGAGAAGGTCATTGGTATTTCAGCAAGACGCTTAGCAAACCAGAGCGCAATTACTGTGTCACGAGGCGAGAGCTGTTAGCTGTTGTAAAGGAGTGGAGCACTTCTACAAGTACGTGTATGGAAGAAGATTCCTGCTGAGAACTGACCATGCAGCTCTCAAATGGCTCTTACAGTTCAAAAATCCTGAGGGTCAAGTAGCACGTTGGATCGAGAGACTCCAAGAATTCGATTTCGAGATCGAACATCGAGCCGGAACTAGCCATAAGAATGCAGATGCCTTGTCGCGAAGACCATGTCCAGATGATTGCTCACATTGCCGACGAGCAGAAGAGAAAGAAGCAACACTTTGTAGAACCGCGGCAATGGATGACAACTGGAATGACAGCAAGATCCAGAAAGACCAAGAGAGAGACCCCGACCTTGGCTTAGTCGTCAGCTGGAAGAAGGGCAATCGAAGACCATCATGGCAGGAAGTCGCAGGTTACTCGCCGGCTGTTAAGTCCTATTGGGCACAATGGAACTCTCTTATTCTGGACAATGGGATCCTGAAACGTGTGTTGGAGGCCGATATCGGTGGGGAAGACAGACGCCAAATAATTGTTCCCAGGAACAGAAGAGAGGAAGTGCTGCGTGAAATCCATGATGGAGTCGCCGGAGGACATCTGGGAGTGACGAAGACCCTGCAGAAAGTGAGGCAACGGTTTTACTGGGCCAATTGTCAAGCTGACGTCCAGGACTGGTGCAGGAAGTGCGCTGTATGCGCTGCTAGCAATGGACCTCGAATACGACCCAAGGCCCCAATGCGTCAGTACAACGTAGGCAGCCCGTTCGAGAGAATCGCCATTGACATCGCCGGCCCGTTTCCCGTATCCGACCACGGGAATAAATACATCCTTGTGGCAATGGACTACTTCAGTAAGTGGGCGGAAGCCTATGCCCTGCCCAACCAGGAAGCCATCACCGTCGCCGACGTCTTGGTGAAAGAGTGGATATGTCGATTCGGTATTCCAATGGAGCTGCACTCGGATCAAGGCAGAAATTTCGAATCCAACCTTTTCCAAGAAATATGTCTACTGCTGAACATCCGCAAGACAAGAACCACGGCCCTACATCCGCAGTCCGATGGAATGGTGGAACGGATGAACAGGACGATCAACCGCCACTTGTCCAAGGTTGTCTCTGACCATCAAAGAGACTGGGACCAGTATCTTCATTTGTTCCTGATGGCCTATCGATCCGCAGTACACGAGTCAACCGGTCAAACTCCTGCTAGTATTATAATGGGCCGAGAACTGCGACTGCCTTGTGACCTGAAGTTTGGGATACCGCCAGGACAAGACACTGCGGGAGAGGACTACGTCAGCAAACTTCGGCAGAGAATGGACGACATCCACGAACGAGTCCGGTTGAACATCCAGAGTGCCAGCGATAAAATGAAGAAGACCTATGACATCAAGGCCGACGCTGGAAGATTTAAGGTTGATGACCTGGTTTGGCTGTACAACCCCAAACGTCGTCGTGGACTATCACCAAAGTTGCGGAACTCGTGGGAAGGCCCGTATAAAGTCGTGAAATGGATAAACGACCTTGTGTACCGAATCCATAAGCCACCCCGAGGGAAACCAAGGGTCGTCCATTTCAACAGGTTGGCCCCTTACGCTGGAAACCATGACCAAGTTCGCACCCTCAAGCCACCGGAGGATGATATGACGTTCGAGAAGTTTATGTCCTTGTATTCAAACGGACAGAAAGTTCTACATGGGGTTACTAGAGAGGAGTCACGAGACCTTTTCGAGGTGCCTGCTGACTACGCACTAGCGCACTGTGTGGCAGAAGATCTTCGAATGTCCAGGGCATCGCCGTAGTGTTCTCCAAGAAATTTGGTCAACTCCAAACACTGCGGGGGCAGAATCCAGAAGTTGGTGGGGTGCTACAGTTGAAGAAAGGCCAGAGAAACATCTACTACCTAGTTACCAAGAGGCATTCCCGAGATAAACCGTCCTATGAAGATGTCTGGAAGAGTCTCACCAAACTAAGAGATACTATGGTGGACCAGAACCTGGTGGATCTAGCAATTCCAAAATTATCCTGTGGTATTGATGGGTTGGACTGGAGAGTCATAAGAAGTATGCTGGAGGCGATATTCAGATCCAGCGGCGTCAAGATTTTGGTTTGCTGTAACCCTCTTCCACGACCGATCATGAAGACCGTGGAGTTTTACTTCCATCGAACTTCACGGTGCAGATATGGGGAGTCATGCAGATATCGTCACACTCCAAGGATGAAATTTCGGGACGAAATGTCTTTAAGAAGGGGGCAATGTAACGAACCTAGGCCGGACCTGTCGCCTCGCGCGTTGCCGTCGACAGCGATGAGATCATCCCCGGAGATATTCGAGAACCACCCAGTCGCTCTGCCACGGAAAACAACGGTCAATATTGGAAACAATTGGAACATGCCAGAATTCGAAACATCGAGAATGCTGTATCGGAGATAAATAGGCGACCCTCAAGTGGAGTCAAAACAGTCTGAACGAGCCCATACGATCGAGCTATACAGTGGAGTAGTAATATAAATTAAGTTGTAGATTAAGTGTGAAATAGATTAGTAGAACCAAGTTAAGTTTATTTACGTTACAATACAGTTGAAATTGAAAGTGAACAGTTGAATGGTAATCATTTTATGGATGTTAAGTATATTTGAAATTCGGAAACGTCGTAGAAACTATTTGAGGTTAGAATTTTTTTAAGATCAGTCTTGAATCTTATCAGAGATTGATTTTTTAGTGATTCAGGCAGTAAGTTGTAGAGATGACTCCCGCTAAATTTCGGAGATTTTTTGTACACCATATGATGAAACTTTTACATGTAAATATTATTTTGATTTCTAGTATTGTATTTGTGAATTTCGGAGCACTTTTTTAGATGGTCCTTGGGTCCTTGGTCTTGTTCGTCGTCGATAATTTTACACCCTTATCACCCACTTTAATAATAATCTAATGAAAAACACGTACAGCGAAGCAAAAGTGAAAACAATACGAGAGAGACTGAGTAGAGTTTCTGTGAAACACAAAAAGAATGATGCAATCGTAGGATTGGCGAGCCCCACGTGGCTTATAAAAATGGACATGAACTATTCTTCACACGCCGCTTGGATTTGAACCGTTCACCCCCAGCACTACTAAACTTTTCTGTGTAATATCCATAGGAATGAACCATGTTTCCCCCTTGGTGGATACGGCATTGGTAAGTAGTGCTAAAACGCCAACAGATAGCGGCCGTATCTCAATTTTCCACTTTGAACATTTAATTCCCTTCAACTAATCCTGGTATTATGGGTAGTTGTGTGAAAATTGATGTTTTTACACGCTTTATATTAGCTTCACTTGTATGTTTGTTTGTTTGTTTGTAACCGACTCCTTTGGGCGCGATTTTGACCCACTTTCAGACGTCCGAATGAATTGAAATTTGGCAGGTGTACATAATTCCGGTGACAAGACATTGAGACATTTTTGTGTGGAAAAAGAAACAAAATGGCGGCTCCAATATGGCGTACGAGTTTTGTGATTATGGTCCGATTCTATTCAAAATTGGTATGTGAATGTTTTTGGGGTCGAATAATATGATTCTCCTGTAAAAATTGAAAAATTCAAGATAGCGGCTTTAAAATGGCGACCGAGTTTTGTGATTATGGTCTGATTCTATTCAAAATTGGTATGTGGGGGTTTTTGGGGTTGAATATTATGATTCTTTTGTAAAAATTGAGAAATTCAAAATGGCGGCTGAGTTTTATGATTATGGTCTGATTCTATTCATAATTGGTATGTGGGGGTTTTTGGGGTCGGAGATTATGCTTACCTTATTTGATAAGATTATTCCATTTTTTCATTGGCAAAAAAATAATAAAAATAATAGTTTAAAAAAAAATAAAAAAACACGCTTTTATAAATAAACCACACTGAAAAGTAGGAAATAAATAATAGTTTGAAAAACTAAAAAACACACTTTTATAGAAAACCAGACTAAAAAAATATAAAATAAGAAAAAAAAATATTTTATTTAAAAAAAAGCGTGTGGTGCATGGTATCAATAATTATATAGTACATTTCACACCTAGGGCAGTAAAGTAAGAAATGTCTCAGATCACAGATAATTGTTGGCCAAGGCGATACCATGCACCCCACGCTTTTTTTTAAATAAAATACATTTTTTTCTTATTTTATATTTTTTTAGTCTGGTTTTCTATAAAAGCGTGTTTTTTAGTTTTTTCAAACTATTATTTATTTAATTCATTTTATCATTCAATTTTGTATCCACAGCATACTTGATGAGCGATATACCCCAATTTCCTTATAATTTTTCGACAAATAATTAGTAAATTAGGATTTTTACCTATCCATCCGATTTTCGATTCGAAACCATCAATGGATTCGTCGTGAAAATCTAAGGAATATGTGTCTAAAAAATTTTCTCATTTGAAAAAATTGTCTTTTTTACAATTAGTGGTTTTGGAAATATTCAACTATTAACCCCTGCCAAGTTTGGATCTCATACCCTCGGAACTCTGGAAACCATGGCTTGTCTAAAGAATACGTTCACACCCGGTAGATAAGTAAAGTGGGTCAAATATGCATTAGGAATATCACAGTGTTACCTCAGCTAGAGCTTTGAAGTAGTGTAAAAATCAATCAGTCCAATCAGACATTAGTTATTGTCTGCATGACCTACCCTCTGCCGATGAGGGGTAAAAACCACGAAACTATTGATTAATAGCCGTGCTATTAGGCGGGGAAGTAGTTGTTTTCTGATTCATATTTGACCCGCTCCACTAACATATAGCATAGGTTAGCTTACAGTCGACTATTTGAATACTTTATGATTTTCAACTCTTCTGTTTCCTATAAAATAATCCTACAGAATTGATAAATTGTATTTATTAATTTGAGTATCAGGGAATTCGACAAAATATTACCAAATTATATTTCTTCAGTGGCTCATATTTCAAAACTTTTCTCTGGACGAAGAAAAAGCTAATTTGTTGCTGTCTCAACGATATCTCACTTCAATGTCAAAAAAAAATATCTCCCAAAATTGTGGCATGAAAAAAAACCGGTGCGGTCGGGGGACCCCTGTCAGAAACGAAGTTCCTTTACTCCTTTTATCATCCTCCATATCACTCTGGCGAACCAATACGGTCGAAATTCTTGTACTCGGCGGTTATTGAGGGTCGCAATAGCCTGCAGTTCTTCCAATGGCCAGATATCGTGTTAGAAACACTATTTTTACCCTTTAGATCGCTTTCAGTACACTGTTTTATTGTTTTTAAGTTAACGAAGGCGTTTATAATCAACTTTTTTAACACTTTGGGGTTTATACAGCACTTCCAACCCTACCAAAAACTGAGGCTTTATAACATGCTGAAAAAGGTATATTTGAATTGAAATATCAAATCACTGTATGTAGTGAGTTCAAAATCCCTTATTCCATCAATTTTGCATTTCCTATTTCCCTATATAGTAATTGAATGCCTTGACATTTAATTCTGACAGGACCAAGTGTAGTTGTCACACATTCTCGTATATAATAGAAAGAGACAGATAGAGAGAGAAAGTCGCATGGAGGGGGCATAACGCTTGTTTCTTAAGTTAAATTTTCTACCAGTCAACACCTACATCAACCCGCGTAAAGGAACTTCGTTTCAAAAGGTGGGACTAGATAAAGTCAGGTATGGTTGATATAAGCCACCCCCCCCCCTCTATAGACACTAGGGGATTCAACCAGATATCTCGTAGGGCCCCACAATGTATATCATTATTCTTTAAGTTTTGGTGTAGTAATAGTAACTATATTGATTGAGATAATCGTCTGTAGTTGTTCCACATATTGAATCATGTGAGCCAGCATCGATAATTGTTTTACATGGGATCCGTTATCGCTAATAATTTCACTATATAGCTAAATGACTGTGTAATTGTAGTCATTACTAGGTAACATGGATGGTTAATCACCAATTACTTGATTGTGTTGGTCTAAAAGAGAAATTGATTCAGAGCCTAACTACCCGTACCGATAGAAGTTGGAAACATTTCACTTTTTCGTGATAAGTCAGAAGTTTTCTTATTTCCTCAGTTCATGTTCAAGCTTTCATTTAATGAATTAGAAAACTAAGTTTACAGGTCTTATATCTGTGAATCTGTGAATTACCCATGTACGCTCAAAGAACTTGAGTTCATGGCTAATAGGCTCTGGATGAATTTTGATGGACATTACAAAAAATATCGAATTGATCCTTGGCTGTTTTTCGAGGGTAAAATCATCATAAGTGCTAGGGGTTTTATCGTTCAAATTTTTTTGAAATTTTCGAGAAAGCATTTTGACTGCGATTTGCGGTCTTATTATCTGATTAAACCACGAAAGCGAAGCTTGAGTGATTTAATCTTTGATATAAGGCCGCAAATTGCACGAGTTAAATTTCCTAAAAACAAAATGCTTGAGGGAAAATTAAAAAAAAAATTGCGATAAAATCCTTCAGCACGAATGATATTTGATGAGAATATTTCCCGAATCACATTCAAAACTGAATAAAACTACCAGAATTCTTGTTATATTCTAATTTTCAACGTTACATCAATTCTTCTCGATCCAATATCGAAGAAACCGTTTTACAGATTCATTCATTCATACTGATTATTCACTGCTCTTGAACTCACTCAAAAACTTAAAATATATATATTTTTTTCACTATGAAATAAAATATTTATTAATACTAGGAATCGAATTCGAGCCATTCGCGTGATAGTCTGAAAAAAAGGTATGTTTAAAAGTGGTTATCATTGATTAACGAAATATTGAATAGATAAAAATTAGATCCATGATTATCAAAAAAAAAAATGGCAAAAAGCAACGACGACAAGCGGTGTTTCCCAAGCGGTCATCCATCCAAGTACGAACCGCACCCGACGTTGCTTGACTTCGCGTGACAGTCTGGTTACCTAACCACTACTCCACAACATTTATTGATTGTCTGAGAATATGGGAGTAAAATTATTCACTGCCTTACTTGGCTCATTTAACAGGCTAAAAAAGGTATATATTTGAATTCCAATACCAAATCACTGTGTGTAGTGAGCTCAAAATCCCTTAATTATAGGAATTTCTGTATAGGAATTGAATTATATATAATATATGAATTGAATGCGTTGACATATAATGACAGGACATAATGTGGTTTTATCGCAACACAATCTCGAATCTACTGGTGGTTTTATCACTTATAATTGCACCAGAGGTTTGTATTTTATCGGGTAAATTTGGGTTGTTTAATGAGAAACTGCTGCCTAGCAATTAGACGAGAAAAACTGTCAACTATTAAAAACGCGACACCGAAGGTGGAGCGTTTTTAGGTTGACAGTTTTTCGAGTCAAATTGCTACAGGAAACAGTTTAGAATTTGAACAACACAAATTTACCTGATATCAATACAAACATCGAGTGTAATTCGGCAGAACAATTCAATGAATAAGAAATTAAGAAACATATCAATGCAAACTTTATTTATGAAACATTAAAAATAAACACATTTTTATTTGAATGTACAATTATTAAAAACGCAGTTATTGAAATTCATACTAGGAACAGTGATGTCGCTGCGGGTGCCACAGCTAATCGTTTCTGTGGTAGATGTTGTAGTTTTTTCTTTTTCCAAACGAATTTTTTGAATAATGCTCGAATGATACTCTTTGTCAACTTGTAAGTATGGTTTTATTGATGATGAATTGCTGTGTCCTGTTATTTTTATTAGAGCTTGTTCTTCAATTTCGCTTTTACTTAATTCGCTAATTGCTGCCGCTCGATTTGAGTGATTTGTAATTTTGACACGTTTGACATCTATACCAATACGTTGTGCTGAGCATTTAGCCATTTGGAAATTCCATTAATTCCAATCGGCACATTCTTATACCAACCTTTAGAATTTTTCTTCTTCCAAAAGGGATTTGGTGTAAGAAATACTCTGTCCAATCTTATAAAAGAGTCTCGTTTTTCCATTAACTTTTTAAATAAACGTATTGGGCAAATATCTTCCTCTAAAATATTAGGCGTAATCCATTTGCTGTCACATAATTTATTGTTACCGCCTTGTCTCGTTTTCGAAAATAGAGGATTATACTCGATACGTCCAGTTTCTTTTCCATTATTTTCAACTTCAGATACACAATAAGTGGTTTTGCAGTAAGTTGCTTCTCCTCCGCGCCAAGCTGATTCAAACGCCAAAATGTGATATAATTTCTTTTGAAGTCCTTCCGGTTCATTTTCGTCATATAATCTGGTCATTGCAAATACTTCAGATTTATTAAGAGCTGATGCACTAGATTTTCTCTTTTCGGGTTGTGCTTGTAGGATTTTACGTTTAGCATTACGTGCTGCTCGTGATGAATTAAACTGAACGTCGGTGAAAGGGTTAAATACAATATTGAATTCGTAATATTTACTTTGTAGCATTTTAGCGGTGGTGTTCCAAATTGTTTTAACTACCGCTTCTTTGTAGTCTTCTCCGTTGCCTTTTCGCATATTAAATGCCCAATCTTACATTCAATTTCTCGATGGAAGTATCTGGCTCAAATTTATAACTTTTTGAATCGCAAAACGTAGAAAATCGTCGCCAGATTGATGATTGCGTCGCAACTGTATTAGTAGGTACACAGGTATTAAAAATTTGACTAATTTCGGCGTTCGTAGACTCACCGACTCGACTCATTGTTAGTGCTTAGAAATTCAATAAGTTGTTGACAAACATGTCAAACTATTTATTTTGGCAACCAACACCGCGATAATTGATAAACAAATGAATAAGTGAAAAAAACACTAGTGCATTTGTCGCTGTAAAAGTTGCAGCTAACTTTTTCCGCTGTCAAACTGACAATTGCACTGTGGCATATGCGATTTTTTATACATGGGTTGAATTGTCACTATAGAACTGATCTGATTGGTTCTCTGTTTGAAATTTCGGCCATTTGATTGGCTCAAAAATAGTGAGGGAAAGTCGATAGAAAAACGACGTGAAATTTATATTTTTATGGCATGAGTGCATTTGTCTCTAAAAAATAGTTCGAGAACGGGTGAAGATTTTGAATAAGATTTTGATGTTAGAAATATATTTTCGATCAATTTAACTTGACGAAGTATATTGCCAATCACCAAGTGAGTGCCTGGGACAATTATAACAGGTGGGCCGTTGTAATCAGTAGCCTCCCTTATGAAATACTTTCTGATTGCGTTCTGAGCTCCTTGATTGGAAGTAGATTGAAGTCTTCAAGTATCCGAACCTACCACGGAGCGTTTGTGATCATTCGCAGAACTTTCATTTGTGCCCGTTCCGGGATGCGAACGCTTCTGTACAAGGCTTACAAAAGAAAAGGTCGATGTGCGCTCCCATGTGAGCCGCCTGCCTATGTTGACACCAAGATATTTGACTGACGCGGACCATTGTATCTCCCTCCGGGTTACGGTTTTTACGCCCCAATAAAACTGCCTGCGAAAATTCCTGCCAAAGGAAAATACTTTATCCATTTTATCAAGCCCCAAACTAGTTGAGAATTGATCATTTTATGCCGAAGGCGAGGTCCACAAGTCGAGCGAGTGTGCAAAGAAGTTTTCAAACGAGTTTTTTACGATACTTTTTATACGATTGCAAACAGAAACCACACAAATTTTATTTTTCTTTGTAAATCTCGTTTTTATTAAGAAAACCTCTGAAACTGATTTTTAAAAACTAGTATTTAATATTTATGGTGACATTGCAGCATTTCTTCAAAATTACGCTAGGAAAAGCAGTATTATTCTGCACCTTCTTTTCTGTAATGGAGAATATTTTGGGTGGCGCGTTCTCAGTGGTTTTCCTGTTGTATTCCAGCAGACGATCCTTGTTCTGGTTCCATGAGAGCAGAAGACACTGACGACTCTATCTTTTTTTGAAACTTCCATTTTATTTCTCAAAGAGCCATCAACGTAACCCTCTGCAACTGTACTGGATTTCCACCCTCCATGTCGTTTGAGGGCTAGCAGATCTGAGCCAGAATTTACTAACATTGTGCCGTTGAACGCCGAAAACAGTGTCCCGTGTTAGATTCTGGATTCTCTAACATCAAAAACTTGTCAATTTCTCTAGCCATGTTGACAATTCTGTTGATGCCAATGTTTTGGCTTGTACATTTTCCGTTTTGATAGTTCAAAAAAAACCTGTCTTCAGATTGGGAGGGCGAAGTGCACAGTACTTCTTCAAGACTGTGTAAAGGTTTCCTGAAACTGTATCTTCGTTTTTGTATTGTTCAGTTTGATTAGTATAGCAATTCTAAAACCGGTTTTTTGCAACAGCTTTTTCCGGTAAAATCCAAAATATTTGATATCATAATGTCTAAAAACAAAACAATCTCGTAAAATACAAACCCAAGAAATTGAATAGGAGACGAGGTAAAATTACCCCCCCCCCAGAAAACCTGGTATTTACCTAACACCAGGCAGAGACCCCCCCTTCGCCCACCACCCCCGGTTGGGCAAGCTCGATGTCTCCATTGCATCATGGAAAGATCTGTGCATAGTTTTTAAGTTGTAAATAGTAGTATAAGTTTAATTGTAATGAGAAAAACGAATAAAACCTTTTTTAATTGAATTGAAGTATAGCAATGCCGAAATCTTTCGTGTCTTCTATTTTGAGATAACATAATTCCTCTCTGGTTCCAGAGAGTCCAACTACCACCACCGCCTTGATAAGTAAATATTTGTCGTCTGATGCTGTCGTCAAAAACCGGCAAAAATCGTCTTCTGTGAGGATTCGGGATTTCTTTGGGACGTAGTTTTCGGATTTTGGTTTGATTAACAATCAATCAATCAATCAATCAATATATACTTTATTGTCTGAAGAGTTGATTCTTATTGACAAAGCATGAAAATAGGAAAAAAGAGAAATATATAAGAAATGTACAGATAATTAGATAAATGAATGTCAAGTGGATAAAATGTACGAACATAAAAGATAAATATTACATGTATAAATAAAAACATATTGTCAATCTACTTTAAAAAAGAAGGACTATTGAAACAACACATTATAAAATAAGATGTCATTAACAAAAGGGTAACTAACTAACTAACAATTACCACCCTTAAGATTTAACAGTAGTCTTGCATAATAATCAAAACATGAGATAAAAAATAAAAAATTCAATAATATAAATATCCAGTATCAAATCAATTCCCATAAGGAACTATAGTATATCCTCATAATATTCCTGCAGGTTATAATAAGCTTTCTGCAATAGAGCCTTTTTTACAGTCTTTCGAAAGTTCTTCAGAGAAGTTATGTTTCTATAACTGGCTGGCAGATGATTATATATTTTTTTGCTTTCATACATGATGGAGTTTTTTGTCAGACTAGATTTAGGTAAGGGTAAGGGAACACAACCTTCATTTCTTGTTTTATGTTTTCGTGTTCCAGTAGGTGTTGAACCATATTTTGTGTGGATGAGGCATACAGTTTCCAAAATGAATAAACAAACGAGTGATAATATTTGTTGGCTAATAAAAAGTGGTTTGCAGTGATCGTGATATTGAGCTTTACACAGGTATCGGATTGCTCTTTTTTGTAGAATAAAAACACATTGAAACAGCTGGTTATTGCATAAACCCCAGAAGGCAATGCCATACCTCAAATGTGACTCAACTAGGGAAAAGTAGACCATCCTAGCCGAGGCTACGTTTAATTCTCTTGAAACAATTTTCATTGCAAAGCAGCTAGAGGCTAACTTCTTGCTCAAGGTCGTTACATGCTCATCAAATTTTAGCTTGTTGTCTATAATTAGACCTAGAAACTTAGTTTGTGGCTTATTTGTTATAATCTGGTTATCTAAGTACAAATTATCAAAGTCAAACTTAAGGGTGACTAGATTTGTTTTTTTTAACGCCTGCAACTTTCTATAGCTTACAAGATCTATGTTGTGATTTGAACTTAACGTTAATTTGAGCATCGAATAAGTCGTCCACAATGTCGAGGATTTATATTTTTTGGAAAGTTCTTCAAAATACACCATCACTGCATTTTCCGAGAAGGTTTCGACATTTGGCCAGTCTCCATTCCATAAATCGTTTCAACTCAGCTTCATACCTGCTTCTTGATTTTGTTGGCAGCAGTTCGGAACTTCTGAGGCTTGCTCTTTGCAGAATTTCCGCAGAATCCGACATTTTCTTCAACAAACTTTGGAAACAATTTTTTTTAAGTATCCAATCAACAAAACAATAGAGCTGTGACGGTTGCTATGGAACTCAGCCAACTTGAAACATTGCAAAATTTTGACGTTAGGAAAGAACCAACAAAAAAATCACAGTGAACGAGAGATGACATAACCGTGCGCAAAGTGTTTTGCACACGGAGGAAGTCGTATAAAAAATATATTTTTCAAATAAAAACTCGAAATGTCTCTGAAGCTGGTAATTGGTACGTAAAAATGGGGAATGACAAAACAGAAAAACCTTCTAAAATATGGAGTTCTCAACAATGGAACACACAAATAAGCCATGTAGTGAACTTAGGTTTACACTATATAAATTCAAATACCTGTCTCATATAATCACCTTTGAACAAATGAAAATATTATACTTTGCCCTTGCTGAAACTCATATCAGATATGGACTAATAGCATGGGGAGCTGCCACAAATAATCACATTGCACACCTACAAAAAATCCAGAAATGGATAATAAAAGTGGTAATGAAAAAACCTTTCCTCTACCCAACCAACGAACTATTCCAAGAGTCAAATATTTTTGATACCCGACAATTATACTTCTTAACCACAGTCACGAGGCAACACAAATTCAAATCGGAACTCTCTTTCTCTGAACATAAATATGGAACGAGGAACAAACAAAAATCGATTATTCCCCGAGCGGAAAAAAACACGTTCCAAAGATGTTTTTCATATTTAGCTCCTAAGTTCTACAATGTTATACCATCAAAAATTAAATCAATCCTATCAATAAACACATTCGAATCAAAAATAAAGAAATGGATTAGAAGTCTTCCACGACTGCAAGTGCATCAATTTGTGGATGTTATTAATACATATTATTTCTGAACTGATCGCACTCACTCCTTGTACACATGGATTTTAATATCAAGAAATCGAAAATCCATCCACTTTCAAACTTTTAAATTTTAATTTCAATGTTTATTTTTATAATATATAAAACCGAATGTTCTACGATGTTTTTTCTACTTTGTTAGTTATTCTGCAATTTTGTTAGTTCATCAATTATTCACTCTACTGCTACGTTGGCATTTACTCAATAAGGTATATTATAAGTTTTTTTTGTGTTTTTACTTTATACAATGCGGTAACCATGTGAAACCACTTTCAAGGCTAAGCCTTTAGTGTATCACGTTTTTTATTTGCAGTGTGCATAAAATGTAATATAGGAAGTTTCTATAATGAATGTACTGTTCTTACGGCAAATAAAAAATAATAATAATTATTATATTAGAGAAATAATAGATCAATCAGCACAAGTTGAATATAAAATTATGAAATCGCTGCAAATTATGTAAATACATTCCTAAATTTGTATAGTAGTTTCGACAGATGATTGCTTGTCTTTCATCTATTATTTGGAGATTCACAAATGCGGTTTTGCTACCTGAAATTTCAAAGTTGTAAATGTTCTGGGTTGGTTAGAGAAAAAGTTCTCAAAAAATTCTGAGTGCAAGTGAATTTTTATAAATTATACCATGAAAACGTTTGAAGAATCGTTCTAAATGCGGCGTATACATACATAGTCCAATTTTCTTTAAATCAATAAAATCCACGTACTTTAATTCCTCGCTGTGCTATCGCAGAAATTTGAATAATCGAATATTGAGAAATTCGAGACATTCAAACAAATCCAATTACTGACGTAGGTATTTGAAATTTCCAGATTATCGCCGGGTACCTGAACATTTCAAGATAGTCTGCTAGTTGTGTAAACATCATAATAATACAATTTTTAATTGATTGAAGTAATTTTGGATATTTAGATGATGACTTTTGGTAATGATTTCAGGACAAAAACTCAACTTTTTCGATATATAATGGAAGTTTCAAATTCAAACTATTGTTCTATTTCAATAAAATGCAATTATTCAGCGGATCTTCAACAATTATCCTGGCCTATAATGCACTTTTTTTTTCAGTCACTATCTCTGTCCAGTACACGGCTTCAGCCTAGTCCCAAATCACCGTCAGTATCCATATCTTCGCCAAACAATCCGATTTCGTCAGAAACGCGAAACTATTCGACTAATCTGTTGGATAGCTGGGACGCAGACAGTATCACGAGCATAGGTAAGCATTTGAAGGATTTCCTTGACCGATCCATCTTACTTTACTATCAGATATTGCCAGAAAATAGTAAATCGTTTCACATCTGAGAAAAAACTTTATCTACAGAGGTGACGCCGAGGTTGGTAATGTTCTAGAACATCAGGATACGGTTTTAGACGAGTGTAACACTATACTTTTTCTACGATTACGTCATGTCATGCACTGAGATGTCCAAATTGTGGTATGAACAGAACTTTATTATTTCAAAATAACCAATATGAATAAATTATCTCAAATCAACAACAAAACTCAGTAGCCAGCATCAATATCTGGCCACATATAATTTTGACAATATTGTATTACATCTTCCATTTACATTGCTCAATTGTTATATTGAAGCCATTATTTAAATTTGATGATGAGTTATCCAGAATAATTTTTTTCCGTATCTACTGGGCGAATATTATATAATTTCTTTGAAAATTCATTGAAAGAAACCAGAAATGTGAGAAAAATAGTCCCAATATCTTTCCAATAATTTACTGACAAATCTTTCAATTCATAGAAACGATAAGCGCGAAAAGTTAGTTTTAAGCATTTGTTTCATCATCACTCAAACGATTAACTTTGTCATTAAATATTTAGCATCGGATTACATTCTTCAATAAAGTGTTGATTTCTTCAGCTTTAATTACAATTTCCGGTGGAGGGTTGTTAAAACCAAAATCACTTCCGAAATTGGATCTCATGTTGAAGGTCTCTGAAGACTGACATTACAAGAGACGGAATTTACGTTTCCATCAGCAACCGAAAGAGTTCTCTTTCTATGTCGTGGGAAAATTCGTTTTTTGTGTTCTTTTTCTTCTTTCTCATAGGATATGGATATACAAGGTGTCCCAGGGGTGCGTGCAAGCTCCATAACTTTTTTTCTATCGGAGCTATCGACTTGATTTTTTTTTAAACGATAGGTCCGACAATGAAGACCATTTCAGAAAGATTTCTATTTATATACATGATGTCCCAAGATAAGATACACAACTGAGTTCTGTTTTTTTTTTAACGGCAAACCCCACATTTCTTAGACCCCGCGTTTCTTAGACTTATCTGCAATAGTTTTTTTTTCTTATGTCGATTTATGCGTAGTGTGACGCCCTGGATCAACCAGGTCGTTTTAACGTAAACATTGTAATGCCCTTGACTGAAGGAACGCGACACAAAAATGTGAACGACTGTTTTCCTTCGTCCGAAATACATATCTCCGTGCAAACGCTATTAAATTGGACTGAAGGAATGCGGGGTGATTTCCGACAAAGAAGTGAGGTCTTGTAAATTATTTGATATAATAGCACCACCCATTGAAACGCATCATAAATATGAACATTCCTTGTACACTGACAACTAATAGTTCGTAAATTTAAAACCAACGGGTGATAAATTCATATACGACGAATTCACTCATACGGCGGGATATTTGTAACACGCTGGAATGCGAGGGGAAACATCAATGCGGTAGACTGACCCTTAAATTATTTGTATTACTACGCGTGCTGTTCCTATATAAATATGAGCCGCACATACATAAGAGGAGATGAGAAGTGTTCACGAGTTAAAGATGTAATATTGGAAGTGCTCTAGACCCCTCAAGTAAAAATGTTTAGTTCAGAAGTATATCAACTTCAATTAAAGTATAGAGTATTGAATTCGTAAAATTTTCAATAAAGTAGCCAGTTATCAAAAAGGTGTCGGAAAATAGTGAAAGTGTAAATCGCAGAAAAGTATTATACTACAAAGCAATGGTGTCTCAGTAAACTCCGCAAATAGAAACTATCTTCAAAAGAAGCTAAATGATTATATTTTGAATCATTGAACGCGTAAAAATTGGTAATCTAAAATAAAAATCATGTAACAATCAAACGAGGTGTTGTACTCTCTAGTCAAAGGGTAAGAAATTGCATGCATTGTTAGTTGGCCAGATATTTATATTGTAATAAATAATCATTCATGTATTTGATGATCATAGTGGGTTCAAACTTTGGATCAACCAAGAAATAATGAAAGCAATAGCCAAGTAACTGAATAACAGTCATTTTACTAGGCGTACTATATTTGTTTTACTATGAAGTTTATCTTATATTCAAATTCATTCTGACGTTCTATAAATTTTGGTTTTGAATTATACCATGTGTGTTATTTTTATACAATATAAATATATTATTATTTTCATAATTGTATTATTTCCGAAGAACTCTATAAGATCAGTGGCGTACCACAGATAAACCTTCTTACGCTCATACATTGGTGAGGATTTCTACGAACCGCTCCGCAGGTATCTTCTGTTGTTTTTCTTCGGATTAACGACACCCAGTATAGTTAAGGATTAACCTTAACAACATCAACGAGCAATCGTAACCAATGGTCTCTGATAGAGTTATTTTTTTTCTCTCTATAAGATCAGTGGCGTAACAGATTGGTGTTGCAGGTGTGGTGTGTTAATTCATAACACCCTGTATATGGCCGGTATTAACAGTAGGAATAGCGTCGTGCGTAGGCTCACAGAAAAATTCATATCTTCAGAACCATTCAAGATAGCTCAACCAAAGTTTCTCCAGTCGATTCCTAAGGCGCATCTTTCGTGATGTTCCATCGCCTACTACGATTTTTTGAAAATGACTAATTACCAATGGCAATAACTCGACTTTGCAACACCCTAATTATATTTTATTGCATAACACAGGTGTTGTCCTGTCCAAATTTCTATATTCCCTCATTTTTCCTTAAAACTTTTTTCCGCGCAGATTTTTTTCCGTTGTTTTTTTTCTGTTTATGACTATGACTCTGCCCGCTTCCTGTTATCCCGTTAACACGTTATTTAAAAAAAAAATCTCAATTATCAATTTTTTTTTCTTTTAATCATTTAAAAATTTATTTATCCCGTTATCCCGCGATTCCGTCATCCAGTTATCTTATCCCGCTACCCCGTTATCAAGTTATCTCGCTATTCCGAAAATATACTCCGTTTTCAAATATCTGTGAATACCAATTTTCATGGCGATCGGTTGAACGGTATAGAAGTTGCAGCTGCAGCGCCACCTACTGGCGAGTTAAAGTAAAATGGATAGCATAAAAACCTTCTCCATGGAAAAATACTTTCAAAATAAGAATCAACCAAATATGTCGTTCCTATCGTCAGTTAATGTGGCCTACTTTAGTGGATATAGTGCAATAAAATGCTCTCACGATATAATCAAAATTGGTATGTCTCTAACCAAAATTAATTACTGAAGTAACATCCACAACAACACAAACAATTCATTACAAGATTAGCTAAAAGACATAAGAGATATCCATCCAAAAGTCGCTTAAAACACTGGCATAGTAAGATTAAACAACACAGATTCAAGCTGTGGAATTGATATTGCCCAGCTGAGAGATGAAAACACGTGTAAACAAAGCACCTAAGGCTAGCCATAAACGAACTTATATCCAACTATGGAATCGGATTCGATCAACGCGATTAGAAGTTTAAAGGAAGAAGTACTAAAAAACAAAAGAAATCAAATATGCGATTGAAGCCGCCGAAACAAGACTTCTGATGAAAGTTGAGGAACTAAAAGAAGAAGTTCATCATCTTGAGAGAGAAAACCAGACATTAAAAAATAAAGTAGAGACTTTGGAAAGACATTAAAAAACGAACAGTATTATAATATTCGGATTACACAACAAAGAGAATACACTTACTACCATAAGAGAAAAACTAAATACACTGCTAGAAGTTGATGTTAGAGAATATGATTTCAATAATATATATTGTTGTGGCTTTTGATGGCTTTTTGAATAATTGCCCGCATTAAAACCACACTTTGACAAACGTCACTTTATTATCTATATTTCATCGTAATGAAAACAATGTTGCCTACAGTCAAAACGGTGCTGCCTGCTCAAGCAATAGTGGTAGGTATCTACTGAAATATATAAGTCACTATAATTCTCCCCCACTATTGAAAGTAAATGAAAACACGACAAAAAACAAATATTGAAGTTACGTGAAAATGCATGGTCGTAATTCAGACCTAACTTTGTATGTTTAAAATGTAATTATTGAGATGTTCAGGAGGATGACGAATCCGTTCTGAACGTCTCAATGGCTGACGTTGCACAGAAGGTTGCTGGAATAATTGGAGTTTGATGAAGTTCAGGTGGTTCAGGCTCAGGTTCAGGCGTTGGAACTTCAGGTGGAGGCAACAAAACATTCTGTAGCTCTGGCTGTGGAGGTAACAAAATATTTTGTAACTCTGGAAGGTTCACTTGTATCTTCTTCAGTTGGCTTGGTGTCAGGTGCAAATGATACTGATTTCTGAACAACTTTGGTGCTCCTGAGTTGATCTATATGACGTTTATAAATATAGCCATTATCAAGCTTTATCAGGTAATACAAATAACCAAATTTCTTCAAAACTACGCCAAAGCGCCAAGTCGGCCTGTTGTTTGTATAATATCGAGATTGTTTACGATCTCCAACTTTGAATGAACGTAAACCTACAACTGGTCGAGAAGTATGTTGTTGCTCATGGAATGGCTTGATTGCATCCAACCTGATGCGAATACTTCTTTTCAGGTACAATTCTGCAGGGGTTTTTCCTTCCGCAAGAGGTGTTGCTCTGTAGGTTTGCATGATTTCTTGCAGTTTTTTCTGAAGTGTATGTGGTTCATTCTCCATAGCCTTCAATCGACTTTTGAGAGTACGTACATTCCGTTCCGCAAGTCCATTGGTTTGCGGGTGTCCTGGTGCAGAAAACTTTTGGAAAATTCCATTTGAAGAACACCACTTCATGAAAATTTCACTTGAAAAGATCGCGGCGTCGTCCGATACCAAGACTCTAGGGAATCCATGTGTCGAGAAGATATTTTCGAGTAGTTCTATGGTTTTTATGCTTGTAGGTGCTATATTTGAAATACGAACCTCAACCCATTTCGATTTTGCATCTACTAAGATTAGCAAATGTTTTCTTTCGTAAGGACCTGCATAATCGATGTGGACACGATCCCAATTATCTTCAGGTTCCTCCCACGGATGTATTGGTGCTTTAGGAGAACTTGATTTGATGACAGCACAAGTTTCACATGATTTTGAAAGATCCTCAATTGCACGATCGATACCTGACCACGTGCAATATCTTCGTGCTAATTGTTTCATTTTTGTACTACCCATATGTGTGCTATGTAGTTCCTTCAATACAAATTTTTGAAGAGAGCGAGGAATTACTACTCTTTGTCCTTTGAATAATACACCACCGTCGAGTGTATAATCTTGATTTTCACAATTGCTATTGCGGAGTAAGTCATTCTTGAGTTTGGAGAGTTCGGAATCCTTGTCTGTTTCTTGAACAATGATCTCCGCAGTAACAGTCGTGGAAGAAATTTGAAAAACTGAACATGAGCAGATATCGGAAACTTCTTGATTCATGAAGATATCAATGGTTTGAATGTTCGAATCAACTGGTGCTCTCGACAAACAATCAACATTAGTGTTATCAGAACCTTTCTTGAATTTAGTTTCATAATCGAATCCTGATAGAAATGAGGCATATCGAAGAAGACGTGCCGAAGTCATGGCTGGAAGTTTATTAGAATGGTGGAAGATTCTTATCAGAGGCTGATTGTCAGTGATGAGTTGAAAGTGATGCCCATATAAATACATATGACATATGACAAATGACTTACAGAGAAAACGATCGCAAGGGCTTCTCTATCAAGCTGGCTATAGTTTCTCTCAGCGGGTGTAAGCGAACGAGATGCGAACGCATTCGGACATTCTTGTTCGTCTACCATATGTGAAAGAACCCCGGCGATACCTGTAGGGCTAGCGTCACATGTGAGAACAATCGGTAGCTCTGGATCGAAAGGCACAAGCACCCTGTCGCTGGTAATTTCTTCCTTCAGCCTTACGAAAGCAGATTCACATGACTGAGTCCAATAGAATTTGGAATTTTTCTGCAGTATTTTTCTCAGTGGGTACGTTTTTGTTGAACAATCTGGTATGAATCTTGAATAGTACGTAACCATACCAAGAAATCTTCGGACTTCATCTGCATTCGTAGGTTTGGGCATATCTACTATTGCCTTGACTTTGATTGGGGACTTCAAAATTTGATTATGTCGAATTGTATATCCAAGATACTGAATGTCTGTCTTGAAAAATTTACATTTTTCTTTATTAAGATGGAGGTCATACTTTTGGAGTCGTGAAAGGCATCTGTTTAGCCTAATCTCGCATTCTTCCTTTGATTTTCCGAACACAATTATATCATCGAAGTAAGATAAGGTTCCTTCTAATCCATGAAGAATTTGATCTAGAATTCGGTTAAATTCGCTCGGTGCAGTTTTGATTCCGAATGATAGACGATTCATTGTGTATGTTCCACGATGTGTCGATATAGTCTGGATTTTTGCGCTATCTGCATCCATTTTCACGTGAAGATATGCTTTGAACAGATCCAAAGAACAGAAATATGAAGCATTTCGAAGACTGTTAAGAATTTCATCTATTCGACGGATTGGATAATGTGCGGATTGTAACTGTGGATTAACTCCAATTTTATAATCAACGCATAGTCTAACTTTATTTCCGGTCTTAGGGACACATACCAATGGAGAACCCCAATCACTATGATTTGCTTTCTCGATTATACCATCTCTTTCTAGCGAATCTAGTTCTTCATCTACTGCTGCTTTCAAAGCGTAGGGTACATCACGTTCACGGATGAAAATCGGTTTGGCTCCTTCTCTCAAGTGAAGAGAACACGTGATTCCAGGGATACAACCAATCTTCTGTTCGAATATTGAAGCGTACTTGTCAAAAATGTCTTCTATCGAATGAATCTGTGAAGTTTTTGATACTGTGATTTCCTGATCCAATTCTCTCAATTCAATACCCAAGTGTCGTATCCATACACGACCTAATAATGGCGAATAGTCGTCAGGAACAACATAAAGTTCTTCAGTGGATATCTTATCTTTATATTGAACATTGACTTCTAGCATTCCATCGGGTGTAAATAGATTTTTTGTATAAGAACGGAATATCAATTTAGATTTCTGAAGAGGCATATTCAGTTTCAATTTTTGATAACATGAACGGGGAAGAAGGGTAAAACCTGCTCCGGAATCAACCTCAAATGTTTGTGGAAGACCTTGAATACTGACAGTGACGAAGTATTTAGAGGAATCCTCAGGTGCCTTATCATTTTCATAAACATCCACAATGTTATTGATACCAAAAACCTGTTCAAAATTTGAAAATTCTTCAACCGAATGCGTACTATTACTTGACTTTTTCTTTGAAGCCATGAGTGTTTTGATACATACTCGTTGTACATGACCTGTTGAGGAACATGAGGTACAGCGAAGTTCGTCAGGTTTAACAGGACAAACTTTGACTCTGTGTGAATTTGAAGCACACCTAATGCATAAATTATCAATTCCTAGGTGTTTGTAGTCGAGGCGTGACTCTGAACGCGGTTGCCAATGTCTTGATTCATGTCTCTTGCTTTTGGAACGATTTCTTCGATGAGAAAATTGAACATCACTTCTTGAAGAGCGTGAAATTTTGTTTATATCTGAAGCAATCGATGAATCTGATACTGACGGTTGGTTGGCCTAGCAAACATTTATTTTGCAGCTTCGATAGATAAAGATTTCTTTACTATTTCATCAAAAGATGTTTCATTTGACTGTAGAATTTGTTCTCTTATTGAATTATCTGATGAACTGTGCTCTTAAAAACATATCAGAAATGCTAATTTTACAGTTGCAAGGTGATATAAAATCGCAATCACTAACATTCCGACGCAATAGAACTACAAAATCTGCTATTGAATGATTATCTTGTTGGTAAAGGGACAAGAATTGATGCTGTGCTACTAACACGTTCTTCTTTGGCCATAAATGATTTTCCAATTTTTGTAATAGTTCATCGTACGGAAAGTCTGTAGGTTTATTAGGAGAGAAAAGAGAAACAATAAGCTGATAGTGACTAGAACCAATTGAATTCTAAAGCATCTGGCTGCTAAGTATCTTATCATTGAATACGCCTTTCATTGTCAAATAATTTTCGAACCTCTGTCGATACATCTTGAAGTTTTCTTTGGACGAATTGAAATTTTCGAAATTCGGTATCAACACACTTGATACTGGTGTTTGGAAATGTCCAGTGCTGTTGGTAGAGGGTATTTGTGAAGTTTTGGTGATCTGCTGAAGTAGTTGTAGTAGTAGTAGTTTGAGCTGTATGGGGTCGGCTTTAGAATAGCCCCATGGTAAATCCTGCCTGTCGTAAGAGGCGACTAAAAGGATAACCGTAGGTGGAAGATGGTCTCATCGCCCGGTGAAATACCACCATATCGACTTTGTGTGCTGTGAAATGGATCATTCCATGTTTCAGTGTTCAGTCGATACTTTCCGGTCTCCCTCTTTCCTTCTCCCCAATTCCTCCTTTATTTTCAGGTGCATCCTAATAGTAATAATGATGAAGTCTCCTAGAGTAAAACACTCCGGAAGCAAAATACCTCTCCATTCGGATTTCCGGGCGAGAGGTACTCGAGGGGACTCAACATTAAAGATTAATTTTTGCAACATCCGCGGACTCAACAAGAACATCAATGACGTCCACCATCACCTACAGACAAAAAACCGGATATTCTGGCTCTAACAGAAACACAAGTAACCATCAAGGTCCATATGCTTTGTCCTGGTTACGAACTCCATTCTCGATTCAGGTTCAAAGGTGGAGTCTGCCTTTACGCTAAGGCTAACCTTTCATGCCAGCGTGAAGAGAGTTTGGAACCGAAAGACTTTGATGTGATGTGGTTCAAGCTATCTGATACCAAACTGACTAAGTTCCTCTGCTGCCTTTACCTATCACCTAATGAACCTTCATATAACGACCTCTTTGAGTTTTTATCACTCAAACTGGACTACATTCAGGAGAACCATCCAACAGCTGAAACCATAATCATGGGAGACTTTAATGTACATAACGCTGCCTGGCTCAAATTCTCTAACAAAACAGATGATGCAGGTCGTCAAGCCGAGGCCTTCGCCATCATTCATGGTCTAGAACAACTGGTCGAGCTACCAACCCGCATCCCTGATGTCAACAACCAGTCTGCCAATACACTAGATCTTTTCCTCACCACCAATCCTGACCCGTATAGAATAGAAGTTTGTGCCCCACTTGGAAACTCTGATCACACCCTCATCTCCACAACATGCTCTTTCCATTTACCATCGAGCTGCACAATACCACCCCGTCTCATGTGGCATTACAATTCGGCCGACTGGGAAGGTATTCGTATGTTTTTCTCAGCGTTTCCATGGAAGAGAGTTTGTTTCTCTTCAGTAGATCCAACACGATGTGCTGAGACAATTTCTGAAATCATCATGTTGGGGATGCAAACTTACATACCGAATACCGATAAGACCTGGTTTAACAGAAACTGCTCTAGAGCTGTGGCTTCCAAACAGGCAGCATACCATCGATGGCTAAAAAATCCGGGCCCTGAGACCAGAGCAGCATATGTCGAGGCTAGAGGCATATGCAAAGAGACAATAGAATGCTCAAAAGATGCCCACAATGCCAAAATAAGATCAAAACTTGCTGAATGTCCTAACGGATCCCGTTCATTTTGGTCTTTCGCCAAAGCTGTGGGAAGAAACTTCACTTCCAGCTCATTTCCTCCTCTAACCAAAGAAGATGGAACACTAGCAACGACTGCCCAGGAAAAAGCCAATATCTTTGCGCACCTATTTGCTGGAAATTCCACTCTGGATTCATCGGGAAAACAACCCCCGAACATTACACCTATTGACAGTCACATGCCCGAGATCACCTTTCGCCAACGTACTATCAGAAAGATTTTGCTGGGTCTCAACACCAACAAAGCCTGTGGATCTGACGGAATCCCGCCGATTGTTCTCAAGAAATGTGCCCCCGAACTAACACCTGTTCTTTGCAAGTTGTTCAACCACTCTTACAATTTGGGGGTATTTCCGTCCAATTAAAATTGCAAGAGTACAGCCAGTCCCTAAAAAAAGCAAAAAGGCCCTACCTAGCAACTACTGACCTATCGCACTGCTATCTATTATTTCAAAGGTCATGGAAAAAGCCATCAACATCGAGCTCATGAAATATCTGGAAGACTCAGGAATTGTCAACGATAGGCAATATGGCTTCCGCCATCAGAGATCAACTGGTGACCTGCTCGCTTACGTCTCACATATATGGCAGCTATCTATTGAAAAGTATGGAGAAACTTTAGCTGTGGCATTAGATATCTCCAAGGCGTTCGATCGAGTTTGGCACCAGGGACTCCTCGCCAAGCTTCCGTCTTATGGCTTGCCCCTCAGCTGTGTTCTCTGCTTGCTAGTTTTCTCTCAAACAGGTCTCCCATGTAGTGGTCGATGGAGTTTCATCTGACACTCTACTCATAAATGCTGGTGTTCCGCAAGGATCTATTCTCGCACCAACACTATTTCTACTTCACATCAACGACCTGTTGAAAGCAACTTCATGTCCAGTACATAGCTTTGCCGATGATAGTACCCTCCTTACCGCTTTCTCTTCCAGGGCCCCTATATCAGCCCGTGAAACCAGAAATGAACGAGGAAGAAATGTTAATAATATAAATATGGACTTAGCAACAATTCTCGAGTGGGGATCTAATAACTTGGTAGAATTCAATGCAAACAAAACACAAGCATGTCTTTTCTCTAGAAAAGCCGATCTCACTGTGCCTAACATAACTTTGTCAGGAGTAACCATACCACTGAAGTCATCCATATCGATGCTTGGTATTACTATCAGCAATAACCTTTCCTGGGAAAATCACGTGAGGTCCATTGCCAAAGTGCATCCCAAAACTTGGTTTTTTTGTTTCGTGCCAAGAGCTATTTCACCCCACTCAGCTGCTTATGATCTATAAGGCACAGATCCGACCTGTCCTGGAATACTGTTCCCATATTTGGAGCGCGGCACCTAAACATATCCTGAGGCTATTGGATTCTGTCCAAAAAAGGGCAATTCGTCTCGTCGGTGATGCCTCGCTTACAAACTCGCTCACTTGTCTGGAACACCGTAGAAAAGTTGGCGATTTGTCTCTATTTTATAGATATTTTCATGGGCGATGCTCTTCTGGAATATCAACAATCGTTCCTGCTTTGGCAGTCATCACACCCCTTCGTGGTCACTTTGGAGACCTGCAGAACATCACTTTCCAAAGACTCGTTCATCCAACGAACAGCGAGGCTTTGGAACTCATTGCCTAGGGAGGTGTTCCCCGAGGCATACAACCTCCAGAAATTTAAGAAGAACACCAACTCCTACCTTCTTTCCCTTGGTTCCCACGATGTTCTCTGAACATTACAGGATATCCCTTTTCGTGGGAACCAGAACATAAAAAAAAAAGGATCTCCTGACTTTTGTTGAAAGACTCGAGTAATTTCGCGAACTGCTGTGCATCCATGTTGAATACTTGAGCGGAATCTCTCGTCAAATATTGAATGTATTTGCACTAGAACAGCACCCAATTGCGTTTTCAATCTTCGTCGCCAAGTTTGTTGTGGCTTTTGATGGCTTTTTGAATAATTGCCCGCATTAAAACCACACTTTGACAAACGTCACTTTATTATCTATATTTCATCGTAATGAAAACAATGTTGCCTGCAGTCAAAACAGTGCTGCCTGCTCAAGCAATAGTGGTAGGTATCTACTGAAATATATAAGTCACTATATATATCAACTAATAACGCAGAGAAACCTCCTGTAAAAATCGAATTCCTGTCATATTTAAAGAAAGTTGAGATCCTTAAGAATTGCAAAAAGTTAAAAGGTACGGGCGTGGCCATATCACACGATCTTACTTTTGAACAAAGACGAGAAAATAGAATACCACAAAGAAGCAGAAAACAGGAAAGCCGTTATAGACACAAACACACCCAAAACCAACGAAAATAAGAAGAATACGAAACCGACGGCTGGTGGACTAGCATTGAAAGAGAGAACACGAAGCCAACGCTCAATCAGGTAAAGACAAACGAAAACTCAATGTCCCACTAGTTATGTAAATTGAGAGTTACAGAAAAACAGAAAGAAATTTATACATACATTTTCACTCCTCATGTTAACATAATTTTATATTTACACCTCCATTAATCTGCTCGCTTACAAGTATTTATATGTGTACACGTGTATATATATGCATATATACGTATTTACATCTTTTAATTGTGTGAACGCATTAGTAATTAGTAACCTTGATCATCTGTTTCCTTCTGTTTTTTTTTTTCTTTTTTCTTTCTTTTTGTTCCCGGTTTACATAATGGATCCCTATATTCGTGATTTTAGAATTGATAACGTTGAAACATATAGCATAGACACAATTGGAGAATGCAGTCAAATACTTGATATAAACAAGAGCTCCAAAAATTTCAAAATTCTGCAAATGAATATTCGTAGCATTAACAAATACCTTGATGAACTCTCCTTTGTTACAAAATTTGAAATCTGATATTGATGTTATTGTCCTAACAGAAACTAGAGAGGTAATTGATCAGAGCATCTTTTACATAAATGGATATAACATGATATACAATGATAGCCATTACAACCAGAATGATGGGGTAGTTGCCTATATAAAATCAAAATTTAAATTTACTTACGAAATAGTAGAGATTTCTGATGGGTTGAAAGCACTCCGAATTGAACTCGAGCTAGCCACGAAAGAAACACTCCTCATTACATCCCTGTACAGATCACCGAATTCCAATATACAGGAATTCAACACTAATATGTTCAATTTATTCGAGAACCACCTTGATAACACGGACGCCCTTTTTTTGGGCGATATCAATATTGATTTATTGGATGTCGATAACAAGCATACAGTTGAATATCTGCATACGTTGAATGAATTTGGATATATCCCCACAATAAATGCACCCACCAGAATACAAGGAAACAGTAAATCATGCTTGGACCATATCTTCATAAAATCAAAAGACCAAACCTTAAAAAAATTCCCTTTTAAAAAAAAAAAAGATCCAAACCTTAATAAAAATATTCTACCCATTAACTAAATTAAAAATACACAACGCCTTCAATAACATTTCTTGGGATGATGTTTACTCTGCACCAACCCCGAATTCTGCAACAAAAAGTTTCATCAAAATAACCATGAGAGCGCTAGGAACATGCACAGACAAACGTCAGATTCACAGAAAAAATACTAAAATAGCACCCTGGGTCACGGACGGTTTATTAAATTCTATCAACAAAAAAAACACTATGTTCAGCAACATGCAACAGCACCCATATGATGAAAATCTAAAGAAAGAATATAATAACTACAGAAACAAGCTAACATCTTTGATAAAAAAAGCCAAAAATAACTTTCATAAAAAACAAATAGATAAACACCAAAACAATTCAAAAATTCTATGGAATGTCACTCAACAAATATCTAAGACAAAAAAACAAAATTGTAATAGATAAAATTAAACATCCCACAAAAAATGAAATATTGAGTGATAAAATGTACATTGCAAGTGCATTCAATAAAGCTTTTGTAGAAACGGGTAAGGAGATGGAAACATAGTTGGTTTCGCAGATGACACCGCAATCTTTTATAAAGCGGACAACTGGAATTCCTTGAAAATTAAAGTAGAAACAGAGTTCTCCCCTATTAAATGTTGGCTGGATAAAAAGATACTAACGGTGAATATTGATAAAACACACTACCTACCATTCTGTTGTAATACAGCTGGAGCACCCCCATTCGATCAACTAACGATAAAAACTAACACACCCCTCCAGATTTTTCCTGAAAAGAAAATTAAATACTTGGGAATAATTCTTGACACACATTTGAAATGGGACCTTCATATTAAACACACCGTCAATAAATTGAGGACCATCTTATTCAAATTCAGGAAACTCAAAGAACTCCTACCGCTGACGAGTCTCAAAACACTATACTACTCGCTAGTTGAAAGTCATATCCGCTACGGAATAGCAGTCTGGGGAGGAGTGTTAAATACTCATATTCATCAGATTGAAATTATGCAAAGGCGTTTCCTCAAGCTAATGATCTCAAAAAATAGCAGGTATCCTTCTGACAGTTTATACATCGAAACTCGTACGATGGATATAAGACACTGTACTTCTTATGCTCTAGCACTAAATATCATACAAGTAAACATACAGCGTTGCTCCCTTCACACCAGTACCTAACACGTCAGAGAGATCAGTACATTACACCTCTAATGGTCAAGATCACTGCACAAAGATCATATAATTATTTTGCGCCTAAACTCTACAACAACATTCCCGAAAATATAAAATCCATTACAAACATCAATCGCTTCAAAAAAGATTTGAAAAGACATATTCTTCAAAGTCAAAGACATGAACTTCTACATCTATTTGTGTAGATGAGAAAAACCATACGTACCTCTGCTATATTGTTCGACTCTGAAATGTTTTTGTATTTATATACTAAATTGTCTACTTGTATTTATGTATTTATCAAACTAAAATTCAGTTTGTTAGATTTTAAATTGTGATTTTATATGCTGGAACTTTTAATCTATAATTACCTTCTTTTAAATGTATATGTATATAATTGTATTTGGACTGAATGTTGTCTATATGCTTAACCATTACCACCTTTACGTGGATTTAATTTTATTTTAAACAAATTAAAATGGATATTCAGCCTATAATATTAACTTATATATGCGAATTCATCTTCACCATTCTTTATTTTTGTTTTTTTATCTATAATCAAATTCAATATTTATGTCAACTTTATACAATATTTTAATTTTGCTTTGAATATATTTTCTCCACATACAAGCAACATGTGATGCTTCTGTGGTTTCTACCATGTTTATTCAGCTTATATGATCGAGAGTGCATACCAAAATTATGATTTTTGCAGTTTGTCCGAACTTTCCGACTTCCGTTTGGAATTGTCTTGAAATTTTTTCCTGAAAACTTTTGCAAGACCATAACGAACAAAACAAAACAAAAATACTTACATCCATCGTTCGAATTCGTGAGTTAGGGCCTTAAGTTCATACAAAAATCCCATAGAAAAAAGAACATTTCAAAAAAAAATGCCAAATTGATCCAGCCGTTCTCGAGTTTTGCGCTTGCAACATAATTTGACATTCATTTTTATTATAGAGATTGCATGATATATTTTTAAGAGCTTTCTACCGAAATAGGGTTTGTGGGGTCTACTTTGTAAAATTTACAAGATTTGTTGCAAAATAAGAAATGTTAATAATTTTTTCGAAAAAAAAAAAAGAATTGAGTAGGCCGCTGACATACAAATCTGAAAAAAATATGAGAACATCACAAAGGAAACAATTCTAGTAATCTTCACAAGAACAGGATAGGATGATTAACAGGAAACCATGTGAAAATTTTGAGGAAAGACTACTTACAAATGCTCGAATAGGTTACCATCACGTTCCACACAAGCTGCTAGTCTTCTAGTGAATGAGTCCGGAACTCTAGCAAGCATTGCTCAATCAGTTGAACCGAAGGTTTCCGTGATCCTGTTTTTCATATCATCTGCAGTTGTTCGACGATCTCTGAAAACCCTTTCCTTGACGTATCCCCAAAGAAAGAAATCTATAGGAGTAAGGTCTGGGGATCGCGCGGACCAAGGAATACTACCTACTCTGCCTATCCAACGATTAGGATAGGATTGATCAAAAAATTATCGCACTATCCTATGGTTATGCACTGCAGTGCCACTGTATTGCAACCACTTGGTCCTTCTCGAAATAGTACGAATTCAGACTAGACCAGTATCTCAAGTAATTATCATGTTGTAATCCACTATATCGAGTCAGTTTTACATATCTATCAGTACAACATTAATAAATCAAGTACAGTCAATACGTCCAAATCATAAAATCTATTTAATCTCCGGAGCAAAGAAACGAGAGAGATTCAAAGTAAATATTCTCAACGGGATAAAACATCTTCTTGAAAACCGAGAGCTAAATGAAAATGTCTACGCGAATAATTCATAAAAGGTATGCAAGTGGTTCCTTGAATTTATGAGTAAGTACATTGCTATTTCCCTAGTGCTCAATGCTCAAGTGAGAATTTTCCTGTAGCATCAATAAAACTCATTTTCCTCATTGATCCGACCACCAACAATTTTCGTTTTGGTGTAATACACACTACCTTGGGTTCATACCGGTCTCTCAAGTGAGTTCTTGCTTCTGGATATTTTTTATGGTAGATTCTGCCTGCTGATAAAGGATTTCTTTCAGATTCGCCAATACAGTTGATCATATCCACTAATCCTTCGCGAGTTAAATGAATTATTGACAATTAAACGTACACAGATGTGTCAAATTTTACGACACTGGCCTACTCGATTCTTTTTTTTTTCGAAAAAAAAACAAACATTTTTTATTTTGCAATAAATATCGCAAAGGAGGCCTACTTACATACCCTATATCGACGAAAAGTTCTTGAAAAATGCTATGCAATGTTGCAAAAAAATAAAATAGAGGGTGTTGCATTTGAAAAAGTCGAGTTATCGCCATTTGTAATTTGCAATTTTCAAAAAAACATCGTAGAATATGGACTACGATTTCGCTGAATTCAAAACATGCCCTAAAGCCTAAGGAATCGACTGGAAAAAAGTTGGTTAAGTTATCTTGAATGGTTCCTGAAGTTATGAATTTTTCTGTGGGTCTATGAACAACGCTATTTTGACACATAAATTGACATAAGTAGAAAACTATTGCAGATAAGTCTAAGAAACACGGGTGCGATATATCGACAATTCAGTGGCGGATCCAAAAATATTATAAAAATGGGGGGGGGGGTTGCCATTTAAAAAAACAACTCAGTTGTGTATCTTATTTTGGGACATCCTGTATATATATATACCGAAATATTTTTAGAATGTACCATCATCTTATATGTTCGTCTATATTTATAATCACTTTTCAACACTAAATGACAAAAAATCGTTCGGGGCTACTAAAGGTAGGTACAATGTGAAAAACAAGAATAGTGGTTTCTTCGTGTGAAATGCCAGCGTGAACGCATTGTTTCGTAATGCGACACAGCGTGAAGTTCTACACGCGTAGGAAGTACCACCAGGAAAAAATTGCTAGCTCTCGCTCGTCACATTGTACACCGTATAAGTAGTGGATTATTTTCTGATTGTTTTCTACTTGTGAATTCTTTTTTCATACGTATAATTAACAGGTAGCAGCGTGGCATCCTGTGATCATGCAAGTGTTGCCAGAAATGGGACAACATTCTCCGGAAGGAGTATGAAGTAAGTAACTAACACAATTGGTAGTTTTTTATTATTAGTAGCTAATAACGAATCATTTTTCACCCATGTATTCGTTGATTACGAATATTAACATTGAGGATAGCCTATACGAAGTCAAAATAATTGAACATCGATTCTCCAAAACGGGTGCTGATAAGAGAGTGCGCATGCGTTAAAAGAAAAACACATTTCTGATCAAAGACGCGATCTTGTTCGTCCATCTCGTTCTAATAGTCATTGTTTCACGTGAAAAATTATTGGAGTTTGACAAGCTTATTCCATTTGTTTTACATTTCCTACATGGTAACACATAACCACAAAATTATGCATTGACTAAAAGTGAAACAAACTAAAAAGTGATATGAGTATTCAATGTCTTCCGTTTGTTAGTTCAAAATGAATCAATTGCTAATAAATTGGTCAAAATGTCGAATAAATTACCTTGTCTTAAATATGTATGTCATGTGTCGTTTAAAAAAGGAGATATTGATTTTCTTGACTTCACTTTGTTGACATCTAAACCAATCAATAGAGATTTTTTCGTGACAAAAATACTACCAGGAAACCGACTGTACCATCATACGAAAGACGGTCCTTAGTTATATCCTGTTATGTTTCCTACTCCCAACTGTTATTTAAAAGTATCTTTATTCATTTTTTATCGTTTTTGACTGGTAACTTGAAAACTAATAAAGCAATCTCGATACTCTGCCCAAGCCCGAATCGATCGGCACTGTTGGATTATTAGTTTTGGCATAATTGCAATTTGATTTTTTTAATGCACTTTATTGCAGCATACCTGAATGCGTCATAGTTGGTCCGATTTCAATTTGACTAAGAGATTTTGAGTGTTGAAGTAAACTACTACAAAATGACTACTCTCATTTTGCGTTAAAATGCTGCGAAATACTTGAGAAATACTTGCAAACATCACCAAAAACCGACGAGTGCATGAAAGCGGCTGGGGAGGGGGGGTAGAGCAGCAGATTCATAACGGGCGCAGCGCGCTTGTATTACTAGACATATGATTTCCCGCGACTGCTGCTCTACCCCCACTACTCATCCGCTTTCACTCACTCGCTCATTTTCGATCATATTTTTCACCTGTTTTGCAGCATTTTAACGCAAAATGAGAATGCACGTTTTGTAGTACTATACTTCTACTCTCGAAATCTCTTTGATAAATTGAAATCGGATCACCTATGATGGATCCAGGTCTGCTGAAATAAAGTGCATTAAAAAAATCAGATTGCAATTATGCCAAAACCAATGATCCGTCAGCGCCAGAGTTTTTCACACATGAAGTAAATATTAATCACTACTATGTCGTGGAAAGTTTGCACTACAACTTAAAAAGTGGCGGAATTATGAATTTTTTTGGAAAAGCTGATTTTTTCCGTTTTTTCGGCTTTTCTCCGTTACTAATAATCCGATCGAGTTGTGCTAGAGCTCATTTTCTTTGCATTTGAATTTTTTACAGTTCGTCCATTTGCAATGAAAAATAAAAAAAATTTTTTTAAAATGTTTATAACAAATTTAGCAATGGCAGTTGGGAATAGGAAACATAACAGGATATAACTACGGACCGTCTTTCGTATGATGGCACAGTCGGTTTCCTGGTAGTATTTTTGTCACAGAATCAATAGAGCAGAACATCTCTATTGGTTGGCCTAATCGGGTGTTATAAGTGTTTAAATATAGGTAGTTGATAAATAGTTTAGTAGTTCAACTGGGTACACGGTGGAAGGTATTTTTAATGTAATGCCCATTTTCCTACCGTGTATTTATCGCGAAGCTAATGTGCATTTATCGCGAAGCTAGTGTGCATTCATCCGTATTAAACAGCGAGAAGATATTTATCACTATAAAACTGATCTGATTGGTTGGCTCTGATAAATTGCAGGTCGTTTGATTGGTTCGAAAATAATGAGGGAAATAGTCATTAAATTAATTAACTTTTTCATCCAAGGGAGGTGATTCATAAAAAGGGTACCAATTTACTTCCCTAGTCTTTTGTAACAATTTTGTCCTGTCGATTTTGTCACGGCATTTGATGACACGAGGTCTTCGTTTAGGATATTTGAAGTTAAAGGCAGCATAGATGAGAGCATGGTGAGAAAACTGATAAGCGTTATTTTTTTTTAAGTTCTGTAGATGATGAGTAGGTTTGCTATTGAGATTATAAGACTTCGTTCAAAAATGCCGTAACTTGTTAACATCTCATTAATGAAAATTTACTATATTAGTTATATTCAATTCAATTCAATTTTATTGCCATTCTAGTTACAAAATTTACAAGTTATACAAAAATTCATGTTACAAAATTTACAAAAACATAAATTCGTTCTGGTTTATAGCACATCTGGTTCAGGGTCGGAAATTGCCTAGGCAAATATCCTGTATTCTTTTCCAACCCTTTACATATGCTTACGAATTTGCAATTACATGTGTAGTAAGGGCGAGCGTATGATACAAATATTAAATAAAATGAAGGTTCATTGTAGCAATGAGGAAGAACCGACGGACCACAGTGGTTTGGCAATCAGTTTATGCGTCTTAGATACATCATGGAGTCAATAGATTAACTATTCCTTTCTCTAGTTTTGAATCTAACAAAATTTTTCATGGTTTTCTATTATGAATTTTTTTACTAACTTTTTGAAGATCTTGTGGTTTTTTATATCTCTAAGGTCAGCTGGGATAAGATTGAAGAATTTTGGACCAAAATACATAAATGATCTTTGGGTTACAGATTTTTTGAATGAGTGAACTTGAATGTTTTTGTTTAGAGTCGATCTGGTCATCCTGTTTTTTTTCACCGTATATTTATTTTGCGTACTGTGCATTCGTTGTAATGATTGGTAAATAAATAGTGTTTTTATATTAAGCAGGTCAGTATCTTTATAGAGTAGGTGGGTAGAGAATAGTCTGTCTTTTTTTAGTATAATCTTTATTAATATATTTTGAGCTGTCTGTAATACATGTAGTGTGGTAATGAAAGCGCCTCCCCATGCGACTATGCAGTATCTGACAATTGATTCAGCAAGACTATTGTACAAGATAAACAAATTTTTTCTCGAAAGGATGTCTCGTAGAATGTAAAATTTATGAGATAATGCTCTTATTCTTCTTGTCACATGAGATATGTGTTCAGACCAGCGTATATGTTGGTCTATTATTACCCCTAAATATTTAATTGAAGTTGTTTTTTCTAAGCTCGGGCAGCGACATGTCTCAACATCACAGGTTGGCGAGTGTACTTTAAGAATAAATCGGGTGGGTTGATCAATTATTGTTGGGGAGAAGGTTATATACTTGGTTTTTTTGATATTCAAGCTTAGTGAGTTGTGGTTCAACCATAGTAATATTTTTTTCAGACCCGACTCAGCTTTGCAATTAACATCTTCCCAATCCCTAGCTGTGAAGACTAGAGCTGTGTCATCTGCATAACATATCAGATGTCCCATAAATTCACTTATATGAGAGATACTA
Source organism: Gonioctena quinquepunctata (assembly GCA_018342105.1). Classification (NCBI taxonomy): domain Eukaryota; kingdom Metazoa; phylum Arthropoda; class Insecta; order Coleoptera; family Chrysomelidae; genus Gonioctena; species Gonioctena quinquepunctata. The sequence goes on along the minus strand of JAFIRS010000021.1, from coordinate 1,034,937 downwards.
TTTATGTATACAAGGAATAGTATCGGACCTAACACTGTTCCTTGTGGTACTCCTATTTCAACCTTCGATTCTGAGCTAAGTTCCTTTCCGATTTTCACTACTTGGTATCTCTCAGACAATTGTTCAGCTCTTCTTGTCATTCTTTGAGAATTGATGTCGCCCCAGTGAAAGTGATTAAGTATATGATTTTTGTTGTTGTAATGTTGTATATGTTTTTTTGCTGTTATGTTGTTTCCTCACGAGTTTTTTATATGATAATAAAACTAATTTCACAATATATTTTTTCATTTCGATACAAAATATGATCAAATGCTAAACACTTGCATGTCGACGCCATCGATGACGCGTCGCGATGCCATGTCGACGCCATATCGACGCCATCGATGACGTGTCGCAAAGTCGACGTATTCATTGTAGTGACCTTGACGAAGTGCAATGAATGATTTAGTCTTATCGAATTGAGATATCAAGGATGTACGAAACTGTCGAATCCATTGTGATATCATCCATTACATACTTTTCGATCTTCATCAATGACAAGGAATCCATACTGATCATCCCAACATTTCACGCACATCATTTTGAAATTGCGACATCAATTCTCAAGAAACAAAAGAGCTGAACAATTGTCTTTGAGGAAAGTGATCGAGCATATGATTTTGTTGTTGTAATGTTGTATATGTTTTTTTTTTGCTGTTATGTTGTTTCCTCACGAATTCTTTATATGATAATGAAACGAATTTTACAATATATTTTTTTCATTTCGATACAAAATATGATTAAATGCTAAAAACTTGCATGTCGACGCCATCGATGACGCGTCGCGACGCCATGTCGACGCCATACACGTCATCGATGGCGTGTCGCGACGTCGACGTATTTATTGTAGTGATCTTGACGAAGTGCAATGAATGATTTAGTCTTATCGAATTGAGATATCAAGGATGTACGAAACTGTCGAATCCATTGTGATATCATCCATTACATACTTTTCGATCTTTATCGATGACAAGGAATCCATACTGATCATTCCAGCATTTCACGCACATCATTTTGGAATTTCTTTGAATGTTACATCGGGTGAGCTGTGAATTCATTTCGTCTTGCTTGAAATTTATAATGGAGTTGGTATTGCCATGCAGCAGCTGTTTGGGAACTCGTGAATAGGTATATGCATGATAGAAACAATATTTGTGACGTTCCATACAAAAATATGATTGAATTATATTCAGTTTTTAAAACGCGATACTTGTGGATGTATAAGTTTCAGTCGTAATTTGAGCTTTTGCATTGAGATTTGGGAAATGGAAGCAAAACATTTTTAAACTGTAATTTTATAATATATATACACACATACAAAAATATATATATATATATATATATATATATAATATATATATAACGAAAATAAGTGTTGAAAGTACACAGTAAAAGCTTCTGAGCTATCATCAGAGAGGGAATCAATCTCCCCCTTCCGTTGACCGAAAGCGCTTTGCTTGATTAAAACTATTATAGACAAAATACAATCTCTGTATCTCCAAGGTAAAATTTTTGCTTCATTTCATGCACTATGCCAAAAAAGCTGCAACAATGTACGTATACGGAGAAGTATATATTTTTTTATCATGAATTCACACAAGATACGTTAAAATCACCAATTGACTTATTATTGAAATATCGTGGGGTACAAGATAAGTTTTAGGATAGGTTAAGTCATGAAATACCTCTTATGATGCAAGATTAGGTTACATTAGCAAACTGATGTGTCACTGTTGAGATTGATAAATAAATAAATGTATTTTATGGAGGATTGAGTTTTATTTGACATATTTTTTACAATTTGATAATGTCTCAATTCAATGAGTCATCATTGTCTTCATCTTCATCATCGATATGGGGCAGTTCATATTTCTGGATGATGTCATCAGGTAGGTACGGTAACAGATCGTGGAGATATCCTTTCAGATCGCATTTGACCATTTCCTCACAAAATTGGTACAAGTCCATATCTCCTTCACCAAATTTCTCACAAAGATACGCACCAGAGTTATACTGCTCATGTTTTTGCGAACACCTTCGAACTTCATCTTCATCGAAGCAAACATTCAGGTCATAATTCATTGCATGGAGGGCATCCCAACTCAATGTATTGAAGTAGGAATGCAGTCTTTCAATGGATGAATGTATATCCACGACTTTGATCAAACTTTGACTAGAGTAGAGCGTCCACATATTGAAAGGTCTGAAATAAGAAAATAATTGAATTATTGTCCATCGGAGGTTTCACTAGTAGTACTTACACAAAATAAAGTTTTGATAAAAAATGCTCTGAAGTATCTTTCAAAAAATAAAATAAAAATGGAATATCTATATTTTACATTAAACTACTTTACTATGTCTCAACTTCAAATGAACCATTGGAGTATGTAAAAAATGTTGAATTCCTAGGATGAGTCAAATTTCACCAGAGTTCATGTTCTTGAATCTTCTGAAATTTGTGAACTTTTCTCCAAATATGTGAGTGTATACTTGACACCAGAAGCATTGATGCAAACTACATCACTATCTTTGAATTGGTTTGCAATACCTTTAGGCAAACATGATTTGAATGAATGACATTCATAATCTTCGGTGATTTTTTATAAAAAGGTTTATTCATTGGAAGGGAAATATTGTTTTCTGTTATACAATCTTTCGAATCGTATGGTATAAACGGTGTTATTTTTTACAAATCTACTTCAGTAAGAGACATAGTAAAACTTACGATATATATATATATATATATATATATATATATATATATATATATATATATATATATATTATTCACACTGAAAAAAACATACACTAACTCAACTACCACTTGGCTAAATCACACACTTTTTTGAATTCTCACCAACGCATCCATCCTTTTTATAGGAGGCAAAACACCGCCCCACTACATTAAGTGAAACAACTCAACAACTCAACAGAAAAAAAAGTCATTTTTTCAATTTGACCTTGACTCTTGATGTGTTCCAAAATTAGTTGGATTATTGTCATCAAAAGAACTACATCAACTAGAAGTCAATTCAGTGAGTGTATTTTTCAATGACATTACATGATGATAATAATATTCTATTCAAATCTTGGCTAACCAAAAAATTTAATTTCAAAAGAACTACATCAACTAGAAGTCAATTCAGTGAGTGTATTTTTCAAACATTTCATTGAATAAAAATAATTTTCTTCGTTAGAATATAGTGATTTATGTAGAGATAGTTCCTCAATAAAAAAATGCATTCAACAGCTCTTCATTGGAATATTTCTGCACGTAAGTCAAATTATTATTATAATATCAGCGGAATATATTAACAATTCTTTTTTTTGTTTCAGTTTCCGACATACATTATTCAAGTCAGTATTGGATCAAATCAATCGATATTCAATCATCGAGAGTTTGAGCTCTCATATCAATGGAGACGACACCCAACCATTCTGAAACGTTGCTTCCTAAGATGAAGTCGCTAGATGTTCTGTGAAGATGTAGGCAAATGTGATTTGAATATGATTCTACTGATGCAATTACCATATCAAAACACATCTATCCATATCTTGGAATAAAATTAATGAAATATAACAATAATTATTTATCCAAACCCTCATTATTTCCACCCCCTAGTTGAAAACAATCCATTCAATATGTATAGACAAACACCGGCTGTACCGTTTAGACAAAATATTGATAATTGCATTCACTTCAATGGTAAAAATTGCACAATAGGCTCGTCAATTAGATATGGTGGTCAACGCACCATTCTTCGAACCAACCTTCCCTCCATTGTAACTTACTATTATACATTGAGTTTTGGCAAATAAATGAAAAAGTCCTTTCAGTCTCAGTTTAGCAGAAATCGATATTAGTTCAGTGTTGAATCATCGTGTTTAGCGCAGATATTTTCCAGTGATAGATTTCAATATTATATGTGAATAATGTGCTCCTTTTTTCATCATGAGAACATATGAATCATATTGATCGATAGTATTATTCAGAAATCAACTAGCAATATATTTCACTGACGAAGGTATAGCCTCACAGCTCACTGTATATTATAATAAGAAATAACATGGGAATTACCTAAATTGTAAATTTAGAATTCATGTTTCTGCATGTTTGAGAATTTTCCAGTACTCTTCAGATACAATAATTCAATTATTTGATAAAAGATGGAATAGATAGTTACGATATGCAATGAATTATGGCTAGACTATATGAGTGTGAATATTAGCAAGATGAGTGGATTGAAAAATTCCAATAATTTTACCCTTCAAAATCCAAGATGTATATAGCGATCATCATTTCAATTAATATTGATGATTATGAAGTTGGCTAGAATTGTATATCATATCAGAAATACATTCAATGTAATATACTTCCATTGATTATTCACAAGAAAGCAATGGGAAAATTTGCGATATTCCTATTTGTTACTCAGTTGTTCTATAGCTATTCTGAAATATGTTACACTCAGACTGCCAACTTCATAAAACTTAATTTTTTTCGTCAATGTTCAAAGTTTGAGTTGAAATTGTTGACTCCTCGTGGAAATATATGAATGAAATGGTCTTTTTTTTGTCATGTAGGAAGTGTGTATCGATTTTTCGATCAGGTTGATGTGTTCATAATTTCCATCAATAATTCTTGCGGTATTTTGCTTTCCTTCTATGATACATGAAACGTCCACTATTCAATCGAATTCATTCTGATATGTGTACATATCCAATCAAATCTTCTTCAGTGAGAGTATAATATTATTTATTAAGCCTTTTTTTTTAAATAATAATAGAAATATCTATAATTCCTCCAATCACTCGAGAAATAATTAATTTTACATTTTTCACATTTCGAATATCATTGAATACAATGGAGCAAAGCCTACAATAGTGTCATTACTGAACTCCAACATTATTCCTCATAATTGATAAATGCCCAAACCAAGTTCATATCACTTTTGTGTCACATATCAAAGATCTTATGAACCAAAAAACAATGAAATAGTAATCTACAACTGAAATCTTATAGCACACTACCTCGATTCGATATTTAAAAATGTCATCCTTTCAATTTTCACAATCGAGAAATTTAGAAAAACAACATCATATTTTCTATGTCATAATATCATAGAATAGAATGAAACGAATCCATGCATTAGTCGACAATTGATAATAGCAATGATTGAGCGTCAGTCCAATCGAGTAATATACATTCATATTTTTCCATATCTCAAATAACAATTAATATCATGAAGCAGAAACCTCAATGAAAGATAATATTGTCATTATCAAAGTTCATATCACTTTTGTGTCACATATCAAATCCATACATATTCATTCTAATATATGCCCACAGTCAAAAATGGTTATGAAATTTGGATTTTGTAATTTTTCGCTGACAAGTTGTAATATTTTTTTTAAAAATTAATTTATTTGTCATTTGTTCTCTTGGATGATTTTGGGAATCACTTTTGTAACATCCATATTGTTCCAGTAAACGTTAGTATGTCATATTGCGATACTACTACTATTGTTGAATGTTTGATATTGCACTGTTTTTGATAAAACCGCAGGATGTATGTACATGCAATAATGAATAATAATTTTGATTTGTGATAAAATTGACAAAAAAAGTGGACGCATATATAATTATTGGATAATGTACACTTGACATTTCATCATCGTTTTTGATTCCCATATATTTTTTTCGCGGTTTTTAATCCAATTTCCATATAGCTATATAGCAAATTTATATTTTCTAGAAATAAAGTCCCACTTTTCATATCGGTCTTTATATTAATCATTCAACTCGCAAAAGTGTGATACTATATCAATAAGTTATGCAATATTTGATTATTTTTTAGTTAGAAATGCAAGTGGTGACCTTGTTTTTTTGAGTAAGCCACAAATGTTCGGAAGAAATGCAAGCTCTCTTCGACATCGAATCGGGGATGATACACTTTTACTGCAGTAGGTGGGGAGGAATGGAGGAGATTATGTGATATTGATTTTTGAGTCAACTGAAAACCATTCGATAGAAATGCAAGATCACCTTGAAATCGAATCGGGGTGCGCGAGTGCAAGTGCACACTGCAGTATTGGGGAAAGGGTGGGGTGTTGAAAAATATTTATAAAGTGTAGACTTTTTTACATAATCATTCTCAACACTTTTCAAGACGACGAGTAGTACGTGTGTGTGTGTGTTTGTTAAAGTTTATAACTACGATGAATTCCAACGATATTAGTATTTTGGAAAAATTACTTACTGCTGACGAACATAGCAGTGTTGAAGTAGCAGCAGCATCAAAAGAGGACGATGACGTGATGGATTTGAATTTTGATATTGATGAATTCATTTTGATAAGTGCGGCTGAGGTGCCAGATCTGCAAGATGTTTCTATATCTCAATTGCCAACCAGTTCTCCACCTGTGATCTCTATTCCTGACCAAATCATTGAAAAGGCTCCTGTCATCCAAGTTCTTCAGGATATTCAGGTCCAGCCTCCAAAACGAAAGAGGAGATCTACACTTGACCTTCCCACCGCCACCACTCGAACTCTAAAACAAGATGCTACTTTGAACAGTTCCAAGCCGAGTACCTCGAAATCGTCGACATCGTCCTCCAAAGCTAAGGGAAGATCGAAAAAGAAGGATGCATCTTCGAAAATTACATCCACAGCCATTGGATCGCTAGCTTCGCATGTGCCACTGCAAATTTATACTCAGAAGAGAAATATTGCAGAACGTAAGATCGATGAATCCAACAATACCATCACAATGTGTGCTCAAGCTGATGAAGAATTAGATGAAGAAGTTGCAGTCGCGTATAAAATGGATAAAGAGATTGCTGAAATGCAAAAGAAGTCTGATGCCATCAAACAAAGGGTGGATAGAGATAGAAAATACAACACCAGCATTCGAAAGCAAGCAGAAATGGCTAGGCTGGAATCGATCCAATCCTATGATGCAATGACATCAATTCTCGAAGAATGGCAAAAAGAGCTGAACAATTGTCTTTTGAGTGAAAGTGATTAAGTACATGTTTTTTTGTAATGTTGTATATGATTTTTTTGTTGTTGTAATATTGTTTCCTCACGATTTTTTATATGATAATAAAACAAATTTTACAATATATTTTTCATTTCGATACCAAATATCATTAAATGCTAAACACTCGCATTTTTTTAATCTGTGAATTGTTTTCATTGGAAACAACCTAGCCACTTGACAAACACTCTATTTCCTTTATTCTTCAATATCTTCTCGGCCAACATTGAGATTTTGTGTTTTCTTCAATTCAACTTCATAGAAACAACATTGAATGAGATTCTTATCCATATGTCTTTGAGAATGTATGTTTTTGGATATGTGCTGTTAATTTTCACGATCTTGAATAATTCCGTGGTGAAACTGGCTTCGAAACCCTTTTCGAATTTTAAAGTTAATACTTTATTTTCATCTTTCTATACTATTATTGAGTATTTTGAAACAAGCAGGTTATTAACCGATTGCAAATCAGTCTGACGAATTTTTGAAATTGTAAAAAATATTTTGCCGAATTTTTGAAATTGTAAAAAAATATTTCTGAAGTTATCTTTTCAAAAGTAGTTACTTTAGGAAATATTAATAAAAACATTAATAAATATTATAAAATTAGTCTGGTGCATATTTGTCGGTATTAACTTTGTCTGGCAAGTAAATGAAGCGTCGCGATGCCATAGCGATTGCTAAACAGGTGCCAGAATCGTTATTCCGTTTTAAGCGCAACTTAAACTAACGAATAAATATTATTTCAAGTTTTAGAAAAAGCACCTCTGAAAAATGCATGTGATCTTCAGGGCTAGGGGATTGCTTTTGAGAAAATTGTTGTATATAACTAATTTTATTCTATGCCCTCTCAATGTGATATTTCTGAATGGAGCAATTATGATGAAATTTTTTGTATGAGTTTCATAAACACAATTCTATATGGGGGAACTCATTGGTTTCAGACATAACTTCTGATTAACAACGAATTCACGCACACATTTTATAAGGAATAAACCCCCCCCACCACACTGAGTGTTATCGAATAAAACATTCCAACCAATCTTGCAACACATCAAGAATCAAGGACAAATTGAAAAAATCCATTTTCCAAATCTAGCAAACTTCAATCTACATGGAATGATTCTCTCATAAACAAGGTCGACATGTGAGCCAGTGTGTGCCCTCCCACTTGATTTGATTTCATAATACACATACTAGAAAAAATCAATAGTCCTATTACGCAGTGTCCAAGGTCATGCAAATCGCCTTGAATCATCGCAGAGTTGTTGAAGACTTTGAAAAAATCAATAAACCTGTGGCGTTGATGTTGACTCGAAAGCCGTGCACACCCCCCCCATTGATGAATCATCTCAGTGGTTAGGGTGATTGAAGAATATGAAAAGTAACGCTGATGCTAGTTCATGCATACTGAAATGAATGCGCGATCCCTTTCCCATCGAATTCGATTTCATAATACACATACGCAGTGTCCAAGGTCATGCAAATCGCCTTGAATCATCGCAGAGTTGTTGAAGACTTTGAAAAAATCAATAAACCTGTGGCGTTGATGTTGACTCGAAAGCCGTGCACACCCCCCCATTGATGAATCATCTCAGTGGTTAGGGTGATTGAAGAATATGAAAAGTAACGCTGATGCTAGTTCGAAGGTTATGCACCACACTCTCATGCATACTGAAATGAATGCGCGATTCCTTTCCCATCGACTAGCGTTACAAGGTCAACGAGAAATGAATCCCCAAGGTCATGCAAACACCACACTATCACCAGGGCACTTCAATGTCAATGATACACGACCTTCAACCTCCCCATCTCAAGGTTACTTCAAGGTTAACACATACACACATAGCCAACCCCCCCTTCTCAAGGGCGTGCATTGGGGGGGTCAAGGTCATGGGGAGGGGGGGTGCCCTAGAACCGGCTCAAAACCACTACTGATATGAGGTTGGATTTAAAAAAATTGATGAATTGTTTGGAGTTTCATTCAAAAAGTGTTCAGGTATGTTAGTTTCCTCTATATTTCCTGCCATTTTCAATCCTAAATTAATAAAGAATTCATTGAAAGTATCTGCTTTTTTTTTATTGTCAGTTATTGGCTCAGTTTTTTCATTTCTAATTCTGATGTCTTCTATATTTTTAGTAGATTTTTTTCCTGATATGTCGTTAATTATTTTCCAAATTTTTTTATAATTTCCCCTTGCATCCTTTATTTTACTTTGATATTCATTTTTTTTTTTTTTAGAATTTAGTTTATTTCTGTACTCTCTATACTGATTTTCTAGTTGAATATTGTGATTTTTTAGCAGCTTCTTTTTAAGTTTGTCTCTTTCATTAATAGAGGTAATCAGACCCGATGTAATCCATGGTTTTATTTTATTATATTTTTTTGGTTGAAAAATGTTTGTGGTAGTCGTGTTACTTATGTAGTTATTCAGTTTATCTATAAAGAGATTGTATGATTCTTGCACTTGTTCACTTGATAATACCTCCCTCCAATTTTCTTTACTCAAAATTCATTCAATTTTTATAATTAATTTTTTCATTATTTGGTCTCTTTCAGCATTGGACGAATGACTTTCATGGTCGGAAAGTGAGATTGAAATGATTGGCGTGAAATGATCTGTTATGTCAGTATTAATGATGTAAGGGTCGATTTGGATTTTATTTTCTAAGCATTTTTCTTTTCTTATAAAGATATGATCAATAGCAGATTCAGAATTCTGTGTGACTCTAGTTGGTTTGTTAATATATGATATGAAACCCTTCAAGTTCAAAACATTAAAATATCTGTTTGTATCAGGTTGTTCCGTTTGAAGTAAGTTTATATTTATATCTCCCGCGTATATTTCTAAATTTTGCTTTTTCAAGTTTTCCAAATATATTTCTAGATCAGTTATGTAACTTTGAACATTTGTTGCCGGTGACCTGTAAAAAGCTGTTATACCTATTGTATTGTGTGAATGTAAGAGTTTATTTGTGAAAGTTATCCTGAGAAATTTGGTTTCGTTTATTGGTGATATTTCGACAATAGCAGAAAGGCTACTTTTTGTATATACAACTACTCCATCACATTTATTGACTGTTGATTATTATAATGTATATTATAGTTTGGAATAGAAAAATCACTTACATTTTCAATCTTTCTTGTTTCCGATAGAATGATTACGTCTAGGAGATCTTCTGCCATTTGGATATGTATTAGTAATTCATTGTAATGTTTCTGTAGACTTCGTATATTGAAGTGGGCGATACCGATACCTCTTTTGCTTCCGCCGGTTCTACCTTGTACATATTGTTGAAAATTATCTAGTATTTTTGTGTCAATTTGTATGTTTTCATCTAGTACATCCAAAAGATCTAACATATAAGTATAACTGATTAGGGCACTGAGATACCCCTTAACGATTAAGTTATTTTTATGATACGGTGTAAAATAAAAATTTTTGAAACGAATTTTGAAAAGAAATGAAATCGAATGAGTGTAATTAATAATAAAAACAGTAATAGTAATGATAATAGTTTATAATGAAATACAAATTTAAGTTTGAGATTAAAGAAAAAAAGAAATTAAAAAAATAATTTATATAATTTAGGTGTCTTCTTTGCCAATAATGCGTATATAGTCTGTTTTGTTTTTTATAATGGACACTTGATTATTTGCTTGAAGATAAATTCTCCCATTTCCAGTCCATACGTTTTTTAATCCAAATTTTTCGATACATTTATTCAGCATTTGAACCCTCATAGTAGTGAGATCTTCTCTTATTACAACACCTGTTCCCTTGAGTAATTTTTTTCTTGAATAAATTCCTTCTTTTGCGTCGAGATTTTTCAGTTTGAGGAAGATTCCCTATTTTTTGTATCACTTCGTTTACCAATCGGTAGCCATTCATTTCTTCGTTTCTTAAATTCAAAGACATCTTGGAGTTGAGAAAATTTATTATTTCCTCTCTTGTATTTTCTTGGTATTTTTCTTTAAAACTAAATATTCTAAGATTGGCCTTTCTGTTTTCCTGGTCAATTTTCTCCATAGTTTCTTCGATCTTCTCCTTTTCCACGTTTAATTTATATTCAAGAGTTTTCACTTTGTTTTTACAATCCGATTTCAGTTCAGTAAATTTATTCAGAAGCTCCGCCACTGTCACTTCCAACTGTGATAATTTCTTCTCCAGAGTTTTTTCGGTCACATTGTTCACTATAGTTTTAATGAAAGAGTCGCTTTTTATACACTTGTTAATGGCATGGCCAACTGCTGTTTCTATTTCATCTCTTATTTCGCGTGTCAAAACCATATTTGCTTATTTTTTTCACTACTTGAGACAAGGCTATTGACTTTTTTCACTCACTGACAATTTAGAAATTGTTTTATTGATTGAAACACCGTTATTTATACTAATTTTGGGGAGCTCAGTTAACACGCAGCTATTCAGTGTAGTGTAGGCTTAAATTCGTTCCATTTATTTTATTAAAAGTTTTCGCAATCGCCATCGTCTATTGACACTGCCTCTATCGAAATCTTTCGCAATGAAACTAAAAGGCCCATTTAGAAGTGTCGTGATTTAATAGTTTACATCTGAAACCCGCCTATAGAAACATAAAGAGTGTCCCATTTCTAAGGATTTTTATTACAGATATGTTTTCCATTGTAATCAACATGCCGGGGCGACGGGGGAGGATTACCTGACCCCCACACAGAGAGCGCAAAGACAAGTGAAAAAGCTCAAGTACCTCCTGCTCCAGGCCAAGAAAGACTTGGATGAAAAAGATAGTGATATTCTGAAACTTACCAAAGAAGTAGTGGAACTAAGACTGTATAAGGCTGCGTTGAATTCGCCAGAAGATAAATCAAACTCTAGGTGAGTTATTTTTTTTTGCTTCTGCTTCAAACGTCTGTTAAATAGCATCGATTTTCGTTTGGTTTCAAAGGAAAAACTACGAGAGGGTTAATTGGATGTAACAATAGCAGGAATATATATTTTCAAAACAATATACAGTGTCCGCCAAAATCTTGGAACCATATCGAATTGTTTTTTATTAATAGTTTCTCGGAAAATTTCATTCTTTATAAAAGTTGGTGCATTTAATTAGACTAAATACACGCATAGCCGTTATTATCATGTGGCGTGCGGCTAAGCGGATATCGGGCGATATTCTAAATTCGTTATAGAGGAGTAAAGTGGAAAATATCGAAATATGTTATTGAAAAAAGTTGGTTGCAAATAAAAGTAATTCCCAGTTATCCAGTTTAGTTTACCAATTACTAATTTCAATAACTGCTTAATGAGTTGGCCTCATTTTTTAATTGGAAATAATGGACAATAATTTTTGCGTAGTAAATTACTAAATTAGCACAAATTGTCTGTAAAAGCAATCAACTGATCTAACAAAATCTTGAAAATGAGACCAAAAAAACAGTAATGGAAAAATAATGAAATAAAGCCAGGATCCTTAAAAAAGCGGTCAATCTTTATTAGAAAAATATTTGCTGAATAATTAATAACCACAAAATAAATATTCAAATTAAGACTTGGTGGGTAGGTGCGCCTACCTAACTGGATAAGTGGGAATATCTTTTGATTTCTAACAACTTTTTTTAATAATATTTTGCGACATTTTCCATAGTAATGTCACTTTACTCTATAGTAAATTTAGAATGTCGGCTGATTGCTGCTTAGCCGCATGCCACTGATAATAACGGCTATGCGCGTATTTAGTCTAATTGAATGCACCAACTTTTATAAAGAATGAAATTTTCTGAGAAACTATTAATAAAAAAAAATTCCATATGGTTCCAAGATTTTGGCGGACACTGCCTATATACCGGGTGATTCTCTAAGGTGGCTCACCCCTATAACTTTTTTATTATTGAAGATAGAAAAACTAAATTTTGGGGTTGTATATTATAGTTCAATTTAAATTTTTTGACATTTACTTGCTTTGCCGTACTTCCGGTTTGACCGGAAATGACCCCAACTTTCGATTTTTAAATGGGTCATCCTATATATTTTTACTTATTTCGATCGAGAATGACATTCTGAATCCAACAACACCTCACTTGTCGATATTTGACAAATAAAGTCATTTTTATTCCAATTTTTATTTTTCGATCTAGAATGCCATGGGTCATGTAAATCGCTTCATTCTTGATCAAGTAACATGGGAAAAATACGTCTTTGAGACTTATGACTTCACAGTCGTTTTGAGATTTTTTTAAAAGTCGCAAATATGAATTTTTCCAGTTAACTTGATTTTTTCAAATGGAAAGGGGCTGGCTCGTCGGCTTTTTGTGGAAGATCATTTTCTTACGAATAATTTGATACCACACACTTTTACTTTATTTTCACTATTTTTCTGAATAATTGCAAGAAGCGATCATACCTAATAACAAATAATACGTATTCGGTATACTTATGCACTAAGTCCTGTTATTCTAGTTATCCGTGACAAACAATTGCAGCTGTTGCTAGGACTACCAAAACAAATAGACTAATGAATATGCTGTCACTTTTAAAGATGTATTTGTTGCGTAGTTTATAATTTGATATGGAAAATTATACTAGAAACGAGAAAATTGACTGTTGCTAATTTACGGAGAAGCAAAAAAGAATGCAACTGATGCAGCTCGAATTTATGCTCAGAGATTCCCTAATCGTCGCCATCCCACTCGGCATTATTTTCCAAAACTGGAAAGGAAAATGCAGAATGAACCAGAAGAAAAGGCCAATAACTTCATGGTCAGTGAAGAAAAAAAAATAGACGTGTTGGCCTATGTTGAAGTGAATTGTACGGCGTTAATTCGCCAAATTGTTTCTGAGTGTGATATAAGTTATTCGTCCGTTTGGAGAATTCTTCACAAATATAATTATCGATCATTCAGGTACCAACTACACCAACATCTTTACGATAACGACCACAACCGAAGATTAACTTATTGCAACTGGTTTTTCACTAAATACAGAAAAGATGTACGTTTTCCATTTGAAATTATTTATTCCAATGAAACTCGATTCACCAACTTGGATCTGTCCAATCGGAATAATGAAAGGTACTGGTCTCAAACAAATTGACATCTGATGCAAGATGGAAATTTTCAAGAGTGATTTGGTTTCAATTGCTGGATAGGTATTAACGGAGGAAAACTTTTGGGGCCAATAATTTTCGACGGACAACTTACTGCGGAAAGATATCTACAGTTCCTTAGAAATCAAATTCATGATTTCATTGAAGATTTGCCACTGGCTAACCAAGTTGATATCTATTTTCAACAAGCGCCACCTCACAATTCTCAAGTCGTAAGAGAACATCTGAATGACACCTTTCCAGAAAAGTGGATTGGCACTTATGGACCTATTCAGTGGTCTGCGAGGTACATTTTTAAATTGTCATATTTTTTCATAATGTATTATTTCTTTTTTATATTCTAGATCGCCAGATCTTACTCAGCTAGATTTTTATCTCTGGGGAACAATTAAAAATCAAGTGTATATCACATCATCAGCTACTCGTGAAGAAGTGGAGTATAAAGTAAGGGTGGCATTCCAGAACACCTCTGCGGAACAGCTAATTAATGTGGTGCGCGCAACAATTGAAAAAGTTGAACTTTGCCGTGATCAAGGAAAATTTAGAACCTTAATGGACTAATTTGCGACTTTTAAATAATTCTTAAAACGACTGTGACGTCATAAGCTTTAAAGTCGTATTTTTCCCATGTTACTTGATCAAGAATGAAGCGATTTACAGGATCCATGACATTCTAGATCGAAAAATAAAAATTGGAATAAAAATGACTTCATTTGTCAAATATTAACAAGTGAGGTGTTGTTGCATTTAGAATGTCATTCTCGATCTAAATAAGTAAAAATATTTAGGATGTCCCCTTTAAAAATCGAAAGTTGGGGTCATTTCCGGTCAAACCGGAAGTACGGCAAAGCAAGTAAATATGGCAAAAAATGTAAATTGAACTATAATACACAACTCCCAAGTTTCGTTATAGGGGTAAGTCATCTTGGAGAATCACCCGGTATATTGTTCCAAAAGAGGAAGTGCATTATGGAAATCAGCAAACACCCGCTTGCGATTTTCCCACAAAAGCCCGTTCTGCGTGAGAAGGTCCCGTTTCCTGAGGAAATCCTCAAAGGCCGCCTCTCGTGCCGTCTCCCAAGCGTCCTCACTGGAACGAGTGCCGAGATTCCTGCCATGAAAAAAAGACCTTCTCTTTCTGTAATTTCCATGGCAGGCGTCGAGCCCTCAGCCGCATTCCGGGATTTCGAATTCCAGCGACCGACTCCTCGCGACTGCGGAATCTACTCGGCCTAAAACTCCCATCTTTAATAATTCCGAGCGTATTTTTAATTATATCGAGAAGTTTTTCTAAATCTTTGAGTCTTTTATCCCCCCTCCCCATTCGTCTCGTCCGGTTCTCTAAAGCTTCCGCTACATCTAGCCAACGGAAGCCATGGAGATGCTTTCCACCACCCCTAAGTTTCTCCACGCAGGCCCCTTGATTATTTGAAAAATTTGGCCCCAATTTGGAAAATTCTGGATTTCGCGGAGGTTCCATTCGAAACGCATCTTGTCTCCCCATTATCTCACCAGATATGCCAGATGCCGACTGTAATCTATCTTCGGAAGCGACAGTCTCTTTTTGATAATTTCTAATTTAGTCCAATCGGCAGGATTTTTTTTCTGCATGAGGTTACAGTAGAGATTTTTTTTTCCACGTGATAAGTGGGTTGATCTTGAGTATACCTCTGAGTTGGCGCGGCACGGGGGGTGTGTTCAAGCGACCATCTTGGAAAATGCGTTCTATCATATATCTCCTAAACGGTTTGTCGGACGCAAACAATGCAGGAGATAATTTTTTAGATAATCAAATGTTCTTTCATTTCGTTTCGAATTTTTGTTTCTGTTCAATCAATATTTATGCGTGTTTTTGAGTCAAAGTTGGAACGCACGCTCTTTCTGCGAATAACTCAAAAACAATTGATCTTACGTGAAAAATAGTTTTATTAAAACTTGTAGAGCAGAAACTTTTTTCCTATCTACAATAGTTTTCGCAGAGTAGATAGCTAAACGAAAATTATTTACTTACAATGAGACTGAGGTAAGGAACAAGAACAGTGGAAAGGTAAACGAGGAGCAGCGAGATGATTTCCGGAGGAATTTGTTGTGAAATGAAAGGTAATTGGCAGGAAAGGGTTGAAGATAGGCAAAGGTAATAAAGGGATGAAGGATAATTGTCAGGGTGAATTCGGGAGAACTGTGGAGTGATTTACAGAGATAATTTGAGAGAAAGAATATTCAAGAACGACTAGGGGGTTTAAAGCCCGAAGGAAGGCTAGAAATGATTTGGAAATAAAAAAATAAAAATTAAGTATAATGAATGTTATTGCTATCTTTATTTGAATATTTCTTTACATAATCGATAATATTTATTCTAATTTCTTTATATTATTATGTACATTATAATAGGTTAAAATACATTAGTAATTCACATTATTTATACTATTCTTCTAAAAAGATGTCGTCAGCTCTGATATCATCATCATAATCATCAATATTGTCAAAATTGTACTGCGAATATTACATATAATGGAACATTTGAGTCCAGCTTTTCGACAACCACCACATGAAGCCCCGCATTTTCCATTGCATTTACATTTAATGAAACTTATTGCAGTTTCATTAAATCAGGTGCTGCGGGTGGCATAGTGTTGGAGATTGGTTCTAGACCCTGTGTTGTTTGTTTCCAACCCTATTCTTCAGGGTCTAGGCTCATTCCAAGCCATGTTTGAACTTGATAAGTTCGGAGAGTGTGTAGTCTGGCTGCGGCGTACGTTGGTAGTAGTTACGATAAATTCACTGTAGTCTTCGTTGCTGATTTTGCGAATTTTGAACGTACGGAAATGACTTGTTTACACCAAGCGTCAAGCGCTTCCGTAAGGCTCTTTACAGCTGCTACAATATGGCATCACTACCCCCTACAACGTCAATTTACCTGTTCCTTGCATCTGTCTCATTATATGTAAGTTATTTTCGTTTGACTATCTACTGTGCGAAGATATTGTAGATAGCAAAGAAGTTCAGAACAAAATTTGAAGATAATTTTCTGCTCTACAACTTTTAATATAACTATTTTTCACGTAGGATCAATTGTTTTTGAGTTATTCGCAGAAAAAGCACGCGTTCCAACTTTGACTCGAAAACTATCGAAAAATATTAAAAGAATATTTGATTATTAAAAAAAAAGATATCTTGTATTTTTCGCGTCCGACAAACCGTTTAGGAGATATATGACAAAACGCGTTTTCCAAGATAGCCGCTAACGCACACCCCCCCGTGCCGCGCCAACTCAGAGTTTATACTCAGGATCAACCCCTCAATCACGAGGAAAAAAAATCGCTACTGTAGCCTTATGTTTTACGGCGGCCATTTTTCTTCCATGCCGACTGAACTATTTCTTAATTTGCTAGCCATGTCGGTCAGCTCGCCAACAGAGTCTACTACGAAATGACTTTTTGTTTAACATTTTTGAAAAATCCCGAAGTGGGTTTTGCGGTATACAAATCATTGAAAAATTCGAAAGAGGGTTTTTCACGCAAATATCAAAGGGAGATTTTCAAGATGTTTCCATATCTGTGGACTCGCCTCTCGCGATCCCATTTCGATTGAATACAAAATATTGCCAGGAAACATATTTACAATTTTTCGCGGAGTGTTTAAAGTCCTGAACTGAATCTGATTTTGGCGTCGAGACTCGAGTCATCATCATCATTATTTTAAAAAAAAGCCGAACAAATTTTCGATTCATGCTCCTCAAACCTAATAAGTGAACTTAGACGGGCTCGTCTACCAAGAAAGCGGCTTTTGGAAAGCGTGCAGAATCTAATAATTCATTAGACAGATTTGTTGCGAATTCTGTCTGTGTGTCTGTAGGCAAACAACTCTGGCGAGTCGTGCCTACTGGAGTTGGAATAATAGAGAAACGTGTCGATTCCTTTCGTGGATTTTTCCATGACCGTAAATACCGAATGCCAGTGAAAATTTACAATTGAAAATAATTTTTCATCGCCTAACAGAGGTATGGAATTTCGGAAATGAATGTTGGGTTTTGTGAGGAATAACGATGTGCAATTATAATTCAAAAGTACTGAAAAAATGCCGCAAGACCTTGGAGGACTGGAGGAGGAAGGATCACGTTTTTTCATAACTAGGGTGGATAACGAGCGTAGTGAATCGCGTCTAACTTGGAAATTTAACTTTAACTTGTTATTCCAAAAGCAACACAGGAAGGTTCCTAATCGATGCCGGATTTCTGTGGAAAGTAGAAACGTGAATTGTTGCTCCAGTTCCAAGGGGGTGCACCTTGGTCGAGAACTCTCAAGAAGTCCCTAATGATGTCTTGACAGGCAAGGAATCTTTCACCTCAATAGATCTAGACTCGTAGTAACTAACTTGCCCTGGGACAAATTAATCTCTAGAGTCCCTTTTATTGAGTTAATACCTGATAGAGAGCGACAAAGTAAAGATTCTCGGAGTTTTCTTTCTTCTTCCAGTCGTCTCCTTGAAGTATATTCTCAAGACTTGTAGAAAATCGCCGATCTGTGAAAATATTCTTCCTCCACCTTCACCATCACCGTAGACAGGCAGAAACGAATCCTCTTGTTCTGACATTTCTTGCACTTTTCAGGCAGAAAATCCGAATCATGTTATCTTCAAACGTAGATCCCTCACGTTGAAATGTACGATGTGGAACGCGTGATAGTCCAACAACCACTCGACGAGAACTCAGACCTGACGACTAGAAATGGGAAATAAAAAACATCTGTCTGAAAAAAAAAATCTGATTGGTCTAGAGTTCCTAAATTCGCCGGTAACTCACTCGGCTACAGCGCCAAGACCATTAAAAATATGCATAACACGGCACGAGCATGTTATTGTGCTGAATCACATTTGATTCCGTTCCAAGGAGCTTCCTTAGATTCTAAACTAACTTGTGCAATAAAAACTTCATTCTCCGTTCAGAAATCAAACCGCAAATGTCCTATAATATTATTTAAGCCAATCCAACTCCGAAATTTTCTCACTCAGATAAAATAAAGAAGGTTTTTAACACCCTGTATCTCCGTTTTGGTTATAGGTTTTAGAAAAACTATTTTCAGCAAAAAAGTACCGGTTTTCATTCCTCTTTAAAATGCCATAGAACGTGCAAAGTGCAACTGCGTGTAAAAAAGTTTTTCATTTGGTCAAAATTAGTAGACATAAATCATGTCCCAAACGAAAGTAAGCTATGTACAGCATGTTTTACATGCCTAGAGCTGCGTAAAAGTTAGAGATGAAGTTTTATCGTGATCAAAAGGCGATTTTCGTAACAATATATTTATATACATATATTTCTGACTTTTCATGGACGATATTTTTTCAGTGATGCTGTAACTGTGAGAGAAAATACAAGTGATGAAACTACCCCCGTAGAATCAGTAGATAACGCGATCCAAAATAGTAGAAATGAATTCAATAGTTCTTACGCAGATTCCGGCCATTTTGAAGACTTTACAGGATCGTCCGTTCATTCTAAGGAGTCAGTGATATTTGATGAGAGTAAATCAGTGAGTATACTCATAGTTTCTATCAATATTTTTACGACATTATTGAAATTTTGTGATATCCGATTGAAAAAGTGCAATCAATTCGAATATGCAGCTTCATTCTCTTCTAAAATGTTTCAAAATTAAAATTTGATATTTTTGGGTAAGCTGCTTATTTCTGTATTTTTTTTCAATGGTTATACCTTGCCACTTACATTCAACACCCTGTAGTGATTTTTAGATGTATTTCTATTTTGGTCCGATATATATTTAATTGTTGAATTGATTTTTTGAAGAAAATTATTCATGAGTAATAATTTCAATTCGTCTGTAAATTTATATTGGGGAACTCATATCCAGTTGATGAAATCATCTCAGCGGATGCAGCTGAAAAAATGAAATGATAGCTCATCAAGAGAATTGATTGTTACAGCATATCGAACTTATCTCAGTGTGATTCCAATATTTTGTCTCTCCTTGTGCCTGTTCTAAAGTAGAAATGAAGTTTTATCGTGTCGTGCAGCCTTTTGGATTTCACAACGTGGAGACAATCAATAAGGCTACTTTGACCGATTTCGAAACGACCGAATACGATTCGGAACGAAACAAACTGATAGAAGAGTACGAAAGGCGAATTCAAGAGCTGGTCAGGACTCACGAAGAGGATACATTGCAAATGAAGCAAAAACACAACGACAAAATCGAAGAACTCCTCCAGAGAATAACGGAAATCAACACCAGGTAAGCATAACAGTGAATATGTCCCATCGAATTTTGCCTTTTTTACATTTGATTCCATCCTGTCGTTCTGCCGACATGAAAACAAGAATTTCAATAAATAAAATCGAATAACCAAAAATAAAGATTAATAATTTGTAAGTTTCTTATTATTATTGTGGTAAAAGATTCTACTCTTTTATTTTTTTATGTTGAAACATTCAAAAGTGAAATCAATGGGCAAGGACACGAAATTTTCAAAATATTTTTAATGGATTTTACAGCTTGTTAAAATTCTGTTGGTAATTTTCTTTTTTGTTTTTAATTTTCTAAAACTTAAAAAAATGTTGTGACGTATTCACCCGATCAACCAATCCTACAACCATTGTTTTTGACAGAGTGATCTTGATGACTTAACTCGGATTTGATTTCGGATCCACTTCGGAATGAATTGTTTCCTAAAAGCGCGCGGCTTTTATATCTCGAGGCAGGTGCACTGCGAACAAAGACTGCTCTCCACTTTTGGTAATTATGTCTGTCAACGGGTGTATACATGTCTTTTTAAACAAAGAACTTTTGATTTGATTTGAGTCACGGTTGCGTTTAGACGCTAATTATAGCTTCCAGAAGGTTGATATATGTATAATTCACGTTTCTAACGTCCGTGGAACATCTGTAATCAATTTTTATTATTACGTGGTGCGATATAGGTTCATGAACTTTTAAGGTAGTTCCGCCAAGAGACAGTTGAATAAGGAAATTATTTTAGACGGAATCGAAAAATTTCAAAGGACTTTTCGATTTAAAACGCGAAAAAATTATTTTTTTGTAGGGGGCACTTGCCCCCCCAATCGACTCTAGAAAATTTCTTCGTTATAGAAGTCGGCGACTCAAAAATTTGATGTCTCCGAAAAACGCAGCAAAAAAAAAATTTCAGACCCGGACCCCCCTCACTAGAAATCATACATCACGGGAAAAAATTATCGTTTTTCGATAAAACTTCAATGGACTTTTTTGTAGTACTCTTTTTGAACTTTTTTTTTTGGGGAAGGGTGGGGTATCCTTAAAATCGATGGGGTCAACTAGGAGAAGGAGTTTTTTTTCACGTTCAGACCCTCAAATGGTCCCCCGTCCTTCTTTAAAAAGTCCCCTGGCACAATCCGCATTTCTCTACGACCCCCCCCCCCCCTTTAGGCTGTGCGCTTCCCCGTGGACTATTTTGAATAACGAGAGTAGTTTTGATTATGTCTGTCAAACTAGATGGTCAATCACTTTGATTTTTTTTCACAATATCTGTGATATCCTGCCCTAGCTCCTCCTCGTTTTTCATAAACTTCTTAATTTTAGTACTAACGGTAGAATTAATAATGTGCTGTTTGCCTATGCATGGTCCATATGTTACGTGTTGAGTCAACTTCAATTATATATATATATATATATATATATATATATATATATATCGGGTTCGGGATGGTGAAACTTCTTTCATAGAGGTGTTGTTCACATGTTAAACAATACGTATGCCAAATTTTAATAATTCAACTGTCTCATGGCGGAACTACCTTAATGGTGTCCACATGTTATAACGTGACCTATCTAGACAACTAAATCATACATTTTGTGAGTTCATACTCTCCCCTTTGATTGTTTTCACAGCTCTGTTTCCCATAATTTATATTTTATTACTTTTTTGTCTGGAAAATACCTGTTTTCAATTTCTTTTAATTAGAGGTTTATTTGTTTCAGGATTTTTTTCATCTTATGATTAATCAAACGTGTGATTCGGGCAATTGTTTGAACAAATTCAATAACTGGCCTATTTCTTTTGCTAGAAAAATATACCTGTATATACAGGGCATGACATAACAAATTATTGCTATTTTCATGTGGTATCAACATTTTAGATGTACAGAACCTTCAACACGTACTGTAGACAGAGATACATATTTTCCAGTAAGTGTCCAGAACAGTTTTTTGGAGCTGTTCACAATGTACTCACTCTTGGATATAGCGAATCGTTCCACCCCTCTACACGTGCCCGTTAACTTTACCATACATGTCTTCGGATCATGGATATGTCCTCTGCGGGACGGCCTCTATGTCCCAATCGAGTTCTTGTACTAACGGTACGCTTCAGGACATGATCTTTCGGTATATGTTCTTGTGTTGTTAGGGATATGATTACAGAACTATAACATAGATAATATAGTTCTGTGGATATTAATAGTCGACATCACTAATTTCTGGAAAAAATACCACAATGTCCAGAGCGATGAGAAAAGTAATTGGATTTTTTTTCGAAGTAGTTTTTCAAAAAAAAATCCCAAAGAAATGCGTAACGTAACAAGTTCAGATCCAAGATAATTACAGAGTTGCCCAGCGTTATTTATAATATTTCTTTAAAATGTGAGCAGGCCGGAAAAATAATTGAGATAGCTATCAAATTTTTTATTTTGATATAACACATGCTGACACAAGTTCTGTTTCATTCATAGGATGAAACAGAATAACATTTCCTCAGAAATTTCGCAAAATAGTGACACTGGCAACACGCTGATCGCGAATAGTGCCAGAAATTACATAGTTGCCAAGCGTTATTCATAATATTTCTTTACAATGAGAGCTGTCCGAAAAAATACTGACAGCACTCGGTATACATACATATTATTCAAGAATAACTAAATCAAGGACAGCTATCGAATACGAAGTCTCCATTTCAATATAACACATGCTGACATAAGTTCTGATTTATTCATGGGATGAAAGAGAATAACGTTTCCTAAGAGAAGTTCCGCGAAATAGTGACACTGGCAACTCGGGAAAATGCCAAATCAATGGAATTATGACGTCAAAAGAAGCGGGAATAACGCTGTGTTTGAATGTCTCACTGATTTGAGGGTTTTAGAGCAGCGTTTATTCGAATATTACACAATATCTTCTAGGAAAAACTATGCATATATAATATTGTATCACTATATTTCAACTTCAAGCACATATGAAGCAAATTTGTGAGTTTGTGATCTCGCCTATTATAAGGGCACCGTTCAATGTTATAATTTATGTTGATTTTTTACAAGGTACTGGCAGTTGGTTCCCGAATTAGAAACCGCAAAAGACAGATTAAAAGAACTGGAACAACAACTGGAAGAAGCCAGCAAAAAATTGGAAGAGCAAGAAGATTCAGCACAAAAATCTCAATCAGCTGATGAATTGGACCGGACAAATAAGGTACCTGACTTTTTGACCCTGCATTATCAATCCCTTTTGTTTCAACATATCCAGCAGTCATAATTACAATTCTTTTTCATTTGTAGGCTATATCATTGGCACATCAGAATCCTAATAGGATATCGGTTCCAGAGTTATTACAGGAGTTACAAGTTACTAAAAATGAATTGGAGAATATAAGAGTAAGTTGTTTATAAAAAATTGATAGAATATTCGCAAAATGCCTATTCTCCACTATGAGATTTGTATCGCCACCACGGTATCATGCAACATGTAGCGATACCGATCTCATCGTCTGTGGGCGCCTTTCAGGTCCCCACAGACGGTGAGATCTGTATCGCAACATGTCGCGATACAAGTGGTGATACAAGTATATGAGATTTGTATCAAGTATCAACGTCTTCACACACGGTGATACGAAATCGTGAAACATTATTATTTAGAAGCAAGTGGTACTGATACCGTGATACTGATACAACCACACACACGATGAGATTTGTATCGCCACCACGGTATCATGCAACATGTAGCGATACCGATCTCATCGTCTGTGGGCGCCTTTCAGGTCCCCACAGACGGTGAGATCTGTATCGCAACATGTCGCGATACAAGTGGCGATACAAGTATATGAGATTTGTATCAAGTATCAACGTCTTCACACACGGTGATACAAAATCGTGAAACATTATTTATTTAGAAGCAAGTGGTACTGATACCGTGATACTGATACAACCACACACACGATGAGATTTGTATCGCCACCACGGTATCATGCAACATGTAGCGATACCGATCTCATCGTCTGTGGGCGCCTTTCAGGTCCCCACAGACGGTGAGATCTGTATCGCAACATGTCGCGATACAAGTGGCGATACAAGTATATGAGATTTGTATCAAGTATCAACGTCTCCACACACGGTGATACGGAATCGTGAAACATCATTTATTTACAAGAACGTGTATCGCCGTTTCACGACAGTGATTGAGACGGTGATACTGATACCGTGATACTGATACAACCACACACACGATGAGATTTGTATCGCTACTACGGTATCATGCAACATGTATCGATACAGATCTCACGGTCGATGGGGGCCTTTACATTAGATGCTCATATAAAATTCATCTTCTGTCCGTGTTCGTGTCTGAAGCTATGTGCATATTCGGGCGCGTTTTTCAGATTTCGGAAATCCGATTTAGATAACGGAATTATGTCTTAGGTCTTGGAATTCCGACTAGAAATCATGTGTACGTATATTATTGAATAAGTCATAATATACAGAGAGTCCTACAGAAAAAAACTTAATTCTGGGATATAAAATTAGCAAGTTTGCGATGCTGATGCGATTATTTTGTAATAATATAAAAGAATGCACGGATATAAAAAAAAGTTACACCAGGATTGGAAAATAATTGTTTTTTACTGATATTGAAAAAAACGAAGGTTCCAGAAAAAAAACAAATTTAGGATTTTCAATCATATTTCATAGATAGGTTATAACATATATATGGCTTATTTGAGATAGTTGAGGTTATGTCATTGTTTTGTTCTAATTAAAAAATAGAAATGATAAAATAAAGTTTAATACACAGAATAAGCTAGGTCAAACAATTAAAGAAATTATGTTTTTTCTTCTTAGTGCATTTATATAAAAGCTTGTCTTAATTTCTTTGTAATCATTTCTATTCAATTATTTTTAGTTATTCATGAAATCCATCATTTCATTGAATTCTGACAAAAATTGATAATTTCCGACCCCAAAAAAAACACATACCAATTTTGAATGGAATCGGGCCATAATAATAAAATGCGTCGCCATCTTGAATTTACGAATTTTGACAAAAAAATCATGATGCCCGACCCCAAAAACCCCCTCTCACCAATTGTGAATGGAATCGGGCATCGGGCTATAATCACAAAACTCGTCGTCATCTTGACTTCGTGGATATTGACAAAAAAACATTATCTCCGATTCCAAAAACTCCCACATACCAATTTTTATTGGTCGCCATATTGGTGCCGTCATATTAAATTTATGAATTTTGACAAAAAATTCGTGATGTCTGTCCCCGAAAACCCCAACATACCAATTTTGAATAGAATCGAACCATCACAAAACTCGTCCGCCATCTTGAATTTATAAATTTCGACAAAAAATTCATAAGAAAAATCCCAGATACGAATTTTTAATAGAATCCGGCGATAATTACCTTTCTAATTTTTCTCCTACAAAAAATCCATAATACATTGTCACCGGAATTATCAACACCTGCCAAATTTTTCGTTAATCGGACAACTAGAAGTGGATCAAAATTCACTTGCAAGAAGTTAAATAAAAGTTTGTAATAACTATTTCTGAACGTGGTGACATTTTATTTTATCCCCCTGGGACAAGATCAAGTGGCAGAGGTAATATAAGCTGAATTACTCAGTGTGATCTACAATATAAACATGATATTATAAATAAGTAATATTTAAAAAGTACCTAAACCTACCACTACATTATATGTTTTATCTCTCTCTGATAATCATCAAATCGGCATCATTTTGCATTGTTTTGCAATGATTGATTCCAATGCATTTTCTCCATTCTTAATTATTTTATTGTCATTTCCCAGAAACTCGTTAATGCTAGATAGCTTAAAAACGAGTTTTGAAGTCATTCTAACCTAGAGTTTTGAAAATAAAACGAGAAATATTGAAGCAAAACGTACAGAATAATAATCAAAACAAAACAATGACATAACCTCAACTCTTTTAAATAAGCCATAAATATGTTATAATCCTTACCTCTCTACAAAATATGATGGGAATTCCTAAATTTGGTCTTACGTTAACAAAATATTAATATATGGGCCCTTTATTTATAAAACAATCACGAATAACTGAAAAATAAAAATTCCTTATGGGCATTTAACATGCATTTGCATTTTCGATGGAAAGGTTCGTAAGCTCCTCCCTTTTGTGACGTCATGTTTGATTTCTAGATATTTTTTTGACAGTTCTTGCAGTGATTTCACACAACTAACGGCACAAACAAAAATAAACAAAACAATATTTAGGAATTTTTAATGACAAAATTAGCCATTATGACCAAAACTGAGATATGCCTTGCATATATTTTCAATTTCAATACAATATTCTACAAAAATTAGGGAAATTGAATATTCGTGAAAAAAATATAGGTTGGCAACTTGAACGAAACTCCCCCATTTAACTTTTTCACTAACCGTCAGATTGATTTGCATGAAAAAATAAACATAAATAATATAATAATGACAACAATAAGCTCTTTGTTTTTTCCATGGCAGACTTGTTTATTTTGGCGGCAAAATATTTTCAGTACAGAGAAATAATGTGTTTTTTTTATCTTCAAATTAATTCTTTAATTTGCTTTACTAATCTGGGATTTTTTGCCAAAAAATGGAAGAAAATAATTTACGCAATAATAATGAGACAGAATATCATGGATACAGAAAAGGTGTAGATTTTGAATAATAATATTATTCTAATAGATATTTTCCCACACCCATCACTGTGCTGGTGTTGATGGGTCAAGTCAAGTCACCCTTCATCGACAACAACTGGAATTATTATGTTTTTATCTTTGCATACATTTAGAGCACTAAATCACGAAACAATCCTTTTTCCTTGAAATTTGGCTAGATATTTTCATTATCTGTAACTAATTTCCTTAAAAGTTTTCGATATCTTGAAAAATAAGTTGGTGATGACAAAATGAACAATTTCATATGAAATATGGAGCATTTCTGTAGTATCAAACGAATGGAAATACTACGAATCCTCAGTTCCTCCTTCTTCAGACTATTTCAATCAATAACAAATCAAAATGTGCGTCGTGACGAACAATCACATCAGTTTAATACCTACTGGCTCGGAGCTTGCGATGACAAAATAAACAATTTCATATGAAATATGGATCATTCCTGTAGTATGGAACGAATAGTAATATTACGAATTAGTTTAGTCTTGGCCTATTTTGCAGATATTTGTAATTTTTCACTTATTGTTACGCCACTGGTACCTTTTAAAAAATATATTGTACATTTTGAACGATGCACCTACTTAAAGCAGAAATAAAATTTTCTGAGAAATCAAAAATAAAGAAGTTTACCACATGTATCCAACTTTATGGCGGACACTGCATATAACATCGGAATCGGATATTATAATTTGAAAAAGCAAATCACATAAACTGATGAATAAAATGTAAAGAAGTAATACAATAAAAAAACAATATATACAATTATGATATAAAAAATGTGAACAACTCTTACCTTCCTTACAGGAATTCAATAAAGGAAAGAACTCAGTAGCTTATTGTAAATTTACAACAAACTTTCCGAAAACATATCAATGAATGTAGTTTCAAAAACTCGAAATATGTTTTTATACTGATGTTTATGAATGTGTACTTCATATTGTTATTAATTGATTATTTTAAATTAATTTAATAATTCTCAATTTTTTTAAATTATTTTTTTTCTAAAGCCGGCGTCTTATGGCGCTAGACTTGACGAGCTTGGCTTTTGGGATTGTGCTCGGTGCACAGGAATGAGGTTTGAGCAATCTCGAGCCTGATCAGTCTCACAGCATGTATAATTTCACCGACTCATCATGTATCAGTGGCTAGAAGTTGGTACACGAGCCTAGGAAGGGATACATTATCCAGTGCAGCAGCAATAGATAGCGCCGATGAGAGGATAGCATGTGCAGCAGCGTATTTTTAAATGCATAATTTTTCTTTCTCATATAAATCTGTGAATTCAATACTTGCTTCTGAATTCCATCCCATGTTGATACACAATAATAAAAACAACATTGGGCTATGCTCTGCCACCACCAAACTTCCTCTCCGAAGTGAACAGGCTCCCGTCGTAGCCGACACCATAAACAGACACCCTCGCGCCGTGTGAAGGCTCAAGAAGCCATACAGCACGAGCCAGCTAGTCAAGCCTCGCGCCTTTGATGTTTGGGAATTTACCGACATTTCATGGAAACGGTCGAGCCACCTCGAGCTTAGGCTTGACAAATCTCGATCCTAGGCTTGACAAGTCTCGATCCTACGCGAGTCGACCGTTCTCATGACAACCCCCAAGCCGAGCTCGTCAAGTCTCGCGCCGTGAGATGCTGGCTTAAATACCGGAACTTGTTCTGTTTGGTAGTTATGTTTTCAATAAATAAATAAGATAATTAATTAACGAATAATTATTAAAAAACCGGTGAGGAAGAAACACCTTACTTTCCAACAATCAACAAGATGGTTTTTTTCAATTCATCAAAATATTTGATGCACCACCTTGCCAATTTTCCCGTCTTTGATGTGCCTTTGTCATCCAAACCGTATTCGCATAATTTTTCTTTTGATACCATCGTCCAAATGTTTTGTGATTTTTCCAGGATGTAGAATACGCATCGACTTCTAATAATTCCCAGCCCTTGCTCAGTGCCAAAGAAGCACTTTCCCTGTGGGTACTCGGTGCAAGAAAGGTAACGAATTCTAATCAGTTTTGGGCACCCACTTTCTATTGTTTTGCACATTTTATTTTCGTAGATTGAGTAGTGTAATCAAGTCGATCGAAAAAAAATTGGTGATACGTAACGAGAAAACGAACTATGAATATATTTTGTAGGTATGCACAGGATAAATTTTGAAGGTTAATTTGAAGTTCTTCAGCAGTTGGATTAGGAACTTGAGAAATATGGACACAATAGTGACAGTCAGTCGATAGTTGCAACAGCACTGTTTATAGAGAAATATAAACAATGGCAACAGCATTCGCATTCAATAATTTTCGCAATCGCCCTCACCACCAGGGGCGCTATCCATCGTTACCATCGTTTTACTTCGAAGTACAAATCATAGACGTCGCCACCACATAAACCCAACTTCGCTGTGAATCCCGAATTTGTTCAATCAACATAAAGATAACATAGCAAGTTTGTTTCTTCGTCAATATCTTCGGAAAATTTATTGAGTATCTACCGCAGAACTCATAAAATTATATGGGATCTCTTTAAACAATGATTCTTCTTCCGGATCCTGACTAACCAACACTAATTATCCACTCACTCAACTCACTGTCACTTACTGCCTTGTCTAAAATATCCCATTCCATTTGTGCCGTTCGTACGTAAAAATTCATTGAAAGTACTCCCCTTAGGTGGTTCCCCCACGAGACAATTATTAAAATTTTATAATTCGTTCGGATCGTAATCAATAACTTTGTAAAGCCCATATATACGTACTCAGTGCCAGTAGATATAGTACGAATATAATTTGCTTTCGTAAAATTTATTATAAAAGTATTTTTATCTGACATTGCGAGTAAACTTTTTGACGGAACTATCCGGGCTATGCCTCAACACACAGAAAAGGTTGCCTATACAGACGACGCATGTGAGCTGTTCAAACTGAGCGCCTGGCCAAAGAGAGAACAAGAACAAGAGAACAATAATATTTGTCCTGGCCGTGCGTACACTGTTGCCGTCTCTCCGTTCCGTTCCCCACCATTCGCTCGTTCACTTGCAAAATATATCGTAAGCCTTAGTATAGTCCATCCAATATCAATTGCAGAAGCTGTTTCTATAGGGAGCGAATAAAAACTCACTTCGCTAACACGAGCGTATATGCGAAGAAACTGAACGAAAAATAATCTGTACTACTCGTAAACATTTTCCCGTCGGCAGACGGTACATCAAAAGAGCCGATAGTCCACGTGGACGAGAGTGAGCGCTGTCAGTTTATACAACCGATTCGTCTGGACCAATCAAGTTGGATATAATGCTGGCAGCTGTGTCTACGAAGGAAAGTCATAAATCACGCGTTATATTTGTGTTTCAGTAGCTCTGAAGATTAAAACCAGTAGCGTCTATGGTCTTGGTGTGTGCCGATCGAAATACGTTTTAGGATATAATAATAACCTACATCAAACAATGAAAGAAATTATTTTTCGTTCTTAATGTATTTGTATAAATAAAAGCTTGTCTTTAATTTTTTTTCATTTTTCATTATTTATGAAGTATTTTTAAAATCTTAAAATATCTTAATAAAATTAGGTATCTCCGCCACTGCTGCTCACACGATTTCGCCGCAAGACTTTTTTATGCTTCTGCAATTGATATTGGGAAAACTATACTTCTCGAGATTATATCTGTCAAACTAGATGATCAATCACTTAGCGCCTGGCCGTGCGTACACTGTTGCCGTCTCTCCGTTCCATTCCCCAACATTCGCTCGTTCGCTTGCAAAATATATCGTATGCAGCCTAAACCTTAGTACTTCTCGAGATTATATCTGTCAAACTAGATGGTCAATCACTTTGATTTTTTTTTCACAATATCTGTGATATCCTGCTCTAGCTCCTCCTCGTTTTTCATGAACTTCTTCATTTTAGTACTAACGGTAGAATTAATAATGTGCTGTTTGCCTATGCATGGTCCAAATGTTACATGTTAATTGAGTCAACTTCAATTATATATATCTCGGGTTCGGAATGGTGAAACTTGTTAAAATTATAGAGGTGTTGTTCACATGTTAAACAATACGTATGCCAAATTTTAATAATTTCCCAATTCAACTGTCTCGTGGGGGAACCACCTTAAAAAGCACTTAACTACTTAAGAGATAATTTTTCATATAAAAGAGAAACAATTAAATATTCAATCTGGTAATAACCCTCGGGATTTCGATAATCAAATTATGAAATTAGCACTTCTATAAAACTGTTTTGATAATTAACTAATCAAAATGAAATATTGTGGTAGAGCTCGTCCAATATTGAAACGACCGTTTGGTAGGTAGAGAGGGGGAAAACACGAGTGGACACGATTTGCTGTGGCATGTGTCTTGGCATGCAGCGTTTGAAAGGTTAGGTTTGTTTGATTAATAAATAGGTAGTGCAGTTATTATCTTGAATTCGTGAATTTTGACCAAAAAAATCATAATCTCCGACCCCGAAAACCCCCACATACCAATTTTGAATCGAATCGGACCATAATCACAAAACTCGTCCGCCAAAAACTACGTCTCGTGTATCGCCTATACCAAATAATTTGGTACGCCTATGGCATTTCTATTAATAGCCACAGTTCGGGCATCTTCGAGAAGAATTGGTTGTTAGGTAGGGGAAGGCCAAAGTGGTCGTTTCAATATTGGACGAGCTCTATGTATAATTTTGACGGAATTTTTACTTCGCCTAGATGCATGAAAAAAATTTCTGGAGATTTTTTAATGTTACTTGAGTGTCAAAAAAAACAAGAAATAGCTATTTTCGTAATGGTATCGATTTTTGGTACACCCTGATAGCTGTAGGACTGAACATATTTCATCATCGATTATAGCTGCGTCCTGAACTTTAAGTTTCTAATCCAACTGCAATGTGAAAAACTTCTATAATCGGCCTACGTACTGTAATTGTACCAGATAACGGAAACATGCTGATTCGTTGGACAAGAGAAGAAAGGGAGTGTTTCCCTACAATTTCGTGATGAGTGGCCAGATGCTGTTATTGATTTTCGAAAAAAGTTAAAGGTGGAGTATTCCAGTGGCGTTCCATTCCTAGGACTCTCCCTTGGATAATCACAATGTTCGTTTTGTTTCGATTCCCGTTTATACTGGGTGTAATCAGTTCGAATGCCAACATTTCAACAATGTTCTCTAAACTTGAGAAAATCTCAAAGATGTATAAAAATAATATATTCTCATTTCAAATCGGTTGTGGAGGGTTAGTAATACCAAAAAAGAAAGGTCAAGGATGAAATTTGGCCTATTATTGCTTGGCATGCCTGTTTGCGCTTTCAGGTGCATGATGGATACATTTGCTCCACCTTGCATGCTTTGTGTATTTTTGTCAAATACAGGGTGTTACCAAATATGTGCGAAAGTTTTTAGGGGGTGATTCCTTGTCGAAAATTGAAGGGGGTCTTTCATGTAAACAAAAGCTCTTAGGCCTTTCCTTGAAAAGTTACACGTTTCCAAAAATGAGAAAAAAAATTGTTGTGATCTTTTAAAAGGGTGAAACATGCAACCCTTATTCCATTTTTTACCAGAGCTTTTTAACGAAACACAATTTCTGAATTGAAATATGTGTTGAAAAGAACGATTCATTGCGAAACTTTTTTAACTCTTGTGTTGTGTCCGTAAAAGCAATAGATTCCTGATAAAAAAATAAAATACAACATTGTGCATGGGCGGATCTTCTGTAAAAGGAATCGAAAAAATCTAGTAGGTGGCTGTCACGTTTTGTTTGCACAACTTGTGATTTCATTCGTAGTATTTTGGAATTATTTCGCTTGTTTTAACTTTTAATTTAGGCATGTACCAGTACCATGTTTTGTTTTAATAGAATATCAAATTAAAAATGATGCGATTCCTTAAATCATTCACACATTCAATGGGGGTCGTATAAACCAAGGACTTCAGGTGACCCCAGATGCAAAAGTCCAAGGGGTTTAAGTCTGGAGATCTGGGAGGCCAAGGTTGAGGTCCTGCTCTGCCTATCCAACGATTTGGATACACGTCGTCCAAGTACTGACGAGCAGTTATGCTGAAATGGACAGGCGCACCATCGTGCATAAACCACATTCGTGGTCGAATAGCTAGTGGAACATTTTCAAGTAAAATGGGAAGCTGCTCCTGGAGAAAATTTGTATAGGTTGCACCAGTTAGCCTTAACGGTAGAAAATACGGTCCAATAATATTTTCGCCACACGTTAAGTGAAAATTGCCGACTTTCTTGAATTGCATGTGGGTTATCTTCGGCCCATAGATGATTGTTATGGAAATTTGAATCCATTGCCTTGAAAAGTTGGATTCATCAGTGACTATTACGTTTTCTAAAAATGGAGCATTTTGGGGTAATCATTTGAAGACTCCATTGACAAAAGTCTACTCGTTGAGGAAAATCTCGCGGCAAAAGTGCCTGGACTCGTTGAATATGGTAAGGATACAATTGGTGATCCTTTAAAATTTTCCAGATTAGTTTATTGCTAACATTAAGTGTGTTAGTAGTTTGTCTTGTACTCAATTCCGGACGATCTTCAATCATATTGAGAACCTCTTCTTCCAGTGCCACCGTTCTTATTACTCGTGAACGACCACAAACAGTTCTTCCTTTTTGAAAAGTCCCTCTTTCATAGAGACGTTGGTGAAGATGTGCAAAAATTGTGTATCACGCGCTGAGGATACATCTCTGCATAGAGCCGTCTAGCTTCCAAAGAATTTCCATTGGCACGACCGTACATAAAATGCATATCGGTCATTTCAGCGTTACTATAATTATTCATATTGAAGATTCAAAAGACACAATTGAACTTTCAACTACCACATAGAAATCAAAGCGACTCAACAGCCACCTACAAGATTTTTTCGATTTTAAAATACTACGATTGAAGTCACAAGTTGTGCAAACAAAACGTGACAGCCACCTACTAGATTTTTTCGATTCCATTTGCAGAAGATCCGTTCATGCACAATGTTGAATTTTATTTTTTGATTAGGAAACTATTGCTTTTACGGACACAACACAAGAGTTAAAAAAGTTTTGCAATGAATCGTTCTTTTCAACTCATATTTTAAATTAAGAAATTTTCTTTCGTTAAAAAGTTCTGGTAAAAAATGTAATAGGGGTTGCATGTTTCACAACAAAATTAAAAAAATATTCATAGGTAGCCTTTTTATTGGTAGAACATGCCCACAAAATGCCATTTCCTCAACTCTTCAGCAATTTCAAGAAAAAAAATATTTTTTTCTCATTTTTGGAAGCGTGTAACTTTTCAAGGAAAGGCCTAAGAACTTTTGTTCACATGAAAGACCCCCTTTAATTTTCGACAAGGAATCACCCCCTAAAAACTTTCGCACTTATTTGGTAACACCCTGTATATCAAATCTCCCTTGAAAATTATTCTAAAGTTTATTTTCTTATGCAGCTCCTTATACCGAAATATACGAAGGCGTAGAAGTGCCACCCTTTTTTTTCTTTTACAATTCCGACTTACAAGTCGGAATTCCGAGATACAAGTCGGAATTCCGACTTACAAGTCGGAATTGTAAAATAAAAAAAAATGTGGCACTTCTACGCCTTCGTAGAAATAAGTACAATACAAAGAATTCATTCACAACAATTTATATGTATGTATTGCTAATTAGACTAGGAGGAATCGGCGCATGAGTACCGAAAACTATTCCACCTCAATTTTTTTATACGATCCTCTTTAAATTGCCCTGCTGATGATATAAATGCATGTTGCCATGGGGCAACCCCGTGCCATATTGTTTAAACCGAAATTGTTTAAACAATTGCAAGGAATTGTTATTTTCCAACCGGACAATTTTTTTTTATATTCTTCATTGAAATACAAATAAAAAAGGTCCCATGAATTTTCACTATAAAGTTAATATTTTTGAAAATATGAATTTTTAAAAGTTCGAAAAATCTCAAATTTACATACTTTTGACCCATGAAAAATATATAAAAAAAAGAATTAAATATAAAACATATTTTGTTTTTTAATCTGTATACAATAGTTAATAATATCCTTAATTGAGATTTGAAAAAATTCATTGTTTATACCTGTTTTTTAATTGTTTATTACGCGCGCTCACAAGTATGCGTCCCTTACCTTTAAGTATCGCCGACTCATACGCTGCATCGGCCTCTCTGTGTCCTGAATCATTATTTACCATTTATCTTGAAAACTATTAACTTTATCAAAATTGTTAAAGAGAGCAATGAATGTTATTAATAATTAAATTAGCTACAATTTGTTTTCAATAAGTTGTTTCCAGAAATCCATTTTACCAAAGTTATTGAAGCTTGAAGCGGAACATAAAGAATATAAAAAAAAATTGTTTGGTTGGAAAATAAACAATTCCTTGAAGTTGTTTAAACAATTTCGGTTTGAACAATATGGCACGGGGTTGCCCCATGGCAACATGCATTTATATCATCAGCAGGGCAATTTAAAGAGGATCGTATAAAAAAATTGAGGTGGAATAGTTTTCGGTACTCATGCGCCGATTCCTCCTAGTCTAAATGGAGTGTACGTTTTTCATGAATAATAGAACTTATGAAGTTTTTAAGGATTGGCTTGAAAAATATTTGTGAACTGAATCTCGTTAAAAATGAAACACGTCTTATTCCTCAAGAGAGCTGACTACAAATATCTATACAATAGGTGTATATTGGGAACGGCGAAGTTTTGGTAGTTGGAAGATATTTTTTTCTGGCTTATTAAGGACTTAACTACGGATTCAAAAATTAAATAAGCAATAATATTTTTCATACACACATTCTTTGTTTCAGGCTATGTATAGGCAGTTGATGGAAGCCAAGAGTAAAAATAGAATCGATCCCGAGATAACTTTGCAGTTTCTAAAATCGGCAGTCTATTACTTTTTGACCGATAAGGAAAATAGTCTAGGACATCTCAAAGCCATTCAAAGTATTCTAGGATTCTCTTCAAATGAAATTTCGAATATAGAAAAAGCTAGAGCGACTTGATACTCTTTATTGAATAGTGCCTAATATATATTTAATTATTAAGAATTTATGATAATTTGAAATGAAGTGTTGAAAGGAAATAATATGTTTATTCAGGGATTATATTCTTTGCTTATCAAATATTTATTTTAGTTATATATATATATATATATATATATATATATATATATATAAATTCCCCTTGAAAGATGTATTCTTGAAACTATATGGTTAGCAAAGTAAATGAAAATTGTGGCATTGCAGACAAATTTTCAAATTAAAGAAAAAAAACATCCTCGAGCAGGAATCTAACCTGCGACCTGATCTTGATGGGCACTGATAGTACATGCGATTCCTCACCTTCATAATCTATTCCCACAACAACTAAACATTAAATTCTAGAGAAAAGCGAAATCCTCGAAATGCAGTGGAATCTGTGGCCTCGATAGCTCAGATGGTTAGAGTATGGACTAGAAATCCAAAGGTCGCAGGTTCGATTCCTGCTCGAGGATGGTTTTTTTCTTTAATTTAAAAATTTGTCTGCATTGCCATAATTTTCATTTATTCATATATATTCACAGACGGTATATTTCTCCTTTGTGTCTATATGGTTAGCTCTAAGATGTCTAAAAACCCTGGTGCTTGCACTTATACCTGTAGAAATTTGGGATCGACTTGGCGACACTTGGCCTACTTGATAATATATATTACTAGCGTGTCAGATGGCGCCAATTTCGTTTTAGTTTCAATTCAGTAACAGGGTATATTTATTTCCTCGGCTTTTTTTTTTAGGCTGTTCGCGGGTTCTAATTTTAGCATTGCTATTGGTTGAAAAGAGACATCTGTCAAACTTCACCAAAAGCAAAGCTAGAATTAGAAGCCTCCGAACATTGCACAAAGAAAGCACTGTCGTGTTGTTCTTCGTATTTTGTACCATTTGAATTTGAGGTTAACTGCATTTTGACAGACGGAGAATTGGAAATGGAACTGTCATTAAATTGTAGAAAATATAAAATTCAATGCATACAATATGATGGACTATGAAAATACCATTATTAGTCAATTCGTCAAGATTTGTACTTGCTTTTGGTACTGAATACAGGTGAATATTCGAATCTGCGGCTTTATACTGTCCACACAAAATACAAATGTGGCCCATTCTACAAAAAGTATCCTTACACCTTACACTACCTGAAAATAAACAATTCCTCACGCACTAATGAAACTGATGAACGAGTGGTTTTTTAAAGAACAAACTCAGGAATAAGCTAAGCAAGATTTCAAATCAAAGAGATTGAAAACGCATAGATACCGACAAAACACTGAAAATAATTTCATATAAGATGCTGCAGATGTCAGGAATTAGGTTCTGACTTCTGACATTAAGCGAGAATATAAACAAATATTTTTGGACGGCGCCATCTACCACAGACTACCACAGAGAGAAGCTCTATTGAAGTCGTAACAGGTGGTGTCCCCTCGAAAATCTAAACGAATCAGTTCATTCATCAGGGTTTTTAGACATCTTTGCTCTACCACTTTCACACATTTAGATATACTATATATAAATAAATAACGTGATATTGTTCTTCCGAGAAAATATAACTCCTACAGTAAGGATTAATCACTAGGAAATCCATTCTCAATCACCTCAACGCAAAAACAATTATTTCTCATAGATTAATTTGCAACAAAATATAATCATGTAGGTATACGTTGAGAAACATAAAATGCAACCCTGAAATATCACGAATGAAAATAAATCATGTTTATCTGATTCTCTCTCTGAATCGAGTCTGGAAGCCACTCTGAATGTTTCGTGTTCTCGGCGATGTTAAGATACGGTGCTCTGTTCATGTCTGTACGCCGTATCATAACAACTTTTTTTTTCTGCTTTATTTAACGTCGGCCTATTTCTGCTACCAAGGCTAAACACCGACGCCGGTGAGCACACTCCTCCCAACCGGAAATTTTAGCCGAATCCTCTGTTGTTTCAGAGGTAGGGTTCTTTAACAAGCTCAACATCCATGAACTCGGGACCGACATCTTAACGTCCCCTCCCGAAGGACGGCATATCTATCGTCTTGTGCTCATTGATAAGACGCCTGCAGCTGCGAATATGCTACTACGCTACAGTTGTTAGGGCATTTAACGCGGAACTTCCTTGTCCGGTGGTCACCCATTCAAGTACTAACCACGCCCGACGATGCTTGGCTTCAGATATCGATAAGACTCTCATCAACCTGACCAGCCATCGGTGCCCATCATAACAACATTTCGTGTTCACGGCGGAGTTCAATGTGACATAATTTTGAGGTGTAAGGCCGCGTACAGCCATGAACAGAACACCGTATCGTAAGACGGGTCGCCCACCAAGGATGCATCAAACACAAAGCATGCAACTAACCATCATGAGGTAAATGTTGTATATTTTGCGTCGAGTCGCCCACCAAGGATGAATCGCAGACACGCCGCAACATGCAAAAAAATGTCTTCAAGCGAGGAGGATGTTATAGTGGCTTGGCAGTATTTGCGAAGACGACGCAAACGAAAACAAAAGCAGCGTCGTTTCTGGATTCATTCTCTATTTGTTAATAGTATAATAAATAGCCGGCACAAACAAGTATTTACGCGGTATTTACCTCATGTCGTATGTTGCATGTAAGATGTCTAAAAACCCTGGTGCTTGCACTTATACCTGTAGAAGTTTGGGATGAACTTGGCGACACTTGGCCTACTTGATAATTTTAGCTTTGCTATTGGTTGAAAAGGGACATCTGTCAAACTCCACCAATAGCAAAGCTAGAACTAGAAGCCCCTGAACCACAGTTTATAGCTAAAGAAGCAGTTCGCTCACTTGGCCAAAATGCATGTTCCAAGGTAACATCCACTCCAGGGAAACAATTCAGGATGCGCAGACGACTGTACGCCATTATCGCTCTTCGAAGTATCCGAAAAATGTCGGTATTAGTAACACAATAGCACGCGGTATGCGCGAGGGATACAAATCAGAGTTGCGCAGTGTACAAACGGGAACATAAAGATCAAAATGCCGACGCCAAGTGAGCTAACTGATTCTTTAGCTATAAACTGTGCCCGAACATTGCACAAAGAAAGCACCGTGTTGTTGTATTTCGTATCTTGTACCATTTGAATTTGAGGTTAACTGAATTTTCTTTTCGAAGATTTTGACAGAAGGAGAATTGGAGATGAAATTGTCATTAAATTGCAGAAAATATAAAATTATATGCATACAATATGATGAACTATGAAAATATCATTATTAGTCAATTCGACAAGTTTTGTACTTGCTTTCGGTACTGAATACAGGTGAATATTCGAATTTGCGGCTTTGTACTGTCCCCAAAAAAATACAAGTGTGGCCCATTCTACAAAAAGTATCCTTACAACTCTACACTACCTGAAAATTAACAATGCCTTTTGCACTAATGAACTGATGAACGAGGGATTTTTTAAAGAACAATCTCAGGAATAAGCTAAGCAAGATTTCAAATCAAAAAGATGGAAAACGCATAGACACCGACAAAACATCAAAAATAATTTCATATAAGATGCTGCAGATGTCAAAAATTAAGTTCCGCCATTAAGAGAGGATATAAACAAAAATTTTTGGACTACCACTGAGAGAAGCTCAGTTGAAGTAACAGGTGGTGTCCCCTCGAAAATCTAAACAATATCGAATCAGTTCAAGCACTATTAGGGTTTTTATATATCTTAGTTGCGGCCCGCCTTAGGCACATGCATATGTCAGAATACATAAACTGCAAGCGGTATTCTGTGCATGTCTTTTCGCAGTAATTGTTGCGTAATTGTAGTCAATATTAATTTTGTTTACGCGCTAGAACAGCGCCCTTGCATATGAAACTACAATTTCGGGGCAAATTGCTTGCCGATAATGAGTATTTTCTTTTTCTATCATAGGTCCTACCATATGCAGTAACAGATTGAAGCTTTCGTGGCTCATTCTATGAATCTCTAAAAAAAACTAGTATTATATTATTTACAAATAGAGGATGAATCCAGAAACGACGCTGCTTTTTTTTCATTTGCATCGTCTTCGCAAATACTGCCAAGCTACTATAATATCCTCCTCGCTGCAAATCAATTGTGTGCGCGGTTATGCAACATACATTTACCTCTTGTCATATGTTGCAGGTTTGATGCATCCTTGGTGGGCGGCCCGCCTTACATCGCCGAGAACACGAAACATTTGTAGTGGCGTCCAGTCTCGATTTGCGACGGTGTTATGATACGGTGTGCATGTATGTACGCCGCTTTAGGAGAACCAAATAAACATGATTTATTTTCATTCGTTATATTTCAGGGTTGCATTTTATGTTTCTCAACGTATACCTTCATGATTATATTTTGTTGCAACATGGAAAATGAATCTATGAGAAATATTCGCGTCGATGTTACGATACGGTGTTCTATTCATGTCTGTACATCTAATAGTAACATCGACGCGAACATTTTGTATTCGCGGCGATTTTTGGTGTGACAGGATTTTGAGGTAACGGAACATCGTCGCGTAACATTATGCCGACTCATCAGTTCGTGCAATTCTTCCAAACAATATGGATCTTGGGGCTGCAGCCTATGCAGGGTGTCCTCATAAATAATGCGTTACTTGAGAGAGTATGTGTAGGACACGCCATTCGGAAAAGTCACCCGTTTTTCTAATAATTGAACATCAAAATTTATAGGAAAAAGTGACCCCGCACTCAATGATACATTCATCGCCTCCGCCACCAAGGATGCAGTGTGCATTGACGTAAGAACTTGAGCCGGTAGGTTGAAATTTCGTCGCGATGGCTTTGTTTTCCATTTGGCAATATCACGATATGCTAATTACTTATGATGAAACCCATTGTGACGGTGCATCAATGTTATTTAATGGTATCCAGAAAGGCGGTGGTAGTGTGGTATCGAAAAAGACGAGGGGAAGAATATGTTGATCGAATACTCGATGTAGAAGAAAACATTTTGGATATTGCCGCAGATTATTCAACAGTAAGTACCGGGTGTGTGGCTCTCTTAGATTACTCCATACAGTAGGAGCAATCATTTTTTCAAATAACACGCTGTACAGAAGAAAGCATTCCTTATAATTAAACTAACAACCAAATCCGACGAAATTCGTACTTACAATTAAGAAAATAACCTCTGAAGTTTAAAACTTTCAGATATTACCGATTTCGGCAAACTTAAAACCTAAAAGGTCGTTTTATTATTGCGTTCGATCTACCGCAAACAATCACCCTTGTGGCGTGTCCCACTGTTGGGAATTTCTCCAGATTTCACTTGACTCATACAAAAAGTTGAGTCTGGGGTGTCATTTCACCAGTTTATTAAGAACCGACTTTGTCAATACAATCTTCTATATCATAATGAGTTTGAAAGTCCTTCCGCCAGTTTATTATTATAATTAATTCTTCTTCTCCGGCAATTCTTCTAGTTCCCCGTCACCAACTCCTGCTGTTTGCATCTGTCTAATTTTTTTAAAATCTCTTATGATTCTTCATTCTCCTATTCTACCTTATCCGCAACAAATTAAATAGCCAAGTTTTGGTAGGTATTTTTTCTAGCTTATGAGGGACTTAAATATGTCAAAGGAATAATCTTTTTATTTTTTGATGGACTATCAACTTTTAGCTCTGGTGCAATTAGTTTATACCCTGTATAATCTGTGTCTGGCAAAGTACTTGGTTTATGCTTCGTACACACTCGCCAAACTAGGTTTTAATTAGGAATTGGGCGAATACAACCAACAAAAGTGGTTATAAGGCTGAAAAAAATTTATTAAAAATAAACCATTAATGAATAAGTCGATTTCGTAATCTTTGAGTTTCACGTTGTGTTGTGCATGATAATAAGTCTCGAATTTCCTGATTGATTTTGAAATTTTTCAAAGTCTGTAATTGTATTCATAACAAACGTCATCAGAAATGGACAAGTTGCCAATTTAAAAAAAACCTTCAAAACTTTGTTGACGTTGGTTGGATGGAAAATCGCAAGTTTGATATACTAAAATTAAAATTGGTCATGATGCCCTTATATATTTCTTATACCAAATGTGTCATTCAAAGAGATTATGGTTGTAAAAATGTGAACAGTTGGTAGCGCAAAACAATGACAACAGAGTTTTTGTAAAATTCCCATTTTGTGTCTAAGACAAAGAAGAAGAGTTTTGAAACCCTTACACCTTAGATCATATAGCATATATGATTTAAGCCCTACACTCAAGACATCTTTTCAACTGAAGGACAGAGATCTTCCAAGGACACTCCATCCTGAAGAACTGCCCCTGGAATATCTTTAGGGAGTAACATCGTTATATTTTGTGAAAAAAGATTCAATAAGATAATATACAACACAATAA
Source organism: Gonioctena quinquepunctata (assembly GCA_018342105.1). NCBI lineage: Eukaryota > Metazoa > Arthropoda > Insecta > Coleoptera > Chrysomelidae > Gonioctena > Gonioctena quinquepunctata. The sequence goes on along the minus strand of JAFIRS010000021.1, from coordinate 992,415 downwards.
CAACGGAAGTCAACAAGTCGATATAATCACGAAGGCACGAATCAGATTGGGGCAGGCACCAACACTCGAGATAAAGACACAAAATTCCCTATTAACATATTTTTTTTATGTACAAAAATATAAACACATTGGGACTACAAATAAATGATCCAGCATATTCAATGTGTTATTCCCTACACAACCCTGATAAAATTATTACAATTGTAGATGCATAATTTTTTTACGGTTTCATTTTGTGAAAAAAAGATTGAATAAGAGAATATACAACACAATAACAACTGATAAAAACGGAAATCTAGAAACAAGAGAAAGGTGGCGTTCTTCGGCGTTAAGGTTCAAATAGCATAATGATATATGACAGTAGATTATGCACGAAGGCACGAATCAGATTAGGGCAGGCACCTCAGATCAATAAGTAAACCCTTTATTAATCTGAGGCAGGCACCAACACTCGAGATATAGACACCAAATTTCCTATTGACATAACTTTTTTATATACAAAAATATAAACACTTGGGACTACAAATAAATGTCCCAGCATATTCAATTTGTTATTCTCTACACAGCCCTGATGGAATTATCACAATTCCCGTGTAGCACAGAGTCATAAAATTAACATAATGACTTCTTATACGTATTTGTAATGTTTTAGAACCAAAAAGTTAATGTGCGTTTTATAACCTATGACGTCGTGTAGTAGATATAACGAGAGTACAATAAAGAATTCTCGAGATGAAGTTGTACTGTGGTTTGTCTGTAAATACATTGTATGTGTCGTTAAGTAGAACTTAAGAGCAGTTATTATGACAATGAACATATGTGGTTCTAATGAATAGATTTTTGAAACGTTTCTACAAATACATATTGTACTCATATAATGTAGTTTCATCAACTGATGAACTTTGGTCGCATTGATTACATTATGTATCTATGGTTAGATTATTTTTGTTGGTTATGTTATTTTTGTTGGTTACGTATATTGTGTTATGTATGTAGAATATTCAGTTCCGTATGAATAATTAAAATTCCAAAACAAAAATCCAATCTGCCTTACAAGAGAACTGGAGCGTATAGAATTTTTTTAAAAAAATATAAAGAGGAAGGAGTGCCTACCCCAAAAGTAACATCTGAAATAATTAATCAGTCTATCGGGACACTGCAAAAATATGAAGTTCATCCAGTCCCAGATGAAATTGTACCTGGAACAAGTTCAGGACCAACCACAGAAAGTATCACTGTGAAAGTGCTTTTAAAGGAGAAAGTATGGATGAGGGTGATGAAGAACACTTGGAAAAATGTTTTGTCTTCAAAGAAAAATTAAGGAACTAGTTCACAGAATTCCACACACTGCATTGAATGTCCTGATGAGTGATAAATAAAAAATATTTAAATATAACTGTTTAACAGCAACATAACCTCTATTGTAAATGTCAGTTATTCTAGCGTTTTCCATTAGGCGGAACTAGCGGCATGCTTATGCACTCAGTGTTTTGATAGCGTTACGACGTTAGTACAACAACTTGCTACTTGTGGCGCCACAGCGACTACGTTACAACTTTTTTATGTAAGATATTGCGATGTCTTTGAGACACACGTGAACTATTCTATAATAGTGATAGTACATACCGGAGTAATTACAACTTTTCCACACTAGAAGGACGGCATCCATGTTTTTCGATTGATTGATAACATCATTCTGGTAGCCATATTGGAACAAAAATATGTAAAATATAAAATATGGGACCCTGGGTGTTATATCAATTTAAAAATCATTGGAGATGTGCTAATCAAGTACCTTTCGTAATATGGTCTACATATTCCAACGATTAATGAGAAAAATTGATGAAATATATTTTATCTGAGATGAAAAAAAATATTTATCTCTCTTCATTTTTGAGGCGCATGAATTTTAAGTGAGTAGAATTGGATTTTGATCGTAAAAATGGATTTGCTTGGTCACTAGAGCTTCAGAACAATTCTTAAAGACATCACGGCCATTTGTTGTTAGTATATATAGTGGATATAGGACATTACCACAGAGTATCATGTAAATGAAGACTGAATTATATATTATATTAATATTATATAAAATATTTTGATACGGTATACATATTGCAATACTATATTAGAAAGATTATGACCTTCATGCATAATGATATAATGACTACACTAAGACCACAGAACGACGTAATAATAATATTCAATCCAACCATTTTGCGACTGGCTTATATAAGCCTATATTAGCAAGCCATTACCTCTACATTATAACGTCGATGTGACGTCGCAAGAGTGTGCCTTTTTGTCGTATTGGCATACATAGCGACGTCTTAGCATATTACAAGCATAGAATTGTAATTATAATATACTGACTATTATCATTACAATTCTATGATTACAAGACATAAGTCATGGACTTTTGAGAAAGGTAGTAGACGTCTGTACAACCAAATTATAACCTCTATGTGCATCTTGGGTTGTAGATGCAGATTTTTTTTAATGTTTTTTCAAGTCGGTAATTTGTATTGAACTCCCCTATTTGTGATTCTCTACACAACCCTGATAAAATTATCACAATAGGGAACACGCATGTGCCCCTTTTCTACCACCTAGAAAGTTCAGCAACAAACTTGGAAATCTAAAAGGGGTTTGTTTTTCACAATTAGAAATTGAACGCCAATTTTTTCATCACATTCCAAAACGTACTCCTAGCGCCTCTGATGCATCGTTACTCGACACAGTTCAAACCACCGACATAACCTTAATCTAGACTATCTAGTAAGATGAGAATTTACCCACTTGAAAATCATGCTTATTGTTGCACTCTACGGGGTGTTCGATACATTTTTGACAATATCAAAGAGCTTTTAGAGCATGCGCATTTTGTGTCTGTGACGATTCAAAATCACATAATGGCTCCTTGTTAGATGTCAATGTCTGAAATAACATTATTTGTGCTTTCTGCGCTTTGCGCAGACACGTTTACGTAAATTCTATTTGGATGAATTTTTCGAGTGGTGGGGATACCGATAGTTGGTTCGAACCTTAGATCATATATGCAACGCTAGTTGCCTCGAACTGTCAACTATAATTTCATTTGTCTTCGTTTATATTCGTTGTACTAATACTTTCATTATCATAGTATTTTCAATTGTTACTGAAACGTAGGCGATAGCGATATCGTTGGGGGAAAGTGAAGGTCAAATCAAGTTTGAATTGAGAAGCACGTTTAAATTTGAAAATAAAAAAAAATAGATTTGAGAAATTAATATCACAAAATGTAATTTTTGTGGACCGAACTGAAAAAATAAAATAAAATCATGCATGTGCCTTATTAGAGAGGCAGAAGTTTTTTTTTTAAGTTGGTTACTTGTGTGAAACTCCTCTCTTGCTTTATTTGTGGTCCTTGCTTCCGTTCAGTGCATTTGACCAGAAGAATTCCCCTATTGATATTGATGTACGCATGACAGATTCTCTAACTGAAGTTTGTTGTTCACTTCTTGAATCAGACATCTTGACATTTACAGCGCCATCTCTTGATTTTGTTTTTTCCCATAGAAAGAAGAAGAAAGTAACCTCATCATTCATCACTCCGAAGAACATAAAACATAACCCTAAATGGTGAAAGTTGTTTTTGTTTTGAATATAGAAAATTGCATTGGATTTCCGTTTTCTTCATAGTTTTACAATTTACCACTTGAGATTGATTCACAACACTAAATGTGTTCTAGGTAACATTACTTACCTATATCATGAATGTTTGAGCAATAAAATCGATAACGTTTCACCTCGCAAGACATGTCTGTCCCAAACAATATCATGGCTGAAAATGGTACCTTGTCGAGCCCAATGTACCAGATCTATCCCATAATCTCATACTGTTTTTAGGTGAACAATTTATACCAGCTTCCCAGAGGCCTGATGGTACTTGGAGAAAGGCTAGAAGAGTAAAAGATGGCTACGTTCCGCAGGAAGAAGTACCACTATACGAAAGTAAAGGAAAACAATTTGTGAGCAAAAAACAAGAACCTGTGATATTACCTTCAGGAAAGGTAGCTCATAGGCCTATTCCTGGACTGGTCATCATTCAAGATGAGACTGACAAAAAAGCCTCCAAGAAGAAAAGCCACAAAAGTGAGACACGTTTTTCATTCAGTTTCAAATTCCTGATAATAAGTGTTGAAATGTTCTCATATCAGTTTTGCTTATTAACAAGTCATTTTCATTTATAGAAGTACATGAAGTAACTGATATTATGGAAAAAATTAAACTCGTTGAGGCACACCCAGCCGAGAATAAAAGTAAAAAGCGAGACAAGGCACCTCAAGAATCGGGCGACAGCAATAAAACCACTGAAACCACAGACCCTCAGAAAAAACTGAAAAATCTGAAGAAACGCTTGAGAGAAGTTGAGGCGTTGGAAGAGAAAATCAAGAGTGGAACCCTGGCGAAACCTGAACCAGAACAATTGGCCAAAATCAAGAGAAAAAATGATTTGATCATGCAGATCCACGAGTTAGAAAAGCACCTTCAGTAATTCAACTTTCGTGTATTATTAGGTTTGTATGTACTTTGTTTTCTCATGTAATCCGTGTAATTGAATTCACCAATAAATTTTTTAAGAGAGTTGCACTCTCATTTCAAAATCACAATACTCTACCCAAAAGATCATTTTATAAACCATATTTTTTCTGTGAGCAGCAAAATTTCACATACACTGTAAGATGATTTACAATTATTACATAATTCTATATAATAATTGTAAATTCAATAATTATGAATAATCCAATAAATAGAAACAAAATTTTACCAAAATCTAACAAAAACTACAAAAAATCAGGTCTGGATTCAGGTAGTTAAATGCATGGAGTATCCATTAAGCAATTCTTCACCATGCCAGGGCACTAAAAATAAAAAAAATAAAAACTTTTTTAATTTTCTTATTTGCAAAAATAATGGAAATACAGAAAAATGTTCAGAACAAAAGTTGTAGCTTGTAATTTTCTCTACAAAAATAATCTGCATCAAAATTTCGGTATATATATATATATATATATATATATATATATATAGAAATTTTATTATAGTCATTAATTATATATATATATATATATATATATATATATATATATATATATATATAATCATTTCGGAGTTATAACATAATACAATTGGTACTTTCCAACAATATCAAAATTTGTAATTTGCCTTGGTTAACTAGGAACTATGATTGTTTCCATATATATCTATACCTGAGGATCCTCGAAAATTCCAAGGTAAAATATTAAGAAACGAAAAAGTTATGGATACTTTCTGGAATAAAGTCAGATTCCTGAGGATCCTCGAAAATTCCAAGGTAAAATATTAAGAAACGAAAAAGTTATGGATACTTTCTGGAATAAAGTCAGATTCTGTACACATCTCCAGGAATTTGAAATAATTCAAAAAGTACAATACATATTCAAAAACTTCGAATGCCATTCGAGAGGTCATATTTCAATGTACTTATAAACCAGCCGATTATTTTTCTACAAGGGTCGTTATTGATAAAATTATCAAATGTACAACGAAATTTAAAGTTACTCTTTATCAAGAAAAATACCTCCAATTACATGTCAGAATACTTTTTTTCATCAAAACCGAGAGTGATCCGGTTGAACAGGACTAATATCCACCTCGAAGAGCACAAAACCCCAAGGAATTAACGTGGCAATGATTCCTTACGAATTTATTAACCAAAATGTGTACTCACATACATTTAATCGGAAATCTTTGAACACTCTTTGTATTATGATTGGATTTTGTATGAACTTCGAAACTCGTCTCATGTGTAAGATGGAAGGTTTTTCTCCATTTCATGTGCTTTGGCTTTTTTTCTAGCAGCTCTTAGTAACGAGGAACATTGACTGACTAGTCTGGTTATATAAAAATTGGAATCATTTTTCGTTCCAGCACAATTTCAACCTGGCGTTAGACTACACGTGGAAAATCGCGTTTATCTCCCTAACGACATGATTTTCCTCAAAATTTGTGGAAACCATTTTTGTAGTATAAATGACGAGCTATAACTTTCATACAAGATTTTTTCATATCTCCAATATTTATGTAGTTATAGCTCAAAATATGAAAATCCGGGTTTTTTAGCGACATCGTATAGTAAAGAATTTCTTAATGAATACTTCATACTTTCGAATTCCTGAATCAAGAACTTCAGCTGTTTTGAAGTTTTTGTTAGATCAATATCTCTATTAATTGGACTAAAAATATACAGGGGTTTTTCAAAAAAAGGAAGAACATGCCAAATATTCAATAAACATCTTGCCAATAGATTTATTTACAGATACGTTACAATTTTAGATCACACATCTTTAAGAACATATTAATACTCAAAATGATATAAAAATCAACAAAAAAATTGTAAAGCATACAGAACGAATATTTTCTCTAATCTAGAACTCGAATATTTAAATACTTCGAGCTAAGTGAATGTATTATTCACTATTTCAAATTGAAACGGTAGCAATTCATCCAAGGAAGTCACCAACACATCTTCGGAGTCGGGTTTCGAAATGTAAACTTCAACATTCCCAAACTCGCTCATGAATTGCCTGCAAGCTCCACAGGGTGTTGTGAAAAACTGTTTTTGTTCTGCGATGACCGCAACGGCTTTAAATTTGGACTTTCCTTCACTCAATGCCTTTGAATAAGCACATCTTTCAGCGCAGATACCAACAGTGAAAGAGCGGTTTTCAATGTTGCATCCCCTATAAAGTGTACCATCTTCACAAAGGAGGCTTGACCCAACTTTGAAGTTGCTGTATGGGGAATATGAGAAATTTCTTGCTTCTACAGCCTCACGTATCATGTTCTGGATATTCAAATCTGAAAAAATCCTCTTAAATTTCTGTGGAGTAAGATTCAGGAAAACTCCCAAAATAAAATGCTTTTTTCAATTAATTATCAGGGCCGGCTCATCCATATAAGCGAACTAGGCACGGCGGCTTTTTCTGTATGAATTTGGAACTCAAAAGAGCGTTTGTCGATGCCCGTGAATTAGCAGATGAGGCAGAAATAGAAACAGTTTTTGAGAAAGAGAAGGTCCGCGTTCGAAGAAAGAAGAGAATGTTCGAATATAGTTTGAAGCTGAACCCTTGGATAGTTTCAAAATTCATATTAACTTCCCTATTTTGGACACCGATATTCATGTTGTCAAGGAGAGATTTTCTCAGTTGAATGAAGTCTCTGGTATATTTGAATTTTTGTGCAATATACATGACCTCATAATTAGAAACTCTGCAGAGATTAAACTGTTATGCCAGAACTTGCAAAAGGCATTAACACTTAAGAATAAAGAGGAAGATCAGGATCACTGTGGCTTTAGTCATCACCTGGAAGATAATCTAACTCCTCAAAAATTGCTAAACCGCCATCTAGAAAATGAATTTTCCAACTTTGTTGCCCTTAGAATTCTACTGACTTTGCCATTGTCTCTAGCTAGTGCAGAAAAGGGTTATTCCAAATAAAAACCTACCTGCCTAGTATAATGTACAGCAAAGACCTACAGGTCTTGCTATGATTTCTATCGAAAGCGAATTAGCAAGCCAGATCGACTCGAAAGACCTAGTTTAAGAATTAGCAAGAAAAGCACCACTAGGATTTTGAACCTTATTGCTAAATTTCTGGTCAAAATATTGTTTCTAGGTGTTTATATATTGTTTTTTATGGTTTTTCCTTTGAAACACTATTTTCTTGTGTATCTGAGTTTTTTATTGAAACTCCATTCCAAATGTCAGAGGAATAAAAAAGTATTCAACTTGTAAAAACCTAATTGGCCTTTTGACTAATTTTCAATACTATTACCAGAGATTGGAACCTACGTTTTATGTCATGTTTAGCTTAAACAAATGGAACAGCGGGAATCAAGGGGTGAAAATAATTATTAGGGGCGACAGGGGGTGCCAAAATATTTCTCGCGGCCAAATACCTAAAGCCGGTCCTGTCAATTAATCAAAATAATGGCAAGAAGAATGAGTATAGAATGCCAAATTTATTTTTCTAGCTCACATATGGAAGAAAAATGTGTTCCATATGTCAAATTGGTGTCAAGGTTCTATTTACAAAACAATGCTATATCTACAAATTACTGGGATTTACCTATGAAAATAACTGCTATAGCTGAAAACTAGATGGATTTATGCCCCTCCCAAGAAGAATAATCAAATTACTACTTGCCTAATGTTTTCAGCTTCTGAATATTTTTGCAAATCTCTTTTTTAGGAGTACTAGTCATTTTTCAGTCTGATATGCGGTGAAAATGAAATTATTCTATGACCCTTGAAAAACATCAATACTTATCCTTGATATTGTTATCAGTTAAGGGGTTGCATAATACCAAAAAAACTTGCGCTGGGAGTGACTAGGACTTTTCATCTTTCAGATAATTCTGTTGTTTCATACATTTCAAGGTAAATTGTGGTATTTAAAGCACAATATTTAAAAATCTTCGATTCCCCTCCACTCCAACATTTCAGTATCACCACTGTTGCCATGCCAATAACCCATAATTTCTGTGACGTCACAGCGCTTTGTGTTAGGACAAGATCTTAGAATATAAAACAATTAGATCATTGGTCAGCTTTCTGATAGCATGATTGTTTTTGTGTCGACCAAGATAAGGATTGATCAAGAAAATGATAATTGGCTGTTAAATTATTCTTAATCATATACCTAATCGAATAACTTCAAATCAATCGTGGAAACAAGAATGGGGCAAATTAAGCCTAGCGTTGGCCAAGACACAAGGTGAGGTAAATTGGCCAATACGCCCAATAGAACATTAAGTAACAAGTTGAGAAAAAAAGCCAAAAGTTTTGGAGATAAACTTTTACAGGACACCATATATCCAATGATGCAAACCTTTGGATTTACGGTGTTCTGTGACTTTTTATCTTCAAAATTTCTGGTAGTAATTTCCAGATGAATTATCGGATGTCTGAAGTTGTATTAGTGCCAATCTCGTAATGACAAGCGGGGTTGACTCCCTTTGTTATGTATATGCCTTTTCACGACTAATTACGCGCAAGCGTATCCACCATGTTGAAAAATTAGAAAATTTCGGACACTTGCAAAATATGGGTGGACAACACGGGTTATTGCCCTTATTATCACTGCAATTAAATGAATTGATGGTGCTTCATCAGTACATACAACAGTTGAAGCACATTGTATCCAACTAAGACTATGGTTGTAATTCAGAACTTAGAAAGGTTAGGATAACAATGACACACACAGGTATAAAGTGTCCAAAAAGTTGAGGCATGCGCACAAAAAAAATCTAGAATTTAAAAGTCTCTGATTAATGTCATGGATTTCTTCGATTTTTTTCATTGGCAAAACCGAATGAGAACGCGGAACAATAATGGGTGCTGCATTGCGTATATACGTTCTCGTTTTCTACTTTTAGATAGTGTCGGCATAGAGTAGGAATACACAGAGGAGAAGACTAAAAAGACGTAACAAGTCCGGAAAATAGTTTTTTTTTGACGAATAGACAAAATTCAAGGACGAGCCGTAGGCGAGTCCTGGAAGTCTGTTAGTCCAAAAAAACTATTTTCGGGCGTGTTGCGTAGAATATTTTTTCGGTAACCGTGTAGAATAACAAATCAATGAGACGACATATTTCTTTATTATACATTTTAATTCTTATTTGAATTAAACAGAACAGAAAATACTACATATTAACAGAAACATTCTAATTCTTATTTATATTAATATTTATATTAAAATTCGAGCAATTGCTAATATTGAAGGGATTCAATTTGTTTGAAATGCTTGGTATATTTAAATTCCTTTTGTTGAAGCCAGAACAAGAAGCAAAGTTTCCGTTTCACATTGATTGTTTTCATCTGATGATTTTTGAATGGTCTTGGCAATTTTAATTTTGTTTGTAAGTGAATTATCTATATATCCTTCAGCCACATTGGTAGACTTCCAACCACCGTGTCTCTTCGAATTTGTGATGTTTCCACCATTATCAGCAAATAACGTCGCCGAAGTTCGACGAATGATATGGCCTGTGTAATTTTTAGGATTGAGTAAATGTAAAAATTCTGCGATTTTTATTCCGAGACTCCCAAAACTGTGGATACCAACAGGCTGAATCGAACATTTTCCTTTTTTGTAATTCACGAATAAGTCAAGTCAAAAATAGCTTTATTGTTTAAAAATATTAATTTTGTAACAAAGCATGACAAAAGAACTTAAATAAAAACATAATTAAAACATTATACCTCATAGTTTTTGTTTAAATTTATACATTTTTCTAGCAGAGCAGTCAATAGAACATATAAATAAAAACCTAATTAAGACACAATACTATTTCGTATTCACTTACACACATATGTATATATAAATCTATAAAAACAACAAGAAAATAAATTTCAGAGAGAAGATAAAAACTCTTGGACAGAATAAAATGGCTGTTCTACAAGTAGTTTTTTTGTTGCCCTCCTGAACCTGAATAATCTGTTATGTGAAGTATGGGATGGCCGTAAAGATAAATATTGCCTATACAACAGCAGGTTTTCTTGCCCAATTACAACAAAAGTTATCTCAATATGTGTTTTGGAATCCGGTATTTTCACAAGCAACATGTCTTCCTTGTCGTTTATTAGATCAATTGACATTTTTGTTAGTTCTTCTCGTCTACATGAACCGGCTAACCCAATAATTGTTGCTACCTGAAAATTAAGTTGATACTTTTATATCCTACAATCGTAATATTTTGTTAAAATTACCTTCAGCATTAGATATGATTCATTATCCGCTTCCCTAATGAATTTGTTGATCTGCTCACTGCTGAAGACTTCTGATTTCTTGGCTTTGTAACCAATATTCTTCCTTTTAAAAAATGCGATAACCTTTGGGAAAGTGGCTATGTTTACATTTTTCTCTACTAAAATGGTACTTTTCAACATAGAGTGCATGCTCCACAGAGTAGAGGATTTGACAGTTTCAGATTTTTGCGCCAAATAAGCTAAAATTACATCCTCTGTAACATTTTCAAAGTCACTATCGCTGCTGCTTTCCATATTTTATTGCGAATTGCGATCAAAAAACATGCAAACTTTTGACAACTAATTACATATGAACTGTCAGCCGTTATTTCGTTGCTATGGTAATGATCAACTGCATTTATCAAAATCATACCTACCAAGATTTTCATATTTACAATGACAACGACATGATTCTTCCCGGCCTAGTCCGGGAAGTACGTACTTCCCGGACTAGGCCGGAAAATGCTACTTTCTCAAAGAAAAAGCGTCCGGGAAGTGGGTACATCCCGGACAGTTGCCGAAAAAAATTAAACAATCCTATCTGTCCCGGGTCAAAAGGTCCGATTTCACGACGCTTCGGCAAATTCACATTTGCCATCTTCAGGTGATGACTAATTCATACGATTGTCAGTCTAGTTTAACTACGAATATTGATAACTGGCCATAAGAGCAATGCAATGAAAGCGAAGTCGTGTTGCAAATGTCTTTCTTTGTCATTATGGCAGTGCGTAGTTATGGTAACCAAACGTCAACCAATACATGTCACGCCTCCATTTTCGCGCATGCGCATCAATCCAACGTTGGCGATCTTCATATTTCATTTATTTTGGCTTCACACTTGCTGTCTTTATTATCAATATGGTACTTAATACATATATGGGTGAGAGGTGAGCAGCGCTGCCGTTTTGAGGGTAATTACTCCATTTGTAAGCAATTCGAATGCTTTGGAGTAATCGTGGAGTAATGACGAATTGTAAGGATTTTGTAAGCATTTTGCACTAAGGAGTAGGAGAAAAGCGTTCATCTTCCTGACTACTTGTGTTTGTTCCATGTGGCACATGGCCAATGGCCAGTCATGTAATGGCACAGAACTCGTTAGTCGTTACTCTTCACGTATTTGTCTATAGTAGCTTGCTAGTTTGAGTTTTGTGTTATGTTTGTTTATTGAAATTAAAATTGGCATGACATTACATATCTGAAATCTTATCTCAGCCTCAGGCTCCTATGAGTTTAATCATTGTTTAGATTATACTATGGTTTTATCAACAGGTTTCAATGCTACCAACCCAACTTCTGACCTAGCGCCGAGTAGACAATGGGAAACACGCATGATTTCATTTTAATTTTTTTTTGCCTCAGTTAGATCCACAATAATTACATTTTGTGAAAATAATTTCTCATAGCCCAGAATTTTGTCGGAATTTCCAAGTTTAAAAGTGCTCCTCAATTCAAACTCCATTTGACCTTCATTTGAATAACTTCCCCCAAACACTAGCGCCAGTTGTGGTTGTTTCAGGAATATTGATAGTCGATACTATTTCTTTCAACCCAATCATAAATTCAAGCTCACTTCTAATGTGATATTTTAAAATACTGATGATTATTTTTCCGACCCAAATATCGACCAATAGAATTGCACCATTCGACGTCACGTGGTACAACCTACATGGTATTATACTGATAATTTTTTGAAAATTTTCTCTGGTAGTTGCTATATATAAAAAACAAAACATGATCCAGTCAAATTAACCACACTTCAAACTGACAGGTTGAATTCAATTGTGACAATTGAAGATTTTGCATGAAAATGAGTCGATTTGGAGTTTGTTCTCTGTCCACCATCGATAAAAAAGTCAAAGGAAATGTTCCCATTAATACGGAGAAGGCAAAAAAAACAGTTTGGAACCAATTTACTACTTTTTTGGGACGGAAAAATATCCTCGAATCAACGAGCTTCAAATTATCTGGCATTTCCCTCAAGGTTCCCTGCAAACAAATAAAGTCGTCAAGTTTTTCAGGAAAAATCACTCGCGCTTCGCGCTCGTGATTTTTTAACCTGAAAAACTTGACTCCTTAATTTGTTTGCAACGAACCTATCGGGAAATACCCGATAATTTTGAAGCTCTTGTGGTATTATAAGTGATAAAAATATTGGTACAACATATAAACGAAGGCAGATGAAATTATAATTGACAGTTCGAAGCAACTAGTGGTAAAACATTGATTTGTGTGAAATAACGATGCTTACGTCCACCAGAGGCGCTAGGAGTACGTTTTTGAATGTGACGACAAAATTGGCGTTTTCAATTTCGTATTATGAAAAATATTACATATTTTTTCAATATCTAAGTTTGTTGCTGAGCTCCCTAGGTGGTAGTCTTTATGTGCAAATCAAAATATTCTAGAAAGGGGGCACATGGGTGTTGCCTAATGCATTTCCAGTTTAATGGACATTTGTAAATATGTGCTTCTTCTAGTCTAGTTTGTTCTGGTTTCGTTTCAGAATCAGTATCTATCAGAACAAGTCGACCCTCGAAATCATCCATATATACCATAGATTATGTATAAATTAAGTTTGTAAGGATTTTGTAAGCATTCTCAAAATTCTGGGAGTAAAACTCCGCATTTTGATAGACGCTAGTCAGCATATTGTATACTTTCAATTGGCAGCACTGGAGGTGAGAGAGAGAACAGTTTGAAGTTTGAACTTCAGCACATAACCTATCCTTAATTCGGATTGGATTTAACGATTAAACTGATAATGAAAATTACTTCTATTGGATACAAACATCCTGAATCCTGATATCTTCAATATTGAAGTTTCATCGAATGCACGTCAACTCTAGTCATAGAACTGAAATATTTTAATGTCCTCACATGTAAAAGCGTCATTAACTCAACTTGAATTTAGGGGATGAACAATTGTGTATTTGAAATATTGTCATGCCGCGCGTCTCATCAGTATCAGACCATTTGGTCATTGCTACTATTCTGTCGACACTTGTTTTAGTTTTCAACTATTCTTTGCATAAAATTGAAGAAGGACATGTTGGGGTTTACTTTCGGGTAAGTACAAATATGAAAAATAGTCGAGGCATACTATAATTAAAATCCAGACGTATCTAAATCTTCATTCCATGTTCAGAATAAATATTATTTTATATTGTAAGGGGGTCGATATGGCTCTTCAGCCTCTCTATAAAGTCTTTTGTACATTACCCTTCATCTATTCAAAACCTAGGATTCGGAGACTCCTTGCGAAGCTTATCAGTTTTCTGGGAGCTAAGTTCTTGATGTCAGAGCGTTGATGAAACCCCTTCGAGGAACTTAAGCCTTTTGCAAAACAGCGCTTGGCAGTCGCAAAGCAGGTGTTCTGCAGTTTCAACGAAGTTCTTGCAGTAACGGCACAGCTCACTGTCTGATCTATCCATTTTTTTCAAGTCTTTCTTATCCAACTCGAGAAGCTGTGGGCTTTGGAAAGACCACAGAAGGGTTCTGGGCCAGAAAATTGAGTGCATGCCCCTTCCTTGTGACCTGGCACCCACATCAGAGTAACCCGATTGTTAGTAGCCAGTTGTTTTAGGGAGAGTTTGCAGCCTCAAGTATCTCTAGACTAACAAGTGTGTGACAGAACTTTCAGTGCTGCTTGGAATTTGTATAAGTTGAATAAGAGAAAAAAAAACAGTTTAAACTCACTTAAAGGGAATACATTTTGATTTATGAAGCGAAGCTGTTACTTGATTTGCCAAACTATTTTTTCTTGCAATATTAATCAAACAATGTTTGCATAATCTTTTTCAGGGTGGTGCACTCTTGCCTTCTGTGAGCTACCCAGGATACCATATGATGATACCACTCTTAACCAGTTTCAAATCAGTACAGGTATTTTTTTTATTTATTTCTTTACAAACATGCCAATTTACAAAAACAATAAATTCATATATATATATATATATATATATATTATATATATATATATATATATATATATATATATATATATATTAATCAACAAACTGAAGAGCTTTCGCTAGACAATGATACGATTGAATTGATAAAGTCATATGTACTATGTATAACACAAATTCCGAAACATTTATAGCAACATCAGGAGTTCCTCAGGGATCAACGTATCAAAAAAATTCACCAAGTGTGGCAAGGCATATCACAAGACCTGCTCAGCTACGGTGATTTGCTGTGGAGGGCCAATGCTCGAAGATGCACCCATTGCAAATAATCCTAACCATACATCAAGTAATAATACAGTATTGACAGAAGAGGGATTTCTCAAGGAAGAAAATAAGCTGCTAAGACAAATCATTCGGGACGAAGATGTAATCATTGATGACAAGGAAGTTATAATTCAATTACAAAATGACAAAATTGCATCTCTTAAAAATAAATTGAAACAATTCAGTATCGGAAATTCATCAAATAATAGCAGTATCCTCACAAAAAACGCTGTTATCACTGAACAAAACAAGATCACAAAAAATGGACACCTGGCAATAGAAGAAACTGCAAATAAAAAACACATACCCAGAACAGAAATAAAACAAATAAATGAAGCAAGAACTTCATTAACCAGTAAATCGAATATACAGGGTGATGCAAAGATTCAAGCTGAGAAAATTGGTGCTGACAACATGCAAATCCAAACTAGGCAAAAAATGGATGAAATCATAAACCTGACAAATAATACAGAGGCGGTAGAAACGGATGATTTTACTGAAGTAAAAAGACGTAAAAGGAAATATATGCCAAGAGATATCTGAAATAATATCTACCATGTGTACAAAAAATTCCAGTGGCATAGATGAGGTGCCATGTTGAATAATAAAATATGTATCAAATGAACTGGTTGAGGTATTGACATCACTTGTCAACATTTCTTTCAAGCTAGGCATATTTCCACACCAGCTCGAGTCTGCCCTAGTTATTCCAGTGCACAAAAAAAGTAATCAATGTGACATGGCTAATTATAGGCCAATTGCCCTTTTATCAGTATTCTCCAAAATATTTGAGAAAGCCTTCCAAGTGAGAATTATAAACTTTCTGAATAAATACCAGCTATTAACAAATAGACAATTCGGCTTTACAAAAAATCTTTCAACGCAGGAAGCTTGCACGAACAACTCCTAGACTGTTTTGACAAAAAATTGAAAACCTCATGTATTTTCTTTGATTTTCAAAAGGCATTCGACGTTGTCAACCACCCGCTACTATAGAATAAAATGGAATCATATGGAATAAGAGGGCCAGCCTTAGATTGGGTTCGATCATACCTCTCGCAAGGAAATCAACAGGTCTGTATAAAAAAAACGGGATTTCTTCAATGTCAGAACCATTGAATGTTTCTTGTGGTGTTCCACAAGGCAGCACTCTGGGCCCAACTTTCTTTGTCATTATGATAAACGACATCGTTCATAATATACAAGATGGACTCATGACAATGTACGCTGATGATACTTCTGTGGTTATCAATAGTAACAATCATGAAGATCTCGCTTCAAAATCATCAAACTGTGTCAACAAAATGAAATATTGGTGTGACATCAATGGAATAATCCTGAATGTAGCAAAAACAAACTTTGTCTTATTCTCACCTATAACATCGAAACCCGATTTCAGCCTTCTAGTGAGACCGGGTGAAGATAATAATAAATCACTCAAGCAAAGCAATTCCATAAAATTTCTGGGTTTATATGTGGATGAAAACCTTTCCTGGGAGACCCACACTCAGCAACTCATCAAATCTTTATCTTCAAAAAACTTTGCGATTTTACAATTAAAGAAAGTGACGAACTTTGAAGCCATAATGTCATATTACTATGGATGTGTGCACTCCCAACTCATGTATGGTCTGCTCTGCTGGGGCAACAGCTCTGGTACTGAGAAGGTATTCAGGAGCCAAAAACGCATCATAAGAAGCATATTTGGTCTGAGACCTACAGACTCGTGTCGACATATTTTCAGTACTCATGAAATTCCAACATTATACAACATCTATATTCTAACTGCTGCTTCATTCACAATAATTTTAAAAATTTCAAATCATGTGGTGAGGTCAATCACTACACGACTAGAAACTCAAATAAACTCTACATTCCTCTAGTTTCAACATCACTGATAAGAAAAGGACCTATTATAATATCCCTCAAAATATATAACCATCTACCTGACTCACTGAAAGTTCACAAGAATCCAATCTTGAAGAGAAGTTGTAAAACATTTCTCAAAGAAAAGAGTTACTACTCCTTAGAGGAATATTTTAATGATCAATTTTAACTTAGTGTTTTCGTCTCATATTCTATGCATTTTATTTAATTATGTTATCAACAGCCATAATGTCCTTGTCTTTGCTTTTTTATTATATTTACATATCTTTGTCTTTATGCTATACTTATATGTCTTCGTTTCTAAATTATAATTACAAGTCTTCGTTTTTATATTATATTTACATATTTCTAGCCTTAATCACACACAATGTTTAACTCACACATTTTAGGCTTAAGATAGATTTAATTTAATTTTAATATTATATAACTATCCCATTGATGATTTCTATACTTGTACAAGTCCTATGAAATAAATGCTTACTTACTTACTTACCGTTATACGTCGCAATTTAAATTTGTATGGTTCGCAGGACTCTGTGATAATTTAGATCTACGTCCTACGACCAATATGTGGGTCGTAAAATATCAGTATATAAATTATCAGTGATAAAACTTGAGAGAATCTCTTATTCACAGCCTTCTCAAAAGAAATGAAAAGATGAAAAAGCAAAGAAAGCATGAAGAGGGAGCTCATAAACTAGAGGAGCTACCTAGAGGTAGTGATGACAAAATATACAGAAAACGTTGCCATGGGTGTTATACTAAGTTGAGAGATACTCTTACATCAAAAGAAGCATGTGAAAAAACTAAGAAAGTCTCAACTGTTTGCAGCCAGTGCAACTAAGCGTTTTGTATTTCTTGTTACGCAACTTTCTATATTTTCCCGACTTCCCGTTTTGTTTCCTTTGTAATAATATTTTTAATAAGAACATTTTCATTATTTTGTAAACCCATTTTTGATATGCTGTATCTTAGTTATTTTTTGACAGAATAAAATGGTTTTTTTACCAAAATGTAGTTTTTTTTTCCTTTAGTATTGGGCTATTACAAAACATACATTTATGACCCACACATTGTTCGCAGGACTTATAGGTAAATGAATTTACGACCCATATATGGGTCGTAGGACAGTGAACGTGTTTTAATGATATCGACAGGTTTATTGAGTGTTCTGGATTCTTACTCTATGCGGATGATCTCAAACTCTATAGGGAAGTGAGAGATATCGCTGATTGTGTAGAGTTACAGAAGAATCTTGATGGCATTGCAGAGTTCTGTTCTGTAAATGATTTGCAATTGAATGAAGGGAAATGTAAAGTTGTGATGTATCGAATAAATCAATTATTTCACTATTTTGATTTGCTAATTGAACTACCCTTGTAATTGACTCATTTTGGTCATTATTCGTACTGTAGTGAGAAACCATGAACAGTTCTGAAATTCTTGTTCTTTTGGGATTGACATTTAGATTATACAGTTCAATTAAATTCAGACACTTATAGCTCCATTTATAACCTTGTGCAAGAATCTCAAATCTATTTCAGCTCTTCTATTACAGATTCAATATGTTTTGCAAAAGGAGTAAGGAAACATCCAGATTTAAAATCTGTTTTATCTCAAGACGTTAAAAAGGGTTGAAGCTTGTAATTTTGAACATGAGTGGAATTTAGTCTAAATCTGAAATCAAATTTCAATGGAAAAGCCATAATTTTAACAAAAAAGTAGTTCTTGGGGTGCCCTGGCCGCATTTTTATGTTTCAGCAACATTTATAGATTCATATGTAAGGGATGGCTTAAATGTAAGGCAAGCCTTTTCGTAAAATCCAAGTTTGTAAATGAAATTTTGACAAGACTAGATTTTTTTTTCTGATTTCCTCGTAAAAGCCAATATTATGAAAAAGTTGTTTGATGCGGCATTTTGAATGATTGCATTGTGGGACACTTTTTCTTTAAAAGATATGAATGCAAGTGAGAGATACGATGTGGTTCCAACAAGACTAATCCCTAAACACTGGTTCAAAAAAGTGCTCACAAGCACAAAAATGCTCGGGAGCACAGTGCTTACAAGCACAAAAACAGCTTTGGGACAGCTCTGAACTGTACATGATGTGTTTTCTTTTCTACAATAAATTGTTTTCTTTCAGATAACACTGCAGACAGATGAAGTGAAGAATGTACCATGTGGTACAAGCGGAGGTGTTATGATATATTTTGACCGAATCGAAGTTGTCAATCATTTGAATCAGAATAGTGGTGAGTTGCTGTCCTGTCATAAATATGTTTTACTATAAGGTCTTTTGTACATAACTTTTGGTGAAAGTACTAATACCATACGAGTGAATTCACCAAATCTTTGAAATGTAAATCAAACATTTTTTCTTGTCGATCTTGGTGAGAATACTAGGTCATAGCAGTGAAATTATTGTATTGTCATCGGTCCTTGATACAAATTCAAAATTTCAAATGATTCCAATGTCTGGAAGTTGGTGAAAATTCAGATTCTGTTACATACTACAGGTGAAGCTAATAAAAGTGTGTTGAAAAGTTCCCTTTTTAACCGACAAAACCAAAAAGGAGGAGGTTCTCTAGTCAACGCGTATATTTTTTTTTTATGTATGACCACGCATAACTTTTTACTGAGACGTCCGATTCCGATTATTGTTTTTTCAGTGGATAGGGTGTACCTCGAAGTTGGTCCCATTTGAATTTAAAAAATGAAATCCATCCCTAAGGGTAGCAAAATGAAGGATATTGATTACTCACCCTCTGAATTCTGGTCCGTTAACCGATTCTATCAGGCATAACTTTGTACTGGGTTCTTCGATTTGGATTATTCTTTTTTTATTAGATAGCGTATACCTCATAATTGATTATATTTGGATTTCAAATGGAATTATCCACCCTTACGGGTAGAAAAATAGGGGATAATTGATTTTTCAGTTGTGAACATTGGACACATATGTAGTTGACAATGACAGATCGCTATTGTCATTATTTTTGTTCTCCTACATCCGTCACAATCATTATATTCTATGAGAGGATGGAATGATATACAAAGTAATGAAATAAACTAACCAGAACAACAAAAATAATTTATATTACAACAAATAGTAAAAGTAGATAATCATATTATTTAACTGGTAATAGTTGAAGTAAGTTAAAAATATTTTGAAAAAATAAAAAAACAAGTAAGAAGTAATTAGTAGATTTCAGCCACAAAAAATTTAAAAATAAAAATTTTGAACAAAAAATTAAACCGAAGAAATACGGAACTGAAAAGTAATAAATAAAATAAACCTTCTTAGTCTCAATAACTAAGCTCCTAAACTAATGTAAGTAACTAATTTTGAGTCGGCGCCAAACGAACAATCAACAAAGATCATTAAATTACCTCAAAAAAATTATCAGAATGTTACCGCGCAACTTGATGCCATCATTTTACGCCTTACCCAATTCATTTGCTTGTTTGTTTGGCGCCGACTCAAAATTAGTTACTTACATTAGTTAAGGAGCTTAGTTATTGAGACTAAGAAGGTTTATTTTATTTTTTACTTTTCAGTTCCGTATTTTGTTGGTTTAATTTTTTGTTAAAAAGTTTTTTTTACTAGTAAACCATTTCATTTCACAGATCAAAAATTATTTTAACCAATAGTCAGATCAACTCATGAAGAATTGGCTGAAAACTCAAATGCAAGTTTTGTCTATGATAATGGAAAAGACAATCATGATCCAAGTCAGCAATTATTTGTTAAAATTCAATTAATTTTTTATCTCCAATTAACATTCATGAAATAAGAAAGTAGCATAAATTCTGCAAATAGATTAACTTTCAAAGCTTTCTAAAATAGTCATCATGAACTATTTTTGCTAATGTTTAATTATATTTCATAGAAATATTCTGGATAAAATAAAATGCTATTGAGAAATGACAATGAGTCTTTTTTTTTTCATTTCTGTTATTGTCTAGGTATTATCACATTATTCCCCTAGTTTGTTACGAATTTCTTTATCTATTTTGAATGAATAATATTTCTTCCAGTGTTGGATATTGTGAGAAATTACACAGCGGATTACGACAAAACTCTCATCTTCAACAAAGTCCATCACGAGTTGAATCAGTTTTGTAGTATCCACACTCTCCACGAGGTGTACATCGATCTCTTCGATCAAATCGACGAGAATCTCAAACAGGCACTGCAGCGGGACCTGTTGGAGATGGCACCAGGGCTCAGGATACAGGCAGTTCGGGTCACCAAACCGAAGATTCCAGAAGTCATAAGGAAGAACTATGAACTCATGGAAGGTGAAAAAACCAAGTTGCTCATTGCCACCCAGCACCAGAAGGTGAGACTTTGGATTTCTAAAACGACTTGAAATATTTCGGGATGTTGAGAATTACAGACTCACAAAGTCAGGGGTTGTAATTTATATATTTTGATGAAACACATTCAGATTAGATGGCAAATTTGAACTTTCTCCATTTTTTCATACACCATTTTCCAAAGGCAGTCATTTTTATTCCTATTAAATTACCATTGTTTTTTTTCACTTATCCAATTCGTAAATTTTTTTCAATAGTTTTTTCATTTTACAGTAGCCATGTACCGAAAGGTAAAGGTACTTTAAAAAACAATATTTTTAAGGTACTCAGAAGAGGAATTGCTTGAAAACAGGGTTTTTTTTTGTTCAAACTCTTGTAGATGGAAAATTAAAATAGTACTTCTGATAAAATATAGCCATGAAAGGTGGTTAATATTTCAGGTTGTCGAAAAAGATGCAGAGACCGAGAGGAAGAGAGCTATCATTGAAGCTGAAAAAGAAGCTCAGGTGGCAAAAATCCAGTTTGAACAAAAGATAATGGAGAAAGAGTCCTTGCAAAAAATCTCACACATCGAGGACGAGATGCATATAGCTCGTCAAAAGAGCCGCGCAAATGCAGAATTCTATAACTTGCAACAGGAAGCAGAGATTAACAAAAAATTGCACACCCCCCAGTATATAGAACTGAAGAAATTTGAAGCACTTTCGAAAAACACCAAGGTGTACTTTGGTAACGAAATACCACAAACTTTTTTGGGGAACGATTTTTACTCGAAAGCTTCGGGGCAGATTGAAGTTTCAGAAATTGAAGAAGAACCACCCAGATGATTTCCACGGAATTCCTGACTGAACACTGAAAATTAAACAGTCCAAAGAAAATAAATTAACAATCCTGTAGATACAAACAGGTTATGTTTTATACTTCTTGGCTAGGCAACTACGGGTCTGACTTACACCCCATCCTTTGATTATGTTTTATGTTATATGTTATAACTGCCATCTTTATATTTTGTTGGGAGTTTTTTTTTCAGATTTTTTATTGTGATTTCGTTGAAGGGTCACTCAGTTTCCAAGATGCCCAGCCATGTTGTCAGAATTATCTGTTATAGAAGATAGATTTTCACAAAATGTTACACAATATAAAATACCACGAATAAAACATTTCAAAATCTAGATTGGTTATATTTGAATGACATTTTCTTGAGGGGCGGTCATATCCATCTAGTGGGGGATTTGTAGCATAAAAGTAATATTGGATTTTTAGTACTCACTGACATCTTCCTCTGAGGGTTTTATGGAAAAACTGAATCGGAAAATAGTTTTTTATAGAAACTTTTCTTTCAGCAATTAGAAATCAGGAGGGAAGCAATCACGATATTTATGTACGTCCTCTTGGTTTCAGATATATTTTTTATTACAAATTAAGGTAGTCTGTGGATACCTTATTTTAAATTTAGATTCCTTTATTTCACGTTAAGATAGTGTATGGATCCTTTATTAGTTTATTTCAAATATAGATAGTGTATGGATCCTTTTATTTCAAATGTATATAGTGTATGGTCTTATCAAACAACCTTTCCTCATTCTAATTATGAATTTTGATTTCAGAATTGGAAATAAAAGGGTAAGAATGTTGGAAATATATTTGAGACTACCTAAATTTGAATTACTACTATTACTGCTAAATGGAAATATGCAGAAAAGACGGAATATACACAATATATGTTAAAATGAGCAATTTATTTGCACAACTAATAAGAAATATAGTTCGAAAGGTAGTAAAAATATACGCTTGCAATTAAATCATTCTATTTTGATTTATTTGAAGATATTTACAGGAATTTCATAGAATCAGATGTGGCTTCATCTCTGATAATTGATTTGGTTTTTCTTAATTGGGAACTCATCTAGTTGAATGAGTAAAGAAAAAATGTTTTCAAAAGGAGAAATCAATTGATACATTGGTGCAAGAATGTCATCGTATTCACCATGACTCCAATAATTGTTTTCAATGAAACGATTTCACTTAGAATGATTATTTTTCGAATCGATCCTCTCAATAATTTCAATTGTTTTTTTGAGACATCAGAAAAACGTGTATTTATGTTGTTTCTGATCATGAGCATGAAACGAACATTTTATAGTTTGTCTTGGAGCAACTTTTCATAATTTTCGGTTTTCTTGTTGGAGAGTTGTTTACCAGTATTTATACCGGAGAAATTTCTGATGGTCCCTTCAGTGTATATTGTAAAATGCATCGGTTTACAAGACATAGAAATTCACTACTTGTTCCAAATCATAAAAGAGCAAAATACTAGAATGCAATCATTACCTACAATAACGTGGTAATTTCGTTGAAACATTATATCTGATGTTATATTCTAAATGCTATGATAAAAGAAATGCTACACCAAAAATACTACTACAGTGTGAAATAATACTAACAAGATGAAATGCTCTCCAGTCCCTAAGTTAAAACTGACTAAGCATCAATAATAATAATTTTATTAACCATTTTTGGTAGTGTGTACATATGGTAAGTCACCTAACATTTTGTTCTATTAATAAATATTCTGTCACTGACAAGTTCAAACGGTGGTTATAGCAAAACGGAAAAGCTAACAGCGATGGAAGTTTACAATAAGATACATATTAAAAGTTAACATGAGTCATCCGAATATTCTTGATGAGAATAGTAACATTTTATTTTATTGAAAAATATTCTGTCACCTCTAGAATTTTTTATTTCAGTTGGTAGTTTGTTGTAGAAACTTAGTGCATTGTAGAGAGGAGAGTTTTCGAATTTTGCGGTGCTGTGGTTGGGTAAGCATGAGAAGCATTTGTTTCGAAGGATTTCAAGTTGCTTCTAATGAATTTCACAAAATTCAAAAAAGTATATATTGATGGGGCAGTAAGGAATTTATCTCTACTAAATACTGATTTGCAACTGTCTCGGTAGTCCATATAGACCAAGGTCGATAATTTTTTAAACAAAAAAAAATCATAGTAGAATGAAACTCATTGGAAAAGGAAGAGAATATAACAAAAATGAAAGGAAAAATAATTTACGGGCGATCTGAGGTCGGAAGTGGAAGGGGTGAGTTTTAAGGGTAAAAACTGTTTATCTCGATTTCCGGCAAAACTACAAGTCCTATGGAAAAAGTTAAATGGCAAAGTTGTAGGTAATAAAAAGATCTACAACTTTGGTATTCACACTTTTTTCACATAATCTCAAAATTTATGTGAAAAATTCAAATAACCAAGTTTTTGGTTTTTTATTTTTACCTTTTACAAAAAAAAAATTTTCACGAAATTTGGTGAAAACTTACTTTTTTATGTCCCAAACACACTGTAATTTTTTTTATTTAAAATATTTATTTTTCCACCTTATTTTGACTTAATATCGAAAAAGCACCCTAATTTTCAATCAGAAATTCTCCCGTCAAAATATCAGGTTTTTTAAAAAAGTCGTGGGCTTTTTGTTCGTTGAAATCTCTACTTTCCCTAGTGTAAAAAAATAATTACTAGGTAAAGTTCTCAGAAAAGCAAAGAAATAACAGGTAGTAAGGCCCACACCCTCCAGCCCCTTCCCCACTTCTCTATGAAATACCTTTTGGGTAACATTTTCCTAGGTCACTCAGATATATGAGTTATCTTAAAATAGCAATAAATAGGCATCTACGCATATAATTTAAAGAAGATTCTACAACTTTCTCAAAATATTGTAGATGTCCTATTAAATTCGGATTCGAATTTTTTTCGTTTCTTTGCATTTTCTGTCATAGTAATGTACTTTTTTTTTATACCATCAGAAAGTAGAGATTTCAACGAACAAAAAGCCAACCGACTTTTTTAAAAAAGCTGATATTTTGACGGGAGAATTTTCGATTGAAAATTAGGGTGCTTTTTCGATATTAAGTCAAAAAAGGTGAAAAAATAAATATTTTAAATCAAAAAAAATTACAGTGTGTTTGAAACATGAAAAAAGAGGTTTTCACCAAATTTAGTGAAAGAAAAACAAATTTTGTAGAAGATAAAAATAAAAAACCAAAAACTTGGTTATTTGAATTTTCCACATACATTTTGAGGTTATGTGAAGAAAGTGTAGATATGAAAGTTGTAGATCTTTTTATTACCTACAACTTTGCCATAGGACTTGTAGTTTTGCCGGAAATCGAGATAAACCGTTTTTTACCCTTAAAAACTCACCCCCTTCCACTTCCCGACCTCAGATCGCCCGTAAATTATGTTTCCTTTCATATTTGTTATATTCTCTTCCTTTTACAATGGGTTTCATCCTACTATTATTTTTTTCCACTTTTTACCATTTTCAAAGGCTTCAGCACTGGTCTAATATCAAAGATCAGCCTCAAGATATGTTTCTGACCCACAAATACTCTACTGAAATCTGTTCCACAACCCCATGAAATTATGTTGAAAGAAATGTGTGAGTATACCATTGCATAATAAATGCTTAACAGAATTTCTGTGGAGACACAAGTTTTCATCTGCTTAATTGCAAAGAATGCTGAATTCAGTTTCTTGCATATGTGATTGATATGAAGATCCCAGCTTAACCTTTCATCTAGGAATGTTACCTCTTGTGACATGATTATTTCATCAATATGAATTATTCCATGAGGGATATTATCCTTCCTATTGTAAAATTTCATTGATACAGAGTTTTTTTTATTTAAAATCAGTTGATTCCTGTCACACCATGATGTGAATGTATCAATGAGTCTGCCGACATTTGCTACTAAATCATCTTGTTCACGACTAGCAACTGTAATCGTTGAGTCATCAGCAAACATAGTTATGTGGCAATCAGTTACATGTTCGGGCAAGTCGTTGACGAATAGTACAGAAAGTAAGGGTCCTAGGACTGACCCTTGCGGAGCTCCTAAGTTGACATCGCGCTCACTAGACATATGTAAATGTTATTTCTTACAGTCATACTGCGTCCATCCATGTATGATGTCAACCAAGTCATTATATCATTTGGAAACGCAAGCATTTTTAACTTTTTTCTTAGAAACTCTGAGGACACCGTATCAAATGCCTTTGACAAATAAAAAAAAAAGTAATTACACAATTGTTGGAATCTATTTCAGAATAAACATAATTTAGAAATAGGCGAGATCACTAATTTCGGGAAAAAATACCACAATGTCCAGAACGATGAGAAAAGTGATTGGATTTTTCTTCAATTTTTTTTTCGAAGTAGTTTTTCCAAAAAAAAATCCCAAAGAAATGCTCCTGTTTGAACACTGCGAAAACCGCGCCAGGATGTGACGTAACAAGTTCAGATCCAAGATAATTACAGAGTTGCCCCGCGTTATTCATAATATTTATTTACAATGGAGCAGGCCGAAAAAATAATGACAGCACTCGGTATACATACATATTATTCAAGAATAACTAAATCAAGAGCAGCTATCAAATAATCAAATGAGGAATCTTCATTTTAATATAACGACACAAGTTCTGTTTCATTCATAGGATGAAACAGAATAACATTTCCTCAGAAGTTCCGCAAAATAGTGACACTGGCAACTCGCTGATCGCGGAGAGTGCCAGAAATGACAGCGTTGCCAAGCGTTATGCATAATAATTCTTTACGAGAGCATTCCGAAAAAATAATGTCATAGCACTCGGTATACATACATATTCAAGAATAACTAAATCAAGGACAGATATCAAATACAAAGTCTTAATTTCAATATAACACATGCTGACATAAGTTCTGATGTATTCATGGGATGAAAGAGAATAACGTTTCCTCAGAAGTTCCGCAAAATAGTAACACTGGCAACTCAGGAAAATATCAAATCAATGGACTTATGACGTCAAAAGAAGCTGCAATAACGCTGTGTTTGAATGTTTCACTGAATTTGAGGGTTTTAGAGCAACGTTTATTCGAATATTACACAATATCTTCTAAGAAAAACTATGCATTTATAATATTTTATCAGTATGAAGCAAATTTGGGAGTTTGTGATCTCGCCTATTGGTGTGATGCTGTTTCAACAGAATGATTTTTTCTGAAACCATGCTGTTTATTTCCAAATAATTCATCATCCTACCTAGTAGTTAATACTTTCTCGAATAACTTCGAGAGAGAGCAGAGCAGGGAAATTTGTCAGAGGAATTACTAGCGCCTTTTTGAACTCAGTGGGAAAATATATAGCCTCGCAGGTAGGACTGGTTCAGTAGGTAAGGGGATATTTCATCAGATCTATGTTACTCTTGATTGTAATTATAGAGTTAATCTATTCTTTTTCATCATATATAGTGATTCAATTATTTCTACTTCTGTAATAGGTCCATTTTGAAATGGGTGAATGATTCAACATTTATACTAGTGGTACAGGGAAAAGTTAAGTTTTGACCGAAGTGATAGGCCAATGTCAATTCAGCGGCCTTCGAGAAGTGATCAGTGAACAATTCCGCTACCTCCTTCACATCTTCAACAATATTCAGGTTGTGCTTATATGGCATCACCGTTACAAGAGGATTAATTTTTTTTCCCAAACTTACTGTTAATTATGTTCCATATGTCTCTTTTGTTTTATTTTGAGCGTTATTTATCTTATTGGAGAAGTATTTGGTCTTAGTTTTCCTGATTACAGACTTTATATACATTTCTCTACATTGATGAGGATCGACTCTCACAGAAGTTGTCGTTAATTTGAATTACCTATTTCCCCTAGATATTTGCCCTCTTCGGTAATTTCTTTTGAAATCCAATCCTTTTTAGGTTTTTTAGCACCAATAAAGCGACTCAAGAAAGAATTAAAATGCTTCGTTTATGCTCATTTTGTACAAGATTGGAAACCATCTGATATTACTTAGTCTAGTTCTGAGTTCTTTAACAATACCCTGATATTGAGTTGTCGTTTCATACTATAACATTTTGTTTATCATTTGTTTCACACTTCTCTTCGTTGAAAGTTATTAAATGGGCAATATCTGGTTGGATCAGTTGACAGTCGTAATTTCGATTCGAGAAAGTAGTAACCATATAGTCTATACAGGTGCGACTTGTGTAACCATTCGCATTTGTGAATATTCTAGTTGGGCCTTGCATATTGACATTCAATCGAAACGAGTTGAAACAATCCATAAGAGATTTAGTATTCAAATCATTTGATAGACAGTCAATATTGAAGACCCCACACAGGATAATATTTTAGCACTTTGTCTCGGCATTATTTAATGCCTGCATTAAACAATTGAGAAATATGTTTATATTACCATTTGGAGGTCTATATGCAGTTATATAATAGTGACTTTGGAAGAAACTACTTCACAGCAGATCGCATAAATTTCAATTTCCCATTCTTTGGATAATTTTTTTATGGAAGTTATTTCAGTGACATTGATGAAACTTTTAACTAGAATACCTGAACCATCACGAATATGCTTCTCTCTACAGAACATTGTTGCCACCCGGTAGTCTCTGAAATAAACATCCCTCAAACAGTCACTTGTTACATAGTGTTCAGATAAGAACACAATGTCAATATATCATTGCTTTTCAAAATGATATATTTAGTGGATTATCATCAGTTTGAGTGTGTGCCGGTTGAGGATACTTATGAATGTGTCTTACCAATGCCTTGGACATATACCTTTCCGAGATTATTACAAATTTTTTCCGTCGACCTCGTTCCTGGGGTCAACGTGAAATTTTCTATATCCATTTTATACAACTAGGAGGAAACTTACAATATTTGGATTTTAAAATACATACATTTGACAGCTCGAAGGTAATATGTAAGGTAATATTTGAATAATATTCGAATTCGTGTATGTTTAGTTGCCTATACCACAATTATACATTAATGGACCAAATCGACCATTTAATGGTCGATTTCGTTGTCTGTTTAGTTGCATATATCACAATTAGGGATTAAAAGATAAATTTAAGGTTAACAGGGGTCATCAACGATCGATTTCGTGTAGATTAAACAGACTCGTTAATACGAGGTCACCGTAAAATAACTATTAATGTAAGAAAAAGCGTAGGATGCTCTCTACTTACTTTTCATAATCACACTACCTTCACGAATATCTAGCGTTAAAAAATTTAAGACAACTTTTATCAAGCACCCCACACTTTTTTGACATTAAAGTTATTTTTTTTATCAATTACTTCATTCTTATTATTTTTAACTTTTCAGTTCTAATTGCTACAAAAGCGTGTTTTATAATTTTATTTTATATTATAACACGAGTTTTTATATTTTGACAATAAATTTTGCACTTTTGTCAAAGTAAAGTTATTAGTTTCGAGCTATTAATACTATTTATTGAAGGATTTATCAATTATCTTGTCCTTCGATCCTATCCTTACACCAGATAGGTGATAGAATACATGAAACTCGTGAAATTAAATGTAGCTCAACTCAATATCAACGTATTTATGTATAATAGGGTACCCTATTTTTTAATAAATATTTAATTCTTCAAAAAAGATTTAAATAGCTGCAAACATCTAATGTCATAACATTCAAGTTTCATAAGAAACCATCAGTCGAGAATTTGGTGTTCTTTTAGAAAATCAAGTAGTCTTGCATATATCTTTAATAAATCTTAGAAAATTCTGGCAGCAGGGATATATGTCTATAGCTAGATAGAGCAAAGTGGTTCTAATATTTCATGTGCTAGGTACAGTTTTTATTACATCTGATATTCTATCTATTCCTATCTTAACAATTTGGTTGCCAAATTTCTCATTTGTGGATGAGACAAATATAAATATCAACACCACTGTTGTATTTTGTGGTCTGCATGAATCCCAAAACTTCAACTTGCATAGGTCTTTCAGAGCATGTTTTTGATGTAGAAAGAACTATTACTATATAACTTCCCATGACGGGATACCAACTCATTTGAACTGGTTCTGATGACACAACAACCAGCGGATAACTTTTTATTGAAGAGTTTAATTTTTTCATTAAACTTTAGACCACAATCAACATATAGCCCAAAAAATTAAAATGATTTTATTTTCGAGCAATGCCATTTGATGCTTTGCATGAAACAATATAAAATTTCATGATGCTTGATGCTATCACAGTGAGCTGTCGTCTGATATTAACCAATAAGATTGTGTTTATTCCTTCAAGTTTCAATTTTTATCAATGAAAAAAAAACAAAGGAATCGCCTAAATTTGACTAGACTTCACCACTCAAAAATAAATGACTGCAACCAGCCATACAGATGTATATATATCATTGTTTTATATCACATAATTAATATTTCCGATTCTTGGCAGAAAACCCCCAAACAAGGTCACTTTCCTCACTACCGGCAAGGTTTTATTTTTTGTATTGTATGTTTGTTACTCATTTATGTAATAGTCAGGTCTAAAAAGTTTTTAGACCTGTTTGAAATATTACATATTGAGACTTTTTGTAATTATTGATTTTCAAACTTTCTAGAAGGTTGATTTTACAACCTTACTTTTCTGGTTGTAAACTCAACCTTCTAGAAAATTTTTAAATCAATAAATACAAAAAAATCCCAATATTTACTTGATGACCAAAAGTAAAAAATGTACTTTATTGAATTGAAATTACATTCAATCCAATGGCTCTCGACCGAGGTCATTGATGGTTGAGTATCATCTCAACCTGAAGAAGCTATTGAATAGCAAAACACGTGTCGTGGTTTTGTAAACCCAATTTAGTAAAGTGTTTTTTTTTACTTGATTATGGAACTTCATCAAGTATCAACCGATTCAATTCAAAGTAATGGCATTAAATTATTTATTTTGGGAATATGAGTGATAAGATATTGGAGGTAATAAAATACTCATTGGTTGATTATTTTATTTCAGACTTTGGTCATGTCAGGTGTGCACAAATACAATAAATTAAGTATATCTATTTGTATAAAAATGAAATAATACAGAAGTAGCAGGTTTTTGTGCTTATAACAAACAAGGTTGATTGCATATTCTAATAGAGAATAATCTCTGGCTTATAAGTATTAATGAAAAAGTTATTGAAGTATTTTCAGAAGTTGAACAATTATTTTGTTAAATGATACTGACAATGTAGATCCTCTTACATTTTTGGGTGTTTGAAAATATCTAGCCCTAGTCAATTTTGATTAAAGGTAAAAATAGTTGTTTTTTGTTCAATTTTTCAGTAGTTTTGAAGCTCCAAAATCCTTGTTGCCATGTATCTGTTTCATTCTAGATTGTCTTTGTTGATCTTTCTTAATTCACCATAGTCATACTATTTCAAAACAGCCATGTTTCAGGAATTAAATTCCATTTTAAAAAGTAAAATAAAATATACTCACTTGAATGATCGCTTTGTATATTAGTTAATATTATACCTTTATCATTTTCATGCCTACTTATTAAAGAAGGTTGAACTTGACAACTCAATACAATTTTGTATGCCAAAATGAGATTTCAATTTTTATTGATCTCCTTGACAACAACAATCACAGAAAATAATTGTTTCAAAAATTTAAATTTCACGTCAAAATTGGAAAAAAAGGAAAATTTAGCTATTTTGATTTTTTTCAGGAGTGTTCAAGTGCAAGCCTACAAATCAACCTAAATATAATATCCATGATCATAATCTTGATATAAAACGATTTTAATATATATTATTTAATTTTTTGTCCAATAATAATACTCCGAAAACCCTGTCAACATAAAATTGCCTAAATTAATCAAATAAATAAAAAAAATGTCTAACAAGTCAACTTGAATCAAGATTTAACAAATTCATATATAATCTCAGCTACACTTTGGGCGTCTTTCAAATGTAAATGATGCGTACCGGGGACTACATGCCTTTCTAGTTTCCTAGCATGTTTTTCAATCTCGTCTAAAACCATACCGTAATATTCGGAAGGGTCGAACTTCAACCCCGGACTAGCCCTAATATTCATAACCTCACAAGTGATTCGCGACGCAAAAATCATCACTTGATCGATAGTCATGAACCCGAGCGACGCAACTTTCAGCCTTGGGTCTCGAGTGAATGCATACCCCTCGGAATCGTTCAATTTTCTCATGCCCCTTCGCATCATAATTTCACAGCCTGCTCTGTCGATAGATCCCTTATGGGCATGCTCAACGATATCGATCATTTCCTTGTAATTGAAGCATGGCAATTGTCGAACACATTTCTCCTCGTATTCCAAGAATTTGTCTATGCTTGGTCCTAATGCGTCCAACATTTTCTGGGGATCTCTAACGCTGGGACTTGCAATATCGATACCGACATACCTTTTCACATCATTGGGGAATGTAGCTGCGTAAAGAAAAGCTATGCCCCCTCCCAAAGAGTGCCCGATTATTGTGATTTCCTTCCAATTAAAGTGCTTCACGATTCTTCTTAGAAAATGAATTCCTTCCCAGAACAGGAAATAACTGAGACCTTGTGGTAAGTGCGATGAGAACCCGTGCCCGGGAAGGTCTATGCAATACATAGATAGACCTTTTTCTTTCAGCAAGGGTGCTAGATTGTCAAATGATCCACTGTTATCTTGCCAGCCGTGGATTGCTACAATCGGTTGTACGTCTTTTGGGCCCCACCATTTTCCTGGAAAGACAATTCATGGATTTATGTGATACTTCCCAAAACATGATTCAAAACTAACATTCTACCGAAATATAAGAGACATGATTTTACGTTCCTTCAAAATATTGGGCTTTATTATGGGATCATCTAATACATTGTCCTCTACTGTGGTTTAGTCAGATCAGTACTTGAATATGCATCTGTGGTATGGTCACCTAATTATACTTACCAAAGAAATTATATAGAATCAGTTCAGAAAAAGTTTGTACGTTGTGCAGCTTAGAAAATGGGATTGATTTATGGCAAATTTCATTATTGCAGTTTTTGAATTTACAAACTCTTGAACAAAGAAGGATTAACTCCAATATTTGTTTTCTTCATAAAATCATCTCAGAGATTATCGACTGTCCCTGTTTACTTTCTGAATTTCACCTGAATGTTCCAGTAAGGCAAACCCAAAGTTTTCTACACAATATTATGCCATACTAATAATGAACAGAATTATTCTTTCAAGAGATTAGTTAAATATGGATATGATAACTGTGGTCAGACTGATTTGTCGGTTCTTCAATAAAAAAAACTTATTGTCCAAACAGGCACTAGACCTAGTTACAGCTTACATGGTTACATGTAACAGTGAATAAAATAAACTATGTTACATTTAAGACAAGTTTTAAAAGCAATAAATATAACAAACGATTAATGATGAAAAACTATCAAATATATAAGAAGAAATATAAAAACAAAGTAAAACAAATATTGTATAGCAAACAATCACTCCCATATCCCCAATAAACAATTTTGAGCATATTCTATCGTTCCCTAACATGTAATTTGTACCTTTTAGTTTTAGTTTATATATTTAGCTTAATTATTTCTAAATGAAACTTGCTTCATCTCCTCAACTGTGTTGTAATTGGGTTCTTCCTGTTTAGACATTTTTTTTTTAACAGCAGATTCTTTTAATTCTAAGGGTACCTAACTTGTAGTTTTTTATGTGGTAGCTCGTACGTTTATTTATCAGCCCAGTCACTAGGTAGGGCACAAAATATATATATATATAAATATTTTTTATTTATATCGATACCTTTCGAATCGTAAGTCGAGATTGAACAAATCTAAATTTCATTTCCATCATCGATATCCGTGTGTAAAATATTCATTTTTTTTATATTCTTTCTATAGTAAATTTTTATTATACACTTTATTTGATCATTGGTATATTCCATTCCGAACTGTTCTGTGTTCCATTTTCCCTTCCCCGTTGAAATTTTCGACTGGCGTCCAAGAAAAGATTGAGTTCGAACACTTGAAAACCCAAGAAAAAAAAAGGAGTTGTCAGGCAGGTACGTTTCACTGGAAGTGGATAGTTTCCCAGGAAAGCGTTACAGGATCTATGCACGACGCTATTTTGAACATAAATTGACATAAGTCAAAAACTATTACAGATAAGTCCAAGAAACCTGTGTGCGTTATATCGACAATTTAGTGGTCGAATCCAAAAATGTAACAAAAATGGGGGGTTGCTATTCAAAAAAACAGAACTTAATTGTGTATCTTATTTTGGGACATCCTCTATATAAATAGAAACATTTTTAGAATGTGACCTCAATGTCGGACCTAAAGTTTTAAAAAAATCAAGTCATAGCTAAGATAGAAAAAAGTTATGGAGTTTGCACACACCCCTGGGTCACCCTGTATGTATGAGAGAAGACAAATCATCATACTCTCAGGCTTAAGCAAGGAAAATATCCTGTAGTGATTTTGAGTTTGGATATCAAATTCTCAACTTACCCGTTATATGTCCCCAGGGCACTGGTACTTTTACCTCTGAAAAATCCGATGAACCTGGAAAAAATAAGTTCTGTCCGGTCAATGAAATCAATAAGCTCATGTTTTTTTCACTCATATGCAATGAAAAATATATGCCCAAAGTAAGTATAATACTAAATATTTGTTTAGTCAAATTTAATATTTAATCTAAAACAAGTTACTTGAATTTGTCTAAATATTTCGATATACATCAAAATGGGGGAACTAAAATTTAAAATGATGGAATATATGTGGTAAAAAAGCTTATGTGTATCATTCAGTTTAGATATCTTTCAGAACTGGAGACTTTTTCTATGATAAAATGCCATTGTTTGGGACAATTTATTGATGAATTCCATGCCATTTTTAACGTTTATAATTGGATATTATATACATCGCTTTTTCCATGATCATGATATTGTTAAAAATGTATGGAACATCCCGTAGAGTAAATCGATTATTATAATGGCTATTCTGCAAAAAACTAATAAATGTCATAAGCATAAACAACAGGTTTTAAAAGAGGCGACTGATGGTTTGATCGGAAAGTTGTTGTTGGGTTTTTGCCGTGACCAAAGCTAGATAAGGAAATGGGAAGGAGTTAGAGAGTTAAGAAGTTTTTGGAATTAGTCGGCAGTTATTTTTGTAGTAAGTTAAAAATGTGTTCTATACATTTGAAATGTATAACCACCGGAAGGGATTCATTAATTTGTTTTATTCCAAGTCCAATTTATTTCATTCTTTATTCATTCTATATTTTTTTACAAAGTGTTTTCAATCAATAAAGGATCAGAATCTACCTAGTTGGTCGTGAAACAACCCCAAGTCACAACAAGTGGTGGATGTTGCCGTGTATTTTTTTGTGTGGATCTATTCTTCAAAATCTAAGCTGTAAGCGCCGTGGAGACGGATGTATGGCACCAGGGTCTCAAAAGAAACGGTACAATATACTCGATTTTTTTTTAAACCGAAATAAAGTAAACGCTAATGATGCAAAGGTTACTCTAACGATTTAGTTTCAGGAAAATAATATTTATTGTATGTGTTTTTCGTATTGATTTTTTATATAATTTGGATAAGTTGTGTTTCGATTTTTCGGTTAGGATATGGGTTTTGGGAGCAACTGCTTGTAATTATTTGATACCACATACCACTTTTGAAACTTAAATAACCCCAATTCACGACAATATATAAAAATAATTTTAATATAGGTAACAGATAGTAGCAAAAAAACACATTTCTTGTACTACAGAAAGTATTTTCAAAGTTCTATATCCCTTACCTACGTGCCCGTTCATACTTCTCGTATCGATATCAGACATTATCACCTCCGTATATAAGTATACGGTGTTATCACTAATAGAATGCAAACTGGAATGGTTTTCTTTACAATTATCTAGTGAAATTATTCATAACAATTATATCACATTTTCAAGGAATGATGATTACGTTTGGTCTAGACCTTTGATTTGCTTTTATACATTTTACGGTTCCTGCTCCTAGTTTTACAGATGATTATATACGCAATCTGGGAATAAATATAAATCTACTTTCTATATAGGTATTTTGTATTTTTGCATGAAATTATTTCATACAATGACGTCACATGATGACTCTCACACATAGAGAAACTAAAAATATTTATTTTTAATTTGTCTATTAGGCAATCCATCGACCTGTCAAAACGAAAGCAATATGGCGGCTGTTGGCACACAGTAATTCGTCATAAGCGACCATAGTGGTAAAAGTGTTTATTTTGTGATTTTCTGTGCGAATTTGAGTGGTTTTTTAAATTTAGGATTATAATTCGTGCTTCAACTGAAGAAAAATGCCCTTTATTCGCATTGTAGTTAACTGTGGGTCCCGTCACGACAGGGATAGAGTCGGGTTTCACTCGGTGTCTACAGTATCAAATCATTAGTTTTTGACCAGTTAAAATGACTTATCGAGGAGAAGAGCTCTATGTTAGCTGCAATCAACCTAGAAGATCTTACGGATTCGAAAATCAAGTATCAGAGAGGCTGCAGCAGACATACCCTGGGTGCACATTCGTGATAACATCCTTTATTCCGTCATGGATATCTACCTATAACTTCAGACTTTTGTGATTTGTTCCGTAGATCTTACGGATTCGAAAATCAAGTATCAGAGAGGCTGCAGCAGACATACCCTGTGTGCACATTCGTGATAACATCCTTCATTCCGTCATGGATACCTACCTATAACTTCAGACTTTTGTGATTTGATTTGTTCCTACGATTACTTGTATGATTTTGCCTACTTGTATATATCTGAACTATTGTACATTAGGAGGTCCCATTTCAAATAAAGTTATATATATATATATATATATATATATATATATATATATATATATATATATATATATATTATATATTATATATATAATTGATTATTTCCACTTCAAAAGTAGAGAAAACTCCAAATGAATGTTCATATATATGTACCTACCTCCTCAAAAAACATTCTTATAGGTAGTGTTATTGAATTACTGGAATACAAATTTTCTTTAGGATTCTGGTGACTCAATAAATAAAAATATTTAGAAATATGTCTTTCAATCTTAACCTTTCCTTTTTAGATATTTCAGGCAATTATCGAAAGCCTCGATCAAGTCTAGTGAAGGGTGTTGTATTTGATTACTCTTGTTTCGGATGTCCATCGTATTAATGTATTTGAAAAGGTTTACACGATGTTTTGAATGTGAATACTGTATTCAGACGATTGCACATCGTGAAAACCTTTTCAAGAACATTAAGACAATGGACGTCCGAGACGAGAGTAATCAAGTTACCACATCGTCTACAACCTTCAAAGTGTATTGTAATTTATTAACAGTAAAAATTGGATATATCGTGATACTTATCGAAATTGTACTATATACAAATATCAATATTGTGTAATTTTTTTTATAATTGGTATTAAATTAAGAGTAATCAACTGAATCAGTAAAACAACAAATAAACAAACATTTATTTATATATATTCATTTGAAAATGTTTATTTTTTAAAACAACTGAGCAAGAGGCAAGTCGTCCAATAAATTTTTTGACTGGATGGCATTGGCCACACAGCTTCCAAATCTGTGCTTGACATTGCCTCTAATATAGCACAAGTACAGTGAGCAGTACAAATGCTTTCATCCTTTTCAATTATGTACCAAACATCTGAAGGTTTTTAATTTGCCTTTTGTGAATACTTGACCTGAAAAAAAGTTATGTCGATTAGAAAGAACTATTATGAAAGTTGAGAAGTAATATTCTTAAATATCAAATCAATGTCTCTTATAATAAACAAATGTGGCAATAAACATAATAGAACAGATCAGAAGTTATAAATTGCTTCTTATGTATTATTATTCCTAATTTATAATAATTCACTTCGATGACTCAAGATTTGCAACTGTACATGTACCCATTAGAAAAAACCTGCTGCCTAGAAAAAAACATACTAGACTAACTAAAATATATAAATGATTCTGAATTTTTGTTCTCACCTTCACGACGAAGCCAGATTCAAAGTATGTATGGATTCTAAACTTGTTTAGGGCTTCATCTGCATTTGGGAAAGCTGAGTAAAAAGCAAATACGAAATAATATCCATATTCGTAACAGGAGGAGCACCAACAATTGAACAATTCAGTTCAGAAATAATCAGTGTAAAAAGGATCTAAATCACTGATCAATCCTCAACTTTATTTTATACCTGTACCAAATACATTGATAAAAATGTAAACAAAAGATGGGGATGTATTTTCAAGCATACCGTTCACCAAAGCCTCTGCTTTTCAACAATAGTGTCTTCAGGTAATCACTCTCCATCTGAATATTATTAATTAACAACACAAAAGCTCCGAAAATAACCAAAAATACACTTTTATAAGCCAAAGGTACACACTGACAATGATATCACAATGATATTCTTATGGCGATTATCGGTTTGTGTGCCAACAACCGCCATATTGGGTCACGTGGTATGGTTTCGTGCACGTTTGACAGATGGTTGACATTGGAGGTAAAACAACCTTACTTTTCCGATTTGTTTATGTTGGAGAATTGAACATTTTTACCTATTTCAAAAAGAATTCAGTAGTTGGATTACATGTGTTATTGTTTAATTCGTAGATGATCATGCCTTCATATTGTTCTGTTGTGAAATGCAATAAAAATGCATCAAAAGACGGCCGAATACGATTTTCCAGGTAAATTGTACATGTTTGCATTTTTGACCCTGTTATCAGAATTCCATCTGCTGTTGTCTGTTGTAAGAAATAGAAAACATTGTGAAATCTCCCAGAGAAGGCAAGCAGCCTGGATACATGCCATCAAACGCTAAGACTGGTCTGATAAGATAACGAAATATGGTGGAGTTTGTTCCAGACATTTTCACTCTGGTAAAGGAAATATGTTGAATCTATTTAATTTCTTTATAATATATTTCAGTGAGTCATGAAGAGATATCCACGATAATAATAATATTTAATTTGGCACATTTTAATAAACACGACTTCCTAATATTGTAGGAGAGCCAGCTTCCTTGAGAGAAACCCATCCCGATTGGGTACCATCCATTAATATGGGATATGAAATCAATCATGGCAATAGCCATGTATGTGATAGATATAAAAGATTACAGGTATTTCATATGGATAAATTGGATATGGTGGTCTGCTGAGGATTTGTTAACCCAAGGATGGAATTTTTCTTTGCATTTTTTTAAGGATGGATTTTTGAACGAAGTTCCTTTACGCGGCATGTGGTAGGTGTGGACTGGTAGAAATCGTCACGTAAGAAAAAAGCGTTATGCCCCCTCATTAGGGTATGTTGTACCAATTTATTCAATAAGCTGGGTGCCGAATGAAGTCCAAAGAAGGAATTTATTTGTTGAATTATATTTTCACATTCTAACTTGAAATTCATTGTAGAATATTTGGCTTACCTTTTTTATGAAATAAATAATTCAACCATTATAAATGTTTTATTTTCAATAATTATGCAAATAATCAACATGATTTTCATCACAAGAACTAATATATATATATATACATACACAGCCATCGCACACAACACGCCATTGTTTACAACAATAAAGAAATCATATTTCCTAAGTACAATGATCACCAAGATTATTTGGTAAACTATAAAATGAAAAAACATTAAACCAAAAAAGAAAAAACAATACTGAAGATGCCCCTAGCCAGGGTGAAACATCTATAACACTAATTTAAGTTTGATTTCAAAAAAAGAATCCCAAGCACTTCCTACCAAAAATATATATGTGTATTGATAGGATTGTCGGAAGAGGACAAATAACAAACTTTCTAATTATTAGCCAGCGTTTCATTTATTTACGTATAAACTTCATCAGGGAATAAAAGGACAACCGGTTGTAAGGATGTAAGAGAAAGGAATTTTAAAACAGTTGAAATAAGGTCAAGTTAGTCATCAGTATAAAAAATATGGATTTTTTTTTTATCAATTTTTATTTCCCCATAAAGTTGTTTAAAATAGAAATTTAACAGAATTATTAAACAATGATACCTCAACTAGAATCTCATGTGAAAAACAATACTAACATATATTTGTATGTGAACGTATATATAAAAACACATAAATGGTTTAACGTGATATGAAAGGACACATTCGCAACAGGGTCTTACGATGAGGAAACAACACTACATGTCGTAAAAACAATTGTCAACTGGGTGTGATGAGACTCTGCAGGGCTCAGCTGGCTTATTAGTTGGTGGCATCCGAAATGCTTTTCTACCTATTGATGTAACTTCCTCAGTTATCAGTATTTCTATAGGTATGATGGTTCACCTTTCCAATGATTAAGATATGAGAATTTATCTGCTTAACATATTTCTTTTCCCCCATCCACAAGTTGCTAGATAGGCTTCTAAACTCTTATATGCTTTCATTTCAGTCATTGTGAAAGCACTCTTCGTTTCCACTAAATAATTTACTATATCAGCATACCTTACTTTGGGAAAAAGTGAAATATCTGTTGATAATTTTTCAGTTTTCAGAAGATAGGGATCAATGCCCAATACTGCAATTTTCTCTTTATACCGTTCTCGGTGAACATCATCTAAACTTGAATAATATTTTGTCAGGTCCATTGTCACAATATTTCACTCGAAACACAATAAAAACAGTAAAAATGTCGAATAAACGTTCTTTACAAGAGTAAACAAAGCCAAAATGTGAGGTTGTCTCTCTCTCTCTCTGTTTAATGGGTTTCGTCCGTAGACATATGCCCAGCATCAGCTCCTTGCGGGGAATCCGTCCCCATCCGGCCTCTAACCGGCGTAGACAAGGAGTTTATTGTATGATGGGATGCAGGTTGTCTTGCTCTAAGCAATACTGCATCCCATATTAATTTATTTCAAGACAATCACAACATAGAATGTATCATTCACACAGTATTCTGGGTAGGCCTTGTTACTAACTCCATACGCCACCTAGGAGCAGCACTGTTAATTTGAACGCAACAGCGAATCGTCGAGGACCATCCTGGGCCCGGCTACGAAATTTAACATTTAATTCTCTCAAATTAAATGAAAAATTTCTGCCCTGGCCGAGAATCGAACTCACGACCTTTCGATCATGAGTCGGACGCTAACCCACCGCGCCAATCCCCCCCTATGTGAGGTTGTTTTACCTCCAATGTCAACCATCTGTCAAATCTGCACGAAACCAATGCTCTCACATCAGTCACATCTCAATAGGTTAAATAGGCTTAGGTTATTGTGATAAAAGTACTCAAAAAGTACGCTCTGATATTTTTTACAAACTGACTCAAGTGTATAGGTATGTTTTATTGTAGTTCAGCAGAAAACGGTTTGGATGTTCTCCAATAAATAATAGATTATAAACTCAAACATGACATTCCAAATTCGAATCGGTATTGGAATTTCCAATACAATTGGTATTGGAATTTCCAATAAAAGCACAATAAAACGTTCTGTCTTCCACTGGTGGCATGTGCGATGTGCGAATAAAGCACACCCACAGACCTCATAAAAGAAGTAGATATAACATGGCCGCTCTTCCAATTTCCAATGATTACAAAATAGTCCCTTTGCCATTGCTGACATAAGACTCCACTTCAAGTTGGTACCCCTGATTTTAAGTTGTCTGTACCTTTCTAATAAAAGGGAATAAAACGAGATGTATTCATGATTTGACATAAATCGGTGTCAAAACTTGATTGCCGTTCAGAGTCCAGGGCAGGTTTTCCATTGATGTGCGAATTTATTATTTAGAAGCACTAAACTAGATATTCACAATGTATCGTATTCAAGCTCACACATCTACGAGTAGCAAGAAGCAAAATGGAGATTGAATGATGATTATAAGTTAATGATGGGCCAAAATTAAAGAGGGGCTAACACTCTTATATGAGTGTTCAATGGCGGCGCCCTATAGGGTTCCATTTTGATCTCTGCAAGTGGTATCTACTTCTTTTATGAGGTCTCATTTGTCATAGATCGAGCTACTTCCACCACGAGCCCCAGTTCGAATTTTTATGCTCTTCGCCGCACAAGTTGCCAACTTGAAAAAAAAACCTTGAAAAGTTCTGCCTCTCCAACGGCAATAAGGAACTGGCATGATTTTTTTTATTTTTCTTTCGCTCAGTTTGGTTCTCAGAAATTACATTTTGTGAAAATGATATCTCAAATCACAAATTTTTTCTGAAATTTTCAGAATATAATTTTTGAGGACGAACTTATGCAAAGAAAAAAGAAATAAAATAAAATCATGCATGTTCACTATTATTAAGAATATTGAACATTTTTTTCGATTTTTAAGTTTGTTGCTGAGTTTTCTATAGGTGGTAATCTTCATGTGCAAATCAAAATAATCTAGAAAAGGAGCACATGCGTGTTCCCTATTGTTTGACTTTGGTTGTATGGAAAAGCGCCCATTTGATATACCAATTCATTTACTTTTTGTCATGACGCACTTATATATTTCTTATATCAAATGTGTTATTCATAGAGATTTTGTGTCTAAAAATGTAAACAAATGGTAGCGCAAACCATATTTTGTGAAAAAATATTGAATGAAAGAATACACAACACAATAACGATAATAACAAGAGAAATAACGTGCATAAACAGAAATTTGTTTATGTGTATGACTATGAAGTCCGCCGTTCGTTGTAACGTGAGGTGCGTTCGGCTATTCAACACCGAGTTGGAGTGGAGTAAGAGCAGATTCTTGTTACGTGATTTCGGAGTAAGGGGGGTGTTAAATTTATACCCGAACGACACGGAACGTTCGGAGCAAAGCAAATGTGAACAGCTGGTATTTATTTTGGATTTTTTACTTCTGATTTAATTTTTTGCGGTCCGTGGCTTCTGATCATCCCCAAAATTAAATTGATATTTTATTATGTAAAGCAATATTAATGATAATAAACGATATTTTTGTCAATTTTCAATGTAGTGAAAGATTATTTTTTTAAGGCGGAGATGAAGTAAACATCATAGAATATATTAGAAACTTTGCAGAAATTACTGTGTCCCATTTAGGGACAATCAATTTAAAAAATATTTCCGCCTGACGCCGGCCACATTTGAATATCTGCTCAAAAAATTACATGGTTGTTCCAATGCTAGAAGGATGGGGTTCCCACAAATAGAAATAGATGAAGAAGTAATGGTTACAATTTGGTACCTTGGAAATATTGAAAGTTTTAGGTAAATAATCAAAGTCCTCAATCCACATCATCCAAATATTGTAATTTAATTTTTTATAGTTTCACAATGTTGTTATGTTTCTTCAGATCAGGGGCAAATCGCTTTGGATTATTTATTTACTAATAATAATAAAGACAATTCATC
Organism: Gonioctena quinquepunctata; assembly: GCA_018342105.1. Classification (NCBI taxonomy): domain Eukaryota; kingdom Metazoa; phylum Arthropoda; class Insecta; order Coleoptera; family Chrysomelidae; genus Gonioctena; species Gonioctena quinquepunctata. The sequence goes on along the minus strand of JAFIRS010000021.1, from coordinate 948,901 downwards.
TCATATGGCAATTTCGACAATTGACACTATTGAGACCTACTCCACAAAATATTTCTGGAGGTGGAACTTTTCGAATGAGCTCCATTTACTCCACTCTGTATAGCCGAACGCAGGGAGAGTCATACTACTTACGCCAAAAAGTCATACCCAAATGGAAAAACAACTTTTATTTTTCTATTATGAATTTGTGAACATTTCGACTTTTAAGAAATACCTCTTGAAGCCACACTTTTCCATTTTCCATTTTTTTTTATTTACTACGAATATTGATAACTGGCCATAAGAGAAATGCAATGAAAGTGAAGTCGGGTTGTATCGAAGAGAGTTAACGTCATCTGAGTAGGAGAGTCTATTCCCCATTAGACAATGGTGACACTAATAGAAAGAGATGAAAGATCATTTGTGAGTCATAGTGACGTATATGGACAGGTCATGGCCACCATTCTCTCTGGACAGTGGCGGACTAGCACACTCCGCACTGTGGTATCTGAGAGTTACATGCTCTTGAATGTATATTGGACCACTCTGTATGTTACGTGGGCCACCTGTACTCATGTTTATGTACGTCACTATGACGCGTTAATGCTACAAGATTCTGATTGACTAGAGCTTATTAGTATCTCCTACTCAGATAACGTTTACTCTCGGGTTCAAATGGCATCGTAACAGATGACAGTCGATAATGCACGAAAGACTGAATCAGATTGGGCCAGGCACTAATACCAAAGATTATTACTCTACTCTTTGACTATACTGACCCCTGGAGTGTTTTTCTTCACTGAGACTGCCCGGAGCAAAAGTGGCCTTTTCCACTATAAACCAAAAGGTGGCGCCCGAGGCAAAAACCGAGATTACTCTACTCTTTGCTAATACTCGAGATATAGTCACAACACAAAATTCCCTATTAATATTTTTTTTGCAATACAAAAATATAAACAATTTGGGACTAAAAGTAATTGATCCAGCATATTCAGTTTGAGATTCTCTACACAACCCTGATGAACCATTGTAGAGGCATTTAAGTTGGTTACTTGTGCGAGACTCCCCTCAATTTTCATTTCCTTCAAACACTAGCGCTACCGTAGATGTCTTAGAAACATTCAATGTGATCTTAGCATATATGATCTAAGAAAAATATCTCAAGGCCTATATCTTGTGACTTTCAGAGACATCTTTTGTTGACCTTCCCTAATCACCTGCTTACCTTGATACCTGAAGTTAGTTAATAAGAAGTAGAATCGATAATTTTCTCCCTCGAACTTGACATTTCAATTTTCAATTATTTGATATTTGAGTGTTTCTTTCTCCATTTACGAAGTGAAAGAATTTGGTGCATTAATTCGAAAAAAATTGCATTTGGAAAAAATATGAGCACTCTGCTGAAACTGCAATCTATAGTGACAAAGCAATTGAATAATGCACTTAAGGTAATTACATATTGAAGGTATAATTTTATTACATAACTCCAAAACCAAAATTTCAATATTTTTTAATTACTTTGGAGGAATATGCTACTCTTGAATTCAATTATTCACTGAAATATTATCCTTCCAATCAGTCCGTTATCGAACTGAACAAAAAATCACTTTCACAACCCCCCTAGAGAGAACACCTGGTTGTCAATTCTTTCCTCGATTTTAATTTTCTGGTGATTTCAGGTGAATTTAGGTCCGCAGACCCTAACCCGAGCTCTTCACATTCAAGTGGATCGCAAGAATGCAAGTGTGAATGACAGTGTTTCGAAAGTATATCCAATCGTAGACCACACTTATGATGCAGTTGTTGTTGGCGCCGGAGGTGCTGGCCTTCGAGCTGCTTTTGGTTTGGTACAAGAAGGTTTTAAAACAGCTGTAATTACAAAATTGTTTCCGACGAGGTCTCACACTGTTGCTGCACAGGGGGGTATCAATGCTGCACTAGGTAATTAATTCCTATTGTCAATAATATAAGTATTCATCATTCTCTCTAGATGATTGAGACAAATTTGTTTTTATCAATATTTTATTTTGAAGGTAAGTGGTAATCTGCGAAAAAATGCAGTTTAGGGAGATTCCACAGATTTTTAAAATATTTTTTTTTGTAAATAAACAAGCCTTTCTACCCCAAAAAAAAAAAAACAAAAAAATCCACTGGTATTTATTTTTATTTTTTTAATTCATTATTTTCAGGACGTTAAATATCCAGTAATAAGACTTACACGATTTGGGAGATGCCATTTAGCGAAACTATCATATTTTCGCCTTCTGAACACAAATTCGAAGTGAAATCATGACATTCTCAAATACTTACCAGGGTTGGCATGAATTAATCATTTTGATTTAAATCACGATATAAATCAAATGATTTTTTCAGTAAAAATCAATGATTTATTTCTTTTCTAACTTCGGATTATCAAACTTAAAAATTAAGGTCTAACAGTATCTAAATAAATCATGTCACTCTGCTGTATGTAGTCCTATCAACTGCTTCAATTGTTTGTCACAGATAACTAGAATAACAGGATTTAGTGCAAAAGTATACCGAATACGTATTATTTGTTATTAGGTATGATCGCTTCTTGCAATTATTCAGAAAAATAGTGAAAATAAAGTGAAAATGTGTGATATCCAATTTTTCGTAAGAAAATGATCTTTCACAAAAAGCCAACGAGACACCCCCTTTCCATTTGAAAAAATCAAGTTAACTGGAAAAATTCATATCTGCGACTTTTAAATAATTCTTAAAACGACTGAAGTCATAAGACTCAAAGTCGTATTTTTCCCATGTTACTTGATCAAGAATGAAGCGATTTACACAATCCATGGCATTCTAGATCAAAAAATAAAAATTGGAATAAAAATTACTTTATTTGTCAAATATTGATCAGTGAGGTGTTATTGGATTTAGAATGTCATTATCGATCGAAATAAGTAAAAATATGTAGGGTGTCCCATTTAAAAATCGAAAGTTGGGTTCATTTCCGGTCAAATCGGAAGTTCGGCAAAGCAAGTAAATATGTCAAGAAATGTAAATTGAACTATAATACACAACCCCCAAATTTCGTTTTTCTATCTTCAATAATAGGGGTGAGCCAACTTAGAGAATAACCCGGTATACCATGATTCTTACTTTCACCCACCAGAAGCATAGTAGTAATTTTTATATTTATGATATTACAACTCAATGGTCAAAAGTCAAACCTAACAAAAGCTGCATTTTGTTGACCCGTCAATTTATAGTCTACAGCCCAAGACATGCCTTCGGTCCGCACAAAAACGGACCCGGTGAATATCTTACGTTAAAGAAGGGAGTATAACCTAACCTAACTTGGCTAACCTTGCTATCGAAGTTGAATGCACGCCAACAAACCTTACGTTTCGCTCCGCTCGCAGACACTTTGTTGAGTTAACTTTTCTCTTCTCGTTTTTTACGAATTATTATTGAGGTGACAATCAGTACACGCTACATTACATACGTCGACCAATACCAACTAATTGAAACCTTATGATTGCTGTTTCTTCTTCCACAAGCACATAAGTTCAAACAAAAATTGAATAATTTCTTCAAAATACGTGACCAACAAGATTTTTTTTATTTTCAAGCTTTTGGAGAAATGAACTATTACATAAACCAAAAATGTTGGTGATAATTTGCACAACTACCTATTTTTAAAACTCACCAAAATAGCATTTTTGCAAAACATTGAATTTTTAATTTGGTCAAATTTAAAAACTAAAATTTGTTTTTCGAATAAAAGTGGTTATAAAAACTTGTAAGAAGGCAAATTCTTGCAAAAAGTTGAATTTTTGGAATGTTCAAAATGCATCAGAAGGGTATATTGAAAGGTGAAATTGCTATAAGTCTTGACAAAATGTAATTAAATTTGTTTTGATTAAAAAAAAAAGGTACACAAATGACCCTTATTGAACTTTGAAGGGCCATAATTGAGAAAGTGTTTAAGAGCCCAAATTTGTGATCACAGATTCAAGTACTTACCTGAAAAAACATTAAAATTAATTTTCATGTAATTGATAGTTTTTTTTTACCAATTTCAACCTCTTTGACAGTAATACAATGACCTCGAAGGATGAGTTACATTTTCCAAAGATTGGGATTTGCAGGAGTTGGATTTTTTGTTTGAATAATACAAATTTTGCTCCAATTACATAATATTACATAGAAGTAAATGAAAAACTGTCAACGAGTTTTCCAATTCAATTAGTTCAAGATATTAGGTATGAATCTCCCTCTCTACTGTTTTCAACAATTTCACATGTTTCATGAAATAACATCAATTTCTGCCATAAAAATAGTAGTTGTTTAAATTATAACCACTTCATATCACTTCATTTGAATCCTAATTTCTATACAAATTGTTGTGGGATAAATCACCCTCTGAAGTTATGTCACAGTTGGCATAAGAATCCTTAATATAGAAAAAAAAGCATTATTCATTTTATAAAAGATACACAAGCCTGCCAAAAACTTCTTGTCACCGGCTTTCAAACTAGAATCATTTTCTCTTCAATCCAAAAAAAAAATTATTAGATTTTCAGTGATACAAAATTTGATGGGCGGATGTTATACAAATACCGGGTGACACAGGATATCTGGCCACCCCTGTAACTTCTGCATTCGTGAACGGATTTTTCTGAAATTTGGTACAGTTATATAAGCAACCATTTCGGATTCGATCACATTACAATCCAATATGGCGGATTTCCGGTTTTTCTGGAAATGCCAGTAACTTTGTTTTTTCAAATGGAATACCCTGTATATTTTTACATATTCAAGTTCATCAGGTCAAAACAAGTCCAAACCTTATGTCAAATGTCATTTATTTAAAACAATTGAAATTAAAATTGTTTTTTTATTTTACCTTGTGGATAAATGAGATTTGGTCAAAGCTATTCACAATGAGTCGCAAATAACAGAAAAACTTAATATTTTCTAAAAAATTATTTTTTGTGTCACTGGTTAATCAATTCAGTCACATCACATTTTGATCAAAAACTCATTTTTTTCAAATGGAACCCCTGTGGGCCACCTACCTGTCTCTCTAGAACATACATTAAGGAAAAAAATGACATATCATTTTTGTATTTCGGTGCAGTAACAAATTGTATAAATTCAAAAATCTAGTTCATGAGTTTTCTTGCAGTTCGAATAATTTTTCAACTTAGTAAGCTGTGGAAAACAACATTTCTGAATCTTGTCAACTAATTGTGTAAGTTATAATTATAAGCACGATAATGGTGTTTTTTTTTAATTCTTCTAGCATTTTCTCGACTTACATTGCATTGGTATTCCAATTCCCGCTTGAAGCGGTTGGATCAAAATCAACATAAGCAAAACGTTCATTTCTGCCTCCTCACTTACGATCATCTTCTCCATTGTTGGGTTCTTTTCTGTGTGGGTATCGTTCAGCGTATAACTGACAAGCGGCGACACTGTTCACTTCTTGTGAACCTATAATTTTGATATTACATTTCTACTAAACTAATTCTCGGAAGTTAACTAATTTTCGAGAGTTGAGATGAAAGATGACGGCAAAACACAATTAGTTGACAAGATTCAGAAATGTTGTTTTCCACAGCTTACTAAGTTGAAAAATTATTCGAACTGCAAGGAAACTCATGAACTAGTTGTAGATTTTTGAATGTATATAATTTGTTACTGCACCGAAATACAAAAATGATATGTACTTTTTTTCCTTAATGAATGTTCTAGAGAGACAGGTAGGTGGCCCATAGGGGTTTCATTTGAAAAACAAGAATTTTTGATCAAAATGTGATGTGACTGAATTGATTCATCAATAACTGACACAAAAAATAATTTTACAGAAAAAATCAAGTTTTTCTGTTATTTGCGACTCATTGTGAATAGCTTCGACCAAATCTCATTTATCCATGAGGTAAAATAAAAAAACAATTTTAATTTCAATTGTTTTAAAAAAATGACATTTGACATAAGGTTTGGACTTGTTTTGACCTGTTGAACTTGAATATGTAAAAATATACAGGGTATTCCATTTGAAAAAACAAAGTTACTGGCATTTCCAGAAAAACCAGAATATTGGATTGTAATGTGATCGAATCCGAAATGGTTGCTTATATAACTGTACCAAATTTCAGAAAAATTCGTTCACGAATGCAGAAGTTACAGGGGTGGCCCAATATCCTGTGTCACCCGGTATATGAAATTTAGAACCATGCAAATGAATGTAACTTCAAGATCAGTAGGCAACAAAAACAAGATAAGCAAAAACTATAAAAGTGATATTATTATTGCAATAAATGAGATATTTTGATTGTTTTTATGTAATTTTATAATAGTATATTAAAGTATAAGTGGATAAAAAGGGCTTTAAAACACGCGCGATTTTTCGAGCACGACGGCGCAGCCGGAGTGCTCGAAATAGAGCAAGTGTTTTTAAGACCAGTTATCCACGAATACTTTACGTTATTTTTTTTTATTGGTGCACTTTGAAATCATATATACTGGTATTATTACTACAAATAATAGAAATAAGAACTAATAATGCAAGAAGGTTGAATTCGTGATGTGACATCAGTATACCTTTCGTTGTCATGGAAATGAGAAAAACATTCATTTGCAATTTGTTACCAAAGATCAATATTTGTTGTCACCAGAGCTCAAAAATGAATTATTCTAATATCGATTTTTTGAATAGTGAGGCAGAATCGCGGTTAATACCGCAAAAATCCAGTGATATATATAAAAAAGAATATGAAAAGTTCATCAAATGGATGGAGGAGCACATATAAATGAACGAATTGTGAGTAATATTTTGACGTTACAAGGTACTCCTGTCAGATCAATAATCAAAAATTTGTGATTTAGACTTCACGTTTCTCGATTTGTTGATGTTGTCATGGTTACCTTTAAAAAACGCGCGTTTTTTAAAGTTCGTTTTAAACACGCTGAGGCGTGCTTTAAATGGGTAAAAAGGGGCACCAATAAAAAAAACAAATTATATAGAGTGAGTTCCAGGAATCCAACCTATATTTTAATCATTGAAAATGTTTAATCAAATATTTTTGAAACAAGTCATGGATTATTATTTGAAGTTTTATATCCTGATGAATTCAGTTTGCTTGCTGAAATTTTCATTCAGAAAAGAGTTTTACAATTTTAATAAATTTTTTAGATGAAATTTTGTTAACTTTTGGCCCATTGTATCATGGCTGATATTCAGTACACTTGTAATACTTCAAGTAATACTGAATACTGCCATATACGCTGGTGATACTGATAACAGATGATACACTTTCAAGCTTGATAAGTTTCTCAAATGTAGTTGCAAATGAGTTATAATGGTGCACACATAATAGTACTCGGGTTAACACTAAAAAATATTTTACATACTATGCCAATAAAAAACAATGTTTCTGAGGATCTCAGCTCTCTAATTGAAATCAATCGCATCCATTGCAGAAGTTAACTATATAAAGTTCTTAGGCTTGACTGTTGACAAAAAAACTGACATGAGGAAAACAACACTCAGAAAATGTATTTTTAAGACTGAGAAATACAGTCTCATTCAATGTTCTCAGCATATTGAGGTCATATTCACTCAATTTTTTAAGTTATGGTTTGATGTTTTGGGTAGTTAATTATACCGGCACAAAGTATTCTTATGCAGAGAAGAATTATCAGATGTATGGTGAAAGCACAATCCTCAAGAAAACTGCAAACAAATATTTGTTAACCTTCAAATTTCAACCCTACCGTGTCTCTACAACTATCTTGTCACAATAAAGATAAATAAAGAGTTTGAATTTAGTATAAGAATGCAATGTTATGGGAGTGCTGGGTGCTGTATTCTGTGAAGTAATGCCTATTGCGAAAAACGAACTTAATACATTCGAAAATATATAATGCAGGAATGGTGACTAGTCCAAATGGTTTAAAATGGTTTCTGCATGAATCCAAATATCTAAGACCTTTCATTACACGGGGGCCCTTTTTTGAATTTTAAATTCTCTGTTAGCTTCTGTACAGCCTCCCAGAGAATAATACCAAAGCGAGCATGGGAATAAACTTTGGAATAGTAGAATGTTTTGACTATGTTGCTGTTAGCGTGTTTCGCTAGAACTCTGATGCCATAGCAGGTCTGACTCAGCTTTGAGCATAGATAATCAATATGGTAGTTAAACAATTTAACGTGGTCGGAGAATTCAATTTTATGTTGACTAAGTGTAGTGTAGTCTGGTGTGGCACAGGCTTGATTGACTTTAAACAAGACCATATTAGAATTAAACTGATTATTCAAAATTTGAACTCATCCTGGCTATTTTAACTTGAGGATCATTTACATTTAGGATAGATATTTTACTAAATACATGGAAATGATGTATTTAGATCATTGCACATAGCCGGAAGAATTTTTAGTGGCACATTGAAAAAAATGTATGCCTAAAGACTTTGAATTTAGTGTAAGAATGCAACATTGTAAAACTATTTTCCCTTTGACATTTTCCAACATTATTACTTTTGTGCTCCTTTTTTCCATTGTTTTAGAAACAAACTATAAAGTGGAATTTGATTTGAAACAATCCTTATAAATAATTTAATAATTGTCTGCTGAAATTATCTGTTTCTTTGCAAAGCAAATTATGTCTTTTGGAAGAGCTTTCTGATCTGTGTAACTTTTATTCAAAGACTTAAGATTGATGATAAGAACAAAGTCTGAAAGTCATCTAATTGCTAGCAATAATTCGTGAATTGTACTGGCCACAACATCAACTCAATTTAATTTCTGCCGTTAAGCCAGAAAATTATCAAAAACTCTATAATCATATGAGCCGTTCTGAATTTCTTTTGGTCCTCAGAACAAATCTATATTTGTTGACATTAATTTAAATTACAGGTAACATGGAGGAAGACAACTGGCAGTGGCATATGTACGATACTGTAAAGGGATCTGACTGGTTGGGAGATCAGGACGCTATCCATTACATGACTAGAGAGGCCCCTAAGGCTGTCATTGAACTCGAAAATGCCGGTATGCCCTTTTCGCGTACTCAAGAAGGAAAGATCTATCAGGTATGTCAGTTTAGTTGTTCTTCAAGAATTATTGGGCCCCTTCTGTTCGATCAGAGTTTGAGTTGTTGAATCTGTCAATGATACATCATGTTTAGTATCACCCCAACCGTTTTATCTTTCTATCAAAAGAAATATAAAAGTTGGAGCACTGAAATGCACAGAACACAATACAATAATGCACTCTGGATATTAAATAAATGAATCACAATTCACTGTCCAAAATACCGCACGCTTTAACTTTAAATTTCTCGATGTTTGGAGAGTCCGCAGTATGAGTCACCTTGCGTGGGCTAGAGTTGAATCAGCATGCAGTGGAGTATTTTTTGCCTGCTGAACTACGACTACAAGAGTTCAAATTAATTCTGATATTTTGTCATGTCATTTCTACTTTTTAATTTGTGTTCGGCAGGCAAAAATACGTTATTGCACCCAAGTTTATTGAAAGCTGGTGGGGGGTCAGTTAACTGCAGAATTAGGTAGTTGTTATAATAACAATTACGGATATTTCCAGCGAGCTTTTGGGGGCCAGTCTCTAAAGTTCGGCAAAGGTGGACAGGCACACAGATGTTGCTGTGTGGCGGACAGGACAGGACACAGTTTACTCCACACTCTCTACGGACAGAGTTTACGGTATGACTGTAATTATTTCGTGGAGTATTTCGCCTTGGATTTGATCATGGAAGAGGGGGAGTGCAGAGGAGTAATTGCCTTGTGTTTGGAAGACGGGACTCTGCATAGGTTTAGGGCTAAAAATACGGTGAGTACTCATTCCTTTATTACTTACTTAGTTTTTTCCTTTTTTCAACTATAAAATATATTTTCTTATAGAAGAAATCGGGGGAACTAGAGTATGGAAGAATAGACTTATTGTACTAATAGACAAAACGGCACTTTCATCAAAATAAAAGACTGTTATTTGTCATGATTTTTCAGTCTCTCATTCTTATTGGTATTACTGATTATATAATTGTTTCCTAAAATGCATTGTAAAATGTCATGTTCTGTCAAAAATAATACTGGATCGTATATTCACATATAAGTTGTTAATAGAAATCAACCTTTAACTGCCAAGAGTAAACTTCTATTAGCGTAAATAATAGAAGTGAATATTGGGAAGAGGAAGTAAAAATTCATGTAAAAAAATGTTTCAGGTCTTGGCTACAGGTGGTTATGGAAGAGCATATTTCTCTTGCACTTCAGCCCACACCTGTACGGGTGATGGAACTGCCATGGTAGCCAGAGCTGGTCTACCATCTCAGGATTTGGAATTTGTACAGTTCCACCCAACAGGCATCTACGGCGCTGGTTGCTTAATAACGGAAGGGTGCCGTGGTGAAGGAGGTTATCTGATCAATTCACAAGGGGAAAGGTTTATGGAAAGATACGCTCCTGTCGCCAAGGATTTGGCATCGAGAGATGTCGTTTCGAGGAGCATGACCATTGAAATTAGAGAAGGTATAATTTTTTTTATATAAATAATAAATGAACAACGTTCCACAAATGTTAAAATACAGAGCTCAGATGTCTATCTCACAATAATAATAATAAATGATTTTATTGGGGAATAACAACATAATTGAACAATGTTCTACAAACGTCAAAAGTCAGCGTTATATCTACCTCACAATAATAAATGGTTTTATTGGGAATTGACAGAATGATTGATCAATGTTCCACAAACGTAATGCAGTATTTAAATATCTAGTTCACAATATTAATAAATGCTTTTAGTAGGGATCAGCTATATGATTGAACAATGTTCCTCAAACATCAAATTGCAGAGTTCAATTATCTAATTCGCAATAATAATCAGAGGTTTTATTGGGGATCAACAACATGTTCCACAAGTGTCAAAATGCAAAGTTCAGATATCTGTGTCACAATAAAAGTAAATATTTCATTAGGGATCATCAGCATGATAGAATAATGTTGGAGAAACATCAAAAGGTAGAACAATAAGAACAATAATAATAATAATAAATACTTGTATTGGGGATTTACATGATTGAAAAATGTTACACAAATGCCAAAAGATAGAGTTCTGATATCTACCTCTATAATAATAAGAATAGTAATAAATGCTTTTATTGGGAATAACATGTTTGAACAATGTTGCAGAATTCAAAAATCTACTCCATAATAATAATAAATGATTTTATGGGTGATCAACAATATGATTGAACAATGTTCCACAATTACCCTAGAAAATCTTATGAGGGGATGAAATACGCCTAATCCATGCAATAATTTGCTTTTTTCATTGTACATAATTTATTTTTATGCGAGATTTTAGTATTTTTACACGCTTTATATTAGCTTCACTTGTATGTTTGTTTGTTTGTAACCGACTCCTTTGGGCGCGATTTTGCACCACTTCCAGACGTCCGAATGATTTGAAATTTGGCAGGTGTACATAATTCCGGTGACAATGCATTAAGAAATTTTTGTGTGAAAAAAAAACAAAATGACGGCTCCAATATGGCGGATGAGTTTTGTGATTATGGTCCGATTCGCTTCAAAATTGGTATCTGAGGGTTTTCCTGGTCGAAGATTTTGATTCTTTTGTAAAATTGAAAAATTCAAGATGGCGGCTCCAAAATGGTGGACGAGTTTTGTGATTATGGTCTGATTCTATTCAAAATTGTATGTGGGGGTTTTTGGAGTTGAATATTATGATTCTTTCGTGAAAATTGAAAAATTCAAGATGGCGGCTCCAAAATGGTGGACGAGTTTTGTGATTATGGTCTGATTCTATTCAAAATTGGTATGTGGGGGTTTTCGTGGTCGGAGATTATGATTCTTTTGTCAAAATTGAAAAATTCAAGATGGCGGCCTAGTTTTGTGATTATGGTCTGATTCTATTCAAAATTGGTATGTGGGGGTTTTTGGGGTCGATAATTATGATTCTTTTGTAAAAATTGAAAAATTCAAGATGGTGGCTTTAAAATGGCGGCCGAGTTTTGTGATTATGGTATGATTCTATTCAAAATTGGTATGTGGGGGTTTTTGGGGTCGTAGATTATGATTACCTAATTTGATAGGATTATTCCATTTTTTAATTTGCAAAAAAATAAGAAAATAATAGTTTAAAAAAAACTAAAAAAACACGCTTTTATAAATAAACCACACTAAAAAGTAGGAAATAAATAATAGTTTAAAAAAACTAAAAAACACGCTTTTATAGAAAACCAGACTAAAAAATAGAAAATAAGAAAAAAAAAATTTTATGGGGTGCATGGTATCGATAATTATATTGTACATTACACACCTAGGGCAGTTAAGTAAGAAATGTCTCAGCTCACAGGTAATTGTTGGTCGAGGCGATACCATGCACCCCATATTTTTCTTATTTTCTATTTTTTTAGTCTGGTTTTCTATAAAAGCGTGTTTTTTAGTTTTTTTTCAACCATTATTTATTTCCTACTTTTAAGTGTGGTTTATTTATAAAAGCGTGTTTTTTTAGTTTTTTTTAAACTATTATTTTTTTGCAAATTAATTAATGTCTTAATGTGGTCATATTTCCAACAAATATTTCATCACTTTCACTCTCAGGTCATTCATGAAATCCAAAATAAAATTGTTACTACTCTTTTCTGCAAAGGTCGTGGATGCGGACCAGACAAAGACCACGTCTACCTCCAACTTCATCATTTGCCAGCCGAACAGCTGCACCAAAGGTTGCCCGGTATCTCGGAAACCGCCATGATCTTTGCCGGCGTCGACGTAACGCGGGAGCCTATTCCAGTCTTGCCAACTGTTCACTACAACATGGGCGGTGTTCCTACCAACTACAAAGGACAGGTGAGTTGAAAATTGAAATGGAGCCGTTTTCGGGATGTGCTGCTAGCCAAATTTCTACTTTCAAATGACAATTTCTTTTTCAGGTTTTGACCACAGTCAATGACGAAGATAAGATAGTTCCTGGCTTGTATGCATGTGGCGAAGCAGCTTCTTCATCAGTTCACGGAGCCAACCGTCTGGGGGCGAATTCTCTACTGGATTTGGTGGTGTTTGGACGAGCTTGTGCTCTTACTATTGCCGAAGAGAACAAGCCCAATGAAGCAATCGGTTCTATAAAAGAAGTGAGACTTTTGTTTTTTCTAAAATTTCACCTTTTCATTCAAGAGTCTAGACTGCAGGACTATTTTTTACTATACAAAAATTTTTTTTTTTATTATTGTTATCTAGAATATTTGAAAAAGAGAAATTCGAATGTTCAACTGTTTCACCGCAATCCGAAACCCTCTTGCTTTTCAGAATTCCGGGGAAGAATCTGTCGCCAATCTGGATTGGTGCAGATTCGCCAAAGGCGCCATCCCCACCGCTGATCTCAGACTTCAAATGCAGAAGACCATGCAGACGCACGCGGCCGTGTTCAGGACGGAAGAAACGCTCAAAGAAGGCGTCGACAAAATGAACGATCTCTACGGAAAGTTGAACGATCTCAAAGTATCCGATAGCAGTCTGATCTGGAACACCGATCTGGTGGAGACGTTGGAGCTGCAGAATTTGATGCTGAACGCTTGTCAAACCATCGTCGGGGCCGAGAATCGTAAAGAGTCGAGGGGAGCTCACGCTAGGGAGGATTACAAGGTGCGACTCGATGAGTACGACTTCAGCAAACCTTTGGAGGGCCAGCAGAAGGTTAGTGATATTTGCGGGGTTCGAAAATATGAATATCCAATATTTGTAGAGTGTTTTCAAAGTTGAGTTATTTTTTAACAGGAAATAGAACTAATCACACATGCTATTTTATAAAAAAAACACCTATTACAAAATTGCAAAATAACGAAGATACAAAACTTAACGATGAAATTGGTCCTATTCAGTCTTCATATCTTTCCCTTGGTGCTTCTTTAAACATTCTGTATCACAACACATTTGAACTTTCACAGGTGGGTTATTTTTCAACGGAAATCTTTTGGGTGTAAATGAGATGAGCTCAAATCAATTGTTTTCATATATTTAACATGACGGGATAATATCCAATAGCGTGGAGACAGCCCTAAACATAATCAGAAGCTGGTACGCAAAGGAGGGACTAAATATAAATCCTAGCAAAACATTGCTGGTTCCATTGACAAGGAGGCAAATGTTCGAACTGAAAGCTCCGATCCTGAATGGAACTCTGTTAACTTCTTCCAAGGAAGTCAAATATTTGAGCCTTATAATCGACCAAAAACTATCATGGAACAGTCACAGACTTTCCAAGGCTACAGCGGCAACCTGGAAGTACCGCAGAGTATTTGGCAAGACATGGGGTTTGAAGGCAAACATGACACATTGGTCATATCATCAAACCCATGGTCACCTATGCATCATTAGTATGGTGGCCAAAAACCCAACAGTAATCGGCATAAATCAAGCTGCAGCCTGTCTGGGAATCACAGGGGCAATGTTCACATATCCACTGCAGCATTAGAGATAATGCTGAACCTTCCGCCACTGCACTTGTGTGCAATGAAGAAAGGGGTAATGAGTGCCTTCAGTCTGCACCAGACATCAAACTTGAAAGCTAGAAATTTGACTAGACATCCTCTAGAATCCAGGTACAAGCCTTCAGATATTATGCCAGCTAGGCACGACTTCGAAGTGAATTAGGAAGTGGTTTTAAACAACCACCATATATTCACAATAAACGGGCCTCAACTAGAAAGGAATGGATCAGTTTGGTATCTGATGGTTCCAAGATGGACGAAAGGGCTGGAGTGGGAGTAATGGCTCTCAAAACCCCTAGGCAAAGCTCCAACAATTTTTCAAGCAGAAATCCATGCTATAGAAATTTGCGCCCAAGAATGCCTTGCAAGAGGCTCCAGGGGCGCAAAGATCTATATCCTATCAGACAGCCAAGCAGCACTAAAAGCTCTAAAGTCCCACTCTTGTGAGTCTAGACTGACTTGGGACTGCAAACTCTCCCTAAGACAACTGGCTACAAACAATCAGGTTACTCTGATGTGGGTGCCAGGTTACAAGGGAATCAAAGGCAATTAAGAAGCGGACAGCCTTGCCAAGGAAGGCGCAAACACTCAATTTTCTGGCCTGGAACCCTTTTGTGGTCTTTCCAAAGCCCACATGAACGAAGAGTTTCGGCGCTGGGAAACTGACCAAATTGAACCCCATTGGAATAAGGTTCCAGGACAAATACAAGCGTAAAGGCCTCTGAGCCGATTGCCAAAGAAACTGCTTACCGGACATTGTCCTCTGAGGTATCACCTCAAAAAATGGATAGATCAGATAGTGAACTGTGCTGTTACTGCGAGAACTTCGCTGAAACTGCAGAACACCTGCTTTGCGACTACCAAGCGATGTTTTGCAAAAGGCTTAAGTTCCTCGAAGGGGTTTCACTAACGCCTTCAGACACCAGGAACTTCTCTCCCAGGAAACTGATATGCTCCGAGGTACGGAAAGGCTGAAGAGCCATATCGACCCCCTACAATCTACAATCTATAGGTACCTAGATACGAAAGAAGGGGTATTCAGGGGTATTCATGCATTTACCTTACAATTCTGACCTTATGTATAATTCTGACTTTAAACTCCGAATTATGTATAATTCTGACTTTAAACTCCGTATTATGTATTATTCTGACTTTAAACTCTGTATTATGTATAATTCGGACATTTATCTCAGAATTATAATATTTCGACTTTTATCTCCGAATTATGTATAATTTCTGACTTTGAACTCCGAATTATGTATAATTCGGATTTTTATCTGAGAATTATAATAATTTCGACTTTAAACTCCGAATTATGTATATTTCGGACTTTTATCTCAGAATTATAGAAAAATTCCTACTGTTGGCCGCTCAAGGCTTTCGTAAAATATTACCAACTTTTCTAAAAAAAATTTGCAATCAATCAATTTATCTATTGATTTATCAATCAGGTTTCCTTAGAATTCGTGGCATTTTCAGGAATTTTACTTTATTTAGTATTAGAGAATTTATATCAATATTGGCAAAAAATACTGATTTCACATTTGAATGGTGTGTTTGAAATTTTACTTCATTATTTTTTTGTCTCTGAAATGTGTAGAAGGTGGTGAGCATGAATGGCCGCAAAATCCTAGTATATTCAAATTTTACTATCAAGAAACAAATGCCAATTTATATAAACCTAAAAAATCTTGTAGGTAGGTATTCATTAATTATGCAAAATGAGACTGTACTTTTATTCATCTCGTTTAAAATAATATAATTTGATAGTTAAGACTAATAACAATTCTCAACCCAGGTTTTCCACAACTCTAGCAATTACTAAAATAGACAAATAATGGCCAAAAATCAATTTATTGCAATAGAATAACATTTTACAATGATTTACCAAATCACTTGAAAACACATTTCTATAAAAATTAATTTGAAAATATACATTGATTTGATTTATTTTTTATATATTCTTCTGATTACATCTTGTTCTACAGTTACTCAAATTTCATATTTTCATAAACTTGTAAAATAAATTGGTATTGAAAAGGGAAACATTCTCAATTGAATATTGATAGAAAGATTTTTCTGTGAATTGGAAAATCCACGTGGATTTTCCAATTCACAGAAAAATATTTCTATCAATATTTAATTGAGAATGTTTCCCTTTTCAACATGAATACCCCACAAGAGGTTATCTTGACGATGGAAGATAGTGACTAAAGTTTATCTTTCAGTCGCAGATGATTCCACATCTGATTTTATGAACATTCTGTTCATATTTTCAACAAATCAAATTGGTATTACTATTTAAATACACATATCAATACATTCACTTAAACATTATTAAAGCATATGTAAAAATCCTCCTGGCATAAGCAATGAAATTTGCTGTTACCCAGGAAATGTTATTTCATTCTACTGAGAAATTAATGTTTGTTCCAGGGTTCTCAACACGTTGACTGCCATGGTACTTTTCAGGATTCCGGTCTAATAAGCCAATTCAATTTTATCATATATCAGTATAGTACATAGTAATCATCAAAAAGCATGATAAAATGTGTTTTTTGAAAAAAATATTTTACGAATTATTTCATAGTTGGCTATTTAACAGAAAGTTCTTTACATGGAAGCCAAACTACGAGTTAAATCATGCACAAACAT
Organism: Gonioctena quinquepunctata; assembly: GCA_018342105.1. Lineage (NCBI taxonomy): Eukaryota > Metazoa > Arthropoda > Insecta > Coleoptera > Chrysomelidae > Gonioctena > Gonioctena quinquepunctata. Next base: position 931,760 of record JAFIRS010000021.1, on the reverse strand, counting down.
GCTTCGACCTGTCACTTTGCTACAGAGATATGCGTCTAAATTCGTTCTTAATTGATCAGCTATAGAGTCGAGGGCATCACATTAAAGACGTCTTTCTCGAGTGTGTTGTTTTAAAATTATTATATAATCAATTTAGAAATTTCTGTTCATTTATGAATTAATTTTCAGCTCATGTAAGCCAACCATGAATGTTCGTTCTCGTCCCTGAGGCCATCTATTCCTATCACGTCAACCCAACTTTCAAAGAAAATATCCACCATGGTAATAGTAATATTATTCTAATTAATGAAGAAAAAAATAAGATATTCCAGAAATTGAAAGAATTCAATTTAGATATTCATAGAAGTCAATTTTGCTCCTTACGAAAACAGATTAAAAAGGATATAAAAGTTGCATACGCGAAATACGTGCAGGATTCTGAGAACTCTATTATCACAGATCCCTCGAAATGTTGGTCTTTCATAGAGAATAAAAGAGGCTACTCTCGGACTCCCGGAATTCTTTACTTTAATAATGTAGAATACAACAATCCTAAAAACATTGTCAATGGCTTTGCAAAATTCTTCAGCAGCGTCTACACAGCCTCTGACACACATTTTGATATGAACAAAACAATAGTTTCAAACAGACCTGTGATTAGTACGTATTCCGTAAATGAAAGCAAAGTTGTATTAGCTTTAAAAAAGTTGAAAGATAAATTTACCAGTGGCTATGATAGAATCCCAAGCTTTTTAGTCAAAGATTGTGCTCACATTCTAGCCAAGCCACTCCAAATATCTTCAAAACTGCACTTAAGACAAACACATTTCCACAGGTTTGGAAAAAAGTAAAGTTATTCCCATTATTAAAACAGGAGAGATAAATGACATGAAGATCTTTCGACCCATCACACTGCTATGTAACTTTGCGATGGACTTTGAAATATGTATATATAATAGAATTTCTCCAAAGGTACAAAATATAATAACTTCAGAGCAACATTGCTTTATTGCAAAAAGATCCACTATTACCAATCTAATAACATTTACAAAAACTCTAAGTTGTGCCTTAGAAAATCAGCTTCAGGAAGACACAATATATATTCAGATTTTTCAAAGACTTTCGACAAGTTGGACCACACTATACTCATTTCTAAACTCAATGAAATTGGTTTTGATTCAAGTATACTACAATTCTTTTATTCTTATCTTATGAATCGATCTCAATTTATTGAATATTAGAGGACACAAATCTGAGGAATACAATGCCACCAGTGGCGCACCACAGGGAAGCAACCTTGATCCTCTACTGTTCATCAATGACATAGGAATGAGTATCGATAGTGAAATTCTATTATTTGCCGATGACCTGAAAGTTTTTTATGTTATAGAGTCACCTAACGACAGCCGAATATTACAAAACAATTTGGATAAATTAGCCATCTGGTGCCTTTCAAATAAATTACCACTCAATTTGAGTAAATGTAAATATTCCACCTTTTCCGATAAACACAACACTCTTGATCACAATTATACAATAAATAATCATTTACTAGAAAAAACCGATAGTTGCAATGACTTGGGAGTATACTTTGATACCAAACTTTCATTTGCATTCCACATAGAGAAAAGTGTATCTGCTGCAAAAATAATGTTAGGGTTTATATTTAGAAACTGTAAAGACTTCAAAAACATGGAAAGTTTGATCACTCTCTTCAATTCATTTGTCAGATTCCGCCTAGATTATGGCTGTCTTGTCTGGTCACTTATATACACTACACACATTCAACCTCTCAAATCCGTCCAATGACAGTTCATGAAATACGTCATTCACAAACTTGATGTCTAAACCAATCAGGGAATAAATAATAATATATTATTAAAGTGTTTTAATTTTTTTTCTCTCGAGGACAGAAGAACATATTACGCTTGCATATTCGAGGACAGAAGAACATATTACGCTAGCATATTATTTACAAACTGGTAAACAGTCTTGTCAACTCACCCAAACTACTAGACTTCCATGTACCAAGAATCAACAGTAGAAATGAACAAAGTTTTTACTTACCAACACCAAATATATTATTCAAATCTCTTTTGTTTGCAATGCGTAATAAATTCAATCAAGTCTGCCCGAAAGTTGACATATATGCAACACCTTTACATGTTATCCATAAAGAGATCAGAAACATTATGTTTGCGAAGCAACAATAACCATATACTAAAAATCAAATACTTATTCGAAACCCGATCGCTTTGTTGTTTTTGTTTATATTTTTTTCTCTGGTAATGTTCCGTGAATGTTTGATTATTATTATTATTGAAACATATATATATATATATATATATATATATATAAATACTTCACACTTTCATCCCTAAATTGTATACTGTGTGCTGTAATTGGGCTTAGCGCCTGTTTGGACGATATTTTTTTTATATTTACACTGACATACTATGAATTTTATCGTAGCTGTACAAATGTGGCAAGCAACCAAACTGTGAGACAACTAAGGCCAACTAAGGCAGTCAACGTGTTAAATGCATAAATAATATCATGAGACTGGAAAACTTTCATTGATTTTATTTGTACAGATACCTCTTGAGAAACATTGGAGGAAGCACACCCTAACGACAATCGACGAAAAAACTGGGAAAGTTTCCATCAAATACAGACCAGTTATTGACGAAACACTGGATACAAAAGAATGCTCCACGGTTCCACCAGCAATACGGTCTTATTAATAGGATACATTTTTGATTGGGTGGATTCAACGATATCGATAATACACATCTCATTTTCAAACAGTTGAAGCAGGTTGTTAATAGTCGTTATGCCAAATACCAGAATATTGTACAGGTTGTTTTATTTTAACTTAATCAGTGCTTACTTTAAAGAAAAAACATTTTTAGGAACCTTTGGAATGTATCTCTAAACCACCAAATCGAATCTTCTCCTTGATTTGACTATTCGACTTTTAATATTGACGTATTATTTTGAATTCAGCTTTAAATATTTTCTAATTGTATTTAAATTAGAATTATTTGTTTCATGAAAGTATTGCACAAAAGTAGACTGGAAAATTTATTTGAAACTGGTTTAATAATTTTGAGTTATCATGAAGAGTATTTTATATTATGAACAGATGTTTTATCGTTTTTGTCATTGTTATGAATAAACTATTTTAAGCAATATAATTTTTTTTTGCAAATATGCGGACGTCACTGTAATATAAAACACCCTTCTGAACACTCTCGATGAGGTGTGTATAATCTGTTTAGGAGAAAGGGGGTAAAAAAAGGTTTTACTTGTATTCCAAAAGTGACCAATTGTATTAGGTCTACAGGGCATTCCACTTTTTAAAGAGTAAAACATTTTTCAATTTCCAATAGTGAGTTTATATTTGGAAAAGGGCATTGAGTATCGACCTTGGTTCGATATACATGGAGTATCAAAACCACTCAAATATGCCTAAACAAGTCATTTTTTTATTAATTTATTGAATACTTATATTCATACTTTAACTTTTTCCACAAGCTCATTTGACAATTAATTTCATTTCAAGAAATACATTTTGATGGTAAATTTCTTTCAGCATGTGAATAATTATTCAAATATTAATTTTTCAACAAATCCATCCAAAATGACAGAATGTTCTAAGAACGTTCCGCAAGTCCTCCTTCCTCCAAAACAAACTTTTCTGAAAAGTATGCAGTTTCAACATTTTTGCCCTAGTCATTATTCTCAGGATATTTTAGCTCACGAAACAAAAAAAACTGATCTTGAGTATTGTATAAATTGTTATGTTTGATCTCCAGTTGGATTATGATGTATTTGCATTGAATTTACACTATGATAGGAAAGTTAATATGCAATAAAAAAATACTAAATTGAAAAGTGTTTTGAATTTTGAGGTTATAATTTCGCAAGGTTATTTATAATACCAACTAAATTTTCTTTAAGAATATTATTCACGAAAAAGGTATGTAAAAGATTATTTCCAAAGAAAAAATAAACGAAACAAAATGGAAAGTGTCTATATTGTTACGAAACTGGGGTTAGATTTTATTGAAATACTCCGTTAATTTCAGTGTCCATTTATTCCACAATACACAACACTACACTCTGATAATACTTGGAACTCGCTTATATGAACTACAGTCAAACTCTGCTATAACAAACACTCGTTTATTACGAACCATTTGAAAAGTCCCGCCAAAAACACCTATATACACTATACATTTTTATTTGGGTATAATGAACTCGGCTATTGCGAACAATCGGACATAACGGTCTACAAATTGAGTCCGTGAAACATAAACTCGGTTATAATGAATTACCGCGGAAAGATTGTTCAACCAAGCGCGACGATAATTTGCGAAATTTAACAATTGGAGGGATTTCTCTGTTAGAGATTTGTTGGATAAATGGCGTAGTGTTAGTACGTGTTCAACTGCATTGTATTAGGATAGCCTACGAAAATTGGAGCACTCTGAAACTGATGTGGGTACCCTCTCACACGGGGATCAGAGGGAATGAGAGCAGATTGTCTGGCTAGAGCAGCTATTTATGGCGATGCACCAACTACTACGACTGTCATTTATAAGGTACACCGGGGTAAGTGTGACCCAAAATTTCAATAGTTTGAGTTTGTTGGGATGTCATTTTATTCTGTAACAGCAAAAATGAGTGAAATTTCAGAGGTCTACTACTAAGCATATTGAGATGCAACAGGCAAAAATTCTAAACAAAATAAAAAAAAAAGTATTTTGTTTTATACATTTTTTTTCTTGTCAATAGTTCACACTTCCCCAACAAACTGGGGCAAGTGTAAATGCGGCGTCTGAAGTATAGCAATAGCATGTAAACTTGATCAGGGCAAGTGTAAATTAAAGAACAACTGAAACATTATCAGAATATATACTTGAAAATAATTTATTCAGTATACATTTTGCTCAAAGGTGATGTTGAAATTAAAATGTCCCCTTTTATGAATATTTGGAGGAGGTAAATACAAATGAATTTGATCTGCGTTTATAACTGAAACATCTGCGGTATCTGGCCAATGAAATTGAGATGATAAGGATCTCGATCGTCTGGCAAATTTCGCTTCCAAACATGGTTTTACTGCTGTCACCTGCCCAACATAAAATTTGAATAGTTTTTTAGTGGCAAATTTAACAAGAATCCAGTCGCCCTTTTCTATAATGCAGTTTCCGAATAATGCAAATTTTTTACGGGAAGCCTCCAGACAGACGAACGAAGAAGTTTAATTACTACGGACTCTGGCCAGGTTTGTCCAACTATTAATAACTCTAAAAAAATCATCCATTTGAATATTCAAAGTATAACCAACAAACTCAATATACTTGATGCGTTTCTGGCTGAACATAAACCCGATTTTTTACTCTTGTCTGAACACTGGCTAACTTCTGAGAACATAAAAAATATTAGGATTAGCGGCTTTGATATAGTAGCTAATTTTTGTCGAAGCAAAAAGTGCCATGGAGATGTGGTTATATTTTCCCATAGTAAGCACTCCAACACTTGTAAAGAGTTATCTCAGATAAAAATAGAATTGGATATTGAATTAACCGCAATATCAATAAATAAAGATACATGCATAGTAATTATTTATAGGTCGCCCAATGGCAATGCAGATTTATTCTTTATACAATTCTGCAAAGTTCTTGATGTCCTTAATAGCAATTTCAAAAATATTCTTATATGCGGTGATTTAAATATTAACTTCCTGGAGAACAGTGTATCAAAAAAAATTCTATGTGACATACTAGAAAGTCATGAACTCGAATCACTGATAATGCAACCCACACGTATTGCAACAATTAAAGGGGGAAATAAAAGTGCAACTGCAATAGACTCAATCACATTCGAAATATTCGATCCATGTATTTCCGACCATCATGCCCAAGTTGTTCATCTGCCAGTTGATTCCAGGATCCAGAAACTCAAAACTCCAAATAACCTCCGTAGGAGATTCACGGATCTTAACATAAATCAGTTCAAACACCTCCTGAAAAATTTTACCCCATCCGATTTCAAATCTCCACACATTGATCAAAACTTTGAATTATTCTGGGATCGTTTCACCTTTGCTTTCAATGCATCTTTCCCAAAACTTTTAGAAAAACCCCCAGCCACAAAACACAATAATGCCTGGTATAATAATGAACTAAAGACAGAATCAGAAAATTTAAAGCACCTAAGCGACTTGCGCAAGACACATCCAACAAGCGATGAACTACAGATTGAGTACAGAACTGCCAAAAGAAATTATAATCAAAATATTGTCATTGCAAAACAACACTACTTCGCATGTCTGATAAACTCATCCAATAATAGAAGTAAAACAATCTGGTCAATAGTAAACTCAAGACTGAACAGGAAAAAAACAACAAACCGACATTTCACTGAAACATCAGGATCAATTAATAACTGACAGCATTGAAGTTGTAAACATTTTTGGCAGATTTTTTGTAGATATTGTTAATGATCAGTTACAATTTCATTTTGGAAACAACTTATCTGAGACGTGTACAACTTCCAAGCGCCTGGTAATCAACTCATTTGTTTTTCAACCATTCTCATCAACCGAAATAGAAAAGATTATAGCCGCAATGAAAAATCAACGGGCATAGATGAGGTGCCGGTATTCCTTCTGAAAAAGTGCTCCGCTGTTATCGCATCCTTGTTGGCGGAGATACTAAACATCTCACTCGAATTAGGTCAGTTTCCTTCTAGACTGAAACTGTCTGTAGTTTCACCTATACATAAGAAAGACGATCGGCTCTCAATGCTCAACTACAGACCCATCGTCTTACTCAGTATATTTTCAAAAGTTATAGAGAAGGGTATCTGCAAAAGAATCAATAGTTTTCTTATAAAATACAATATACTGAACCAAAACCAGCCCGGATTCAGAGAAAACTACTCAACCGAAACGGCAACAACATCTTTTGTACAACTTATTAATGACAAGATGGATAAAAATGAATTTATTGTTGGACTGTTTTTTGACCTCTCGCGTGCCTTCCACAGCCTCAATTTTGATTTTATATTGTCAAAATTATCAGCAATAGGATTGAGAGGCAATATACTTGATTGGATCCATTCATTCTTACAAGGGCGAAAACTCATTGTAAAGGTGAATAATGAAATATCAGACGATTACCTGGTTAATTCGGGAATACCTCAAGGAAGTGTACTCGGTCCCCTGATTTTTATATTGTTCAACAATGACTTATCTGACCACAAGTTACGGTGAATTCTTCATGTATGCAGACGACACATCTATAATCGTGTCTAGCATAGACGAAGATGAAGTGATATCTAAAACAAAAAAGGTCCTCCACGAGTTTGATGAATGGTGTCACAAAAATCGCCTGATGATGAACCACTCAAAGACAACACTACTCAGATTTCACAAACCCTCTGTAGATCCCATAATCACCCAAAATATCATATTTAGACAACACAGTTTGCTATTCAGTACCAAATGCAATTTCTTGGGCACGGTCCTAGATGAAACTCTCAGCTGGGACAAATGCATTAACAGCATTTGCTCTAAACTAAATAAACATTACTTTGCCATAAACAACCTGAAAACCTGCCTGAACGAAGATGGGCTAACCGCTGTCTATTATGCCCTCGTCTACTCGGCCATTAGTTACAACATCTTAGTCTATGCGCTAGCAACTTCCAGTAACAGAGTTTTTTTGGCACAAAAAAGAATAATCCGTTCTATGATCAGACTATACTATCGTGAGTCCTGTCGAGAGGTGTTCAGAACAAAGCAATTATTAACTTTCATAGGTATTTATTTATATAAACTATTAACATATATTTACAAGAATAAAAATAACTTTGAACTTAATAGCGATATCCATGGCTACCAAACAAGACAAAAAAATCAATTCAGATTGCAAAAGGTGAGATACTCAAGTTATAAAAAATCACCAGACTACGCTGGTATGCAGTACTTCAACATTTTACCAAACAATTTGAAAAATATAACAAGCCTGGCCAGATTCAAAAACAGTCTTAAGTCGTTTTTGATCACGAATACATTTTATAATATTCAGGAGTTTTCCTCTCTCTGCAATATGAACTGAGACGAGCTGACAAATTCTTTTTTATCCTGTGAAAATTCATGTATTTTAAACATTTACTATTTATTTGTAATGTCACGCTAACTTACACTCATATGTCGTGCATTATATATTACATATTATTACTGTTGCAATGTTACTTTTCAATGGAAAATTGGTGATTTTATGATCAATAAAACTGTCTGTCTGTTTGTCTATTGTTTCAGGGGTTTTTATCCAAGGAAGTCACAAATTCATTTTCTTCGCTGAACTCAGCTAGTTCATCATCGAGATTATAATCATTATAGGAACTTTCTTCGATTCCTTCCAAACTTTCTTCATCTGTCTCTTCTTCGTACACTCGCTTTGCCTTTTTTCTTAGTTGTTGAGGCAACAGTTTTTTTAGGATATTTTATTTGTTGCTTTAACCCAGCAACCGCCTCAACAGACGTAATAACTTCAGCCCCTGTACATATTCTTTTCCTCCCCACTGTAGCTGTTTTCGGCGTCTGTTTCAGTTGTTCTAGAAGTAGGCTCTCGAAACTTATTGTTCTACACTGGTGGATGGTATCGGTGAATGACTTGAATTAGTTGACATCTCAGAAACTACTTCTTTGTTTGCTGTTGAAGTCGATGTTAAATTGATCTGCTCTTCCAAAACACGTGCAGTAGATTGCTCTGAAACCACGATAGGTCAATCATTTTTGTGATTTTCTAAAGACCACCTGTATGTTTCTGGATCAAACTTCTCAGTGGAAATTACTTCGTCATTGAAGGGATATATCCCCCCTTTTTCAAATCCGTTGATGAGTAAGGCGGAACTAGCTTCAGAGCATATTTTGGATATGATAGTGGCAAACATTGATTTTGGTAATTTGGTGCCATAATTGTGTCTTTGCCATTTTGTCAATTCTGCATCCCATGCCATTTTCAACGACTTGAAAAACACAGATCCAGGGGCTGCAATAAATGACTAGAATGGGGAGGAAGTTTCATAATGATTATGTCATTAGCAATTGCTTTCTCTATCAGAGAAATACTAATATGTGAAGAATGGCCATCATAAATCAATATCACAGGCCTCTTATCAGAAATATTTTTCAAAAAGTTATTTTCAAAATATTTTTGAAATGTTTTGGTCCACCCATTTTTGGTTGCTGAATACGTCGTTCCAGGGTACTCATTGTTTGGAATCCAACTGTCCCAAATATTCATTCCTTTAAATACTATCAGAGGTGGAAGCTTCTCGCCAGCAGCATTTTTTCCAAGAAGAACAGTTATATTTTCTCGTCCAGGGCCACTTGTTGTTCTATGCGCTGCTTTCCCCTTTTCTCCGACGACTTTTATTCTAGATGGATCTAGGCAGAAACTGGTCTCATCAAGATTGTATATTTGAGATGCAGTCGTCTCCGGGAATTCCATTTTTGAAAGGTGTCGCAATCTTGTTTTCATTCACAAATCGTCCAACCATGTGAAGTACTTCTTTCTTTGAAAGACCCAGGCCCCATTTTTCTAGTCTTGATACATTCGGCAATTCTTTGTTCCACATCAAAGGGAAGAACGGGTGCCCTACCTATTACTTACTTACTGTATTACTTTTCGTCCCCCTTGTATCTTTGACATGGGTAAAAATTGTTGCTTTTGGTATTTTATATAACTTTGATGCTCTATCACCTGTTTTCACAGCATGTGTTGCCACTTCCAACTCATATTTGCTATAAGTGGGTGGAGGCTTTTTGCGGATGTAATGTCGTACCATAGTCTGAAACAAAAGAACATTTATTCAAATATCTTTTGGGGTAAGTAAATAAATAAATAAATAAAGCATTTATTGCCCAACAGAAACCATTTACAAGGCAATTAAATATTATAGATAATAATTTACAAGATAGTATTAGTATCTAACAAAACATATAAGAGAATTGACGAGGAACAGTGCAAATAATAAACATAAGATATGAGACACAAAATAGTACATGCATGGTTTAATCCTAAATCACTATAAGTATGCTCGAGATTTATTATTTAATTCCGACTTACTGCAGTTAAAAATATCACATATATTTGATAGCTTATTTGCATTACAACACATTACATTGATCGGAGCTTTAGACATAATATTTGTTTGAGCTCTTTTGCACTTAAAGGTGGTATTTGATCTAGACTCCAATCTCGGCACATGGAAATCAATTTGAGATAATAGGGCTGGTGAGTCCCTTCACCTATTAATAGCTTGTGCAAGAACATAATGGATGCTTGATGTCTGCGTTTTTCTAAAGATATGAAATCATATCTATGTAGTCAAATCAAATCAAATATACTTTATTGCCGGAAGAAGAATTCTCATTGACAAAGTACAGAATTAAGTCAGTTTATATACAAACATGTAAAAACACATATGCTATACATGCATACACAAAAAACATTAAAATAGTACAATGATGCATAAATAATTAAAAAAGTAACGGGGGGTTTCTTCAAGACATTTTAAACACAGTCACAGTTAAATACGGTCATTTATGTAAGACATAACGTATTGATTAGTATAGTCTATATTCATGAATAACACATTAAAATATATTAAAAATGTAGAAATGTAAAGTAATATATAAATAAAAAATAAAAACAACATAAAATTTATAAATACAAAGTGAAAAATACGAGATCCTGATGGTATCACGGTCAAGCTTAATTGCAAATAAGAATACTATAACTAAACTAGATTATATAGTGTTCCTAATAGGTAAGATTATTGAAAAGTGACCTGAAAGAACTCCTGAACATTGTAAAGAACATGTTCAAGCAGAATATTCTTCATAGATGATCTAAATTGTTTATAGTCTTTAATATCTCTTATGTTCCATGGAATATGATTATAGATTTTTGCAGCATTATATATTAATGAGTTCTTGATTATATTGGTGGAAGGAATGGGGAGGGTCAAATTACCTTTTTGGCGAGGATGCCCTCATTGACTTTATACAAGTCTTTATTCTTAAAATCAAGCAAACTGTCTCAAGTATAAACAAAGATGAGACAGTAGTAGATTATTCTGTTTAAATAAGGTCCTGCATGACTCTCGCGGTCCTGCTTTTGATAGATATCGAATGGCGCGTTTTTGTAAGACAAATATTGATTGGAAGTTTTCTTGGTTACATGAACCCCAGAATGCTATACCATATCGAATATGCGATTCAACCAGTGCATGGTAAACCATCTTGGCCGTTGCTGTACCCAATTCATTGGTTACTATACGTATAGCATAACATCCTGATGCAAGCTTCTTTCCCAATTGCTTAACGTGATCATGGAACTTCAATTGCTTGTCGATGTAGACTCCAAGAAATTTGTTTGTACTCACATTGACTATGGATTCATTTCCTAAAGGAATATCGGGTAGGGCACAGTGGTATGCTATACAGTTAGTTTTGTTGATATTGAAGGACAGTAGGTTCGCATTACACCATTCTTTTATTTTTGATATATCTCGGGTTATTTTCATATGTAAGCTATCAATGTTGTTATCATGCCATAGAATTGTTGTATCATCTGCGAAGACTGTAAATAGTCCGTCAGTTGTTAAGCTAGTCAGGTCATTGAAGTACAACAAAAATAGAATTGGACCAAGCACCGATCCTTGTGGAACGCCACAATGGATTGCCCCATTGTCTGACAACTTGTGGGTTTTAACAAGTTGGGTTCTATCACTTAGGTAAGACTGTGCCCACTTATGGCTTTGGTTCCTAAATCCATAAAGTTGTAGTTTGCGCAGCAAAATTCCGTGATCTACGCAGTCGAAGGCCTTCGACAAATCACAGAATATTGCTGCACTCACTTCCCCCTGGTTCAGTTCAGTGTATAGTCTATTGAGAAATGTGAAAACAGCATCCCCCGTGGATTTCTGTCGCTGAAATCCAAATTGTTGCTTATTTAGAATATTGTTTTCGTTTATGAAGTTCACTAATCTTATTTTAACAAGTTTCTCAATTATTTTGCCTAGAACTGGTAAAAGTGAGATGGGCCTATAATTGGAAGGATCAAGTTTTTCACCACCTTTATGGATAGGAATTACAATTGAGGTTTTCAAGAAGATTGGAAAGGTCCCTGTTGCAAAGGAGTTGTTAATTAGCTGTACTAATAATTCCAACGTGAAGATTGGCATATTCTCGAATATTTTTATTGATATGTTATCAACTCCACAAGAACTTTTGTTTTTCATGTGTTTTATAGTTTCCATCACTTCATACAAGTTAGTCTCAGATAGTTCAAACGTTGCTGAAGTATTTATATTGTTCATAAATAGAAGTGGATCAGTCGCATCCCGAATATTGTCTGCGAGTTTTTTTGCGATACTGCAATAGTGTAACGAACCTAGGCCGGACCTGTCGCCTCGCGCGTTGCCGTCGACAGCGATGAGATCATCCCCGGAGATATTCGAGAACCATCCAGTCGCTCTGCCACGGAAAACAACGGTCAATATTGGAAACAATTGGAACATGCCAGAATTCGAAACATCGAGAATGCTGTATCGGAGATAAATAGGCGACCCTCAAGTGGAGTCGACACAGTCTGAACGAGCCCATACGATCGAGTTATTCAGTGGCGTAGTAATATAAATTAAGTTGTAGATTAAATGTTAAATAAATTAGTTAAACCAAGTTAAGTTTATTTACGTTACAATTGGTGTCGGAAGTGAGATTTTGAAAATAAACAAGTGATCGTGGAGTGGATAGTCAGAAAAATAAATTGATAGACCTTTTTGTACGCCCAAAATAGACAGTGGCCCGGTTTTCGCGAAGTGGACAATTGTGCGTGGGAATATAAACTGATACACTGTTCGCGTGAAACAGAAAATAGACAGTGGCCGGTTTTCGCGAAGTGGACAATTGTGCGTGGGAATATAAACTGATACACTCTTCGCGTGAAACAGACAATAGACTGGTGGCCCGTGGAAAAGAATTCGCGAAGTGAATTTTTAACAAACTGATAAACTTTTCGTGTGAAACAGACTGATACCTCGTCAAAGACAAAATGTGTTCAAGAAAAGTGCGCCTTGCGGATTTGAAGGTAGCGGAATTGAAACAGGAATTGGAGGAAAGGGAACTGGAAACAACGGGTAAAAGCAAGTACTCCAGGAAAGACTTGCAGAAGGACTTATACAAGAAGGTGAGGACCCCGAAACTTTTTATTCGAAGTTCCCGGAGGTGATTTAAGTTTGGTAATGAATAAACTCGAAGAAACTACTAAATCCGTGAAAGAAGAACTACAACAAAATTCGAGGACTTTGGAAGAGAAGCTTCAAGAAAATTCTAGAAATCTGGAAGAGAAGCTTCAAGAAAATTCAAGAAGCTTGGAAGAAAATGCTAGAAATCTGGAAGAGAAGCTTCAAGAAAATTCTAGAAATCTGGAAGAGAAGCTTCTAGAAAATTCAAGAAGCTTGGAAGAAAATGCTAGAAATCTGGAAGAGAAGCTTGAAGAAAATTCTAGAAATCTGGAAGAGAAGCTTCAAGAAAATTCTAGAAATCTGGAAGAGAAGCTTCTAGAAAATTCAAGAAGCCTGGAAGAAAATGCAAGAAGCCTGGAAGAGAAGTTCCTGGAAAACACAGAAGGCCTAAAAAAGAATTGTGTGGTGTGGCTAATTTTCTAGAAGAAAGAATGGGAACCGTTGAGACAGAGATAGATAAAATTAGGGAGCAAATGAACACGGAGGTAGATAAAATCAAAGATGGGGTCGAGGCAGAAATGGACAAAATAAAGGAAACGATCAGTAAGCTGGAAAAACGAATTAATAGTGCGCCCTCCACAGAGATGGTTAACGAAAATGCAATGCTGGACTTGAGTTTGAACTTGGATAAAGTTCAAGAGGGTATAAAAGATGTCAAGGTCATTTCAGAAATAGGGAAGCTTTCCATGAAGCCGCCTCAGTTCGACGGAAAAACTCCATGGGCAAATTACCGCCGGCAGTTTGAAGCAGCGGCCAAAGCAAACGGATGGAATGCAGGGGAAAGAGCTGTAGCACTGACACTTGCATTACGTGGAGAAGCGACAAATATTCTACAAACTCTCACCGCCCAAGAACAGGAGGACTATGATCAGCTGATTAAACATCTAGAATTACGATATGGCCACGCTCATTTGGAACACGTATACCACTCCCAGCTGAAAAATCGCTGCCAAAAATCGGGCGAATCCTTACAAGAATTCGAAACTGACATTGCACGCTTGGTTCGTCTCGCATATCCAGCCACACCAGAAAATGTAATGGAGCGACTAGCGGTTCAAGCATTCCTGGATGGACTCCGTGAACAAGAAACCAGACAAGCGTTGACACTAGCCCGTCCAACACATCTCGTAGACGCACTGGCACGCGCTTTGGAATTCGAGGCAGCGAAACAATCTTGCAAAAGCCAGAGTAAAGTCCGAATGATTGAGGAAGACTCACAGGAGCCTGCTAATTTGGAAGCTGCCATAAGGAAAGTGATTAAGGAAGTGTTCCCTGAGAAAAGACAGATAAGATGCTGGAATTGTGGCAAAATTGGACATGTGCGTAGCAAATGTCCAACATTCGAAACAGAAAGACAGATAAGATGCTGGAATTGTGGCAAAGCCCTGGTTAACAACGCATATGTCGCTATCCTGCAACGACAGAACAGAGGTGTTTTCGTAGACGGTCTCATCAATAACGAGCCTTGCACCATGCTGCTAGATACAGGTGCGACTAGGACAATTCTCGGACCTTCCTTTGCCAGAACACCGGAACGAATTGAACCGACAACTTGGAAGCTACGCACAGCAACAGGGGAGCCAGCTACTGTATATGGCGAACTACCGATTGAAATAATTTTGGGCAGCACTAAAGTGAAACATCAGGCACTTGTAGCGGACATCGAAGACGATGCAATCATCGGAATGGACATCATGAATTCCAGAGGGTTTGAATTGGATTTCAAAGACGGCGTCCTACGTGTCAACGGAGAAGAGCTGGTACTTCATGGGAGAAGTGAAGAGTTGATCCGTGTGCTGTTGGCTGAAGATGTAAGCGTACCTGAGAGGGCTGAAACCATTCTGGAGGCTCGCCTGGACGGGAGTGCGAGCAGTGGAGACGTAGTGATGTTCGAGCCCAAACTTCATGATGAGAAAATTGGACGAGGGATTGCCCTAGGGAAAACCCTGTTACGTGCTGAAAAATTTGTGCCGGTAAGGGTCATGAATGTCAATTACTTTCCAGTGACCTTAAAGAAAGGAACAATTTTAGGGCACTGCTCGTCAGTTTCATCTGTGATCCGGGCGTACGAGGTACGATTAGCCAACCCAACAACTTGCCCACAGAACTAGAAAAATTAGTTGCCATCTCTTCCAAAGACATAAAACCAGCTCAACAGCCCAAACTAAGAGATTTAGTCAAAAAGTACCAAGACATCTTCGATACCGGACAAGGAAAAGGGGGTCGAACTAATGTGGTCCAGCACAAGATTGATACTGGGGGTGCCCGACCGATCCGGCAATCAGCAAGAAGACTTCCTCTTGCCAAGAAGGAAGAGGCTGATAAAATAGTCAGCGATATGGGAAAAGAAGGAGTTATCGAACCATCTGACAGTCCCTGGTCCTCTCCAGTCGTACTGGTGAAGAAAAAGGATGGATCGACACGCTTTTGTGTAGACTATCGCCAACTTAATAATGTCACGAAGAAGGACAGTTACCCTCTCCCGAGAATAGATGACACCCTAGACACGTTGGCTGGTTCCACGATTTTCTCGACCCTTGATCTTAAGAGTGGATACTGGCAAGTAGAACTCGCTCAGGAAGATCGAGAAAAGACTGCTTTTACCATCGGCTCAGGATTGTGGCAGTTCACCGTTATGCCATTCGGGCTCTGTAATGCTCCCGCCACATTCGAAAGATTGATGGAGACAGTGCTGAAGGACTCTCATGGAACACGTGTCTAGTGTATCTCGACGACATAATTGTGGTCGGCAGATCGTTCGAGGACCACGTGAAAACTTGGAGGAAGTATTCCTGCGACTGAGGAACTCCGGATTGAAGCTGAGCCCTAAGAAATGCCATCTGTTCCAAAAGAAGTACGATACCTCGGCCACGTTGTCTCTGGGAAGGAGTAGCAGTGGACGACCAGAAGATCAAAGCTGTTAAGGATTGGCCCATCCCAAAAGACATTCACCAACTTCGAAGTTTCCTTGGTTTATGCACATACTATCGCCGATATGTGCTGGGATTCGCCAACATCGCTAAACCACTGACCAAGCTCACGGAAGGCCAAACAAAGTTCCAGTGGTCCGAAGAATGTCAAGACTCATTCAGGAAGCTGAAAGGAGCTTTGATCAACGCACCTATACTGAGCTACCCCCTACCCAAAGGGAAATTCATTTTGGATACGGACGCCAGCAACGTGGGACTTGGAGCTGTCCTATCTCAGCTCCAGGAGGGACAGGAGAAGGTCATTGGTTATTTCAGCAAGACGCTTAGCAAACCAGAGCGCAACTACTGTGTCACCAGGCGAGAGCTGTTAGCTGTTGTAAAGGGAGTGGAACACTTCTACAAGTACGTGTATGGAAGAAGATTCCTGTTGAGAACTGACCATGCAGCTCTCAAATGGCTCTTACAGTTCAAAAATCCTGAGGGTCAAGTAGCACGTTGGATCGAGAGACTCCAAGAATTCGATTTCGAGATCGAACATCGAGCCGGAACTAGCCATAAGAATGCAGATGCCTTGTCGCGAAGACCATGTCCAGATGATTGCTCACATTGCCGACGAGCAGAAGAGAAAGAAGCAACACTTTGTAGAACCGCGGCAATGGATGACAACTGGAATGACAGCAAGATCCAGAAAGACCAAGAGAGACCCCGACCTTGGCTTAGTCGTCAGCTGGAAGAAGGGCAATCGAAGACCATCATGGCAGGAAGTCGCAGGTTACTCGCCGGCTGTTAAGTCCTATTGGGCACAATGGAACTCTCTTATTCTGGACAATGGGATCCTGAAACGTGTGTTGGAGGCCGATATTGGTGGGGAAGACAGACGCCAAATAATTGTTCCCAGGAACAGAAGAGAGGAAGTACTGCGGAAATCCATGATGGAGTCGCCGGAGGACATCTGGGAGTGACGAAGACCCTGCAGAAAGTAAGGCAACGGTTTTACTGGGCCAATTGTCAAGCTGACGTCCAGGACTGGTGCAGAAAGTGCGCTGTATGCGCTGCTAGCAATGGACCTCGAATACGACCCAAGGCCCCGATGCGTCAGTACAACGTAGGCAGCCCGTTCGAGAGAATCGCCATTGACATCGCCGGCCCGTTTCCCGTATCCGACCACGGGAATAAATACATCCTTGTGGCAATGGACTACTTCAGTAAGTGGGCGGAAGCCTATGCCCTGCCCAACCAGGAAGCCATCACCGTCGCCGACGTCTTGGTGAAAGAGTGGATATGTCGATTCGGTATTCCAATGGAGCTGCACTCGGATCAAGGCAGAAATTTCGAATCCAACCTGTTCCAAGAAATATGTCTCTTGCTGAACATCCGCAAGACAAGAACCACGGCCCTACATCCGCAGTCCGATGGAATGGTGGAACGGATGAACAGGACGATCAACCGCCACTTGTCCAAGGTTGTCTCTGACCATCAGAGAGACTGGGACCAGTATCTTCATTTGTTCCTGATGGCCTATCGATCCGCAGGACACGAGTCAACCGGTCAAACTCCTGCTAGTATTATTATGGGCCGAGAAGTGCGACTGCCTTGTGACCTGAAGTTTGGGATACCGCCAGGACAAGACACTGCGGGAGAGGACTACGTCAGCAAACTTCGGCAGAGAATGGACGACATCCACGAACGAGTCCGGTTGAACATCCAGAGTGCCAGCGATAAAATGAAGAAGACCTATGACATCAAGGCCGACGCAGGAGGATTTAAGGTTGATGACCTGGTTTGGCTGTACAACCCCAAACGTCGTCGTGGACTATCACCAAAGTTGCGGAACTCGTGGGAAGGCCCGTATAAAATCGTGAAAAGGATAAACGACCTTGTGTACCGAATCCATAAGCCACCCCGAGGGAAACCAAGGGTCGTCCATTTCAACAGGTTGGCCCTTACGCTGGAAACCATGACCAAGTTCGCACCCTCAAGCCACCGGAGGATGATATGACGTTCGAGAAGTTTATGTCCTTGTATTCAAACGGGCAGAAAGTTCTACATGGGGTTACTAGAGAGGAGTCACGAGACCTTTTCGAGGTGCCTGCTGACTACGCACTAGCGCACTGTGTGGCAGAAGATCTTCGAATGTCCAGGGGCATCGCCGTAGTGTTCTCCAAGAAATTTGGTCAACTCCAAACACTGCGGGAGCAGAATCCAGAAGTTGGTGGGGTGCTACAGTTGAAGAAAGGCCAGAGAAACATCTACTACCTAGTTACCAAGAGGCATTCCCAAGATAAACCGTCCTATGAAGATGTCTGGAAGAGTCTCACCAAACTAAGAGATACTATGGTGGACCAGAACCTGGTGGATCTAGCAATTCCAAAATTATCCTGTGGTATTGATGGGTTGGACTGGAGAGTCATAAGAAGTATGCTGGAGGCGATATTCAGATCCAGCGGCGTCAAGATTTTGGTTTGCTGTAACCCTCTTCCACGACCGATCATGAAGACCGTGGAGTGTTACTTCCATCGAACTTCACGGTGCAGATATGGGAGTCATGCAGATATCGTCACACTCCAAGGATGAAATTTCGGGACGAAATGTCTTCAAGAAGGGCAATGTAACGAACCTAGGCCGGACCTGTCGCCTCGCGCGTTGCCGTCGACAGCGATGAGATCATCCCCGGAGATATTCGAGAACCATCCAGTCGCTCTGCCACGGAAAACAACGGTCAATATTGGAAACAATTGGAACATGCCAGAATTCGAAACATCGAGAATGCTGTATCGGAGATAAATAGGCGACCCTCAAGTGGAGTCGACACAGTCTGAACGAGCCCATACGATCGAGCTATTCAGTGGCGTAGTAATATAAATTAAGTTGTAGATTAAATGTTAAATAAATTAGTTAAACCAAGTTAAGTTTATTCACGTTACAATAGTATTCGTTGAACAAATTTGGATCTAGACATTCTCCGTTAGCTTTAGCGTTATTCTTTCCACGAAAATCATTTACGACTCGCCAGGTCTCTTTAGTTGTATTACTACTCTTGGATATTCTATTATGGAAATAAGCCTTTTTTGCTGCTTTGATGATTTTTCTATAGATTCGTTTGTAGGAGTTGTAGTATTCGTGGAAAAATACTTCGTTAGTAGATTTTCTAATTTGGTGCAGTGATCTTAGGTTATGGGATGATGTTCGAATTCCTTTCGTTAACCACATTTTTTTATTGTCATTTGTTATTTTAATTTTTATCATAGGAAAGGCCTGGTTGAAGCTATCGATCAGGTGGTTGTAGTAAGATTGAAAAGGGTCATCAGTTCTCAAGCATGTATCCCAATCTTTCATTAGGCAGATTTCGTAAAATTTGTCATAGTTGGATTTACTAAATAGTCTGCCCCATTTGAAGGTATTCTTGTTATTAGGGTTTGATATGAACTTTATAGTGCACTGGACTGCTTCATGATCCGAAATATTGGCTGGTATAATACAACATGATACATTATCTTGGCTAAGATTACTACACATATAATCGATTTTACTTTGAGAATATTGGGAAATTCTAGTTGGACCATTTGTATGCATTGCTAAATTGAAGGTTGTGAACAGATTATCAAGTTGCTGGGTTAGGAGTGAATGCTTATCATCATAGTCAATGTTGAAATCCCCCGCCAAAATGAGAGTAGATTTCGGAGGTAAACTATTCAAGAGATGCTCCAATTTGTCAAGGAATAAGTTTCCATTTGCACTAGGAGACCTATATAGACAAATTAAATACAAGTTGGCCTTAGCAGAGAAAGCCATTGAAAATTCAAATTGTTTTTCAGTTATAAGGTCATTATATTTATCAATATGACTAAAGTAGTAAGTTCGTATAATCACATCCTCTTGAAGGATATGATCCATCGACCTTGAAGCACAAAAACTTAAAGAATTTTTTCTGTACTTTCTCGATTGTAGTTGAAGATTGTACATAAACAGGATTCCATATTAATGATCCATATTTTAGCTTCGATCTTACCAGACTGAGGAAAAGAGATGAGAGTGCAGAAATATCATTAAAGCTTCTAAAATTTCTGAAAATAAAACCGTATATGCGATTTCGTAATCTCATTTATGTGAGAGTTGAATGTAAGCTGATTGTCAAAGTACACTCCTAAGTCCCTGATATTATTAACATGTTCTAGAATTGTAGTATTAATTGAGTATGGGTAATTGACAATATTTGATTTTCTGGTGAAGGTGTAACCATAGAGAAACTAAAAATAAAGAGAGTGGTCAAACCTACAGTAAAAGTTGGCACCACGTTTATACAGTGGCGACATATCTCGCAACTGGCCGAACTAAATACAGTTGGTAAGACCGATTGAAATAAGGCGGGTTTTTCAAATGTGTTACTTTCATATGATTGATATGGTATATATTTTATAAGTGATCGATTTGTTATTCTTGTATTCCATATGAATGGTTGTATCATATGAAATACAGGAATGGCAAATCGATCACCAATAAAATATATACAGTAATCGATTCGTAGAATCTGTTAGTTCGTTCGTGGTTAAATCTTTATTTAATGATATCAAGAACAAAATTAAAGATCTTATAAAACAAGACTAATAACTATAAAAACACATTTTATTGTATCTAGGACAAGGTACAATTACAGACAAAACAATAATAAAACTCCGAAAAACAACAAAATTTAAAATATTCTTCAGTCTTATCATCAAATCAACCAAAATAAAAACATATTACATTTACAACAAACCTTCAATAATTTTGTTCATTGATTAGCACAAAGGAGAACGAGTAGGTATACCTAACAAATGCTCCAGTTTGATGATAATCTTCGTACTTCCTCAAATGGTGATAGGAAATGGAAAATGATGGACGGAAATATATCAGTTTGTGAAAAAATGTCTGCAACTGATGGATGGAAATAAGTATCAGTTTGTGAAAAGCAGCTTATATTTTACCTTGAGAAAGAATATTTCGAGGAATTTCAGCGTCAACTCGAATAACAAAACATTCCATTTTCGACGTTGGGTTCATAATTCAAGTCCATAGTATAATTTCTATAATTAATTTTTCGATGACAACAGTAGAATAATTCTGTAATTATTACGTGGTTTGTCATTTTCTGACAAATGTCGAAATTGGAAAATTATCATGTCAGTCGTCTGTTGATTGCGGGCAGCGCCTCCATGCGCGACTGGCCGTACCAAAAACTTGGTGGTCAAGATCGCCAATGTTTCAAACAGTCTCTTTATTTTTAATTTGTCTATGGGTGTAACCTACCACTGGTCACACTTACCCCAGGATATATTTTGGCATGGGGCAAGTGTAAACCACAATATTAGCATGAACACAATTGAAATTTTATCGAAAATATACTTATTAGTTATTTTATAATTTTATCAATAGAGTACTCACCAGAAATTGTGATTAAAACACGCCGATTATGTGATTGATGCAAATTCAAAGTAAACTCGACAAAACTCATTACCCGAGTGCGAACGCACGTACATGAATCAACGGATTATAAGCCAGAGTTGCTGGTGTCAATTCCTCGAATTTCCATTACTATCAGTAGCAGTCATCATAGCAGAGCTATCGTTCAATAGATCGCGCCTGTATCACAATACATCAACGCAAAAATGAGTATGGGTTACACTTACCCCGAATTTACACTTACCCCGGTGTACCTTACCGACAATATCTATCAGATGTAGTTCAATGGTCCAGCGTGGCTTAAGCCGGGGAAGTAGTTGTTTTCTGTTAGATATTCACAAACAATAACTTCATTTTTATTGTGGATTTTTCAATTCACAGAAAAATATGATATTTTTTTGTTTTACTTTTTAGAGCGTGATTTTTCAGTAGTTGGGTTTTATTTAAAATAAAACATGAATCTGCGGATATAAACTTCATAACATTCGATTCCATCATACTACTATGAAGAATGTACCAATATTTTTTGCAGAAATATTCAGAGCATTTTGATTTGAGGACTTACTCCACTTCATACGAAAAATTTGAAATCTTTATAGTAATTCCTTCATATCAACAAACAGAACAAAAATAATAATAACAAAGCCTGATTGAATAATCATTTGGGTTATGGGAGCAATTGCCTTTTTATAGCTTTTTTTATAACTATTCACACATAAGAAATTCCAATAATCATACCGGTTCACACTAAGGAAAAACTTCTACATTGATACTGAAAGTAAAAATGTACATAAATCGAATCAGAAACTGATGAAATCAGAAGAAGGAATTGAAAGAATGCAAGAAAAAAATCATCTTTTAGATTGGAGTAATAAATATTTTAATTTTCTTTTGAATTTTATTAATTATTTGTTACAAAAAGTTATAAATATTTTATTGAATACACTTTGCGAACTTTTTTAGTCTTATTTTTCACCTCCAAACAATATTTTCAATCCAGTCTAAATATTTAGAAACCCTGGTGAAGACCCCAGGAACTCTTCCTCCACAGCCTGATCCAAATGATACGATTCCAACAATCGAAAACACTCCAGATTTCTCCCTAATTTGTAGCGGACCCCCAGAATCACCCTGGAAAAGTATAAACAATCAGTTATAGAATAATACATTGATATAGGACATTGAAGAAATGGAGTGATTTATTAAGGCAAAAGCGAAAATGTTAAATTTTGTATTTTACACAATACCAAAAAGGAATTTTTTTCTATTTCCCAAATTATTCCACTTTCCCCTACTGTTAGATCGGTTGGCATTTAGTATAAGGAAATCGCAAAAATTATAATTAATATATATATATATATATATATACATATATATATATATATATATATATATATATATATATATATATATATATATATATATATATATATATATATATATATATATATAGAGTGACCCATTTAAAACCACCCCTATAGAATCGCATTTTTCAGTCAATCTCAAAAATATTTTTTTCTAATATTAAGCATCAAAAACTGTATCTTGACACAAATGTTCATAACTTTAGTTTCATTTCCAAGGCACTCTATGCTTTTTTTTCTTTGTCAAAAACGGCAAAAGTTTATTAGGCATTTTTTTTTTCCAAATTTGACTACACCACTGGATTTGTAGTCGTTATAAATGAAAACCATCAGAATTTCATAAAAATATATTGGTTATCAACGAAGTTACAACAACTTTAATTTTGGAAACAAAGTATTTGATATTAATTTTCATTTAGATTATAGACATATTTAAAATCTGGCAACACTGCCGATACAAAGTAGAACACCAGTAAATTTGTACAACCAAAATCCGAAGTCAATAGCTCATTCCGTTCTACAGTTATAACTCCTGAAAGTATGGTAATGTGAGCGATTTCTGGTGGAAGCGATTTTGTAATAAAAATCTAACTACGCCACTGGATTTGTGAACTATATTTGATTATAATTTTTATTTAGATTTCAGACATATTTGAAATCTGGCAACACTGCCGATACAAAGTAGAGCACAAGTGAATTTGTACAGTGAAAATCCGAAGTCAATAGCTCATTCCGTTCAACAGTTATAACTACTGAAAGTATGGTAATGTGAGCGATTTGTGGTGTACTAAATCACAGCCTACTATTGATTTAGTACAATACCTATGCCCAATGTATTAGTTCAGCTTTCCTCAAATTATTGGTACCTTCTCTAAAAGATTATTTCAGTTGAGTTTTGCAGAATAAAAAAGGAACATTTTTTGTCCTGCTTTCTGTTTTATTATTGAATAAATAATTTTGATACTTTAAAACTTGATTCGGTTCATTTCGTTTTTATCGGCTATTGAAAACTGCATAACTTAAAAATGAATTTTTAATTTTCTGATATTTTCGAATACACTTATAACCTAAACTTAAATAAATGATTTTATGGGAATATAGTTCACAAATCCAGTGGCGTAGTTAGATTTTTATTACAAAATCGCTTCCACCAGAAACCGCTCACATTACCATACTTTCAGGAGTTATAACTGTAGAACGGAATGAGCTATTGACTTCGGATTTTGGTTGTACAAATTTACTGGTGTTCTACTTTGTATCGGCAGTGTTGCCAGATTTTAAATATGTCTATAATCTAAATGAAAATTAATATCAAATACTTTGTTTCCAAAATTAAAGTTGTTGTAACTTCGTTGTTAACCAATATTTTTTTATGAAATTTTCATGGTTTTCATTTATAACGACTACGAATCCAGTGGTGTAGTCAAATTTCAAAACAAAAATTGTCTAATAAACTTTTGCCGTTTTTAACGAAGAGTGCCTTGGAAATGAAACTAAAGTTATGAAAATTTGTGTCAAGATGAAGTTTTTGATGCTTGATTGAGAATGACTTAAAAATGCGTATTTTACAGGGGTGGTTCCATTTTAAATGGGTCACACTGTATATATATATATATATATATATATATATATATATATATATATATATATTAATATATATTGATCGAGATGTACTCCTTATTTAGGTATTTTGTATTTTGTGTGGTTGCATAATTCAAAACAGGTTTACATTTTACTATTCATTCTGTATAATTGGGAATAAATGAAAAAGAAAATTATTGTTTTCACTACTGATGCACATTTTTACATATGTATTTATTTTTTTATCCTAGGGGCAATGGTTTTCAAAAATATAAGTTTTTCATGAAATTTATGATATCTTGGCATATCTCGGAGCCTGAGTCACTACTCGAAAAACGGTGGAAAATCTAACCTATCCTTATTTTACATTTTTGAAACAAGCTAAATTCACATTTTATTCATAGCAGGGTGACCATATTTTTTAGAGCGAAACTAACGCCAGAGTATCGAAAAACTAAAATATACGAATCAACTTAGATAATATGTACAGTTTTCTGTCAAGACAATAATGAATTACACGATTATCAGAGGGCTGTAGCAGTGTCTATGACTAGCCCTACTAGATGGAGCCCTCTTTTGAAATTTCAATGAGGGAGTTCCGCACAAATTGCCAACTTAAAATAAACCCTCAATGGCAATGGCAATAGGGAATACGCGTGATATTATTTTCTCTTTGCATTAGTTTGGTCCTCAAAAATTACATTTGGGAAAAATAATTTCGCAAATCCCAATTTTTTTTCGACATTTTCAAAGTTAAAGGTGCTCCCCAATTCAAACTCGATTTGACCTTCACTTCAATAACTTCCCCAAACACTAGCGCCGATTGTCATTGTTTCAGGAATATTGGTAGACAACCCAAACATAAATTCAACCTCACTTTTAATGTGTTGTTTCGGTAACAATTGGAAACTCTGAAACTCAAAATATTTGTACAATATATTAACGAAGGCATAATATTATAGTTGACAGTTTGAAGAAACTAGCGGTAAAAGTTTGAACTGTGTGAAGTAACGATGCATACGTCCATTAGAGGAGCTAGGAGTACGTTTTTGAATATGATGAATAAATAAACATTTTTAACTTTTCGAACACTTTATACTTGTGTGTGTGTCATTGTTATCCTAACCTTTCTATGAGTTCTAAATTTCAACCATAGCCTTAGTTGGATTCAATTATGTTCTTCAACTGCTGTGTGTTCTAATGAAGCACCATCATTAGGATAATAACCCGTGTATTTACTAAGAGTCCGAAATTTGCATATTACCCGCTTTTTTAATATGGCGAATGCGCTTGCGCGTAAGGAGTCGTGAAAAGGCCTATATCCAGTTATTAGGTCCTTTCCTCTGTTTCTTGGTGTCGTGTAATCTACACTGCACTTTGAATCAGCTGCTTTTCAGTGTAGTTACGCAAACGATTGAAAAAATATAAGTGTACACTGAACTCATTGAAGTAAGAAGTTAGGTTTGTTTATCTATGGGTTAGGGTTATAAACATTTGTTATTATTTTTGTACTCAAATTCACAAAACACATCTGTGTGTGTTTTGTGCTCAAATTTTGGAAATGGCGAACAGAAAAGAAGTGATGAAAAATATTTTTACTGATGAACATGAAGATAGCTCGTTCTACTTCAATTATTCATCGGACTCCAGCAGTAGTGGAGACAATAAAGATTAGTTAGTGATGACCTTATTGCAAATTTAAAATTTAATTATGTCCATTTTGAAGTAGAGATCTGAGTTCCCATAAATTAATTAAAAATCTGTTCATAATCATAAATTAATTACATTACAAGTCAACATCACCGTAACAATAACCACACATTTTGTTTGAGTGCATTTCACACCTCCTTTCGACTAGGTGGAGATAAACTACACCTCGTCTACACTGGTGTAAATGCAATCAGCAAACGAATACTAAAATCGAGTGTAAATTACACCCAGTGTAGAAAAGTGCTACACTTCCTATGCAAACGAAAGGACCTATTGTGTTCTTCCGTTTGCAAGAAAGTGTAGGACTGGTCACTAGATATTAAAACGTGACGGTACTTAGACTGTGTGCGCCAACCTTACGCAGTCCCCATGCTGACGTCACCGTGATACTCTGCGTTACTTAGACTGTGATTTACGGGTCGATATTCGTTTATTTAACATCAACGACCAATTTGAAAGTAAATTACAAAGTGGACTACCCAGAAGTAGAGGTTAACGGGCCGATTATTGGAAAATTTAATAATATATCATCCAATAATAGTGCTCAAAAACAATTGCGATATGAATGAAGGGGAAATTGTTGCTCATATTTGAATTTGAAAAATTGGCGGCGATTTATTTGTTATTGCCAAAATGCAGAAAGGTGAAATTTACTGAATTTCATCAGTCAAATATGAGAAGTTAGGTTATTTGTAACGATTGAAGGAGTATTTTTTCGAAGTTGTACCGAAAATGAGTGATTTGGTGTTTGCAGTTCAAGTTGGTAAAAAGATGCAGGCATTGAGAGTGATTTTGTGCGCGAAATCTGTGCCTAAAAATGATCTTTCGAAGAATGAGAAAGTCATTATATCTCAGAAACAGTATGAAACCGCCTCGTTTTTCTTCGGATTCGTGTTCAGGAAGCAAAAACACGTAAGAAAAGTCAAACAGCTATTTTCAGGGAGCATGAGCACGACGACGCCTATACATTTACTTTCATGTTTATTGAACGATTTAACTAAAAATATTCCACTTAATGAACGTCAATTGTACTTGCATTGCCGGTTGCAATCGGCATATTGGCGCGTCAGCATGTGGACTTTGTACCTGGGCGCATAATAGGGTCAGGTCTTAACGTCTTGTGGACTGGTCTATCACTGAACCACAGAACATCCTAACTACACAAAAGCGTAAGTCCGCTTTCCCGCCCATACTTTATTTGTGAGCGCTTGTGCTATGCTAAGTGGTACACTTGTCAACGTCAAATTAAAACTTCCCACTGGTTTTGTTTGTATTTGCATTTGAAGTGCCCATTTTGATTTCGCTCTTCGCAGTGATTGTTAATAAATGTATTACGACTGAGAAAGAAACCCAGAATATATTTTCCAATCGAATCGATAACCAAACTGAAAAGTTTGCTGAAACTAGCTGCACCTAGAACTTCATTTAATTCAAATTTGCCACTCAATAGTGACAGATGTACCACCTAGCAGAGACGGAAGGTCACGAAAATTCGCCCCTTGAGATCCACAGTGCCGCCTTTTACTTACGCTTCTGTGTAGTTAGGGTGTTCTGTGACTGAACTGCATGCAATGTCTGGGCTGGTATCGTTGGAAACATAATCATTGGGCCAATATTGTTTCAAGGTCAGTTAACATCATCTTAATAATATACCTTTAGCAGTTTTACGGCGAATTTACTTCCAACAAGATGGAGCACCCCCTCATAATACCAGAAAAATTCTTAATTACTTGATAGAGCATTTCAATAATCAAGTTATTGCAACAAATGGTCCAGTACGGTGGCCTGCTTGCTCACCGGATCTCACTGTTCTCGATTTCTTTATTTGGGGATTTGTTAAAGAAAAGGTTACTATGCAACAGCCCCAGCCACTCTTGAAATCTCAGAAGAAAGAATTCTACGGGCATTTAGAAGTATAACGCCTCAAATGTTACTAACGAAACGTGTTGAGAGAAACAATTGAACGAGCTGAAATGTGTCTTGAACAAGGAGGCACACTCTACAAAAGTAAATACATTATTATCCAGTATTTTCCTTAGAAATATTTAATTTATGTTCTTATTTTTAATCCAATCGCAAATAAATAAGTATCGTTAGATTCGTCAAAAAATCATTTTTTCGGAAAGTGCTTGTCAAAAAATGGTCGCTATTTGAAAAATAATAGACACGAAAAAGTCTTATTCCTATCTATCATACTAATCACTGAAACTTTGCGATTGTAATTTTCTGACATCACCTGAGGTCCTCAGATTAGTTTACGTCCGATCATGGCCACCTAGATGCAATATTAAAAGTAACTCTAAAAAAATTAAGTAGGCATGAAAACTTTTAAATTTTAAAAAATCCAAAACCGAAGCCATTTCCGGTGAAACCGGAAAGTGAAAAATATGCGAAAATTCTCCTCCTCACATACCATTTACCTATACCAAATCTCATTTTGATACACCTAATATTCTAGAAGTTATGACTTGTCTAATAGATTCATTGACACCCGGTATGTATATGACATTTATATTTATGATGTTTGATTGCATGCTCATTTTGGTACAATTCGAAACATTTGAATGTTTCGTTATTAGACCACTTCGGCTACGACATTGTAGTTAGGTAATTGAAATTGCCTATACAAATTATACGTTAAGTAGGTATACTTATTTACGACAAATGTCACGCATCCTCACCATTCCATAAACAAAAATGAACTGAGTTATCGGCGATCATGTGGGCATGCGCTCAATCATGGCCGAACTTCCTTTGACGGGGCCTCTACACCATCGGCCATGATGGGCGAATACAGGCCATCACGAACGTGTAATTGCCCATGATAGGGGACGATCGAGCGTAATCGCCGGTTTTTCTGAAAATATCAAAGGAAGTTCGGCCATGATCGTGCGCGTGCCCACACGATCGCCGACCACTCAGTTCATATTTGTTTATGGAACGGTGAGGGCGCGTGCTATTTGTCGGAAATGAGTATACCTACCTACGTATGATTTGTATAGACAATTTTAAGTACCTAAAGAATCAGACTTATGCTGTATCACTTCCGTTAAATATAACGTCAACGTTATCCGCCAATTCCATTATTTTGCTAAGATCGGTATATCGAAAATAACGGAAGTGGCGGATAACGTTGACGTTATATTTAACGTGATACAGCGTAGGGCTGAATATCGGACCCGAAATTCACTAATAACGAAACATTCATATGACAGACAAATGACAGATGACAATTAACAAATGTAGATAGGATGCACGATCGTGTGGACAGCTGCACAATGATCGTGGTAATCATGGCCCATTCTGTGATCGTCCATTATGGCGATGGTGTAGAGGTGCCTTGATGTTTGTCAGAAAAACCGACACAACGGCAATTACGCTCGATCGTCACCGATCATGGGCAATTACAGGCGATTATGCTCTCCACACATTCGTGATCGCCTGTATTCGTCCAACATGACCGATGGTGTAGATGATCCTTTAGAGTCTCCTACTTATTGCCTTGACAGAGGGAAGATGTATTGCGGCACTTAGTATATTATTTACCAACGGTTTACTGAACTGTTTTTTAATTATTGATGGTAATAGGTTTCCTGGACTATTTGAAACAATCTTTGAATTTCTATCCTTACCCAACATGCATCACTGGTATTTCCTGAGGCACAGAGTTGTGTGGATTCGATTGTTTTAGTCCCTGACGATCTAGCTACGTAAGAAGAATTGCATTGTTCTACAGGTATAGCCATTAATTTGGCTTTTTGTAAATGGTTACTTCTGTCATCCTCGCCTCCTGGAAAATAATAACTCATTCAATATTTTCAAATAGTGACAACGAAATTTTGTATATAAACACATATTGGCGGAAGATACTAATTCTCGAGTGATTTATGTAATTCCGGGGGAGATGGCCGTACGGGAGAGATGGCTACTCTAGTTGTAACCGAGATCGCGGTCGAGATATTTTTCATGTGAAAAAAACAAAAAGTAAATAAAAAGTGGTTTTTTATTTGAATACATGTTTTTTATATGTTACGGTGTTAAAATATTATATTAATTCATAAAAAATTCACAAATCTTGTGTTTTTGTAGTTAGAATGTAAAGTGATAGGTAGAGCTCATCCAGTATTGAAACGACCACTTTGGCCTTCCCCTACCTGACGACCAATTCTTCTCGAAGATGCCCGAACTACGGCTAGTAATAGAAATTCCATAGGGGTACCAAATTATTTGGTATAGGCGATACAAGAGAAGTAGAGAACTTACCCTCCTATAACTTCTGAACGGAGAAAATATTTTTCGACAAATCTGCCAGAGGGATATAGATATATTTGTATAAGAAAATGTCAAAAATAACTGCACTACCTATTTATTAATCAAACAAACCTAACTTTTCAAACACTGCATGCCAAGACACTGGTGAAGATTCGCAGTAGCTAGCACTGCAAATCGTGTCCAATCGTGTTTTCCCACTCTCTACCTACCAAACGGTCGTTTCAATACTGGACGAGCTCTACCTTTTTTTACTTATTCTAACCTAAAAATGACCAACATTAAAAGCATGTCACTTTTTGATTTGTTGGTAGAGCGTTTGGTAGGTAGAGAGGGGGAAAACACGAGTGCTGTGGCAGCTTATGCTACGGCTAGACATCTTAGCTACGGCAAATCTTCACCAGTGTCTTGGTATGCAGCGTTTGAAAGGTTAGGTTTGTTTGATCAATAAATAGGTAGTGCAGTTATTTATTCAACTTGGCAATAGTTTACTTGTTACCTTGCCAAAATGCCCAGTGGTAAGTACTATTCAGTAGCGGAAAAAGAAATTATGGCAAATGTTATCATGAAAAATGAGGCCAACAATGGGATACAAATACCTTTACAAAATTACAAAGAACGTGCCAAGGCAGCAATGGGTATAACAGAATATTGTTTTAAACAAATTAAAACGGAACAATCAGCTGTGAATTCAGGTAGTATTCCTTCTTTGCCGTCTTCGCAAAAAAGTGTAGGAAGATTAAAGTCGAAAAGTAATATTACGGAAGGGCAGGGTGAAACGATAAGAACGATTGATTATTAATGATTTTTCTTTGATTGAAAAACAACGCCCTACTTATTCTTCAAAAAATCAAAAATGCTCAGATAGGGTTTGAAGACTGTCGTTCAACATTGCACAACATAATCAAAGAGTTCGGTTTTGATTAGGAAAAAATCGAACGATATTGATGTATCGTGAACAAGGAAAACACATTATTTACACTGATGAGACATATTTGCACAGTTCTCATACACATTCTAAGACGTGTGTTGATAAAGAAAATCCTAATTCATGCAGGAGGAGAAATGGGGTTTGTAAAGGATGACCTTTTAATTTTCAAATCTGGGAAAAAAAGTGGAGACTAGCGATGACATGAACAACGAAAATTTTATGAGGTGGGTAGAAACACAACTAATTCCAAATATTCCCTCGAGCAGTGTGCTGGTGGTGGATAACGCTTCTTACCACAATACTTTGCTAGAATAAAAATGTCCAACATACTCTTCGAAGAAGGACGATATGCTAGACTGGCTGAAAGATAAAAATATAGAGCATCTGGCAGTGCAACTACCCTGGAGTCAAAATTTGCGTCCTTTCTCAGTCTTGTAAAGATTCGTGAGCAGGTATACCTAATCATGTAACATTTTAATTTGACTGAAACGTCTTTGAGATAATATCAATTGATCAATTTTTTATATCCTGGCAAATTCCTGCTATTATACCACTTCTGGCATAATTACTAGCAAGACTTTTTATTACTGGCAAATGCCAGGAATTACTGGCAAATTGGCAACCCTACTCCCGGACATCTGGGACAGATGGCCTTACTTTATCTGGCAGAGATGGCCATGAAATTGTAAGGGCTATTTTAAGATAGAGAAAGCCATGGATGATGTACGAAATGGAACAATAACAGTGTAGCGAGCCTCCTGTATTTACCACATCAAGAAAGACCTTGGAAAGAAGGATCAAGTGAAGAGAAATTCCCGTGCCCCTTTGTGACACTTCTGGGAGGGATAACGAGGATAAAGAGAAAGACAACTGCATAAGCTGCGGCGATAATTGTTATAAAACACAGCTTTTAGAAGACTGGCTGCAATGTGTAATTTGTCCGCTTTGAGTGCGTGAAAATTGCACGGAGTTTGAAGACATGTGCTCCAACTGCGGAAATAAGGAGTTCAAAGATGCAAAGGGCAAGGGAAAAGGGAAGAAAAGTACTGACATTCTTACTCCGAATCCTATGGTCATCACTCCCGGACATTCGGAGTGATATAGCCAAACGTAATTTTCTTATTTTCATGACTTGATTTTTTTATTTCTGTAGTGACTTAATATTAAAATTTGTTAATTACGATAATAAAGTTACGATTAATATTTCAATTGTTGTTTTATTCGTCATGGTTTGTTGACAATAGGGCCTTAATGCCATCTCTGCCGGACTTACCCCCTATATATATATATATATATAACAAAAATATAGAGGTGATACCTATAATTTGTGGGGTGAAGCTTAGACCTAATGACGTGGAATACAATGACACGAAATTTCGTGCACATTGATAGGTCACCAACAGATGTCAGTATAGGCCCATCCACGACACCAAAAGTCGTACTCCTAGTACATTCAGAGTAACGCAAAACAAATAACGAAAGAAAGAGAGATTTGTTACGATTCCAAGAAAGCCACCATCCGCCTACAGCTATTTCATGGTTTCCCAATCATCAGGATGGCTGGTGGTCTTTTTTTTTTCAAAATCGTACGAAACATAGACAAATTAAAAATAAAGAGACTGTTTGAAACATTGGCGATCTTGACCACCAAGTTTTTGGTACGGCCAGTCGCGCATGGAGGCGCTGCCCGCAATAAACAGACGACTGACATGATAATTTTCCAATTTCGACATTTGTCAGAAAATGACAAACCACGTAATAATTTCAGAATAATTCTACTGTTAATTGTCATCGAAAAATTAATTATAGAAATTATACTATGGACTTGAACGTCGAAAATGGAATGTTTTGTTATTCGAGTTGACGCTGAAATTCCTCGAAATATTCTTTCACAAGGTAAAATATAAGCTGCTTTTCACAAACTGATATTTATTTCCATCTATCAGTTGCAGAAATTTGTTCACAAACTGATACTTATTTCCGTCCATCAGTTTCCATTTCCTATCACCATTTGAGGAAGTACGAAGATTATCATCAAACTGGAGTATTTGTTAAGTATACCTACTCGTTCTCCTTTGTGCTAATAAAGGAACAAAATTATTGAAGGTTTGTTGTAAATGTAATTTGTTTTTATTTTGGTTGATTTGATGAAGACTGAAGTTTTCGGAGTTTTATTATTGTTTTGTCTGTAGTTGTACCTTGTCCTAGATACAATAAAATGTGTTTTTATAGTGTTCAACTTATTATTCTTGTTTTATAAGATCTTTAATTTTGTTCTTGATATCATGAAATAAAGATTTACTTTGAAACTTTATTTTAACCACGAATGAACTAACAGATTCTACGAATCGATTACTGTATATATTTTATTAGTGATCGATTTGCCATTCCTGTATTTCATATGATACAACCATTCATATGGAATACAAGAATGGCAAATCGATCACTTATAAAATATATACCATATCAATCATATAAAAGTAACACATTTGAAAAACCCGCCTTATCTCAATCAGTTTTACCAACTGTACTTAGTTCGGGCAGTTGCGAGATATGTCGCCACTGTCTAAACGTGGTGCCAACTTTCACTGCAGGTTTGACAACTCTCTTTATTTTTAGTTTCTCTATGGTACGAAATCTCTCGTAGTGCTAATACCTACCGGCAAGTATAAAAATGTGAAATGCACAATATTATAGAGGTGACACCTATAATTTGTGAGGTGAAGCTTAGACCTAATGACGTGGAATTCAATGATTCTGAGAGATTTGGTACGGATTCGAGAAAGACCACAAGCCGTCCTGATGATTGGGAAACCATGAAACAGCTGTAGCGGATGTTGGGTTTCTTGGAATCGTAACAAATCTCTGTTTCTTTCGTTATTTGTTTTGCGTCACTCTGAACGCGCTAGGATTGGCCTATACTGACATCTGTTGGTGGTGACCTATTAATGTGTGCACGAAATTTCGTGTCATTGATTTCCACGTCATTAGGTCTAAGCTTCACTTTACAAATTATAGGTGTAACCCATAGACTGTTTGAAACATTGGCGATCTTGACCACCAAGTTTTTGGTACGGCCAGTCGCACATGGAGGCGCTGCCCGCAATCAACAGATGAATGATGAAATGATAATTTTCCAATTCCGACGTTTGTCAGAAAATGACAAACCACGTGATAATTTCAGAATAATTCTACTGTTATTGTCATCGAAAAATTAATGATAGAAATTATACTATGGACTTGAATTCGGAATCCAACATCGAAAATAGAATGTTTTGTTATTCGAGTTGACGCTGAAATTCCTGGAAATAGTCTTTTACAAGGTAAAATATAAGCTGCTTTTCACAAACTGATACTTATTTCCATCCATCAGTTGCAGAATTTTTTTCACAAATTGGTACTTATTTCCATCCAAAAGTTTCCATTTCCCATCACCATTTGAGGAGGTACGAAGTACATGGTCTACTTAATGATTATCATCAAACTGGAGTATTTGTTATACCTACTCGTTCTCCTTTGTGCTAATAAATTAACAAAATTATTGAAGGTATGTTGTAAATGTAATTTGTTTTCATTTTGGTTGATTTCATGAGAAGACTGAAGAATATTTTTAATGTTGCTGTTTTTCAGAGTTTTATTATTGTTTTGTCTGTAGTTGTACCTTGTCCTAGATGAAATAAAATGTTTTTTATGGTGTTAAACTTATTATTCTTATTTTATAAGAACTTTTATTTTGTTCTCGATATCATGAAACAAAGATTTATTTTGAAACTTTATTTCAACCACGAACTAACAGTCTACGAATCGATTACTGTATATATTTTATAAGTGATCGATTTGCCATCCCTGTATTTCATATGAAATACAGGAATGGCAAATCGATCACTTGTGAAATATATACCATATCAACCATATAAAAGTAATACATTTAAAAAACCCGCCTGTACTAACTTAGTTCGGCCAGTTGCGAGTTATGTCGCCACTGTCTAAACGTGGTGCCAACTTTTTCTGCAGGTTTGACAACTCTCTTTATTTTTAGTTTCTCTATGGTGTAACCCATAGACAAATTAAAAATAAAGAGACTGTTTGAAACATTGGCGATCTTGACCACCAAGTTTTTGGTACGGCCAGTCGCGCATGGAGGCGCTGCCCGCAATCAACAGACGACTAACATGATAATTTTCCAATTTCGACATTTGTCAGAAAATGACAAACCACGTAATAATTTCAGAATTATACTACTGTTGTCATCGAAAAATTAATTATAGAAATTATACTATGGACTTGAATTATGAACCCAACGTCGAAAATGGAATGTTTTGTTATTCGAGTTGACGCTGAAATTCCTCGAAATATTCTTTCTCAAGGTAAAATATAAGCTGCTTTTCACAAACTGATACTTAAGTATTTCCATCCATCAGTTGCAGACATTTTTTCACAAACTGACATATTTCCGTCCATCATTTTCCATTTCCTATCACCATTTGAGGAAGTACGAAGATTATCATCAAACTCGTTCTCCTTTGTGCTAATCAATGAACAAAATTATTGAAGGTTTGTTGTAAATGTAATATGTTTTTATTTTGGTTGATTTGATGATAAGACTGAAGAATATTTTAAATTTTGTTGTTTTTCGGAGTTTTATTATTGTTTTGTCTGTAATTGTACCTTGTCCTAGATACAATAAAATGTGTTTTTATAGTTATAAGTCTTGTTTTATAAGATCTTTAATTTTGTTCTTGATATCATTAAATAAAGATTTAACCACGAACGAACTAACAGATTCTACGAATCGATTACTGTATATATTTTATTGGTGATCGATTTGCCATTCCTGTATTTCATATGATACAACCATTCATATGGAATACAAGAATAACAAATTGGTCACTTATAAAATATATACCATATCAATCATATGAAAGTAACACATTTGAAAAACCCGCCTTATTCCAATCGGTCTTACCAACTGTATTTAGTTCGGCCAGTTGCGAGATATGTCGCCACTGTATAAACGTGGTGCCAACTTTTACTGCAGGTTTGACCACTCTCTTTATTATTAGTTTCTCTATGGTGTAACCTCTATAATTTTGTGCATTTCACATTTTCATACTTGACGGTAGGTCTCTGAGAGATTTGGTACGATTTTGAGAAAGACCACAAGCCGTCCTGATGATTGGAAAACCATGAAACAGCTGTAGGCGGATGGTGAAAGCAGATGATCTTGATGTCAAAGGGTCCTTTTATTTACGTAGAGATCCATCACTAGGCGACATTTGTTAGGGCTTCGCGACACTGACGCCAATTTTTTTAAATGGCATCCCAGATTTTTCAATGCTTTTCGCGATTCTGCATCAAATTCTGAATTCACTCATTGTTTCCCTTGAATACTGATGAAAAACATCAACTTTATTGCATATTATAAAGAGGGCCATGAATAAGTCAAGTCAAAATAAAAAACAATAACACGAGTATAATGAAATTGATCTATCAGTTATAATTGCATTGCCTGTTCAGTTTCATCTAGTTGTGCGTTTCTGTAAAATCGCAGACAATACAAACTAAATGTTTCAAATTACCAAAAAATACTTTACTTTGACCAAAACTCTATTAACATGTTGGTAATAACGAAAAAATTAAAGTGATAACATGAATTATTTTATTAGTAAGTGTTCGAACTGCCTCCCTTCACGTAGAATACATATATTGTACCTTTTTAATATTTCTCGATTCGTGGCAGCTAAAAGCGTCGCTCGCGATATGGAAGCACAAACATTTGTTATACTATATTTTAAATCATCTACATTTTGTGGTCGTCGCATATAAACTAATGAGTCTTTAATATATCCCCACAAAAAGAAATCCAGTGGAGTCATATCTGAACTTCGAGCTGGCCATGGCGTTGGACCCTTATTTCCAATCCATTTCTCATTAAAAGTGTCATCCAAAGATGTATGTAATTATTCTATTATTATGTGGAGGTGCTCCATCTTGTTGAAACCACATATTCAGTCGAGTTTGATTGGTAAATTCTCCAAGAGATTCGATAACACATGTTGGAGGAAAAGCAAGTACCTCTCTCCATTGAGAATTTCTTCGTACAAATGAGGTCCTATCAAATAACAATCAATGATTCCGCACCAAACAGTAACCCCCCATACAGACTGATATCTCGTTTCTTGAATCCAATGAGGGTTCACGTCAGACCAATAGTGACGTGACAATTATGTTTGTTTATTAAACCGTTGTTATGGAAACGGCTTTCATCTCTCCATAATATGATCATCATCATCATGAATACGGGTGGACAACCATGCAATGAAGTTCAATCTCCTATCAGCATCTCCTAAATATGGGAATAGATTATAGTTATGAACAAAAAAACAATGGATTATTACCTGGCTGTAGTCCTTGAACCAGATATATTTTGTAGGAATGGAATTTGTTTTTTGACAAAATACGTTGTATTGACGATTTCGAAATATCATAATCCATTGCTACTTGTCTGGTAGAACTATGTGGTTCCAATACCATTTGACCTACCACTGCAACACTGTGATTCTCATCTGTTGCCATTTTTTGATACTTCTTTTCATTAAAACATCCATTTTATGCCAAAGATTTGGCTAAGCTAGTGAATGTTTTGTCTGACGGTAATCTTCTGTCGGGATACCGATTAGCGTATATTCTCACTGCTTCTTTTGCATTCCTTCTTGCTTCACCATAAATACATATCATATCCAACTTTTCTGCACCCGAAAATTAAACCACTTTTCAATTTTACGAAAAACCAACACAAAACTGGTTAAACTTTCGTAAAATCTGACAGGTTTTCTGACAGATCGATGAATACTCGTATTATTGCATTTATTTTGATGATTGATTGATTTATAATATGCAATAATGTTGCTGCTTTTCATCAATATTCAAGGGAAACTATGAGTGTGCTATATGGCTGAATTCAGAATTTGATGCAGAATCGCAAAAAACATTGAAAAATCTGGAATGCCATTTTGAAAAATTGGTGACGGTGTCGCGACGCCCTAACGGATGACGCCTAGTGATGGATCTCTAAGTAATTAAGAGGACCCTTTGACATCAAGATCATCTGCTTTATATGGGACACCCTGTGAATATACATATATATATATATTCTTCAACTATGAATACTATGAATATTGATAATGAGGATGGCCTATGTGAAGCCAAAACAATTGAACATCGATTCTCAAAAACAGGTGCTCATAAATGAATGCGCATATTTTTTATCAAAGACGCGATTTTTTTTCGTCCATATAATTCTTTCGAATTTAATCCAGCTATAATGATCGTTGATTGATAGTTGAGTGAACTAGGGAAAAATATAATGTTTATGAACAAAGATTTTGTCTGATAGCACATATTGTGGGAATTGATCCAATTAAATGAGTCATCTAGATGTATCAAGCAATTTCACACACTTAGCACTTTTGCAAAATTGGATTTCTCGATTTGTTGAAAATATGAACAGGATGTTCATAAAATCAGATGTGGAATCATCTGCGACTGAAAGATAAACTTCAGTCACTATCTTCCATCGTCAAGATAACCTCTTGTGGGGTATTCTCGAGTTTATCATGATCGGTATGAATTGCAGTTGGTGACATTGTTATCAGATAAACACTTGGTGGCATCCCAGTAAATAATAGTAGGAAAGAGAATAGAACAAATCAGTCACATACACTATAAGGAGTAGGGAGCTCAGGACATAGCCTTGGGGCACTTTACTTTGTGACCGATCTATACTGTGACACAGAAACATATACTTGTTGATCTTTCTCTGACTAATGACTCTGCAATACTTGCAATTAGGAGTATGGTGGGAAGGAGAGGAAGTCCGCAAAGTATACATTTTGACGATGTTGTAACACCCTGTAAGGTGTTATGTTATTATTGTTTTTTTATTCTTTTGGTTTTAATGAAAGTATCTATTTTTCTGCAAATTATGAGTTTGAAATTTTATTATTGTAAGAAATACTGGAAGAGCTCATGTCTTAGTTATTCAAAAATTCTTATTTTCTTTCATTGAAATAATATTCATATATGGTAGTTACTGGAAGATAACCATCAATCTTCGACGGGAGATTGAAAAATAATCTATTATCGATTTAGAGTTTAATTGTTTATTTAAGTTCGGACGGTTATTTAGATTTATTTACACAGTTAAGTGTTATGGTCTAATTGCCGTTGTGCTGAAATAACAAGAATTATTCGGGAAAAATCACGCAATAATTAGTAGCCAATAGGATTTGAGTATGCAAAAGTACCACTTAAATGAAAGACCAATCATGGATTTTAAAATGAGACTACGCCTTAACGCTAATTCAGAGCGGAAAAAAATTGAGATGAAATTATGAATTCGGTCTGCGGGCTTCACCCGAACAGGCACATTAAAGTTATTTCGTGTATTATTTGAAAATAGAGTAGAGCAGAAAAAAATTGAATTCAATGTAAAAGTCATTTTATTTGAGAAAAAAAGTATATATATATATATTTTTTCATATTTAGAAAAAAATTATTTGAGGAAAAAATTACTATTTGATTCATTGGAAAAGAAAAGTTGTTCAAAAGAAGACCTCGCATGTTAAGCCGAGGCCTAGTTTATTGTCCTGAAGGACAGGTGACTAAAATTAATCAGTGCCTTACAAGAATTTTTTTAAAAATCTGGCATACTAAATTATTTTAAAAATTTGTGGAATGTGTCGAAAAATCTATTTTTGGCCATTCCGCTGGTGACAGCTGCCCGTATAATATTCAAAATATTATATGTATTCTTTTAGGTTTTATTAGAAACAAAAAAACCAGATAGTGTGACTATATGGGACATCAGAAAAAGATAGTGTTAGTAAGTATGAATAATTTATTTTTGTTTAAAAGTACGGTATATTATTGACTACTTTTACCCTGGTCACCAGTG
Organism: Gonioctena quinquepunctata; assembly: GCA_018342105.1. Taxonomy (NCBI): domain Eukaryota; kingdom Metazoa; phylum Arthropoda; class Insecta; order Coleoptera; family Chrysomelidae; genus Gonioctena; species Gonioctena quinquepunctata. The sequence continues at coordinate 891,269 of JAFIRS010000021.1, read as the reverse complement.
GCGGGATTGAAAAAGTATAGTATACATTTTTCTGAGTAATAAAATAATTTAATTATATATCTTTTCTGATAAATTTTTTTAATAAAAACAAAGAGTGGTGACTGGTGACATCGGCAATTTTTTTTTTTTTTATTCATTTTTTTCTTGAAAAAATTAAAATAAAAAAGTTGTCAATAATCTATTGACATCTTTTAGAATGTCGCCAATCTGAGAGGTAGAGCAAAAGAAATAAACAAATATATATTTGCTACAGATGGACCAGAACATAGTTGAGGAGATTACTACCAAAGATATCGAATTGATTTTCTACACATAGGAGTTGTTATATACAATCGACCTCAAATAGTCACGAAGAATGACTCGACAACATCTACTAAATGTCACATCAGGTGTTATTAGGGTCCTCCCCTATTCTCAATATACCAACGAGACATAGATTGTTGTTTTGGCACTGAAAATATTTTCCCTATGCCGATGATTTGAAATTTTTCAAAGAAATCAAGGAACAACTATTTGATAGCTGTTCTTGATTTAGTTATTCTTAAATAATATTTATGGATACCGAGTGCTATGTCATTACTTTTTCAGCCTGCTTACATTGTAAAGAAATATTATGAATAACGCTTGGCAACTCGGCTATCGGCCATAGTTCTGAACTTGTTAACTGACAACACCATAGCAAAGGATACTCCGACGATAGGAAATTCTCGGCGTTGGATTTCATTTCTTTGGGATTTTTTTTGGCAAAACTACTTCGAAAAAAAAACCTTGTAAAAAAAATCCAACCACTTTTCTTATCGTTCTGGACATTGTGGTATTTTTTCCAAAAATTAGTGATCTCGCCTATTAGGAACTACAGATATGTAGTTCTGGGAGGGACAAGTGGAGAGCTATTGTGTAGCATCAACTGAGATCTCCCGGACCTGTACTGTGATAAGGTGAGATATAACGGTCTAAAAGGCTCAAGTAATATCGGAGGCTACATACAGCCTGACGAGCCTGTGGGGTGGAGGTTTTAGGGGGTAGGTAAATCTGATTCAGAGACTCCCACACTACCTCAAAAATTTCCTTCAACTTGAAAATATGCGCTCACTTTACATAAATAACTGTAGCGCGATGACATTTTCTCGTATGCCAGAAAATTATACTTCCGGTCACCATTCAAATGGAGAACCTGAAATTACTGTCATGGATTTGGAAATTTCAATAGATTCTAGCCGCAGATCGATCGTTCGCTGAGGTAACGAGGTTCCAGAAAGTGCCGAAAGAAGGCTCTGGTGGTGAAATGTCTCAAATAGTTCGATAAACGGCCGCCGCAAGAACGTTCTATCGTGAATACAAACTGTGGAGCGTCGCTAGTGGAGGCAGTTAGAATAAAGTTTATTATTGATTTGTTTAGCCACGAATCCCAGATTCCTAACTATCAATGACAATAAAAATAACAATTTGGAAAGTATATGCAGCGTTGTCATTTCGGGTATTTCACTCACCAATGCTCGTTTTTCCCCATCCAGTCACAATTAGTCCTAGAGGATCGTCATCTTTGGCGTACAGACAAGCCGGAAAAACTCTATCACTGAAAGAAACGTTCCTTTCGAGTTCCACCAAGGCAATATCGTGATGCTTGTGTTCCGGGCTGTAGTCCGAATGCAGCGACACGTTCCTTATGTTATACTCAATGGGATTCGAGGCGTTCAGCAAGGTTACGCCCAAACGGGCCCTCGAAGGGGTCACCCTACCCGTGAAGCAGTGCGCGGCTGTGAGAAGGAAGCGGTTCGAGATCACGGAGGCTCCGCAATCCCAGCTCATCCCTTCGTCCGTGTCGAATCCCAGAGCTGCCTGAAAATCACATCATTAGAAAAACAACGATATCGTTAAAGGGGCAACAGAAACAGTAGATATAGTTCTTTGTACCAAGCGCGTTGAATGCTATTTTTTACTGCCGAATATTAATAGACTTTTTCAATAATTTTATTGGTCTAATTTTAGTATTGTTACGTTCGTGACTGGATATCCATTGCGCGAGCGGGCGTCGGTGATGGTCGCTGGATCGGACGATGGAAACATCAATCTTAAATAATGGAGCAGGGACCAGGGTGTCCTATTTGAACTTCAAATGTGCTCGCGCGATGGAAGAGGACACACGCCTTGGTTTGGTTTGAAATCGCGTCGCGTACATCGCTCCGTCGCTTTAAGAACAAACCTATATTTAAAGAGGATGTGTCCTGATTGGTTACCCACGTCGAGCAGTCAACGCGACATAGCAACGCCTGATCGCTTGAACACAAACTGGTTTGTTTTTGATCGCGCTATCTGACAGTTGTTAATATGGATTTTGAAGAATTAACACAATTTTATAGAATGAACGTAGTGATAGTTACAAAAATAGATCAAAAACTGATCAAGTGTGGGACAGCGTGGCAGAAAAGTTGGATAAATCAAATTAATTAACCTCCATAATTTGTCACTTTAAACATAAAACACAAATCACATGCTTTGTTGATTAATTTTATAATTTCCATATATTGTTCTTTAATAACATATACAAATTATTAACGTTGAAAAAGGAAACATTCTCAATTGAATATTGAATAGAAATATTTATTTGTAATATCTAACAGAAAACAACTACTTCCTCGGCTTAAGCCACGCTGGACTTTGAACATCTGATATTGTGAAAGGATCCTATCTCCAAAAAAAATCTGAAATGAAAATGAAAATTTTGTGGCTTCAGCCGGGAAAGTAGTTGTTTTTTTAGATATTACGAAAAAGTAACTTCCTTTTCGTCGTAGTTCTTTAAATTTTCAGAAAATCTTTCAATTCAATATTCAATTGAGAATGTTTCCCTTTTCAACATGAATACCTCCCAAGAGGTTATCTCAAACGATGGAATATAGTGACTAAAGTTTATTTTCCAGTCGCAGATGATTCCACATCAAATATGTAAACAAATCACAAATTATTTACTTTTGTAATTATTAAAACACTTAGATAAGCAAAAACTTTTTATTTTTAGTAATAATGTTTTCTACAAAATATAAAAATATGATCCCGTCTTCCTTGGTGTTCATTTCAAAAAACGGGCTTTTTTCCATAATTTCAATATATTTAAAAAAATATATTTGTTGCAAACAAATTGAAGCCATTGTTTGATTCATTTTGTTTCGTATTTTAATTTAAGCAATGATCTAAAAAACGTGATAGCACTTCATTACAACTATAATTTATAGCCTCTACTCGTAATCGATGGATAATATTTTTTTTTTCGACGAAAAATACACATTTCCCAGCAAGAATGCTGTATCTTCGTTTCTAGAAGACATTTCAGCACGGAAACAGGAATTTGGAAAATAACAACTATGTTGATCGGACCGACGACTACACCCATTTTGATCGCGCCAATTAGGACAGCCTAAAAATACGGAAATAATTATTGTCCGTTTATTTATGATTCACAGCACAACCTAATAATGCATCCTGACAAATAAATCAATACCAGTTCACTGTTGAAATACCATGCACGTCACTGTTGAACTTTACCTTGAATTATTACCCTAGAAAATTCTAAGAGAAGTGTTCGCGACATGCCTCGAAAAAGCTCGATAAGTCCAGTCCATTCTGGAATTCTCGAAACTCTGCATCATCGTGGGCCAGGTACCAGACGTCATCGTGGGCCAGGTACCAGACTACATGCAGTGGTGTAGTGCATTCGTTTTTGTTACATTATCCCCCTCAGATTTCGATCATCTCGATCAAAAACCATCGTTTCACCATCATAGTGTTGGTCACTTTATTTGAGTACTCCTGAAATAACTTTTAAATCATAAAGAACTTTCATCCTGTCAACAGCCAATATCAATCTCTTCCGAGCTGTTTCATGGATTTTCAACCAGATGTCCTTCAGTTTGTCTGCATAGTCCCGCACTTCTACCTCTTGGGTACTTGCAGTGGAACAAGTGACAGGGCAATCGGAGCCCCCTTCCAAAGATACTACTAGCCGGGGTAAGCTTGGTTGAATCATGGACAGCTGTTCTGTATGCCATCAGAAATAGTGGACGTTGTCTATCCCATTCCTTCTGTTTTTCCCTACCTTGGAGAGATGCTTTTCCATTGTTCAGTTGAGTCTTTCAACCATGCCGTCCAACTGAAGGTAAAGCGCGGTAGTTCTGGTCTTGTTGATACCAATCAGCTCAAAAACTTTCTTGGATAACTTTGACTCAAAATTCCTTCTTTTGTCGGAATGTCAGCTCCATAGGTACTTCAAATCTTGAGAACATGTTGTCCACCAATGATCTTGCTATTGTTGATGTCTCTTGGTCTGGAATGGAATCGGCTTCTACCTATTTGCTGAAAGAGTCTGTCGAGTTTACAGCAACTTCTCGAGTTGGGATGAGAGATGTGATTTCAGAGGAACATCTGCTGTGAAACAATCTGTCATTTTCCGGAAAAAATCGAATGAACAATTTCATGCTCATTTAAATATGCGTTTTATATTTTGAACCACAATCAGTGAGATAATATTGTTTTTGTGTGCTGGCTAATTTTTTGATACGGATATGTGAATCATAACTATCCAAAACCTTCAGCAATTCCTCAAAATGACATAAAAATATTTTAGATATTCATCAGAATGTCATGTCATGTCATACAAATCACCCAATCATATCAACATTCAACTGACAAGAACACTCCGGGTAGTTTTAAATCTCTATGGCAGCAATACTTCAATTATTATTACACCAAGACTTTGACAGCTTCGTGCAAACTTTTACAAGAGAAGTACTATAATGACTATAAGATTATGATTGACCCGTTTTGTTGCGAATTATTTTATTTTTTTGTCAAAAAAAATTCTAACCGAATATACCTCGGACATTGACCATAATTTTATGTCAATCGAAAGCACGTTGACTTTAGTAACAGGAAACGTGCTTTCGATTGACATAAAATTATTTTATCTGATGGCATGTTATAATGACAACGTTATGTCACTCAATTTTGATGACATAAGGAAGCTCATTATGGTTCTTAGTTCCATAATGAATTCATTATGGTACCAAGCCATAATGAAATTCTATATGAAAAACATGTGATGGTGACATCAAAAAAGTTTATTCAAAATGCATAACTATGTACAAAACTATTTATTATAAATGATAAAAGAGCAATTACTACAATTTGCAATATTAATTCAAATGGATTCTAGAGTTTTTACATCAGTAGTTTCTTGATTTTCTTAGTAGAACACCATTCTTCGTACCGATTAAACGCTATTTCATATACACTCCGTGATTTTTCCGGCAAAAGGGAGTCAACGATATTTCGCGTCATTTCTTCCAAATCAGAAGGTAAGCTACCAGTTTCAGAATCACTCATTATTATTTAAATTATATTCAATTCTAAGTGACAATTGTGTTTGACAGCAGATACATAAATATTGCCGTTACAACCTGACGTTGTCAAGGAAATGGCAAAGCACAGCTCACTAACCTACTAATATTTGAAACTACACATATACTTACTCCTTTAAAAATAGTTGTCATTGTGACATGTCAAAAATGCAGTTATTAATTTTTCGAAAATGTATTAATATGAATGCCATCAGATAAAATTTTGTATGTAATACGAATCATAAACAATCATTATGGCACACGTCGTGTTATCGCACTCGGCTACGCCTCGCCCAATAACATTCACGACTTGTACCATAATGATCGTCTTTAAGATATTTATTACATAAATAACTATTATACTGTTATAACATTATTAATTCTTTTTAATGTTTTTCAAAGACAAATATCAAATTATAATAATCATATTCACATTTTTGTTATTTTATGTAGATAAGAAAGTTCTTTGCACAATCGTTGGGAGTTCCCTAACAATGCGATAATAATTAAATCCATGGAAATATACGAATATTTCTTTATCTTCGTAAGTTTATTCCTTTCTACTGAACTTTTATTTTAATAGATGAACGAAGGTTTTCATTACATTACAAATTTCGATATATTCTCAATATAGTATAAGATCATTCGTATTAATATGTTTTCCAAATTTTAATGGAAAATTTTGCTGAAAAAACTGTCTATTTGTGTATGCCATTTTTTCCAAAGAAGAACTCAAAATAAAATATAATCTTACATTACCATATGTGGAAATTCTTTGTCTTTGGCATCTTCTCCATCAATGATGTGGAATATAATTCCGCTCATAGTCTTCTTCGAAATATCATTGCAAGCTGAAAAAAAAATACTTATAAATTATTCATAGCATATAAGAGTTTGATTCTTAATAATAATATTTATTTTCACAAAGATACAAACACAAACCACAGGGTTGTCGTGGGCGATATTTTTTATATTCTTATCCTGAGTACAATATTTATGCAAGTTTACAATATAAAAAACTTACATCGTACCGCCACTGTCTCTTGCGTCATCAGCGTCAGTGTCAGAAAATGCTGAGAGAAGGCTCTGGATGATCGAGGAATTTCGAATGACTCAAGAAGCGGCCGCCGCGATCGTTCTAGGTGCTAATGACCATATAAAAAGCGGCACGGTCAGAATAAAGCAAGTTAACCAAGGAAGTGTAAATTAAAGGATAATAATTATTATTTTAATAGCCACGAACAGGTTCGTAACAGGTGCTGTCCGAAACAAGGCTGTTTGAGAATAATTCATGGTGCATACGAGAGACACCCTACGTCGTTGAAAGGAAGAATAACGACGACAGAAATGAAAACAAGAGGAGGAAGAATGTCGATAAAAGGAGCCGGAACGGTGACAAAGATAAAACATTTCCGGAAGAAAAAAAAAAAAATTTAATGAGAACAGATGAAAGCAGATGTTCCAGGAAACCGAAGGGCAAATATCAGGACTGAAGGAAGAAGTTGATGCAATACTAGAAGAAATAAATCAAGAGAAGTGTGCACTATACAGATAAACTGATAAACTGAAAATTCACGAAATCTAGAAAAGGTTAATATTGGCAAGTGACAGTAATGACTCTTTGGTAGAAGTGGAACTTTTTTTTTTGGTGAAATTTTCTCGTAGAAAAAACTCATCACTTGGAAAAGTTCACTTTACCCCTAAAAAAATGAAAAATAGAGTCGTATACCTAATTTATATTAAAAAGTATTCAGATTGTTTTTGAACCAACCAATAGTTTGGTGTTCGTTATTCTATTAGTTTTTTTTAATAAAGTTACTTCCTTCGTGGAAAGTTTTGTAATAATGATAATATTTATTTACCTCAAAAGTACATTAAAAGAATACAATAAAATGTTAGACAATGCGAATAGTTGTATTTAAATAATCAAAGATCTGGTGGAAGTGGACAAAATACCAAAAGGCGGACCTTGTGAACAGTGAAAATTGTCTACGTAGATCCAGATTCTTGATATCAGATTGGGTAATTGAATCAATATAAAATATAATATGAGTAAAAGAATATATACAAAAAAATATAAAAATATAATAAAATACAATAGTAAGATTATAGAAAAGTAGTAATCCATGGAGTAGTAATTTATATGTACAATGCACAATGAACAATCTTTTGGTAATTTTTTTTAGTTTTTCATTTTATTTTTTCTTTGTTGTTATAACAAACTGTAATATAAGTTTTTCATATCAATATATTGGTGGATGGCAATGCGTGATTGGTAACTTATCCATTCCTTTATTTTCGACTTGAATAAATGATGAATTGTATTGTATCATTTCTTGAGGGATCAAACTATATAATTTTGGTCCCAAGTAGGCATAACTTCTTTGTAGGATGTTTTTTTCGGGTCTTAGTATAACAGAGGAATTGTTGTAGTTATGATTTATGGCTATCAATGTATTTCTGTAGCATCTGGCCTCATTACAGCTGATGGAAATATAATTGTCGAACGTCAAATAATTTCGTTTCCGATATAATTCGTTAGTGGGGTAAGTATATGGTTTCTTGTATATTATCTTAATGATCCACTTTTGTATTTTTTCCAGATTTTTCGTATAATTATTTGTTGCCGCTCCCCAGGCTAAAATTCCATAATTCAAGTGGGGTTCAACTAGGGCGTAATATAATATTCGAAGTTGATCAATTTTCAGAATATTCGATAAATATTTGAATTTTGATAATGTACTCCGTAGTTTTTTAAAGCTCCCATTGATATGGATGTCCCATTTCAAATTACAATCAATGAATACTCCCAAATATTTAATATGTCGGACCATCGATATCGTTTGGTTGTCATCTATATGAAAGTGTCATATTTGGTAGGTTCTTCGCGTATGAAGTAAAAGGTATGAAGTGAGTTTTGCCGATGTTCATTGTTAAAAGCCGGTTTTTAAACCACTCCTTAATTATTTTCAAATCTTTCTCAGTTCTAGTTCTAATTTCAGTAGATTTTTTTACAATTCTCGAGTGGGGATCTAATAACTTGGTAGAATTCAATGCAAACAAAACACAAGCATGTCTTTTCTCTAGAAAAGCCGATCTCACTGTGCCTAACATAACTTTGTCAGGAGTAACCATACCACTGAAGTCATCCATATCGATGCTTGGTATTACTATCAGCAATAACCTTTCCTGGGAAAATCACGTGAGGTCCATTGCCAAAAGTGCATCCCAAAAACTTGGTTTTTTGTTTCGTGCCAAGAGCTATTTCACCCCCACTCAGCTGCTTATGATCTATAAGGCACAGATCCGACCTGTCCTGGAATACTGTTCCCATATTTGGAGCGCGGCACCTAAACATATCCTGAGGCTATTGGATTCTGTCCAAAAAAGGGCAATTCGTCTCGTCGGTGATGCCTCGCTTACAAACTCGCTCACTTGTCTGGAACACCGTAGAAAAGTTGGCGATTTGTCTCTATTTTATAGATATTTTCATGGGCGATGCTCTTCTGAAATATCAACAATCGTTCCTGCTTTGGCAGTCTCTTCGAGACTAACCCGTCAAGTTCAGTCATCACACCCCTTCGTGGTCAGTTTGGAGACCTGAAGAACATCACTTTCCAAAGACTCGTTCATCCAACGAACAGCGAGGCTTTGGAACTCATTGCCTAGGGAGGTGTTCCCCGAGGCATACAACCTCCAGAAATTTAAGGAGAACACCAACTCCTACCTTCTTTCCCTTGGTTCCCACGATGTTCTCTGAACATTACAGGATATCCCTTTTCGTGGGAACCAGAACATAAAAAAAAAGATCATTAAGATAAATATTGAAGAGTATAGGCCCCAGGACTGTGCCTTGAGGAACGCCATATTTTATTACCGTTTCTTCACTGAGGCTATCATTGATTCTAACTCTTTGGATTCTTTGGTGTAGATAGTTTTCCATCAGGTCGTATGGTTTTCCTCCGACTCCAATACCTTCCAATATTTTTAGCAATGTAAGATGATCGACGGTGTCGAACTCTTTGACCGAGATCTATGTTGGTTTCGTTTTGTCGACATGTTTGCATATTCTGGATGTAACATATTCTATGGCGTCTTGAGTTGCCCTGTTTTCTCTAAAGCCAAATTGCTTTTCTGATTTTTTTAAATAGTTTGATAAACGCGCTTTCAGTGACATTTCGAATATTTTGGCAAAATCAGATATTAAGGAGATTGGACGGTAATTTGATACGTTTTCTTTGCTTCCATTTTTGTGCAGAGGTTTGATCACAGAGATCTTAAAAGCTGATGGAAATATGCCAGTTTGTATAGATCAATTTATAATGTAGACCAGAGGTTTAATGATGTATTTAGCTATTAGTTTTATAATCTCGGCGGTCACGTTGTCAGACCTGGTGCTTTTTTTTAAATTTGTTAATATATCCATATATTTCATCATCATTTGTCTCTCCTAGGAAGAATGATTTCATCGATTGCTTTAATACCTGTGGATGTACATTATTATTTTGTTTTATTGTTTCTACCATTTCTTGACCTATACTGGAGAAAAAAGTAAATGAATGAGATATAATTTGCCTTAAAACGACTTCAGTGATATGCGAGATTTTGGTGGAGATACAAAGAAAGAGCAATTTATTCTTCTATTTGATTAGCACAGGATATTGTTTGAGAATTTGATATTTTATTTCTTACGTATTCAAATTAAGCAGCCATTTGGGACAGTTCATATGCTTTTGTCTTTTGTTGAATATTTTCTCAATTTTTTTTGGCTAAGAATGGCTTCACGTTGTTGTTATCTTGTTCCGGGATTATTTTTGATTTAGAAGTGTCTTGTTGCGGTGTGAGCTTCTCAGTATCCAGCGAAGAGTTTGTTTTTGTTTGTAATTTTGGAGCTAGTTCATATTTGTCACTACGGTTCACTACTAGTGTTTGCGGTGCACTGCTTGGTTTTTATCAGCGTCCTCTTCTTCCTCTACTTGTGATTCCAATTCTTTAATGGTATCCAATGTTGTTCACAATAAGTTTATCTTAATCCCAGACATTGATGTATCTAGGATAGGAAGGTTCCTATAATTTTGAATACATCAAGTGATAAATGTTATCTATCATTTCTCAGGACAGCTCATTAAAATACTCGATGAGTGTTTCTGAAAAATGATTAGTTTGAATGATGTGATGTGATGAATGATTAACTAGAACTCTTGCTATAAATCTAGGGTATACGATATTTTTTTAAATTAATTGTGGTATTATTGAATTCAGAAGTATACTTTCGGAATTCAAAGCCTACTCAGAACAAAAAATCTAAATTATCACTACGAAAGTGCAACCATTCTTATCGAACGAAAAATTATGAACAAAATAATCGAAATTCGAAACAAATGACTGAATCGTGACATTTAACCCACTTATTTTTATCGACGATGAGCGTAACAGCGATAAATGCTATTATTAATGCAATGGATATATTTATCAGTGAATGGGTCGTAATGTAATTTGTCAAAACATTACGTACATAAACATTTTTCGTTGTTTTAATTAAGTGGAATTCTGTTATCATCACGGTCCACATTTTTTTTTAATTGAGGCTGCCGGTACTTGATGAAAATCCATATTATCTCCATCAGAAGAAGTTACTGTATAGCGAAACACGTGTCGAGTTTCGTAAAGCCAATTTAATGAAAATCATTCAGTGAAGTCTTTTGTTTGCTTTGATGTCAAATTTTGAAGAAAAATATATAATAAAACTTAACCATGAAAAATGCAAAAATATTTTGTTTGTCTAAAGCCGGGTACTGACTTGAATGTGCACGCGTTGAGTCGAGGCGCATGCATATGCACATTCAAATCTGGACGTTCTTCAAACTCTAGACTCTGCATCTTGAAAGTTTCAGGGATATTTTTTCATTGGAAATAGTTGAAGTGTGTGCATTTGAGCAATAAATCATATCAAAATTATCCACGAGGATAGTGAAAGTTATAGTGCAATCGGAAATGATATTGTTTTATCATCAAATATTTGTTACAATTTATTACTTATTCCATCTTTGGTGCCTGCTTTTTTGGGACTGTTATTTTTTCTCAATGGTTTTGCAGATATTTTCAGCATGTTGGAGTTGAAAGAAAAACTCCATTGAGAATATTGAATTTTGTATTGTTAGATAAAATGTTTTTTAAACACTTCACTTAATTCAATACACTTGCTCTGCATGCATCTTAGCACCTTCGGGGAAAAATAATTAGTCCTACTCATTTTTTCAAAGGGAATCTCCAGTTTCAATTTGACACTATAGTTTTGAAAAATCTTGTATTTGGAATTTTCCAAGCAAAATAATTAATTGAGGTAGGTAATCACTTTCATTGCTTGTAAGTGGTAAAGTTATTAACTGTAAGTTTATTTTTTTATTGTAACAATGAAATCATGAGTTTGTCATGAATTATGGTTGAATAATAGCAAATAGCTATTTTCATTACCACAATGACGGTGTTGAATAACAATAAGTAAAATCAATTGATAATACCAAATATACACCCCAGCAAACATGTTACGCGTGGGCCTCTAGAGGCACTTTAAAAACAGCCGACAGACAACATAAGCGGGCCATAATCATGATACGACGTCGGCCAGGCTAGCCCGTGTCGCGACGGCCCCCAGTTGGCCTCCAAACTACCACCCGCTTTGATACATAGCGGGACTTCAGCGGGTAGACAGAGTTAAGATGCATGGTACAGATTATGGTGCGATTACTAATCAACCGCGTCATTCTACTGTTGGGATTTCAATGAAAACAAAATGGCCCATATAAGCGCCTAAGAACAATCTAGCATTATATCTTTGAAAACAGTGAAATTAGGTCAGGAAGATAGGTCATTATTATACACAATAAATTCACCAAACATTCAGAATCAATCGACTGATTCATGGACTAGATATATACAATTCACTGTTTTCACTCTCTGAAACCACTAATTGTAGAGGATTTCTGAAACTGTAGAGCCAGATTGTTCCTATTTACCTAAACAGACAACTTTTTCTCCATTTCAACCATTTTTATTGTATCTCAAATGGTTTCCCAGATATTGCATTTCAAACTGGCCTGGAAAAATATTTCACCGAATAGATAGAATGACAACACACAAATCTGAAAAAATTCTCGTCTCTCGTCACTGTGATTATTTTTCATGACCATATACCAGAATGACAATGACAATGACATAGACAAGAGTTCTATACTGGACAATGACCAGACAAAAAAGAAAATACGCGATTTGACATCCTACACGAAATCAGCAGTAGGGCCAACTGCCAACGTGATATTCAGTAATGCCAATATTGCATTTTCATCACAGAGGTCGCGCATAGTGCCACATACTGTGTCAAAACGCCATCGGCGCGATTATCGCAAATCTTTAACGGGTAATTTCTGGCTAAATTCAAAACATCCATAATAAATATGCGTATGTTCAGCCAAAGCGGCAAAACTGATATCATTCCAATTATTTACCGACATCGGTGTGCCGCTGCCGACATCTGACTGCAGTTAACAGCAACGACCCGTCTATTTACCGCTCATTCATGTTTGCTGGGACGTCAATAATGACAAATACTTTTTCCTTATACCAAATAAAACCTACAATAACAACAATCGAAATATATATTTGAGGCAAAAACTTTGTGTCATTACTGTAAGTACCTGATTTGATAGTAGGTAGCACTACTTTATATTTGAATTTCAGTTTGATAATGATAATTAAACACTGTCAGGGTCTTTTTTTTTCTAGTGACAATCAAAGTGAGACCCAGTCCTTAATACGGGTCCTATTTTTGATTGCCAATACTAAAGTTTTGATAGTGGTTATTAAAGTTTTTTTTCGGTGCACCACCCTTGCTAGTGGGAACACACACGCTGTCATCAACCTGCCACTGAAAGTGGTCAGGATTTTATTATTTGAGGTTACTTTCCTCAAATTTGTAGTTGGCAGTTGGATTTCGTCACCTAATTCATCCGATAGGTCATAGATCCGGCTAGAAGCAATGTCTGGACTAATTTGTGATTTTCTCCTTCCAGGTTAGGTTAGTAAGGGTCTGAGATTCTCCCTTTCAGTTTGAAAATTGATTATGCCGTTCTGACCGGCGAATAAGAACACTGTTTAAAGTTAGAAACATATTCATCAAAAGAAAGGTAAATAAAATGATTGTATATAAAAAATTTACGATATAAAATTAATCAGATTAAAATGCCGACTCATTGGAGTCGTAGAAAATAGGTCATGTCTTTATATTTACTCATAAGAGGAACTTTCGCCCTCTGGACGTATGGAAAACTACGAACTTTCCCTTTTAGAGGATACGAACTTTCCCTTTTAGAGGATAGATTGGACTTAAATAATTTCAATACTATATTCTATCCACTCCAAGTAGCACAATAGGTTAGTAATATTTCAAATAACTCCCATATCCCTAGACACACTTACTACTGGCTGTTAGTTCTAGATGTTCTGGTAGATTTTCTTCTCGTAATCCAAAAAAGTGAGTGTAACTTATATTATGAGCCTCGACTCTATATTATTTTATCACTTTTCTCACGCGGAGAATACTTTCCAAACCGTGATCCTATTTTATATCACGAAAAACATGAATATAAATTCAATCTTTTGTGTATCGATCTCTCGTCGACCCGCCATTTGAAGATTTCAGTAAATCTCCGATTCGCGCCCGTTACCCAAGCAGCATTATAGTGACGGAAACTGATACTGTAGTCACGTAATTCCCATCTATGGTAGTCACTCCACATTTTTATAACTTATTAGTGTCATTTGAGGTGTCTGAAACATTATGGCCACTGAGCAAATCACTTTAAAGGTTTTCAAACTTAAAAGTGAAAAATAACCGTTGCGGTAACCATCCTGTACCACTTAAATATCACTTAGAAGTCACAGTCACTTCCAAGAGAGTATGATAGTTTCGGTGACGTTTTGGTAACTACCATAAAACCTTCAATGTGGCAGGCACTTGATTATGAAATGTGGTGATGGTTGCCACGTTCTTGCTATCTCCATAAGTGGTAAAAGACACTACAAATTACAATAACCTTCAAAATTCACCATTCCGCGCGATGATGAAAGCTAACTTGAGTTTTCTCAAATTATTATATTGTGGCTTACAAAAAATTTGTTTAACCTGTTACGTGAAACATGAATGATTTTATTCAATATGAAATGGGTTATGCGTTTTCAATAGGCAATTTTCCTTAATTTTGGAGTCGCCGTGGATTGGTCAGCGCGATGACGAAAACTAACCTAACTTTTCTCAAATTATTTTATTGTGGCTTACGAAAAGTTCGTTTTACCTATTACGTGAAACGTGACTGATATTCATTCAAAATGAAATGGGTTATGCGTTTTCAATAGAATTTTTTTCTTGATTTTGTATAAAAAGGTTAATTTAAATAGATCGGATACTTTAATTGTTAATTCTGTTTCATAAATGCCATCATTTCCATTACTTGTTAATTGATAATTGTTACTTGATACTTGATAATTGTTGATTGGAGCTGCATAAATCCAAAATACTTGCTACATGTCCTTTTTTAACAATTAATGAACATGTACCCGCAATTTCGAGGTTAGAACTTTGAAGGGGCAGGTTATAATAGCCCCGGCGTGTTTGCACCTTTCAAGGGTATAAGACCTATTGTAATTTTTAGGTTATAACTTTGAATTGGTGAGTCACGGGCCTGCGACGTGGGTGCCAATTTCCAGTGGTGGAAAAATTAATAATTTAGTTCCACTGGGCACTTTATGATAAGAGGAGCTTTAGAGTGGTATATTTACACTTTCTGCCACTTTGAAGTTATATTCTACAAAAGCCGCCATATCTACAGGAATATGCTGGGTCCGCCATTATTAGAGAAATGATCGAAATATTCAATAAAGATTTGTTTGTCATCAGCACTGCATCAAACGTAGTAATTTGTTACGTAAGTATTTGTTTCAACTAACCAAGATTGTTAAAACAATGTTTGAGGGATTTAAGTTCATAAATTGAGAGGCAGTTATTTCCAAAATTATAATATTTTCCTTAAATAAAGTGTATTCAGATAGCGCGTGCTCAAAATCGAGCTACAATAACACCCATATTTCACATCAAACTTTCAATCGATTTAATTTATCCCGATTAGAAGTATCCAAATTCAATATACTTACCTTACGCGTTTGTATGTTTATATGTTATATATTTTTATAGTTGATCGAGTGTTAGAAATGAATCAGGCAAAATGGAAGAATGAGGAACATGTATCACAAAAATATGTTGCTGAACAGAGATAGAGCTACATATTATTTACACAAACGCAGTCAGTTGTTTAACATGTCTAGTGTCGGCCACTACATATCCACGTTTTTGCCAGGTGACCGCAACGTGGTTGGAATGAGGTTATCTGAGATCCAGGAACGTAGATCGGAACGTAGTAGCCACCAAAAAAGTGTTCCCCATTTTGGTAGCCGCCGCGTGATAGAACCGTGTATATTACGTGGCAGTGGTTATGGTCAAACACTTCAAAGTTTTCCAGAATCGTGGCCGCTACGTTCCGTCCACTTGAAATGCTACTTGGGTAATGTGCCACGGGGCTCTAATATTTATCACTTCAGTTCCGCGCGATGGAACTTGAAAGCCCCAATCAGAAATCAAACGCTTTTAACGCCATAGAGGAATCGCGGACTTTCTATTCTACGTTTTACTAACGCTCGATAGAACTTCAATTTCTAGTTGAAATCCCCAAATATCAGCTCATAAACGCACCGAACGCGACCAAGGTACGCGGCGAACTTTTTATTTTCCGTTTTTCTAACTTCACCTTTTTTTTTGTTGATGTCTCCAAAACTCAATTCGATACGCAATCAACCCGACAAAGGCGCGCGACGGACTCATTTTGTTATTCGCGTCTAACCGCTCGAATGGACTTCAATGTTTTCGTTTTCAAAGTCCAACAGATCTCAACCCAAAATGCCCTTTTCCCGACAAGGGTCCGCGACAGACTTCTTGTACCGTTCGCCAAGGAGGTATAGTCCATCCAATATCAATTGCAGAAGCTGTTTCTATAGGGAGCAAATAAAAACTCACTTCGCTAACACGAGCGTATATGCCAAGAAACTGAACGAAAAATAATCTGTACTACTCGTAAACATTTTCCGTCGGCAGACGGTATAGTCCATCCAATATCAATTGCAGAAGCTGTTTCTATAGGGAGCAAATAAAAACTGACTTCGCTAACACGAGCGTATATGTCAAGAAACTGAACGAAAAATAATCTGTACTACTCGTAAACATTTTCCGTCGGCAGACGGTACATCAAAAGAGCCGATAGTCAACGTGGACGTGAGTGACGGCTGTCACTGTTCTACAACCGATTCGTCTGGGCCAATGAACTTTAACATCGATGCTTGTAGGCGTGTCTATACGATGGGAAGTCATAAATCACGCGTTATATTTGGGTTCTAATAGCTCTGAAAGATTAAAAACCAGTAGCGTCTGTGGTCTTGGTGTGTGCCGATCGAAATACGTTTTAGGATATTCTAGTATAGTTTTCCCAATATCAATTGCAGAAGCATAAAAAAGTCTTGCGGCGAAATCCTGTGAGCAGCAGTGGCGGAGATAACTAATTTTATTTAGATATTTTAAGATTTCAAAAATACTTCATAAATAATGAAAAATGAAAAAAAATTTAAGACAAGCTTTTATTTATACAAATACATTAAGAAAGAAAAATCATTTCTTTCATTGTTTGATGTAGGTTGTAGTCCATCCAATATCAATTGCAGAAGGTGTTTCTATAGGAAGCAAATAAAAACTCACTTCGCTAACACGAGCGTATATGCGAAGAAACGGAACGAAAAATAATCTGTTCTACTTGTAAACATTCGCCGTAGGCCAACGGTAGATCAAAAGAGCCGATAGTCAACGTGGACCTGAGTGACAGCTGTCTATTCACAAACCGATTCGTCTGGGCCAATCAAGTCAAGCAGGTGTGGCTATACGATGGGAGGTCATAAATCACGCGTTATATTTGCATTTTAATAGCTCTGAAAGATTAAAAACCAGTAGCGTCTGTGGTCTTGGTGTGTGCCGATCGAAATACGTTTTAGGATATTCTAGTTTTGTGGGATATTCTAGTTTTTTTTTCTTAATGTATTTGTATAAATAAAAGCTTGTCTTTAATTTCTTTTCATTTTTCATTATTTATGAAGTATTTTTTAAATCTTAAAATATCTAAATAAAATTAGTTATCTCCGCCACTGCTGCTCACAGGATTTCGATGCAAGACTTTTTTATGCTTCTGCAATTGATATTGGGAAAACTATACTAGAATATCCTAAAACGTATTTCGATCGGCACACACCAAGACCACAGACGCTACTGGTTTTTAATCTTCCAGAGCTATTAGAACCCAAATATAACTCCTGATTTATGACTTCCCATCGTATAGACACGCCTACAAGCATCGATGTTCGACTTCATTGGCCCAGACGAATCGGTTGTAGAACAGTGACAGCCGTCACTCACGTCCACGTTGACTATCGGCTCTTTTGATGTACCGTCTGCCGACGAAAAATGTTTACGAGTAGTACAGATTATTTTTCGTTCAGTAACTTGGCATATACGCTCGTGTTAGCGAAGTGAGTTTTTATTTGCTCCCTATAGAAACAGCTTCTGCAATTGATATTGGATGGACTATACATTCTTGGCTAGTCCAGTTGTTCGATTAATTGTCATTTTCTCGATGCTGGGACGATAATTTCATTTTGGGTTGCTTAACCTTAGGTTCACTAATGAATATAATTGTGAACGAATAATAATTGTGAACGAATATTCTTCGTTATGTTACGAGGGCCGCTCGTTGTTTTCCATACTTCGTCTGAAAGTTTCAGATTATTTCCTAATTAACATATAAATCCCAATAAAATAATAACTAGTGGTTGTTACATCAATAGTGAACTGTGACCGATTCATTTGATTAACAGAGTGTATTATTGTGTTGTTTTTGGGAAGTATAAATAAACGGACAATACATAGTTAGTTTTGTATTTTAATAGTCACGGACTCCATATTCGTAACAGTACCTTCTATGAAACGGTACATTTTTCTTGGATGTTATTTGTTATAGTGAAAAATCGACTTCTTGTCTCTCAATTTAATAACAAATTAAGCTATTTAATTATTGACATTCACAACTTAAATAAAGAAGCATGTAAAAACTGACCCGTTATGTCAACTGGAAAATTATAATTATATTCAAGTACATACCGACCGCAAAAAGCATTAGTTTTATTTGCCCTAGTGTGTAGCGTTCTTCCCAGAATTTTCATATGGAATGTCCTCCTTTCAGAGTTATTTTGAATTGGTAGTAGTAGGCATTTTTTTCTTTAACCTTCGAAAGACTGTGCATTTCATTTGTATCAATACCATAACCAAATATATTTATTAGTAACGAACCTAGGCCGGACCTGTCGCCTCGCGCGTTGCCGTCGACAGCGATGAGGTCATCCCCGGAGATGTTCGAGAACAGTCCAGTCGCTCTGCCGCGGAGAGCAACGGTCGATATTGGAAACGATTGGAACATGCTGGTCGCCAACTGCCGGAATTCGAAAGATCGGGAATTCTGTGACGGAGATAAATAGGTAGCCCTCAAGATGGCACGGAGAGTCTGAACGAGCCCATACGATCGAGCTATACAGTGGCGTAATATAAATTAAGTTGTAGATTTAAGTGTGAAATAAATTATTAAAACCAAGTTAAGTTTATTTACGTTACAATTGGTGTCGGAAGTGAGATTTTGAAAATAAACAAGTGATCGTGGAGTGGATAGTCAGAAAAATAAATTGATAGACCTTTTTGTGCGCCCAAAATAGACAGTGGCCCTGTTTTCGCGAAGTGGACAATTGTGCGTGGGAATATAAACTGATACTGTTCGCGTGAAACAGGATAATAGACAGTGGCCCGGTTTTCGCGAAGTGGACAATTGTGCGTGGGAATATAAACTGATACACACTTCGCGTGAAACAGACAATAGACTGGTGGCCCGTGGAAAAGAATTCGCGAAGTGAATTTTTAACAAACTGATAAACTTTTTCGTGTGAAACAGACTGATACCTCGTCAAAGACAAAATGGTTCAAAAAAGTGCGCCTTGCGGACTTGAAGGTAGCGGAATTGAAACAGGAATTGGAGGAAAGGGAACTGGAAACAACGGGTAAAAAGCAAGTACTCCAGGAAAGACTTGCAGAAGGACTTATACAAGAAGGTGAGGACCCCGAAACATTTTTATTCGAAGTTCCCGGAGGTGATTTGAGTCCGATAATAGAAAAACTTGAAGAAAATTCAAGAAGTCTGGAAGAAAATGCTAGAAATCTGGAAGAGAAGCTTCTAGAAAATTCAAGAAGCCTGGAAGAAAATGCTAGAAATCTGGAAGGGAAGCTTGAAGAAAATTCTAGAAATCTGGAAGAGAAGCTTCTAGAAAATTCAAGAAGTCTGGAAGAAAATGCTAGAAATCTGGAAGAGAAGCTTGAAGAAAATTCTAGAAATCTGGAAGAGAAGCTTCTAGAAAATTCAAGAAGCCTGGAAGAGAAGTTCCTGGAAAACACAGAAGGCCTAAAAAAAGAATTGTGTGGTGTGGCTAATTTTCTAGAAGAAAGAATGGGAACCGTTGAGACAGAGATAGATAAAATTAGGGAGCAAATGAACACGGAGGTAGATAAAATCAAAGATGGGGTCGAGGCAGAAATGGACAAAATAAAGGAAACGATCAGTAAGCTGGAAAAACGAATTAATAGTGCGCCCTCCACAGAGATGGTTAACGAAAAAGAAATGCTGGACTTGAGTTTGAACTTGGATAAAGTTCAAGAGGGTATAAAAGATGTCAAGGTCATTTCAGAAATAGGGAAGCTTTCCATGAAGCCGCCTCAGTTCGACGGAAAAACTCCATGGGCAAATTACCGCCGGCAGTTTGAAGCAGCGGCCAAAGCAAAAGGATGGAATGCAGGGGAAAGAGCTGTAGCACTGACACTTGCATTACGTGGAGAAGCGACAAATATTCTACAAACTCTCACCGCCCAAGAACAGGAGGACTATGATCAGCTGATTAAACATCTAGAATTACGATATGGCCACGCCCATTTGGAACACGTATACAACTCCCAGCTGAAAAATCGCTGCCAAAAATCGGGCGAATCCTTACAAGAATTCGAAACTGACATTGCACGCTTGGTTCGTCTCGCATATCCAGCCACACCAGAAAATGTAATGGAGCGACTAGCGGTTCAAGCATTCCTGGATGGACTCCGTGACCAAGAAACCAGACAAGCGTTGACACTAGCCCGTCCAACACATCTCGTAGACGCACTGGCACGCGCTTTGGAATTCGAGGCAGCGAAACAATCTTGCAAAAGCCAGAGTAAAGTCCGAATGATTGAGGAAGACTCACAGGAGCCTGCTAATTTGGAAGCTGCCATAAGGAAAGTGATTAAGGAAGTGTTCCCTGAGAAAAGACAGATAAGATGCTGGAATTGTGGCAAAATTGGACATGTGCGTAGCAAATGTCCAACATTCGAAAACACGACTCCGATGCAGGAAAACTAAAGAAGGTCGACGAGAAGGGGCAATCCGTCGGCCTGTGTCCAGCAAGCCCCGGTTAACAACGCATATGTCGCTATCCTGCAACGACAGAACAGAGGTGTTTTTGTAGACGGTCTCATCAATAACGAGCCTTGCACCATGCTGCTAGATACAGGTGCGACTAGGACAATTCTCGGACCTTCCTTTGCCAGAACACCGGAACGAATTGAACCGACAACTTGGAAGTTATGTACAGCAACAGGGGAGCCAGCTACTGTATATGGCGAGCTACCGATTGAAATAATTTTGGGCAGCACTAAAGTGAAACATCAGGCACTTGTAGCGGACATCGAAGACGATGCAATCATCGGAATGGACATCATGAATTCCAGAGGGTTTGAATTGGATTTCAAAGACGGCGTCCTACGTGTCAACGGAGAAGAGCTGGTACTTCATGGGAGAAGTGAAGAGTTGATCCGTGTGCTGTTGGCTGAGGATGTAAGCGTACCTGAGAGGGCTGAAACCATCCTGGAGGCTCGCCTGGACGGGAGTGCGAGCAGTGGAGACGTGGTGATGTTCGAGCCCAAACTTCATGATGAGAAAATTGGACGAGGGATTGCCCTAGGGAAAACCCTGTTACGTGCTGAAAAATTGGTACCGGTAAGGGTCATGAATGTCAATTACTTTCCAGTGACCTTAAAGAAAGGAACAATTTTAGGGCACTGCTCGTCAGTTTCATCTGTGATCCGGGCGTACGAGGTACGATTAGCCAACCCAACAACTTGCCCACAGAACTAGAAAAATTAGTTGCCATCTCTTCCAAAGATATAAAACCAGCTCAACAGCCCAAACTAAGAGATTTAGTCAAAAAGTACCAACACATCTTCGATACCGGACAAGGAAAAGGAGGTCGAACTAATGTGGTCCAGCACAAGATTGATACTGGGGGTGCCCGACCGATCCGGCAATCAGCAAGAAGATTTCCTCTTGCCAAGAAGGAAGAGGCTGACAAAATAGTCAGCGATATGGGAAAAGAAGGAGTTATCGAACCATCTGACAGTCCCTGGTCCCTCCAGTCGTACTGGTGAAGAAAAAGGATGGATCGACACGCTTTGTGTAGACTATCGCCAACTTAATAATGTCACGAAGAAGGACAGTTACCCTCTCCCGAGAATAGATGACACCCTAGACACGTTGGCTGGTTCCACGATTTTCTCGACCCTTGATCTGAAGAGTGGATATTGGCAAGTAGAACTGGCTCAGGAAGATCGAGAAAGACTGCTTTTACCATCGGCTCAGGATTGTGGCAGTTCACCGTTATGCCATTCGGGCTCTGTAATGCTCCCGCCACATTCGAAAGATTGATGGAGACAGTGCTGAAGGGACTCTCATGGAACACGTGTCTAGTGTATCTCGACGACATAATTGTGGTCGGCAGATCGTTCGAGGACCACGTGAAAAACTTGGAGGAAGTATTCCTGCGACTGAGGAACTCCGGATTGAAGCTGAGCCCTAAGGAATGCCATCTGTTCCAAAAGAAGTACGATACCTCGGCCACGTTGTCTCTGGGGAAGGAGTAGCAGTGGACGACCAGAAGATCAAAGCTGTTAAGGATTGGCCCATCCCAAAAGACATTCACCAACTTCGAAGTTTCCTTGGTTTATGCACATACTATCGCCGATATGTGCTGGGATTCGTCAACATCGCTAAACCACTGACCAGGCTCACGGAGGGCCAAACAAAGTTCCAGTGGTCCGAAGAATGTCAAGACTCATTCAGGAAGCTGAAAGGAGCTTTGATCAACGCACCTGTACTGAGCTATCCCCTACCCAAAGGGAAATTCATTTTGGATACGGACGCCAGCAACGTGGGACTTGGAGCTGTCCTATCTCAGATCCAGGAGGGACAGGAGAAGGTCATTGGTTATTTCAGCAAGACGCTTAGCAAACCAGAGCGCAATTACTGTGTCACCAGGCGAGAGCTGTTAGCTGTTGTAAAGGGAGTGGAGCACTTCTACAAGTACGTGTATGGAAGAAGATTCCTGTTGAGAACTGACCATGCAGCTCTCAAATGGCTCTTACAGTTCAAAAATCCTGAGGGTCAAGTAGCACGTTGGATCGAGAGACTCCAAGAATTCGATTTCGAGATCGAACATCGAGCCGGAACTAGCCATAAGAATGCAGATGCCTTGTCGCGAAGACCATGTCCAGATGATTGCTCACATTGCCGACGAGCAGAAGAGAAAGAAGCAACACTTTGTAGAACCGCGGCAATGGATGACAACTGGAATGACAGCAAGATCCAGAAAGACCAAGAGAAAGACCCCGACCTTGGCTTAGTTGTCAGCTGGAAGAAGGGCAATCGAAGACCATCATGGCAGGAAGTCGCAGGTTACTCGCCGGCTGTTAAGTCCTATTGGGCACAATGGAACTCTCTTATTCTGGACAATGGAATCCTGAAACGTGTGTTGGAGGCCGATATTGGTGGGGAAGACAGACGCCAAATAATTGTTCCCAGGAACAGAAGAGAGGAAGTGCTGCGGGAAATCCATGATGGAGTCGCTGGAGGACATCTGGGAGTGACGAAGACCCTGCAGAAAGTGAGGCAACGGTTTTACTGGACCAATTGTCAAGCTGACGTCCAGGACTGGTGCAGAAAGTGCGCTGTATGCGCTGCTAGCAATGGACCTCGAATACGACCCAAGGCCCCGATGCGTCAGTACAACGTAAGCAGCCCGTTCGAGAGAATCGCCATTGACATCGCCGGCCCGTTTCCCGTATCCGACCACGGGAATAAATACATCCTTGTGGCAATGGACTACTTCAGTAAGTGAGCGGAAGCCTATGCCCTGCCCAACCAGGAAGCCATCACCGTCGCCGACGTCTTGGTGAAAGAGTGGATATGTCGATTCGGTATTCCAATGGAGCTGCACTCGGATCAAGGCAGAAATTTCGAATCCAACCTTTTCCAAGAAATATGTCTACTGCTGAACATCCGCAAGACAAGAACCACGGCCCTACATCCGCAGTCCGATGGAATGGTGGAACGGATGAACAAGACGATCAACCGCCACTTGTCCAAGGTTGTCTCTGACCATCAAAGAGACTGGAACCAGTATCTTCATTTGTTCCTGATGGCCTATCGATCCGCAGTACACGAGTCAACCGGTCAAACTCCTGCTAGTATTATAATGGGCCGAGAACTGCGACTGCCTTGTGACCTGAAGTTTGGGATACCGCCAGGACAAGACACTGCGGGAGAGGACTACGTCAGCAAACTTCGGCAGAGAATGGACGACATCCACGAACGAGTCCGGTTGAACATCCAGAGTGCCAGCGATAAAATGAAGAAGACCTATGACATCAAGGCCGACGCTGGAGGATTTAAGGTTGATGACCTGGTTTGGCTGTACAACCCCAAACGTCGTCGTGGACTATCACCAAAGTTGCGGAACTCGTGGGAAGGCCCGTATAAAATCGTGAAAAGGATAAACGACCTTGTGTACCGAATCCATAAGCCACCCCGAGGGAAACCAAGGGTCGTCCATTTCAACAGGTTGGCCCCTTACGCTGGAAACCATGACCAAGTTCGTACCCTCAAGCCACCGGAGGATGATATGACGTTCGAGAAGTTTATATCCTTGTATTCGAACGGGCAGAAAGTTCTACATGGGGTTACTAGAGAGGAGTCACGAGACCTTTTCGAGGTGCCTGCTGACTACGCACTAGCGCACTGTGTGGCAGAAGATCTTCGAATGTCCAGGGGCATCGCCGTAGTGTTCTCCAAGAAATTTGGTCAACTCCAAACACTGCGGGAGCAGAATCCAGAAGTTGGTGGGGTGCTACAGTTGAAGATAGGCCAGAGAAACATCTACTACCTAGTTACCAAGAGGCATTCCCAAGATAAACCGTCCTATGAAGATGTCTGGAAGAGTCTCACCAAACTAAGAGATACTATGGTGGACCAGAATCTGGTGGATCTAGCAATTCCAAAATTGTCCTGTGGTATTGATGGGTTGGACTGGAGAGTCATAAGAAGTATGCTGGAGGCGATATTCAGATCCAGCGGCGTCAAGATTTTGGTTTGCTGTAACCCTCTTCCACGACCGATCATGAAGACCGTGGAGTGTTACTTCCATCGAACTTCACGGTGCAGATATGGGGAGTCATGCAGATATCGTCACACTCCAAGGATGAAATTTCGGGACGAAATGTCTTTAAGAAGGGGGCAATGTAACGAACCTAGGCCGGACCTGTCGCCTCGCGCGTTGCCGTCGACAGCGATGAGGTCATCCCCGGAGATGTTCGAGAACAGTCCAGTCGCTCTGCCGCGGAGAGCAACGGTCGATATTGGAAACGATTGGAACATGCTGGTCGCCAACTGCCGGAATTCGAAAGATCGGGAATTCTGTGACGGAGATAAATAGGTAGCCCTCAAGATGGCACGGAGAGTCTGAACGAGCCCATACGATCGAGCTATACAGTGGCGTAATATAAATTAAGTTGTAGATTTAAGTGTGAAATAAATTATTAAAACCAAGTTAAGTTTATTTACGTTACACTATGCTTTGATAAATCATTGATTTTGTTTTCGAAATCTCTCGGCCCTCACTTTATGAAAATCAGAAACTTTTCCTATGGGCTGATTTTTTAGATATCAGTATAAAAATAAAAATTGTTTGGTGTTCAATACCCCAGATATTACGAGGAATATCCTGTTCCTGCAGTTATTATCCACAAATACGACACAGCCGGTGTGCATGATCTAAAGTTATTATCGCTTTCAGATGATTTCTGTCTCGTAAGACGTTTTCGGATGGCGAAGTAGGCAATGAATCATTGGTCAGACGAAATGTATATATTTATTTCAATTCAACTTTATCTGCTTGGTAATAAAAATGAGTGACAGCTGTCGGGCCAGCCTAAATAACACTAAGAGTAACGTTTCTGAGAATACATGTGCGGTGGAAAGTCTAATGTAGTGCAGTTAAGTCCGTACTTAATTCTCTATTTAACTAGTGCGGAAACTGAGTATGATAGATTTAATACAATTTGTTAAGAGACGTAAATAGGTATCAGGAAATAGGATTATTAAACTCCGATAACTATATTAAAAATGAAACTTCATTATAGCTTTATAGCATTATAGCTTTATCAGCTATACCGGGTGATTCTCCAAGGTGGCTCACACCTATAACTTTTTTATTATTAAAGATAGAAAAACGAAATTTGGGGATTGTGTATTATAGTTCAATTGGCATTTTTTGACATATTTACTTGCTTTGCCGTACTTCTGGTTTGACCGGAAATTACCCCAACTTTCGATTTGAAAATGGGACATCATATATATTTTTACTTATTCCGATTGAGAATGACATTCTAAATCCAACATCACCTCACTTGGCAATATTTGACAAATGAAGTCATTTTTATTCCAGTTTTTATTTTTTGATCTAGAATGCCATGGATCGTGTAAATCGCTTCATTCTTGATCAAGTAACATGGGAAAAATACGACTTTGAGGCTTATGACTTCAGAGTCGTTTTGAGAATTATTTAAAAGTCGCAAGTTAGTCCATTATGGTTCCAAATTTTCAAAATGACCTCCTTGATCACGGTAAAGTTCAACTTTTTCAATTGGTGCGCGCACCACATTTATTAGCTGTTCCGCAGAGGTGTTCTGGAATGCCACCCTTACTTTATACTCCAGTTCTTCACGAGTAGCTGATGATGTTTTATACACCTGATTTTTTATTGTTCCCCAGAGAAAAAATCTAGCGGAGTAAGATCTGGTTATCTAGAATATGAAAAAGAAATAATACATTATGAAAAAATATGACAACTTGAGAATGTACCTCGCAGGCCACTCAATAGGTACATAAGTACCAATCCACTTTTCTGGGAAGGTGTCATTCAGATGTTCTCTTACGACTTGAGAATTGTGAGGTGGCGCTCCATCTTGTTGAAAATAGATATCAACTTGGTTAGCCAGTGGCAAATCTTCAATGAAATCATGAATTTGATTTCTAAGGAACTGTAGATATCTTTTCGCAGTAAGTTGCCCGTCGAAAATTATTGGCCCCAAAAGTTTTCCTCCGATAATACCCATCCAGCAATTGAAACCAAGTCGCTCTAGAAAATTTCCTACTTGCATCAGATGTAAATTTGTTTGAGACCTACCTTTTATTATTCCGATTGAACAGACCCAAGCTGGTGAATCGAGTTTCATCTAAATAAATAATTTCAAATGGAAAATGTACTTCTTCTCTGTATTTAGTCAAAAACCAGTTGCAATAAGTTAATCTTCGGTTGTGGTCGTTATCGTAAAGATGTTGGTGTAGTTGGTACTTGAATGATCGATAATTATATTTGTGAAGAATTCTCCAAACGGACGAATAACTTATATCACACTCAGAAACAATTTGGCGAATTCTTTTTCTTCACTGACGATGAAGTTATTCGCATTTCCTTCTGGTTCATTTCGCATTTTCCTTTCCAGTTTTGGAAAATAATTCCGAGTGTGATGGCGACAATTAGGGAATCTCTGAGCATAAATTCGAGCTGCATCAATTGCATTCTTTTTTGCTTCTCCGTAAATTAGCAACATGTCAATTTTCTTGTTTCTAGCATAATTTTTCCATATCAAATTATAAACTACGCTACGAATAAATTTTGTGACAGCATAATCATTAGCCTATTTGTTTAGGTAGTCCTAGCAAGAGGACTAAGTGCATAAGTATACCGAATACGTATTATTTGTTATTAGGTAAGTATGATCGCTTCTTGGAATTATTCAGAAAAATAGTGAAAATGAAGTGAAAGTGTGTCGTATCAAATTATTCGTATGAAAATGATCTTTCACAAGCCGACGGAGCTACCCCCTTTCCATTTGAAAAAATCAAGTTAACTGGAAAAATTCATATTTGCGACTTTTAAATAATCCTTGAAACGACTGTAAAGTCATAAGCCTCAAAGTCGTATTTTTCCCATGTTACTTGATCAAGAATGAAGCGATTTACACGATCCATGGCATTCTAGATCGAAAAACTGAAATCGGAATAAAAATGACTGTATTTGTCAAATATTGACAAGTGAGGTGTTGTTGGATTCAGAATGTCATTCTCGATCGAAATAAGTAAAAATACAAAGGATGTCCCATTTAAAAATCGAAAGTTGGGGTCATTCCCGGTCAAACCGGAAGTACGGCAAAGCAAGTAAATATGTCAAAAAAATTAAATTGAGCTATAATACACAACCGCCAATTTTCTTTTTTTTATCTTCACAAATAAAAAAAACTTGAGAGGTGTCAAGGGACACCCGGATGGAACGAAGGTCCTTTCGATTAATTAGTGAAGGAATTGTATTTTTTTTTTTAAGTTATAATAATATATATATATATATATATATGCACTCTGTCTTTCGTACACGTCATAGATGCGCGGGACTTTTGTAAACACAACAGAGTGTATATATATATATATATATATATATATACTCTCTCGACTTCGTAAACACAACAGCGTATAGGTTAGAACACGCACGGCTTGCTAAATACATACGCATTGATATTGTAATATTAATATATAATTTTCTTTTGAATTTATTAAAGTTATGACGCGTACACTTGCTAAACACACAATAATGGAGAGATTATAACGCGTATGACTTGGTTAGCACAATACTAAAGAGAGGTTATAATGCGTACTTGCTAAAAATACACAAGCATTTATTATTGTCTGTATAAAATCTCTACTTACCTAACTCCATCAGCAATATCCGGAACTTGTGCAGAAACACTGTCAGGATTCATTATTGTTATTATTTTTGGAACGAAGTTCCTTATCGCGCGTTGCGAAAGGGGGCTAGACGGAATAAATTAATACCAAAAGTTGTAACGACACTTTTTGCTGGTAAGCCGTGCGGCGTGCGCGTGTTTCTCTGTCTGTCTCTCTCTCTCTCTCTCTCTCTCTCATAGAAAGCAAGCCAGTTATTTTCGTTTCGTCTTTCTATTTTGCATTGAACAGTGTGGTGTCGCGACGATTATTTTTGTTGAGTGTATACAGGTTTTTTGTACATAATAAATAATAGAAAATAATAACAATAATGAATCCTGATAGTGTTTCTACACAAGTTCCGGATATTGCTGATGGAGTTAGGTAAGTAGAGATTTTATACAGACAATAATAAATGCTTATGTATTTTTAGCAAGTACGCATTATAACCTCTCTTTACTATTGTGCTAACCAAGTCATACGCGTTATAATCTCTCCATTATTGTGTGCTCAGCAAGTGTACGCGTCATAACTTTAATAAATTTAAAAGCAAATTATATTTTAATATTACAATATCAATGCGTATGTACTAAAAGTGAGCCTACTGATTAAGTTTATATTACATTATATTTGTTGATAATAAAAAAAATATTATTATAACTTAAAAAAAAAATATATTACAATTCCTTCACTAATTAATCGAAAGGAACTTCGTTCCATCCGGGTGTCCCTTAACACCTCTCAACTTTTTTTATTATTTATTATGTACAAAAAACCTGTATACACTCAACAAAAATAATCGTCGCGACACCACACTGTTCAATGTAAAATAGAAAGACGAAACGAAAATAACTGGCTTGCTTTCTATGAGAGAGAGAGAGAGAGAGAGAGAGAGAGACAGACAGAGAAACACGCGCACGCCGCACGGCTTATAACCATAGCGAAAGTCTCGTTACAACTTTTGGTCTTAATTTATTCCGTCTAGCCCCCGTTCGCAGCGCGCGATAGGGAACTACGTTCCAAAAGTTATAGGGGTGAGCCACCTTAGAGAATCACCCGGTATATTGTAACAAAGTCATCAAAGGATGTCTCTTAATATTTCTCATATTCTGTCACCTATAATCGACTAAATTCAGGAGTTTGATACACCCACACATATACTTATAGTACTCACCTTGTTCGAACTTTCTGACCCTTTCCACCTGGCGATTGTCCAGAGGCCAAACGGTCGTGTCTTCCAGTTGGTCCCAAGGAAAAGGTGTCAGTTCAGGTCCTTTGATGGTCGCTGAGGGACAACAAACTATCTCTTCGAAACCTTCAAAGCCGCATCTCTTCAGATCGTGCTTGCGCCACTTTTTGAGGGAATCTATGGCAACGGGGCAGTGGAGAATTTTCCTGCATATTCCAGAAATGCCAGAAGAAGTCCTGCATTTACCGCCACCTGAAACGTTTCCAACTCATTACAATCATTGTACAGATGTAGCTGTCCCGAAAAATAAATCGTGAGAAATCTCCTATATGAACTGTCTGAGTATAAATATTCAGCCACTCTTCAATTTTTTCGTGTAAAATTAACCAGATACAAACTATATAACAAAAAAAAATCTCGATTCTTTGTAAGCGCGAAACGAGACAGACCGCTGGACCGATTTGGCTAATTTTTATTAAATGTTCGTAATAGCCCGATGATGGTTGATACGGCAAACATTAGGAAAGTTGACAGGAAATTGGCGTGTGCTTTGTAACTCCAAGGACCCGGGTTCAATCCCCAGGCGTGTCTACACAACATTATTGGGATACCACGATTCGAGCGATAGATATGCGTAATTATTTGGCCGTGGAAAACTTTTCAGGAATATATATATATATATATATATATATATATATATATATATATTTATATATATATTTATATATATATATTTACATATATATAATAACAATAATGTTTATTTGAAAGAATGAAAGAAAGAATTGAAATAATAGAAAAGTACAAATAATAAGTACAAATATATGTTGCGACACAAAATTATTTGATTCATTGACAAATAAACTAAAGAAACCACAAGTGGTATGTTAACAATATATTCAGTAAAAAATATGGAAAGTGTTCGTATAACAAGTTAAAATAATATTAACATAAGTACTATGCACAGTAGTTGAAATAGTATTAGATTTAGGGCAACATTACATTTTATTACATGTTGACATAACAACTGAAATATATACATATATCAAATATACATATATATTCAAATAAAATTACTTTTTCCAATTTTATAGTTTGGGTTTTCATATTCAAAAAGTCGTACGATGCGCTCTGAGGGATTGTCATTAACCATTTTTAACCGACGAAACCAAAAAGGAGGTTCTCTATTTAACCGACGAAACCAAAAAGGAGGAGGTTCTCTATTCAACGCGTATATTTTTTATGTATGATCACGCACAATTTTTCACAAAGGTTCGATTCCGATGATTCTTTTTTCATTGGATTGGGTGTACTTCGAAGTTGGTCCCATTTCAATTTGAACAACAAAATCCATCCCTAGGTAGCAAAATGAAGGAGATTGATCGTTCACCCTCTGAATTTTGGTCCGTTAACCGATTCTATCAGGCATAACTTTGTAGGGTGAAGTGGGGTAAGCGTAATCATGGGGCAAGTGTAATAAGGCACTTCCAAATTTTTTTTTTATCGTTTTTAATTTTTTTCTATCTAAAATTTAAAGGTGCAACTAATTTTTAGCCTTTATTTTATATTTTTAATCCTTTTCAAGGTCCTAGTTGAAAATGTTAGTTATTTATAGATCTCCCTGTATTTTCACTTGTTGTGCAAGTATCGATTGTAATTTTTCATTTCATATTGCTTATACAAATAATTCAATAAAGTTGTGGTATTTTGCTTCCTTAGATTGTTTCCAACAAGGAATCTGATTCTGCTGCCAGATTTCGATTTGGATGCCAAAAAAAAGAAAAATAATAGTGATTACGTTTACCCCACCAAAAAATATATATGGGGTAAGTGTAATCACGGAGATTGGGGTAAATATTATCAGTGATTACATTTACCCCAGCCTAGAATTTAATTTTTTCCACTTCACTTCATTCAAAGAACATTTAAAAACTGCACAATCTGCCTCACAAGAAAATTATGATGAGCCAAGAAAAAGCAAACAGCAAGAGACAGGTAGAAGCATCATCTTTGGAGCAGCAACCACTTCCAGAAGCAAAGCCCATCGTAGGACCAACTAAAGAGAATGTGTCATTTGAAGATTTGTTGGTAGACACCGTAAGACAATCCCCCCGACCCCATGAGAAAGAGAAAAAAAAAGGAGCTTCTGGAACTGGAATTATAACATCACTGGAAAATAAAGAAAAAAGGCAAAGCAAGATAAAAAAAGGAAAAATTGAATCAAGGAAAGCAAAAATGGAAAAGTTTGAAACAAGAAAAAATAAGCCCGAAAATGTTATTCTATGCAGTTCTTCTTATGAATAGGACGAAGCCAATTTCTGAGCCACAGTGAGTCAGGAGAGGAAGATTCTGCAACCTATTCACAGAGGTTAGATGGAGAAGAGGAAGCCCGGAAACAAGACGAATTGTTACTCACTGACTCAAATCAACCTGATGTTAGAAATTGACTTCTGGTCTCATTCAAAGGAAAGAAAAATAAATTTTTTCATGTTGGTCAAATAATAGCATTTGATGAAGAATCATAACCTTTGATAATGTTTCTGAAAAAATCAGACCAAAACTCGCAACAATTGACCTGAACATTGGCCTGAAAAAATTGACCATCACTCAGTGTCTGCATCAGACATCAAGTTAGTTTTACCAGAACCAAATTTAGGACGAAGAGGAGAATTAATTTTTCCAGTATCCTTCGCTACATATAATGTAAAATAAAAGGAAAAAACTACATTGTACAGTTTGTTATGTTCACATATTTCAATAAACGTGTCTAAGACAAACATGCGAATTGTATTCATTCCACAAAAAAGCTTATAACGTCCTTATGAATTGAGCTAGCAGGCTAAATTTTTTTTTGGTGAAACTGCATTATTAATACTTCATTACACTTGCCCCAAATACTCTAGTATACGATGCATATGGAAATTACAAACCATGATTACTTTTGCCCCGAATGCTGGGGTAAATGTAATCAGCGAACATAACTTATTATATTTGTTTATAAAAAATAGACTATGCCTAGTAGAACAAAACGAATTACTTCAGTTTTTTAACAATTAGATATGTAGTACTACTTTAAAAAATCAGGAACGTATCTCTTTTGGGTACCTTGATATTATAATTTAAAGTGTAACTATCGTTTTTCTGATTACACGTACCCCACTTCACCCTAGTGGGTTTTCCGATTTGGATGATTCTTTTTTTATTAGAAAGGGTATACCTCATAGTTGATCATATTCCAATTTGGAATGGAATAATCCACCCCTATGGGTAGAAAAATAGGGGATGATTGATTTTTCACTTGTGAACTTTGGCACACATATGTAGTTGACATTGACAGACCCGCCTACATCCGTCAAAATGATTACATTCTATGAAAGGATGGAATTATATACAAAGTGATGGAATCAACTAACCAGAACTTTCAAAATTAATTTATATTATATAACAATAAATAGTTAAAATAGAAAATCATATTATTTAATAGTTAATAGTTGAAGTAAGCTAGGTAAGTAAGTATTTTGGAACTAATCAAAAATTAAGTAGGTAGTAATTAGTAGATTTCAGCAACAAAAAGTTGAAAAATAAAAAATTTTTAACAAAAAATTAAACCGACGAAAAAATCAACTGAAAAGCAAAAAATAAAATGAACCTTCTTAGTCTAAATGATAATTGAGTTCCTAAACTAATATGAGTAACTGATTTTGAGTCGGCGCCAAACGAACTAGCAATTGAATTAGATAAAGCGTAAAATGATGGCAGCGAGATACACGGCTGAGTTTTGATTACTTCTTTCAAAGTAATATAATTGTTTGTTTGGCGCCGACTCTATCGACAGATAACTAGAAGTTAACTTGTGGATGACGTCACATGTTAAAGTTAACTTCAAAATGTAGCAGTTAACTTTATCGGGTGGAACGGGTGTCGGTTAAAGTTAACTTTGTAGAAAATGGTGGTTTTCGATCGTCGACAATTCTCCTGCTCCTGTCAATATTGCATATGAGTCATATAACCTCAATTTTATTGTTTTGATTTTTCGTTTTCGCAAAATGTTAGCAAACGATATCCACGTTATTTTTGAGGAACTTTTGACCGATGATGAAGAAGATGCTGTGAATATTGTTGAAGCCCCTCGGCGACAAAGGATATTTAGGAATCGGTTAGACCATTTCACCTTGTGGAAGGAAACATAATTTAAAAACCGATTTCGACTATCAAGAGAGTCTGTACGCTTGGTAATGGGGCACATTGAAGCAAATTTACAAAGACCAACTAATAGGTCAGCATTTCTAGTACCTATTTTAATTCTTGTAGAATTATACATATTTTTAGAAATCATCCTATATCGCCAGTAACACAAGTGTTGATTACACTCAGATTTTATGCAACTGGTTCATTCTTGGTAGTTGCTGGAGATTTTGGAGGTATTCACAAGTCAACTGCTAGCAGTGTTATTAGAAAGGTCACATGGGAAATTGCATTGTTATCCTCTATTTACATAAAAATGCCAGAGACTTTATGTGTAGTGTTATTCATTTCAAGACTCTAGTGAAGTGGTGTATTTAAATCTTAAGACAATATCATTTGCGAAAACTCTCTTTGAAGGAGACAAAGTATGCTCTAAATTGCTTGCAAAAAAATCTTTTTCGGAGTTTCTGTAAGCTTAGTGAAGTCATCGGGAATTATTTTGAAGAAATGTTACACATTATTATTTGTGAATGTTCGAATTAAAAATAAAACTAACAAAAACAGTTTTTTTATTTCATTTAAAACAAACAAGATGGTGTGAAAATGTGTCCTTATCACCTAGATAAACATATATAGTCACTCTTTTTCCATACTGTATGAATAATCTTCGGTATGTCGAATAATATATCTTTTTTCTCTTCTTAAGTCTCTTTTTTTTTCTTCTCAACTCTCTTCAAAGGTTCTCTTTTTCACTTTTTTTCTTGGCCACACACACACAATAGTCAACATAATATTCACCAGGTAAACCAGAATTTCATCGAATCAACAATCACAAGAGATTCGACAAGTTTTAAGTGTACAATGGCTAAAATCATATTAACATTAATGTTTCGAAAAGTAAACAATGTGTCATCACCTAGATATACATGTTGTAGTGATATTCACTAAAATGACTTTTTAAAATAAACTTTATTTTATACTTTGGTTACAAAAAATGATTTTGAATATGACAACTATTCGAAGTGCAAAATGGAAGTTTGAGATAGAAGTGACGTTCTTCGGTTCTTGGGATCCTCTTATAGATGCGGTGGTGCTGACTCAGAACTGCGCCTTGTTTACGGCTTCTGGAGCGCAGGTGGATAAATGCTGACTTGGCTTTGTCCTATTTGCTCTTGCAACAATGTTGCAACTGCGTGTGGTTCGGCTTCTGTTGTTTCCTTTTCTCTTAGAATGCCTGGATTTTGGATATAACATACATTCCATTCCATACTGTATGAATAATTTTCGGTATGTTGAATATATCCCTTTTTTCTCTTCTTAACTCTGTTTTCTTTCCTCACAACTCTCTATGAAGGTTCTGTTTTTACTTTTATCTTGCCCACAGACGATACAGGAGGATTTTGGGAAGGGACTGGATTCTTCTTCAAGAGCCCATCGTCTGTCTAATAACTCGCTCAATCCTAGATTAGTCTGCACCAGAACGTTACGTTAATTTTCTCATTGAAAATGATGAAAACTTATTCCAGTACAACGGGATCGTTTTGCCAAGAGAAAAATTGTAGGTTACCTTTTTGCCTTCTTCTTCTTCTTCTTTTTATTTAAAAAATGGTATCTTTATAAAACTGACATTTTGAAGCTCAAGTTAACTTGACTAATAAAATTAAAGTTAACTTCAAAACATATTTATAATACCGGCCCTAAATCAGTTAATCACATTAGTTTAGGAGCTCAATTATCATTTAGACTAAAAAGGTTTATTTTATTTTTTGCTTTTCAGTTGATTTTTTCGTCGGATTAATTTTTTGTTGAAAAGTTTTTTTTGATCTTGAATTCGAATTGGTTTGTTGAATTGATTTTCCTTATTTCCCTTGGTAGTTCGTTGAATAGTTTAGGGCCTAGATATGTAAAACATTTTTGTCCAATAGTTATTTCGGCTCTCGGTATATGCGGGTTGATTTCATATCTAGTGAGGTGACAATGTTCTATGAGTTTCCAGTTTTTCTTGTTCTTGTATTGTTTAATGATTAGAGTTTTGGCATATAGCTGATGTAAGTTGAAAATCCCGCTTTCATAGTATAGTCTTTGTGTTGCGTAAGTTTTTGTTTTTTTGTACATACTCTTCAAAATATCTTTTTGTATTGTTTGTAGGTTATTTAGCAGGGTATTCGATGTGGCACCCCAAGCTATTAATCCGTAAGTAAGGTGTGACTCTACTAAGGAGTGGTAAAGAATTTTCAAGTATTTAACGTGGAGAATGTTAGATAAGTATCTGAATTTGTAGATAAAATATCTAAGTTTTTTCATGACAATGTATCAAAGTTGTTGTTGTTAATTCATCTGTGATTTTTTATGTATTGACAATGTATATGCAAAAGACTCACTCTTGCTTTATTTTTATTTTATTTTATACTAGTATTATTAAGGATCCCATTGTAAATTATTTAGTTTTATTTTTTTATTTAAACTTTTTATAAAAACCTACCCAGAGCAATAGCTGACACCTTAAAAACAAAAATTTGACAAATTGCTCAAAATGCATTTCTAAACTAATTTATTACTATTAATGTGTGAACTTGTGCTGTATCTTTTATCTATATTTTGTATTATTCTTTGCTTTGTCAATGAGAACCAGATTCTTCAGACAATAAAGTATATTTTGATTTGATTTGACACATTGCTGCGAATGTAATGCAACGCAAATTCTGTTTTTTTCCCACAATAATTTTTCTCGCGGTTAGGGTAGGGTATGTGAAATCGCGTAAATAATAACATAACCTGGAAATCTCTGTTCTAGCAGGCATCCAATTCATGACCGAATGTTACTGCAGATTGTCATTAAAAATTGATGAAAAATTAGAACCGATTCAAAACTCATCAATTTATTGGTCAAGTTTAAATTGACGAATTTTCTGTTTACACTTATCAATAAAATTCAAGGTCACAAAATTGACCAATTTATTGGATCGTGTATATTCGTACTTAGGTATATTTGATCAGATATAGTAACACGTATCATGACATGCCGATTGTGACAATAATGTTACATGTAACGCCGACTGCGAGCAGACGGCCACGTGAAAAGAAGAAATAGTGCCATGTTTTTTTAACAGGACGCATGCGCGTGTTCCAGAGCAGTGCCGTAAGACTACCAGCTGCCGCTCACTGAATAAATTTGAACAAAATTGTTTCAAAATATTACATATATATGTCTTAAATCACAGACATCTAATTAATTCGTCATCTTCCTATTCACCATTAAGAGGGGAGGATGTGTTAGAAGAATTCAAGGAACATTTAAATCTTGTTATGTATGTGAATTCTACGTTTCAAATATAATTTGTTAATGCACAATTAAACAAATTGTGCGATTTGTGTTTTATGTTAAATTAAACTTTATAGGGAATAATAAATAAAAATGTTTATTCCTGGAAGTCTCGTATTACTGACAAGTAGGTACATTATTAAGGGGTTGTAAAGAAAATAGATGGCAATGTTTACCTTCTCAAGTGTTGAAAAATGTCCACTTGAACATCGCCTCGCCTCAAAAAAATTTACCGAATTTTTTCTGGTTGCGATGGTAACGAGTCAAAATAAAGACATCTTATTGGTTTTAAAGTAGAGGTGTGAAATTTTCATTGTTATTATAAAAATTCACAACTACAAATTTTCAGGACAATTTGTATGGCGTTAGGAATACAAATTTTCAGGACAATTTGTATGGCGTTAGGAATCTTTATGGGCTTATAAATCTGTGTGGGGGCTAGGAGAAAATATTTCATACTTTTTAGTCCATTTTGTAAACGTGGTAAATTAAAAAAACATTTATCTAAATAGTGATTTATTTATAACTATGATACTTCATTCTTATACCGTTTGAGCAACAAAAAATATGTATATATGTGTCTTTGCAAAAAATAGACAAGTTAGTCTTCAAAACGAATGCGAATGGTGTGGGATATCAGAAAACATGTTTGGTTAATCCGATGATGTAGATTATTGCATATTAGATAAGTAACAAAATAACATTCGTCATTTTCCAATATATTTGTTTATGTTGGGAAATTCAGACATTTGTTTATGTTGTACAAAAGTTCATTGTCTCTTGTTTTGGCACGATATTGTTGGAATTTTGTTCACAGTTCGCAAAGAAATTGGGTTAATAACTAAAAAAGTACCTAATTCAAAAAATATTTTCAAATTCGTATCCGCATTTGTTAAGAATTGAATTGTTGGACAATAATTCCTAAGAAAAAATATTACTGAAAAAACTGAAAAAATATTTCAAAAGATTTTTAAAGCGTCCGCGTAAAATTACTTAACATTGAACAGAATTCAACTCTATTATCGAGGTTAGTTAGTATCTATTTAAAAACATTAGTTACGTTGGGAAATTTGATAGATTTATCTCCAATCACTTCATATCCCGAAAAAAACAAAATACCAGTGCAGTATTAATAATCGAAAATACTCACTAAATTCACTGTTCGCTGTAAATGCGAAAAACGGACAAAGAACTAACAACCACGATAATCTGTACCCTTCCATCATTCGAGATGAAAACAAACTACTTCACGTTCACGATCATTGCCATGACCAGTCCGCGACTAACACAACAAGTAAACTACCGAAAGAGAAAGAATAAGTTCGTCTGAATATTCATTTGCCGATGTAAATAAACTTGTATAGCCGGATACTCATCATATAATTACGCGCATACTCGTTAATACATGTTTTTAATCTTCATTAGCTCTACATCCTTATAGAGTCATAGATATTCATAATGGAACAATGATCAATAGTCGAATCATTAAAACTCCTAAGCCCACCAATAAAGCTCCGATTTTGATGTTTTTTAGGTGTTCAATTATTCAAAATCGGAAATATAATCACAGGTCAACGAAAAAAAAGTGTTTCTTGGTGCCGGCAAAATTCGTACACTGGTGAGACCCGTATTACCGTTCATTTCAAGTTACTACACTGAGGTTTTAAATCAATCAATCATATAATCCACCATTTTTTATACACAAGGTAGGTATGTATGGTATGTCAGGTACAGAGTATGAGAGGTACATAATATGGGTAGATATAAAATATTAGAATATACAGGTAAAAGGAAAAAAGACAGGAATAAAAACATTTCATATTTACAAGCACACATAATGTGTTAGAAGAAGTACACAATGCAGAATTTAACTCTGAATAAAATTATGAACCATACGGTTCAAATGAGTTTGTAAAGTTGTCAGTTAGGAATTCTTGGTGACTATAATAGCATCTATCTATGAGGAAGGTTTTAATTCTACCAAGGAAAATGTTATCACTGTTTACTCGTTTGACTCCATTTGGTAACTTATTATAGCAGGTGATAGCATTGTACTGGGGGAAGTTTCTGAAATTTGACATCCTGTGTTGCGGTATTCGCAAAAGATATCCGTTTCGTGTGTTATGCTCATGTTCAGATCCAGTTTCCGCAAATAAATCCATGTTTTGCCTCGTAAAAATTATACATTTGAATATGTATATGGAAGGTGCTGTTAATATTTTTTTTCATGAGTAGCCGACAGCTCTCGCGAAAATCATGTTGAAATGAGCCTTATTATACGTTTCTGACCTATAAAAACTCTTGAAAAATTCTTGTCTACCCCAAAACAAGATATTTAAACTGATAGTGAAAAAGGACGGAAGGTGCTATGCTGGGTTTCATCTGTCTTAGAGCATAAAAAGCTTTGTTTAATTGCGCACAAGTATTTTCCACTTGCTTTTCCCAATTTAAATTAGCATCTAGGTAGGTTCCTAGGAATTTAACTTCATCGGAATTTAACTTCATCTGACATTTTTAAATCGTCAATAGTGTGAGTCTCAGCTGAGTTATTATTTCTGACATGGAATTTGACAGAAATTGATTTTGAGGTATTCGGTATGAGCTTATTTCTTTGACACCATGCACTGAACTGATCGATAACGTTATGAGAATTTATGAAGAATTGTTCAATATTTTGGCCAGATAATGTTATGGTAGTGTCATCAGCAAACATTGTAACATGTCCTTCCATAATGTATTGCGGTAAGTCATTCACATATAAGAGGAATAGCAAAGGTCGTAGGACAGAGCCCTGAGGTCCACCCAGTTTGACATTTTTTGCCTCAGAGGTGAGACCATTACAAGATACTACCATTTCTCTATTAGTCATGTAGGACTCAATCCAGTTTATAAAGTTACATGGAATACTATAATTTGACAGTTTTTCAACTAGGAATTTAGGGCACACTGTGTCGAAGACTTTTGATAGGTCGAAGAATAATGAAAGGACATATTTATTGCTATCGATCTCAGTGTATAAATGACTCAGTAGGTAGGTGGTAAGGAGCTGTTTGAATAGATTTGTGTTTGCTGAATCCGTGCTGATATTGACACAACAGATAATTATTTTCCAAGTAATCTGTAATTCTGGCAGCAACAACTTTTTCAAAAAAATTTGTAATGGAACAGAGCAAGGAAATTTGTCTGTAGTTGTCTATTTCTTTCGGGTTTCGTTTCTTGTGAACAGGGATAACAACTGCTTTTTTTAGGATATCTGGGAAGTAACCTAGTTAGTGGTTGAATAATGGTCGGGATTATTTCCTTTATTTTAACAATTGATAGTTCGTCGAGGCCTGCAGATTATTTATTTTCATTTCAGATAGGGTTATTGCTATCTCATGTTCAGTAATGGGTTGAGTTTGGAAGAGTTTAGTTACAATGGGATTTTTTGTTACGGTACATTGGAGAGACAAGTTTTGTCCAAAGTGATTTGATATAGCAGTTTCTGCTACATTGGAAAAGTAATCTGCAAACAATTCAGACGTTTCATTCGGCTGGGTTATGAGACCCTCTTGTTCGAGAGATAGTGGATTTTTAAATTAGTTTTTATTTTTTCCCAGTTTATTGTTGATAATCCTCCATGTCTCTTTAGTTTTGTTTTCAGATTTATGTATTTTGGTGCTAAAAAAGTTTTTTTTGCCAACTCTGTCTTGTGTTTATACGCGTAATCTAGCTTTATAACAATCTGTCAAATGAGGTTCAGTATTCGGGGAGTTAGAGAGGAACCAAAATATTTCTCTCAAATTTCTACCTTCGTCAATTATCTCTTGAGATATCCAACCCTTTGAATTGTTTTTGGGATAAGTTTTTTTATAAGAACAGGATACATCGAAACACCAGAGTATGTTGAAAAAGTATTGAAAAGCTTCGATTATCGGCAGATGGTAAATAGGAAACCAGTCTGCATATTTCTACCTAATGTGCAGTTCCGTAATGTTCTCAGGGTATGACTGGCGTCTCATGGTGGGGGATGTGGTGTATATCGAGTTTTTGAAATGTTATCCTCATGATATATGAAAATATGTGCCAAGTCATCAGCAATGTTTGGTTGCACTAGATTACATTGGAATTTAACTTGGGGGAGACCATATAGTCAATGCATGTTGAACTGGCAATTTTATTAGTGAAAACTCTAGTCGCACCTGTGGGATTCTACTCAACTGGTATGAATTGAAAATATCCAAGAATAGTTTAGTATTCATTTCCGCTGTTTTTTGACAATCTATATCAAAGTCACCACATAGAATAATGGAGTCAGAACGGACAGATGTTAGGTTGAGTGCCTGTGTTAAACATTCAAGGAAGATGTTATTTCTGCCATCTGGTGGTCTATACCCCGTAACAACAGAAATGTTACAACCATTAACTTTGTACCGAATTGCACAAATTTCAGTTTCAACTGATAAGTTACGGATGGGTTCAATTCCAGCAAATGTATGTCCTTCCTTAACTAAAATAAGGGATCCACTATGTTTGCAATTTTTTCTTGCATAGATAGATGCTATTTGGTAGTCACCAAAGTAAAGATTATCAATTGGATGGCTGCCTTTTAACCAATGCTCAGATATGCAGAGAACGTCAATATTTTGTGTTTTGACAAATGGTCCAATTGAAGTAAGCTTATTCAGAAAACCCTGAACGTTTACATAACAGTTTTTTTTTGAAGTTACAATGCTGTGATTATTTTGTGGCTTTTCAGCGTTATCACTGAGCTTTATATGTTTTTTGGATTGCATATGGAAAGTCTGGGGGATAAAAAATCACCTAAGTTTGGGTCACTTGAACTAGTACTTGAATCGATATTCCGGAGTTCTTCAGCCAGTGGTATCGAGTAGTCTTGATATAAATGACATCTGAGACAGTCTGGGATAGAGGCAGTCAGTATTTCCGTCACATCTTCTTGGATGCTCTTCTTCAGGTGTTTGGAGATAATGGTGGTCAGGTAGAACAACTAGGTTATTTGATTCGTAAAAAGTTCTACCATTTGTCTGGGTCAGACCGAAATGTGATTCAATATGATGAGATAGGAACCATTTTGCTGCTTTTTTTAGTGAGTAGTCTCGTGGTGTAATTTGTTCTTCTGATGACTCCATTGCATTCTAGTATGTTGTGTGGTAACTGGGCTTTGTGAAGGTGTTTTTTTAGAGCTAAGTTACTGTTATATATCAGCCTGTTTATAAATCTCACATCATATCTAAAGGGTTCCGTTATGAGAAAGAGATGCGGCAACATAGCTTTATCAATAAGTATCTCATTTAGAAAACCTATGTTTGATTCATAATTTTCGGACCATAGAATTATTATATCATTTTTGCTGAATTAATTTTAGTTTTACACTATCTCTGTCCAAATTACGGTAGGCACCTGTACATTTCTTTAAAATCCTTTGATTACTGAAATTTGAAGGAGTTAATGAGTTCCAAACATTTTAGTATGACTATTTCCCTCATTATTTTAATCCAATCAAATGGCCTGAAATTTCAAACAGAGAACTAATCAGATCAGTTTTACAGTGATAAAACGTCTTCTCGCTGTTTTATACTGATAAAACCACTGTCTATTCGATATTGTTTTGCGATAAAACGACACTAAGGTCCTGTCAAAATTATATGTCAACGTATTCAATTCCTATATAGGGAAACAGGAAATGCAAAATTGATTAAATACGCGATTCTCAACTCACTATTACAGTGATTTGATATTTTAATTGAAATACCTATGTCTTTTTCAGCATGTTAAAATCCTCATGCTTTCAAGTAAGGCAATGAATAATTGAATTCTGTTATTTTCATAATATCGTGTAATAGCGTGTGAATAAATTTAGGTTTATAAGGCTTCAATTTGTTTTTTTTGAGCAATCTTCGGATATAAGTTGAAGATTAA
This sequence comes from Gonioctena quinquepunctata, assembly GCA_018342105.1. NCBI lineage: Eukaryota > Metazoa > Arthropoda > Insecta > Coleoptera > Chrysomelidae > Gonioctena > Gonioctena quinquepunctata. The sequence goes on along the minus strand of JAFIRS010000021.1, from coordinate 847,883 downwards.
TCCAAATTCCCAGACAATTTACTAATTGATGTTCTTGGAGTTTCAACTACATTCTGTATAACTTCAAACTCTGTTTCCTCGGCTACTACCCACTGAATAAGTTTTCCACGGACCCAGTATTTTTGAACTTGAAAACAATTCTTCCAACAGTTACATGTGAAATAATGTTATTGGTATGCCTCTCGTTGAAAATCGCTCTCTATAGATTTTGTAATTTTCTCCCACAATCAAAACAATTTCGATCTTTTCTTGCTGACTTAACTTCGACATAATCAACCAAAAACTTGCTGGTATTATCAACGTTACTATGTATAAATATGGAGTTCTTACTTAGACTTTTGTTGCAATAAGTTTACGTATTTTCTGTCAAATGAAATCCATGGCTATCTTGTGGAATATGAGTGAAATTTTGATGCAATACTTAAACACAAAATTTTTGGTTTTTTTTTTTAAAAAAGGAATTTTACTTGCTCTTTTATTTGTTAAAAATAAGTGGGATTTTTGTTTAAAAAAAAGAAATTTTGGAAAGTGAATTTTGTGACATAATTGAGGAATATGTTCACGGACACCGATGTAGATCACTGAATGAACCTGATTTCATTTCAGTATGGTTTATTTCCGATGTTTGGATGTTGTGGAGACGATTTTGAGATTTTTTTCCTTTTCATGTTTATATATGCCAAACAAATTGTGAAAATATTCAGAATGAAATAGTGAGTCAAATTTAAGAGACTTATAATTTACATGTTTATGTGCGAAGTGAAACGCTCATCCACGATTATCATTGGAACTTGATTATAATATAATATAACACCATGTTTTTGGATTGTCATGTCATCACAATTGTCGTGGAATTCTGATATAACTTTAGATACGAACCGATGTAACAGCAAGGGTTCTGACAAAATCCGATTTTTTAAATATAGTGCCCTCTGGTGAGGAGAAAATGAGAAAGTTCTGTCATTATCATTGAAATGCAAATGTTTCAGTATAGTCAAGCTATTCATAAGAAAAAAATTTGATATTTTTAAATAGATGAGAAAATATTCAAAAAACTAGCTATTTCCAATTTTCTTGAATTATCTCTAGAAACTTCGTTTATGTGCATAAAATTCTAAGTAACTTTTTCAAATAACTTTTTTTGATATCTTGCCATCTTACCCCACTTTTCGCCTTTTCATAGCAATTTTTTTCAATTTGCCGCCATACTAGCGATCACGTGACATGTGTCAAAATCGATTTTTAGGTAATCGGACATGCACAAACTTTTTCCCAGAATATTTTTTCCAATACTCCAATGATAAACTTTTTTCCCATACATACTTTTTGGACACTGTATATATATATATATATATATATATATATATATATATATATATACAGGGTGAGTCAGAATAACACCGACAAACTCCGACCACAGATTCCTCACCTCATTTCAAGGTGAAAAGTTGCTATCTGAAATACATCGCCTCTGAGATACAGGGTGTCGAAAGTACGAAAAAAATTTATATTTAAATTGTTTTCTCCAAAATTCCTGAAGGAAAAAATTTGAAACTTGGTACACTAATCAAGGTTTATCAACGTGCTAATTTCAAGTTATAATTTTTTATTTTCGTAAACCAGTGGCGTAGTTACGATGGTATGTGGTCATATGTCCCTTCTTTTTTATTTTCTTGGGACAAGTGAATGGCAAATGAGCGTTTGACATCAGTTCGACTCATCGATACTCAACCTAAAAGTCATAACATTCCATGTGCCCAAAAGTGGAGGTTTCTGAGATCATTGAGAAATACTGAAGTAGAGACATAATTTCCTATATATATATATATAATATATATATATATATATATATATATATATATATATATATATATATATACATATATATATATATATATATATATATATTTCCTAATTTCTTGACCACATATGTTTATGTTCTTTATTTTCTTGGAATAAGGGCCTTAGTCAGTCTATGTATTTTTTATTCCATGCGACGTTTCGACATTGTTTATGTCATCTTCAGGTAAACTAATATAATTCAACTATTATTCTTTTATTATTTGAATCAATCATGAAACATGAAACGAAATAATACATATACTACCTGGTACCCGCGACTTTGTCGGCTGAGAATTTGTATTTTTTCTTGTGTTTTTCTTTGAATTGTTCCATTTAGCTTATGCCTATGCTTATGAATACGTGTTACAGTGGGCCATTATTATTTTCAAAAAGAGCAGAACAAATTTTCGATTCATGTCCGGTACACGGGCTCATCTACCAAAGAAACGGCTGCAAAATCTAATAATTTATTAGATAGATCCGCTGCGAATTATGTCTGTCTATAGGCAAGCGAGTCTGACTATTCTTGCCTACTGGTGTCGATTTCTTTTTCGTGAATTTTTCCATGATCGCAAATACCGAATGCCAGTGAAAATTTATAAATGAAAATGATTTTTCGTCAACTAACTAACTAACTAAGATGTGTGGAATTTCAGACGGGCTCATCTACCAAAGAAACGGCTGCAAAATCTAATAATTTATTAGATAGATCCGCTGCGAATTATGTCTGTCTATAGGCAAGCGAGTCTGACTATTCTTGCCTACTGGTGTCGATTTCTTTTTCGTGAATTTTTCCATGATCGCAAATACCGAATGCCAGTGAAAATTTATAAATGAAAATGATTTTTCGTCAACTAACTAACTAACTAAGATGTGTGGAATTTCAGACATGAATTTTCCTGAGGAATAACGATGTGCCATGTTATTCCAAAACTACTGAAAAAATGCCGCAAGACCAGCCTAGGAGGACTGGAGGATCTCGTTTCTTTTTTTCGAAACTAGGGTGGATAACGAGCGTAGTGAATCGCGCCTAACCTGGAAATTTAACTTTAACTCGTTATCCCGAACACAAAACATAGCAAGGTTATAATCGATGCAGGTTTTTGTGGAAAGTATGAACGCGAATTGTTGTTCCAGTTCCAAAGGGAAATTATGTCTTAACAGGGAAGGAATAATTAAACTCAATAAATCTATTATTGACTTAATACCTGACAGATGTTCTTCTTTCAGCCATCTCCATGAAGTAGCTTCTCAGAACTTGTAGAAATCCGCCGATCTGGAGATTCCTAGATGATAAGATGCGAAGAATATCGACGCTATGGATTGGTTTCAATAATTGCGTAATTTTTCGAAACTCTCCATTAAAATGAATGCTTTCTCGAATCAAATCAAATTCTGCATACACTAAACAAAAATTTTCTCACTCAGAGATAGAATAAGGAAGTTTAAAAATTAACTTAAAATGTCCATAACTGCCTTATCACACATCCGATCTGGATGAATGATATATCAAAAGAAAAGTATTCTAATGTTCTTCGACGTAGTGCATATAGAAATAGGATCCGATAACCGGTTTACAGGAAAATTGGAGTATTCACAGAGGGTTTTTCAATATCCTGTATCTCCGCTATGGTAGGTTTTAGAAAAAACTTTCACCAGAAAAAAGTAACGGAAATGACATCTAGCGTGCATTTGCGGATAAAAAAGTTTTCCATTTGGTCAAATCCTGTCCCAAATGAAAGTAAGCTATGTATAGCATGTTTTACATGCCTAAAGCTGCGTAAAAGTTAGAGATGAAGTTTTATCGTATCCAATAGACGATTTTCGTGCCAAGTGCCAGTGCCCTTCCTCCCCTTTGAAAAAGACTAGTGGACGAAATCTGTGTCGTTCAAAGGCTAATGGTAAGATATTGTCAGTCGTAAACTTTTTTTTTACCTGTTTTTTGATATATTTTGAATGTTGCGAAATGTAGGACTTAAAATGTAATCCGACGTCCGTCGAGGCATTAGCCAGGAAAGTAGTTGTTTTTTTATACATACATACATATACACCTATTGTATAGGTATTTGTAGTCAGGCCTCATAAGGAATAAGACGTGATTTTTTTGAAAATATTAACAGGATGATGTTCATAAAATCGGATGTGGAATCATCTGCGACTGATCTTCCATCGTTCAAGATAACCTTTTGTGGGGTATTCATGTTGAAAACGGAAACATTCTCAATTGAATAGAAATATTTTTCTGTGAATTGAAAAATCCACGATAAAAACTTTTTAACAAAAAATTAAACCGACGAAAAAATCAACTGAAAAGCAAAAAATAAAATAAACCTTCTTAGTCTAAATGATAATTGAGCTCCTAAACTAATGTAAGTAACTGATTTTGAGTCGGCGCCAAACAAACAATTATCGAAGATCATTATCTATGAAAGAAGTCATCAAAACGCAGCCGTGCATCTCGCTGCCATCATTTTACGCTTCACCTAATTCAATTGCTAGTTTGTTTGGCGCCGACTCAAAATCAGTTACTTACATTAGTTTAGGAGCTCAATTATCATTTAGAATAAGAATATTTATTTTATTTTTTGCTTTTCAGTAAATTTTTTCGTCGGTTTAATTTTTTGTTAAAAAGTTTTAATTTTTTACTTTTCAGTTCCGTATTTCGTCGGTTTAAGTTTTTGTTAAAAAGTTTTTATTTTTCAATTTTTTGTGGCTAAAATGTACCAATCACTACCTACTTGTTTTTTGATTACTTCCAAAATACTTACTTACCCACCTTACTTCAACTATTAGCAGTTAACTAATATGATTATCTACTTTTACTATTTGTTGTAATATAAATTATTTTCGTTGTTCTGATTAGTTTTTTCCATTACTTTGTATATCATTCCATCCTCTCATAAAATATACTGATTTTGACGGAACAAGAATAATGTCAGTAGCGATCTGTCATTGTCAACTACGTATGTGTGTGCCAATGTTCACTAGTGAAAAATCAATTATCCCCTATTTTTCTACCCGTAAGGGTGGCCAATTCCTTTCGAAATCCAAATATAAGGTATACCCTATCTATTAAAAAAAGAATCATCCAAATCGAAGAACCCAGTACAAAGTTATGCCTGATAGAATCGGTTAACGGACCAGAATTCAGAGGGTGAGTGATCAATATCCTTCATTTCGCTACCCTTAGGGTGGATTTCATCTTTTAAATTCAAATGGGACCAAATTCGAAGTACACCCTATCAACTGAAAAAAGAATTATCGGAATCGAAGGCCTCAGTAAAAAGTTAGGCGTGATCATACATAAAAAAATATGATGGAAAAACATAAAATATACGGGTCGAATAGAAAACCTCCTCCTTTTTGGTTTCGTCGGTTAAAAATGAAGTTACTTTTTGTGAATGTCTAACAGAAAACTACTTTCCCGGCTAAAGCCTTGCTTGATATTGAACTACATCTGATAGATATTCTGAAAGGACCCTAACTCAAAAGAAAAAATCTTAAATTGAAAATTTGCATTTTTATTCAGATAGTTATTTGATTTTCTATTCCAGCCTTAGTTAAGAACTCATATAGATGAATGAGGCAAAGAAGAATGTTTTCCAAAAAAGAGTACTCACCAGAAATCATTTGTAACATTGACGCAAGAGAGGCATCGCAGATTTATAACTTGAGACTCAGGATGTCATGTCCGAATTGGTAATGTTTTAGTTGCAGTAGTTGAGTTAAGATGGCGTCAGATTATGGTGTTTTCCATTCTGTTAATGCAATCCCAACGAATGCTAAGAAATGGATGGATTTTAATTGTTTCAAACAGGTTCGCAGACATTAGTCATTTGTCTACTTGACCTACCCTGTACTGATGAGGGACAAATACCCCGAAACCGATCTACAGGTGGTCAACCTGGGTGAGGTGGTTGATATTTATCCATTTCGCAACAAACATTTGCAAAGTACCTTGTAGGACTTTGTACGTTTATCCATCGGATGTCGTTCAACGTCTGTCGAGGCTTTAGCCAGGGAAGTAGTTGTTTTTTCGATGGATATTCGACCAAAATACACCTATTGAATAGGTTTCTGTAGTCTTAAGGAATAATACATTTTTCAATGAAATGTGTTCATACAAAAAATGTAGGAAATTTAGTCTTCTTCAAATATGTATCGAACATTTTTGTCGTAGGATCAACCGTTCAATCATTTCTAAAAAAAAATGGTGTACCTTCAATCCAATATAGCGGACAGCGACGACCCCTCCCTCCCCCCCTTCCCCTAAGGTCATTTCTATCCCTCCTTCTGAAGAGCAAAAACCGCTACATACAGCAGGGCAGGGCTTCTTTGAATCTATTGGTGTTTCAAATGGTATGAATTTTACTTCCCTTGCTAATTTTCACGCGCTTAATTCGAATCGAAAATTCTTTGAGGAGGCGGCTTTTTATTTGGGTGCAAAGAATGAATATTAACTTACCCCAGGATAAGTTTTTGCATCAAATGAAAAAATAAGATATTTCTGGAAATTTCTAAGTGCGAAGTCGCGGGCTCTTGAAACACTATACCTTTTGTTTCTGCCCAGAAATGTTTACGATGCCCGATACCAAAATATTCATTTTCTTCTGGGATCTGCAAGACATCAATATGTATTTTTGCTGCATACATTTTTCATTACGTCATCTGTGTACCAAATTTCCCAGAGAGATAATTACGAAACATTTATCGAACTCTTTACAATTTTGAATTGGAAATGGGCCAGAGTGGAAGAAATAAAACATTTTTGAAACTAAAACTTTGCTATACTATAAAATTATACAGACATATTGGGTATAAAAAATGAATATTTTACAGGTTATATATAACAACAAATTAACAGTATTAACAATGACCTACTTCGGATCACATTCAACAATATATTCAGAAAAATAAATATAACTAACACTAGCCTTAGGTATTATACAGGGTGGTCCACTAAAACTCATTACTCAGCTCATCACTTCGCTTTTAGTGGAATTATAAATGAACCACTCAGTATATGAGAGCAATATAAACAAATTGCCAATCTCAAAGTCGAATAATTTACATATTATGTTAATATCTTTTCTAGTTTATATTCACGCCTGATTTCCTTTCTGAAACTAATATTTCTTTATAGTATTTTCAAAACAGATATAATTTCCTGGACGATATTATGAATATAAATGACGCAATCAAAAAAATGCAGTTCAAGCTCAATAACTCTTTTGTGTTGGAATGTTCCACATATTCAAGAAAAGCCTTCATGGCACCTTGGGGATAGAACTTTCATTAATTTCGCCCGACTGCAGGAAACCCCTCATTTCACGCGGATCTTGAAACTTTCATACACAGTACGAGAAAGGTGTGCTTCACGCACTAGGGCTAACACCTTCATTTTGAGCGACATCACCAGCAACAAGATAATAATTCGAACCAGTACGAAAAACCTACACCTGTATGCTCTGCTCATTTTTCAAATACCCACGATGTGAACAAATGGGATTACGTATAACTTCAACCTCGCGTTTGCTATTGGTCGATCGACCATAAAATCTCGAAGGTTTGTTTACATCGTAAGTATTTACAGAATGGATAGATCAGATGGTCCCTCTTTTTCAGTTAGCCTTTGAGTGGAAATATGAGAATATTCTGAAAAGTATATGAAAATACACTGTTCCCGCCTCAGAGTACCCGAAGCAGAAAATACGCAATAACTGCCCCACCGTCATAACACCTTAATCCAGACCGATAGAGTTTGGAAAAGAAAATGATAGCTACGGAAATATCATCCCTTGAAAGTCAAAAACAATTTGGAGCACGGGTTGAACAATCTATCAGTTTTTGTTGTAGGAATCCGGACATTCCTTAACTTTGAACGCCTTTTGCAAAACAAAAATCATGTCGTTATCACACTAAGTGCTTCTCTAGTTGATAAAATAATCCGAACTCTAACACTATTTCAACAGGATATTCCGCCATTTTTGTGTGTTCTAGATCCAATCCGTTTTCCCTGCGATACGCCAATGTGATCACATACATTAAATGCGCATGATCTATAAGCTCAACTGCTATTTCGTGAATAGGTGAAGTTTTTATACGAGACAAGCGGATTCAGGTTATGCCGGTGTCAAAATTGATTCACAGGCTTATTCAACAAATGCGTGGAAGAGCCACAAAAAGTTTCATTTTAAATCGGAGCATTTTCGGAATTGCCTTAGATTTTAGAATTATCACACCGACTGACTTGTATATATTCATTTGAATTCACTGTTCATTGGGTTTATAAAAAATATTTGACCATTTTAGGGATATTCGAATTTAGATTTCGGAATTCAGAAGAACTGTGGAAAAAGAAAACGAAGGGCAACTTCATAACTCTCATTGCGGCCTATCTTTCCGAAAGGAAAATCGTTCTTGAGGCCTAAAGTAAATCCGAAATTATAGGTTTTGCAGATGATGTTTTGGTAATGATCGCTCTGACCCAAGAAATATTTGCGGAAAGCAAATACGGCGCCATGGAAGGTAGCAAATCAGGAAAAACGGAAGCAGTCTTACTGACAACAGAAGAGAAGATAATACAAATCCAATTAAACGTTTTGAGAACATAAGCTCCACCAAAGCCATTAAATACCTCAATACTTGATTAGACACGGAAAAGTGACAGAAATAGTTATTTATATAACAAGAATATAAAGCGACTAGCGACTCTTTTTTGAACGCGCGAGAAGTTTTCATAACGAGCCATAGGCGAGTGCAAAAAAGAGGCTTTATATTCGAGTTGTATACATGATTTTTTCCAATACTTTTGTTTTTTAATATAAAAATAAAAATACCCTTTATTATTAACGTTTTGAAAGCAAACATCCAATTTTTGTTGTTTTGGCATTAAGCAAAATTATTTATATTAATCTTGTAAAACATTAGTATGGATGGAATATGATTTTAATATGTTTAATAAAAAACGATTGAAATGAGAATGATGGGTATTGTGTATTACCCGTATTTAAACAACGTAAGTGCGTTAAAAAATAGCTTACTTTTGACATTTAAAAGTCATCAAAAATGACACATTTTTGACGTAAGTATTGGAAAAAGTCTATTACAGTATTATAGGCCAATCAATAGAGATTTTCTGCTCTATTGATTCTGTGACACAAATACTACCAGGAAACCGACTGTGCCATCATACGAAAAACGGTCCGTAGTTATATCCTGTTATGTTTCCTACTCCCAACTGTCATTGGTGAATTTGTTATACACATTTAGCATTTTTTATGGTTTTTGACTTGTAACTTGAAAATTAATAAAGCAATCGCGATACTCTCATGGACGAATTGTAGAGAATCTAAATGCAAAGAAAATAAGTTCCAACACAGATTATTAGTAACGGAGAAAAACCGGAAAACCGGAAAAAATCAGCTTTTTTTTAAAAATCATAGCTTCGCCACTTTATAAGTTGTAGTGTAAACTTTCCACGACATAGTAGTGATTAATATGTACTTTATGTGGGAAAAACTCAGGCGCTGCCGGATCATTAGTTTTGGCATAATTGCAATCTGAATTTTTTCAGCAGACCTGGATGCGTCATAGTAGGAAGTCCGATTCCAATTTTTCAAAAAGATTTCGAGAGTAGAAGTATAGTACTACAAAATGTATATTCTCATTTTGCGTTAAAATGCTGCAAAACAGGTGAAAAATACTTGCAAACATGATGGAAAATGCGCGAGTGCGTGAAAGCGGCTGAGTAGTGGGGGTAGAGCAGCAGACGCGGGGAATCGTATGTATAGCAATATACATACGTTATGAATCTGCTGCTCTACCCCAACTCCTGAGCCGCTTTCATGCACGGTTTTCGGACATGTTTGCAAGTATTTCTCACCTATTTCGCAGCATTTTAACGCAAAATGAGAGTAGGTAGTCATTTTGTAGTACTATACCTCAACTCTCAAAATCATTCAGAAAAACTGAAATCGGACCACCTATGACGCATCTAGGTCTGCTGCAATAAAGCGCATTAAAAAAATCAAATTGCAATTATGCCAAAACTAATAATCCAACAGTAATCGAGATTGCTTCATTAGTTTTCAAGTTACAAGTCAAAAACGATAAAAAAATTAAAAAAAAAACTTTTAAATGTTTATAACAAATTTAGCAATGGCCGTTTGGAGTGGGAATCATAACAGGATACGGTGGCACAATCGGTTTCTGTAGTATTTTTATCACGAAAAAATCTCGATTGATTGGTCTATTAACAAACATCATGCCGAAAAGAAAGTGCACCCAAGCTTCTGAACTATTGATAAAGTTCACCACAGTCGAAAAACTGATATGCATCTATGTCTGCAGTTGGTATCGAACCATATCAGCAGGGGCCATAGCAGGAATACCAGCAATAAAGCTAGAAGCTACATGGGGAGACAGATCAAAGAGGCAAAAAGCAAACACGATAGCCTTATGACCAGAAAAGTGGTAAACATGCGTCTGATTTCCCCATGGGAATCAGACTACCACCTATCCTAAGCACTCTCGGCTATTTCCATGAAGGACAAGATGTTGAGAGCACACACTTTTCGCATGCAAGAGATAAGGAATGAATAATTAGGGCAACAGGATGGGAGTCTGGCGAACTTTGGAAAATATAGAAAAATGCTTAAAGAGTTATTAGATTCATAGTGGAAACGAAAGAGAAAGAAGGAAAACTGACGCGATCCCGGTGTGAAGAGCAGGACAAACTTTGCTTTATGCAAGATTTCCCCTTCCACAAAAAAAGTCAAAATTCAGAGATCCAAGTTTGAATTCCGATATAGTCCGAAATAAAAATTAAATTTGTGTCCCTTCAGTCGATAGTAGGTCGTCCCTGGATATTAACGAATTAGGACCACAAATTACTTCACAATAGGCGAGATCATTAACTCAGAAATTTGCTTCACATGTGCTTGAAGTTGAAATATAGTGATAAAATATTATATATGCATAGTTTTTCCTAGAATATATTGTGTAATGTTCGAATAAACGCTGCTCTAAAACCCTCAAATTCAGTGAGACATTCAAACACAGCGTTATTGCCGCTTCTTTTGACGTCCATCGATTTGGCATTTTCCTGAGTTGCCAGTTTCACTATTTTGCGGAACTTCTGAAGAAACGTTATTCTCTTTCATCCCATGAATAAATCAGAATTTATTCTTGAATAATATGTGTGTATACCGAGTGCTATGTCATTATTTTTTCGCACTGTTCTCATTTCAAATAACTATTATGAATAACGCTGCTCACATTATGAAGAAATATTATGAATAACGCTGGGCAATTCTGTAATTAGAGAGTTATTGCAACTTAGAAATAAGCGCTGCCTTTATTGAATGATCCGCTATTATAGTATCCTCCAACGCGATTTCGAAAGGATGTTATTGCAACAAACTTCTTTCAAGATGTTTATGCTCCAGCTTCATTTTGAGAAGTACGTCAAATTATGTGACTTCACGTAATAAAATTATATCGTCTTCGAATGTGAATCTCAATTTATTTTTCCCTTTTTCTTCAGTCATTGTTCCACCAGAAAAATAAACTTATAAAAATAATCACACTATTGTTCGTTAGTTGGACGCATAAGTGACACTTGGACGAATTAATTCTTCACAATATTGTTGGGGTAGAAAATATACCACCACCAAATGAACCTGCTTTATATGATTTTCAAAATATATAGACGAGCAGTGCTTAACAAACTTTAGATGTTCAACTGGCGACAGATATATGACTGAAAAAAAAAACAAATCTGTCAAAATAGAGAAAGAAATCTGTCAAGAACTTAATAAAATGTTTTTGGCATTCATTTGAATAAAGCAAGGGATGCCTGTATTTTAGATTGAGGATATCCTCAAAGTCGGACACAATGCGCATGCGTATATGTCAAAATAAAAGAAACTTAATTAAAAGAACTATAGAACGGACGTTGCAATAACTCTCTAATATCTTGGATTTGAACTTGTTACGACAGATCTTGGCGCGGTTTTCGCAGTGTTCAAACAGGAGCATTTATTTGTTTTTTTAAACAACTTCGAAAAAAAAATTGAAAACAAAATCCAACCACTTTTCTCATCGTTCTGGACATTGTGGTATTTTTTCCAGATAATAGTGATCTCGCCTATTGTCAAAGCCTGAACTTTTTCTTTCTACAGTCTTTTATAAATGGTCTTGAATTTATTTGAAGAAAGTATTTTTTTAACAGTTTAGAACACAAGAGAGACATTTTAGCCCCAGTGCGAGAAATATGCACTGTGCACGCTAAAAGAGGGCGCTCTCCACATTTCAGTTCTCGTTCAAATTCGACTGATACCGCGGGCTCCTCGACGTCACCCTGGACTCGAGCGGCATGTCGTAGCAGATGCAGACGCAGCACGAGGGGAATTTGAACCAGTCCGAGAAAATGCCCCTGCACTCGTTGCTTGGATCGTAAGCCAGTAGTCTGTGGAGCCGGTACTGCTGTTCACACCTGCAGCCGTCCCTGCAGTACATTTGTTTGTGTTCGTGGGTGCACTTCTCCCAATGCACGTACTGCTCGAAGGGGTACATGTTGAGCAGCGCCAGGACTTCGCCGCGGGTGTTGTTCGCCCAGAAGGGGGCGACGACTTCTTCCCTGACTGGACAGGCGTTCCTGGAAGAGGAAGGAATTGTGAAATTCAGTTGGACTGATATGTATCTGCGAACGTATGCAGGGTGAGTCAGAAGTACTTTGACAAACTTCAGGAGGTGATTCCTCACAATATTCTAATATGAATTGTCCATATAAATATATGTTTGGAGACGCTTCGTTTCCAAGATACAGGGTGTTAAAGTTTTATTTTTATTTAAATAACTTGGTAAATAAATTGGTATTGATAGGTTTTTTGAGGTGTCGAATTCGAACCTGATGTTATTATTGCTCTTACTCGTAGGGGGCGCCATCTACACGTCTCTTTCTTTTTTGAAGATACATAACTTTTTTGAGCGTACTTCTAGCACATTTTACAGTAAAAAATCAATTCTTCTATCATATCTACGTAAAAAAGCTACCCTTGTTACAAGTCGCTATAAGCAACCGTTTTCTAGATATTTGGACTTGAAAATTTAAAGTAGATTACTTGAAAATCGATGCGTGTTGAAGTTATTCCATTATTTTGTATTTTCACAAGAATGCTTAGGAAATGAATTTGACGTTAAGTAAGTAGTTTTGGTTTTTTGTAGGGGGCGCCATCTATTCTATTTATTTTTACTTGTTTAAAATAGTTATTTTTGTATCAAGGGTGCAAAATCTGTATTTGTTCCAATAAAATTTCCAAGAAATATCAACATTTTATTTCAAGAAATTTTGAATATGTAGAATAAAATAATGGAAATTAAATTGTATTCAAATAAATTGTTCAAAGTGTCCACATTCAGCAAAGATACAGGCATTCAGTCTTCTAGTCATTGAATCTCGTACCCGCTCAAAAATTAATGATGTGTTTCTTATTGTTTCACAGACGTCTACTATTCCGGTTTCTCAGATCTTCCTCGTTCGCTACTGTAGTTTCATAAACTAGTGACTTCAAATGTCATGAAAAAAAATCTAGCGGGTTTAGATCTGGGGACCTTGGTGCCCACGCCTGGTTAGGTTCTTCTACACCCCTACCGATCCATCGATTTGGATAGACAGTGTTAAGGAATTCCCTGGCTACAACGCTGAAATCATGCATAAGCGGGTACGAATTTCTAATGGTACATTCTGAAGTAGTCCCGGTAAATTAATTTTCTGAAAAGTCTCTGTATGTTGCGCCATTCAGTCGGAACGGAAGAAAGAAAGAGCCTTTCAGGTAATTATCAATTATTGCCGCCCATACATTTACAGAAAATTGATACTGATAATGTCTTTCACTAACTGCGTGCGGATTTTTCAGAGCCCAAACATGGTTGTCATGAAAGTTTGTGATAGAATTTCGGGAGAAGTTCGCCTCGTCCGTGAAGAGTTCATATCTTAAAAATTGAGGATTTCCAGCCAATTTCCTCAAAAACCACTGACACATAGTAATGCGTTGGGGAAAGTCTCGTGGCAAAAGAGCTTGTACCCTTTGAATATGGTATGGATAAAATTGGTGATCGTAGGTAATTCTCCAAACTGTGGACTGAGTAGAATTGAGAGCTTCAGCAATTATTCTTGTACTTGTTTCTGGATTCTCCTCGAAGGCGTTCAAAACAGCTTCTTCCAATTCTGGTGTTCGTGGTCGTGGTCTTCCAATAATATCAGCTGCCCTCTTAAAGCTACCTGTTTCTGCCAAACGACGGTGGAGACTGGTAAATGTTGGAGCTGAAGGCAGTACTCGATCAGGAAATCGCTCCTGGTAAATACGTCTTGCTTCGCGCGCATTGCCATCCGCAAGGCCATAAACGAAATGCATATCGGCTAAATGAGCATTATTGTTTAAATAATCCATTTTTTCAAAATTAGTGTTTTAAAACTTACAGAAACTTCAACAAAACGTTTAACTGTCACATAATATGTAATTACCAAAACTACTTACTTAAACGTCAAATTCATTTCCTAAGCATTCTTGTGAAAAATGCAAAATAATGGTAATAACTTCAACACGCATCAATTATCAAATAATCGACTTGAAATTTTCAAGTCCAAATATCTAGAAAACGGTTGCTTATAGCGACGTGTAACGAGGGTAACTTTTTTACGTAGAGATGATAGAGGAATTGATTTTTTTACTGAAAAATGTGCTAGAAATACGCTTAAAAATGTTATGAATCTTCAAAAAAATAAAATACTTGTAGGTGGCGCCCCCTACGAGTAAGAGCAATAATAACATCAGGTTAGAATTTGACACCTCAAAAAACCTCTCAATACCAATTTTCGTTTAATTAAGGTCAGTATTTCGAAAGTTATTTAAAAAAAACGAAAATAAAAATAAAACTTCAACATTATGTATCTAGGAAACGAAGCGTTTCCGGACATATATTTATTTGGACAATTCATATTAGAATACTCACCCTGTATATCACCAAACATCTAAGAGACTCATTATTATTCATTGTCGATAAGGCTCAACGGGGTCCGACCACAAGCAGAGACGTAATAATATAATAATAATAATTTATTGCAGAAAAAATATACAATTATTAGCATACATATAAATACAGATTGATATTTGCAATATAAAAGACAAACCATTTAGGTACCTGTCTATGGTATTTATACAATTAAAATTACAAAATAAATACAAGATTATGCATAAGTGGACTTATAGTTATAATTTCTAGATAGCCAATAGAATATTGAATTTCACTTAAGAGTACGTTTAGTTGAATAGAGAAGGAAATAATAATGAAATATTTGCAACACAAAAATACCATTCAGGCACTTTAAAGGACTTTTTTTCTTATTGCAGAATTTGTGCATACTATACAGACTTTACATTTGAGTACAGATAAATTGAGGCCATCACATTTATTTAGAGCCATATGGATGGAAAAAAGGCATATTGAAAGCTTAAAATAATCAGGAATTATAAAACAATCAATATATCAATATTCTAAGCAGGATCAATGATTTCATGAAAAAATGTTCGATTCTGTAGTTCTATCCATTTCTTTTTTTTTTATGAACATGTGTTTGAGGTTTTCTGATTTGATGTTTTCGGGAATTTGATTGAATATCCTTGGAGCTAGGTAAGCTTTATTCACTCTGGGCAATATGGCGTGTGATGCAATGCTGGATCTTGTTTGATATAAATGTTCGGATTTTTTTTTTAACTCGATATAATGGAATTTTCACAAGATATGTTTTTATTTCTTGTTTTTTTCATGAGCAGGTGGACTGTTGCAACACACTTACACTTTTAATGCCAATGTTTCGGCGAATATTTCTCGCCTTCTTCAGGGCAGCAAGTTAAAAAAAGGGGGATGTTGCAGTGCTGTGTGGCATGACAGAAACCTTACGTTGAATATACCTAATACATACACAACAAATAACACAAAAGATATATACCAGAAAACACTTCAGATGTAACGATTCTCATTAAGTACACTTATGAGGATTTACCCGATGATAAACAATATGTAGTGCTACGTTTGTGAAGTATTCCGAACTATGTTACCTTATCATTCAATCAAGAACTATTTCTGATTGATTTCAATATTTTTTATAATCATAAGAAGCCTTTTAAATTTATATCAAAAAAAATATTTTACCATTTGAAGGTACTTCCAAATGCCTGCCGGTACTTCAAGTACCACCTCTATTTTTTTTAGAAAAAATGTCTCAAAACATCTAAAATAATTTTAAAATACTCATTTCATCATTTCAATAGACTTGGTCACAAAAAAATTGGAATACTTATATTTTTGATTAGTCAGGCAAAAAAGGGTTAACATTCACTATAGAAAAAGCAGAAAACAATTGCATTCCCTTTTTGGACATATTATTAATCAGAGAGGGGAATAATATTATCAGTGATTTATATAAAAAACCATGCAGTTCAGATAGGTACCTTAATTTTGACTCAACCCGTCCCCTTCATCAGAAGATCAATATTATCAAGACAAAATTTCTAAACTCAGTCATACAAAATTAAAAAAAAAATTCTAAAGAGTCTCAATCAAACACTACTCCTAAATGGTTACAATATGTCTCTGGTGAACGGCATTTTGAGCCAAAAACCTCGAACTCGTGCCATTACAAACAATGCGAGTTCCATTCCCGATACAACATCTTGCCGGTTTAACAAAATTCCCAATATAGTAGGTCTCTCATATAGACTAACAAATAGCTTGACCACTAATACCTCGAAAATAGCCCTATACAACACAAAAACACAGTAAAATTATGTATGTTCAAAATTGAAAGATAAAACCTACCCGATGGACAATATCAACATAGTTTATAATATACCTCGTATGCATTGGACTTGACATACATAGGGCAAACAAAACAATATTTAAAACAAAGGTTGAAACAACACCAAAATGACTGTGCTGAGATCAATAGAAATTAAAATAACAAAACTGCACTGAGCTCGCATCATTTTGATTCAGGTCCCAACTTCACATCTATAACCATTTTAGATAGAGAGGATTTGTTACAAAAAAGATTGTTGCTGGAAATGGCTCACATAGTAAGCAATAAAGAAGTGTTAATTTGAAAACAGATTGCAACAATCTAAACAACATTTACAGGAATATTCTGCTCAACCATAAAACAACCTTTAGATAGCGTAGACCCGTCCTCATCAGCCCAAGATAAAAACCAGACAGTTCAAGATAAGTTGGTACCACAAAAACACGAATTCATCCGAGCTATTTTATTTCAATGTACTTTATGCCGTTCTGTTGAATCGTATTTTATTGTTCCAAAGCGATTGAAATGTTGTACATATACCCAAACAATGACACCTTTTGTGAAAATTCATGTAAATATCACTAACATATACAGTGTCACACATAAAGTTCGCAACATATGGAAGTTTTTTTTATTAATAGATATAATGAAAATTTGACTTCGCAGTTAGTTTGTACTTGAAAAATGAGTAGAAAACAGCCTCTTTCCTTTTGTCATGTGCTACTCTAAACCTATCAAATTTGAAATTTTTTTCGAAAATCCTCAAAAAATCAGGTTTTTTTGGAAATTTAGAAAATGCCAAAAAAAAAGTAGTTCAGTTTCCAATTTTTTACCTTTGCTCCAAATTTGGACTCTCTACTGTCACTTCGACTCTTTTCCAATTGGAATCTTTCGCTCTACCAATTCGAACGAAACACGATTCAAATTTCATAATTTTGATGAATACGAGACTTCAATGTCATAAATGCCTAGAAAATAGCCACATTGGCCTGTTACCAGAAAAAAAAATGCACCTCCAGAAATTCGTCTTTGTTGTTGCAAAGTTCATCTAGTTTTTTCATTTCATTGTGAAACTGATTCGGATTTTCAATGTATGGACGTTAATATGTCAGTAATCGAATAAACGAATTTCTCTTCATTCTTATTACACTTGTATTTCTTTTGTTAACAGATTTGTATCCCGTTAGCTGCAGATGAGTTCGAAATATTTTGATGTAGTTTACACCCAGCAGTGTGACTGTTGGATGTAAACTGTTTGATGTAATTTTCGAGCAAATAATAATTTTTCGCAACGTTTTTTGAATAAATTTCATTTCACCATTAGATGTGTAAAAAACTTTAAACCAAAATAACTATAACCAAATTCACAACAAAACATCCTAACATTCATTGATTTATCTCAATAATCTTATAAAGAACCCGAATTTATCATTCAGTATATTCTATATAAATAATAGTCCTTTCATTCACAGACTTTGTGGCATTTTTAATAAATAGGGGATTTATGTTAGCACAACACTCCCGAATGGTATTCTCTAAATGTTCTTTGTTTGCAAATGGTCTGTGCTTATACACTTTTTTGTTTCAGATAACCTCATAGAAAAAACTCCATTGGAGATAAGTCCGGTGATCTTGGTGGCCAATAATCTTCCCAATCTCGTCCTATCACTTTGCCCCTAAACATCTGACTGAGACACTGTTTCACTTCTACCGTTTGGTGGATCGGTGCCTCGTCAAGCTGATACCACAAATTTCGTCTAACACTTAGAGGCAGATTATCCAAAACTTCAGACAACTGATTCATAATGAAATTTCTGTACATATCTGTGTAAAAATTTTCTCTAAAAAAATATGGTCCAATTATTTGGTCATGTAATAAACCACACCACACATTTGTCTTGAATGAATATTGGTCACGGCATTCTATTACAAAATTTGGATTATTGTTGGACCACCAGCGACAATTTTGGGAACTAACTGTTCCGTTCGACGTGAAAGTTGCCTCATCTGTCCATAAAATCCTGTAGGGAAATGGGATATCATTTTCTCTCTCACCTTGGAACCAAAATAAAAATCCTACTCGAATATCGAAATATCTTTCTTTAAGAGTGTGTATGAACTTTGGCTTATAGGGATGGAAATTATTTTTGTGCAAAATTCTTCTCACAGTTTCTCTGCCAACCCCTGTATTTTCACTAATACTCCTAATATTAGTTTTTCCGTTTTCAACAACGCTCAAACAAACATTGAGTTGTTCTTAATTATACCTTATTGGATTATGTGGTTTCTTGAAACGATTATCCACTGAGCCAGTTATTTTGAATGTTTTCAATATCCTTCCCATGGTACTAAAGTGAATATTTCTTCCTGGATGCCGGTGATTGAAAATACAAGCAACATCTCGATATGGCACATTCTCACCACATAAAAGAACGATTTCCACTTTGTCTTGTGTGGATAACATTGTACATAAAACTTATTTGTGAATTATAAATGTAGGAAAATCTGTACACAAAACAACTCGATTTATTAAACGCAATAATTTGACATTAACCAAAACAAAAAAATTGTTTTGAAAGCCTACTAAGGGAAAATTTTATTTCGATTCAATCAATTGTACTATTTTCTTACCGAGATGTTGCATTAGTCTTGTATTGTTCAAAATCACGAAATTGTATAGCATGTTTAGTACAAATCGCTAGAACGAAAGTCTTTTGAATAGTTATGAAACTGTAGTTTACAGAAAAGTATGATGTTTCGGGTTTGTTTGTAACTGAATTATTGGCTAGAAAAATAATCAAACTGGATAAAAATCTATTAAAAAAAGAAATACGAGTGTAATAATACTTTGAAAATCCGAATCAGTTTCACAATGAAATGAAAAACCTAGATGAACTTTGCAATAACAAAGACGAATTTCTGGAGGTGCATTAATTTTTTTTTCTGGTAACAGGCCAATGTGGTTATTTTCTGGGCAAGATATGACATTGAAGTCTCGTATTCATCAAAATTATGGAATTTCAATCATGTTTCGTTCGAATCGGTAGAGCGAAAGATTCGAAAAATTAAATAAAATTAAAAATAGTCGAAGTGACAGTAGAGAGTCCAAATTTGGAGCAAAGCTATAAAATTGGAAACTGAGCAACTTTTTTCTTTGGAATTTTTCGAAATTTCCAAAAAAACCTGATTTTTTGAGGATTTTCGAAAAAACTGTCAAATTTGACAGGTTTAGAGTAGCACATGACAAAAGGAAAGAAGCTGTTTTTTACTCATTTTCAAGCACAAACTAACTGCGAAGTCAAATTTTCATTATATCTATTAATAAAAAAGACTTCCATATGTTGCGAACTTTATGTGTGACACTGTATATAGTCACCGATACTCAAATTACATTCAAGGTGAGTATACTTAATGATAATCGTTACAATTGAAGTGTTTTCTGGTATATGTCTTTTGTGTTATTTGTTGAGTATGTATAATATTTAACGTATGGTTTCTGTCATGTCACATAGTACTGCAACATCCCCCTTTTTTTAACAGAAATTACATTATATTGTTTCATTACAAGAAGAAATAAGATTGTATCAAAGTATAACCTAATTTTTATTTGTTTACATGTGTACAAAAAGTTACATTATGAAATTTATAACTTAAAATTAATAGGCAAAAAAATTAGGTATGTAAATTTGATTCTACTCAATATTAGTTAAATTTTAACAATAATAGTTAACGTTAAAGTCCACTTGGAACCACAACTGTCCATCAGTTCTAGCCGATCCAAGGTACATGATGGTGCGTTTTGACAAACTTATCTTCCTATATATTTAAAACTGAAATATGGCATAACAAATTACTCACCAATGGGCAGTGATTCAGGTGGAATATGATTTGAAACAGTAGAACCAAAAGTTGTTACTTTTTGAGCTAAAAATAAATATTTATATTACACTATTCCGCTTGCTTACACTCTAGTGAGTGAACATTGTCTTGGTATAGTTTTGTTACGTAGATAACAGCATTTGTCAATAAACTGAAGGGTGATCCAAGGTACACTATGATCAAGGTACAACAGTCTCCCCTACTGCATGTGAAAGAATCAATGAAGACCATAATAATCTTTGCGGGACATAAAGTAAATTCTACCCACAAATTAATAGCTCAAAATCTAACGCCGTGTAATTTGTTAGAAATAAATTACTTAGTGAACAATTTGATAATATAATAAGAATTCATAACCAACCAACAGCTATTCATTGGGCAAAGATTCTGGGTTTGGTGATGGATGGCAATCTCTGTTTTCCAGAACACATCTTACCATTAATTGAAATTGGGAAATCTTGGCCAGAAAATAAAAAATTTACCTCTAAAAACCGCTGGTCTTTATGCAGATTGTGTTTATGGTCTTGCCATTAGCGCTTACAGAACTCATGTATCAATCACCCAATCAATTTATTCTTAAAAAAAGTGTTCTTTCGCAGTTGACAACATTGTAACATACTAACTCATAAAACACGCCTGATGAGCCACACAAATGAGGCAATGAAGATTGATTAATGGAATACAGACGCAGACGTGTTTGAAATGCCGTTGAAAACAAAAACATAAAATAAGTAATTAAGTTACAAGGATAACACATAAATCAATTTGTAGAAAAAATCCCCAATGGAGTAGTGTGCCTTCTTCACAATATGGTTTTTCAGATCTGTTATAAAGCAGTGCAAGCTGGAGACAGACATGATTTTGTCATAAAGTACGTTTGTACGTTATATCATGATTCGACTCCGAACCTCGGTCAAGGACTGGTGGCGTTCTTAGGTTAGGAGTCAAGTAAATGTGAAATGTGAATGTCTGCCGTTTTTTAATACGTGCATCGCAAAAATATTTTAAAGTTGTGAAGTCAAAGAAAAGTTATACAGTGCTTCTCAAAAGTCCCCTCCCCCCCTCTTATTTTTGGAACGATTATACATAAACAAGTGAAATTTGGAAACTGAATATTAAAGGTTGTAAACTTCCCTACTAGTGATGATAGATGACGAAATCGTCAAAGATGACGTCACAAGACCATTGTGACCAATAATTTTAAATGGAACCCTACGGCAAGCGACTGACGACAGAGTGATACAATAGACCCCAGCTGGTCGCAGTGTCAAGGGAAGCTAAGTGCCAACCCTGTCTCTGGCTCGTCAGCCTTAAACCAACCAACCAACGGCAAGCGACACCTCTTTTAAAAGGTATCGAAAAAATCTATTCATTGATACTAATTTTGTTTGGGTTTATGGCAGTTTTAATGGCTCATTAGTAAACATTAAAATTTAAATTCCATTCAGTATGATATTAATTACAGATTTAAGAATCAGTATCTACTTAAAGAAATTGCTCGAAGTGACCTCCATTTACTTCCTGACAGTGAAATATCCTATTTTTAAACTCCTCGTACTTTTGCAAATGTGTCTGCGGAAATAGCCTCACATTCTGCAACAATACGTTGTTTTAAAACGTAAATATTGTCAGGTTCAGTGGCGTAAGCCTTCGATTTGAGGTACCCCCACAGAAAAAAATCCAAAGGTGTGAGGTCCGGTAATCGAGCTGGCCATTCCGTTGAACCTCGTCGTCCAATCCATCTACCACGATACTCCTCATCCAAATACCGTATTACTGCACCGTAATAGTGTGGAGGAGCACCATCCTGTTGGAATGTTATTTCCAATTTGCCGAATTCATCTGGATTGTTCCAAAATTTCAAGGATTAACGGTTCTATTGCGTTTTGCAACAGCTCCAGATGAACCTCACCAGTTAAATTAGTATTTAAAAAAAGAGGCCCAATGATGTGGTTTCCCAGGATACCTACCCAAACATTCACCTTCTGGGGAAATTGGTTATGTGTTTCACGAAACAGGTGAGGATTTGCGTCACTCCAATACCTCACATTCTGTGTATTTACATTTCCATTTAGATAGAAAGTACTTTCGTCACTAAAACAAATTGTTTTGACATAGTCTGGCTGTTGGTTAATTTTAGTTTCCATATTTTTACAAAATTCTAGTCTTCGGTCTGGGTCGTCGTCTGAGAGTTGATGAACCATTTTTAATTTGTATGGATGAAATTTGTTTTTTTTTCAACACCCTGTGTACTGTACTTCGACTGACTTCACAGGTAGATGCAACGTGAGTTGTTGAAGAAGTAGGATTAACTATTACTTCTGCCAGTATATAAATTTTTTTCTCATCAGAAAATTGTGGTCTGCCAGATCGTTTCGCATCATTAATACTACCCGTTGTTTCAAACTAACGAAGAAGTCCTCGAAACGGGACGATCGGGAAACCTCTCATTAAAAATGCGTTCTGCGGCATGAATATTTTGTCCAGTTTCACCAAGAATTAGGATCGCTGCTACTTTATCACCTAAAGCACGTACCATTTCGCTTCTTGAAGCACTTAAACGTTCGGTTCACAACAGTTTAACAAATTATTAAAATGTACAAAAATATTAAAAGTACCAAAAGCTGCTGAAACAGTTAAACGTTCGATCAATAATACACAAATTATTAAATGTACAAAAACTTGGACAATTACAAAAACGTCGAATTAAGGAGACTAACAAAAACGTCAGCTTATTTGACAACTATCCTGAGGCGGAGCTTGAATTTGGAATTTTAGTATTAACTGATTTAATTCATCACAGCTTCGCGTTTTTTGAAAGCGAGTTGCCAAAACTGCCATAAACACAAACGAAATTAGTATCTTTGAATAGGTTTTTTTGATACCTTTTGAAAGAGGTGTCGCTTGCCGTAGGGTTCCATTTGAAATTATTGGTCACAATGGCCTTGTGACGTCATCTTTGACGATTTCGTCATCTATCATCACTAGTAGGGAAGTTTACAACCTTTAATATTCAGTTTCCAAAGTTCACTTGTTTATGTATAATCGTTCCAAAAATAAGAGGAGGGGAGGGGACTTTTGAGAAGCACTGTATGTATTAAATAGTCCCGACATTTCTCCCAACCAGCTCAATGATTACTATTGTAATATTGCAAGCAAAATAACATCAAATATGACTTCCTCCATAGACCCCATGAGTTATTTGAATACTGAAACCCCCAAAGATTCCTTTTATTTTATTCCATGTTTCAGTGTTCGGTCGATACTTTCCGGTCTCCCTCTTTCCTTTTCCCCAATTCCTCCTTTATTTTCAGGTGCATCTAATAGTAATAATGATGAAGTCTCCTAGAGTAAAACACTCCGGAAGTAAAATACCTCTCCATTCGGATTTCCGGGCGAGAGGTACTCGAGGGGACTCAACATTAAAAATTAATTTTTGCAACATCCGCGGACTCAACAAGAACATCAATGACGTCCACCATCACCTACAGACGGAAAAACCGGATATTCTGGCTCTAACAGAAACACAAGTAAACTCGTCCACCAACAAGGTCCATATGCTTTGTCCTGGTTACGAACTCCATTCTCGATTCAGGTTCAAAGGTGGAGTCTGCCTTTACGCCAAGGCTAACCTTTCATGCCAGCGTGAAGAGAGTTTGGAACCGAAAGACTTTGATGTGATGTGGTTCAAGCTATCTGATACCAAACTGACTAAGTTCCTCTGCTGCCTTTACCTATCACCTAATGAACCTTCATATAACGACCTCTTCGAGTTTTTATCACTCAAACTAGACTACATTCAGGAGAACCATCCAACAGCTGAAACCATAATCATGGGAGACTTCAATGTACATAACGCTGCCTGGCCTTCGCCATCACTCATCTAGAACAACTGGTCGAGCTACCAACCCGCATCCCTGATGTCAACAACCAGTCTGCCAATACACTAGATCTTTTCCTCACCACCAATCCTGACCCGTATAGAATAGAAGTTTGTGCCCCACTTAGAAACTCTGACCACACCCTCATCTCCACAACATGCTCTTTCCATTTACCATCGAGCTGCACAATACCACCCCGTCTCATGTGGCATTACAATTCGGCCGACTGGGAAGGTCTTCGTATGTTTTTCTCAGCGTTTCCATGGAAGAGAGTTTGTTTTTCTTCAGTAGATCCAACACGATGTGCTGAGACAATTTCTGAAATCATCATGTTGGGGATGCAAACTTACATACCGAATACCGAAAGAAGAACATCATCCGATAAGACCTGGTTTAACAGAAACTGCTCTAGAGCTGTGGCTTCCAAACAGGCAGCATACCATCGATGGCTAAAAAATCCGGGCCCTGAGACCAGAGCAGCATATGTCGAGGCTAGAGGCATATGCAAAGAGACAATAGAATGCTCAAAAGATGCCCACAATGCCAAAATAAGATCAAAACTTGCTGAATGTCCTAACGGATCCCGTTCATTTTGGTCTTTCGCCAAAGCTGTGGGAAGAAACTTCACTTCCAGCTCATTTCCTCCTCTAACCAAAGAAAATGGAACACTAGCAACGACTGCCCAGGAAAAAGCCAATATCTTTGCGCACCTATTTGCTGGAAATTCCACTCTGGATTCATCGGAAAACAACCCCCGAACATTACACCTATTGACAGTCACATGCCCGAGATCACCTTTCGCCAACGTATTATCAGAAAGATTTTGCTGGGTCTCAACACCAACAAAGCCTGTGGATCTGACGGAATCCCGCCGATTGTTCTCAAGAAATGTGCTCCCGAACTAACACCTGTTCTTTGCAAGTTGTTCAACCACTCTTACAATTTTGGGGGTATTTCCGTCCAATTGGAAAATTGCAAGAGTACAGCCAGTCCCTAAAAAAGGCAAAAGGCCCTACCTAGCAACTACAGACCTATCGCACTGCTATCTATTTTTCAAAGGTCATGGAAAAAGCCATCAACATCGAGCTCATGAAATATCTGGAAGACTCAGGAATTTTCAACGATAGGCAATATGGCTTCCGCCATCAGAGATCAACTGGTGACCTGCTCGCTTACGTCTCACATATATGGCAGCTATCTATTGAAAAGTATGGGGAAACTTTAGCTGTGGCATTAGATATCTCCAAGCGTTCGGATCGAGTTTGGCACCAGGGACTCCTCGCCAAGCTTCCGTCTTATGGCTTGCCCCTCAGCTGTGTTCTCTGCTTGCTAGTTTCTCTCAAACAGGTCTCTTCATGTAGTGGTCGATGGAGTTTCATCTGACACTCTACTCATAAATGCTGGTGTTCCGCAAGGATCCATTCTCGCACCAACACTATTTCTACTTCACATCAACGACCTGTTGAAAGCAACTTCATGTCCAGTACACAGCTTTGCCGATGATAGTACCCTCCATACCGCTTTCTCTTCCAGGGCCCCTATATCAGCCCGTGAAACCAGAAATGAACGAGGAAGAAATGTTAATAATATAAATATGGACTTAGCAACAATTCTCGAATGGGGATCTAATAACTTGGTAGAATTCAATGCAAACAAAACACAAGCATGTCTTTTCTCTAGAAAAGCCGATCTCACTGTGCCTAACATAACTTTGTCAGGAGTAACCATACCACTGAAGCCATCCATATCGATGCTTGGTATTACTATCAGCGATAACCTTTCCTGGGAAAATCACGTGAGGTCCATTGCCAAAAGTGCATCCCAAAAACTTGGTTTTCTGTTTCGTGCCAAGAGCTATTTCACCCCCAGTCAGCTGCTTATGATCTATAAGACACAGATCCGACCTGTCCTGGAATACTGTTCCCATATTTGGAGTGCGGCACCTAAACATATCCTGAGGCTATTGTATTCTGTCCAAAAAGGGCAATTCTCTGTCGGTGATGCCTCGCTACAATCTCGCTCACTTGTCTGGAACACCGTAGAAAAGTTGGCGATTTGTCTCTATTTTATAGATATTTTCATGGGCGATGCTCTTCTGAAATATCAACAATCGTTCCTGCTTTGGCAGTCTCTTCGAGATTAACCCGTCAAGTTCAGTCATCACACCCCTTCGTGGTCACTTTGGAGACCTGCAGAACATCACTTTCCAAAGACTCGTTTATCCAACGAACAGCGAGGCTTTGGAACTCATTGCCTAGGGAGGTGTTCCCCGAGGCATACAACCTTCAGAAATTCAAGACGAACACCAACTCCTACCTTCCTTCCCTAGGTTCCCACGATGTTCTCTGAACATTACAGGATATCCCTTTTCGTGGGAACCAGAACATAAAAAAAAAAAAAAATGATTTTGATTATTTGGAATAATTTTCATGGCTCTAGATCGAAAAATAAAATGAGAGTTCTGACAAATGAAATATCAACTATGAGGTATTATTGGATTCAAATAATTACGAAGATTTCAAAAAAGTAATAATTTACAGGGTGTCCCATTTGAAAATCGAAAGTTGATGTCATTTCCGAAAAAAACGGAAGTTGTTTTTTTCCAAATATGTTAAAAAGTGCCGTCTAGTGAGCATATTCAATGTTTCAAATTTCAGAAATATAGCTAGAGAAACAAAATAGAAAATGGGGGTGTGCCATGAGTCTGTGTCACACGGTATATTATATAATCTACACCCAGATAGTTTTCACATAACGTGTTCGATATTCAACCCTTCAATCTTTTTTTCGTTTTACCCTGTAGACACACAAAAAATAATGAAAAAAACTTAAACAACTTGTTCTACAGAATAAATAAAAAAATCCAAAAACAACACAGGATGCATTTCATATAATAGGTGTTAGACATTCAACGTTTGTTTGTGGCTCACTCTGCAGAGCCAGCTAAAATGTATATGATCAAAAGTTGCTTTTCTTGATCTCTAGAATGATATACAGTGCGGTCCATAGGTATGGAATAAATTCATTTTTAGCGTTATTATGTATTTGTTTGAGAAAACCTGAAACAAGCCTATTTCTATTGTCAATTTTACAATTTACAGTGTGGAAATATTACCCCCTTCTTGCACCCCTCTGAATTATGAACACCCCCTCAAAAAAATTAAATGAAAAGGGGGGTCGTGTGGCACTTTGTTAGAAAGGGATTTTCATTCTCTGTTCAGCAATATTAAGTTTTTCAAATTTGGTGCAATCATAACTGAGAAAATTTAATTTGAAAATGTAAAGTTTTGAAACTTTACGTAGATTGAAGGAAATAATGTCACATAATGTTTAGGAAGTATTTTTCAATTTATTTAAATGTTCAAAATGACCACCATTCACTTCTTGACAATAAGCAAGTCGATCTTGGAATTCTCGTACAACATTTTGTAGGACTTCTGTTTGTAATGCGGTGGAGCTCCGTCTTGTTGGTATCAAATTGATCTATCTATTGCATTTGGATCATTAACATCAGGAAAAAGTATTTTTAATGTAGTCTGTAGAAAGTTCATAAAAAAATCTAGATAAACCTCACCATTAACTCTGCCTTCAAAAAAATAAGGGCCAATAATTTTGTTGTTAATGATACCAACCCAAACGTTAACTTTTTAAGGATATTGTGTATGAGCCTCACACATCCAATGAAGTTCATAAAAAAATCTAGATAAACCTCACCATCAACTCTGCCTTCAGAAAAATAAGGGCCAATAATTTTGTTGTTAATGATACCAACACAAACGTTAACTTTTTAGGGATATTGTGTGTGAGCCTCACACATCCAATGAGGATTTTCTCTGCTCCAATATCTACAGTTTTGTCTATTAACCGTTCCATTTAAATGAAAAGTAGCTTCATCAGAAAAAACAATTTTGTTTATGAACTGCAAATCTGCTTCCATTCTGTCCATCATCAGTTCACAGAATTGTTGCCTTCTATCAGGATCATCCTCATTTAACTCCTGAACCAACTGAACTTTATAAGGATGGTATTTTTCTTTATGTAAAGCTCTCAATATCGATGATTTACTTACATCATTATCGGCGGCAAGTTGTCTACTTGTCATATGCGGATTTTCCTCAATCGCTAACAGTACATCTAACTTTTTTTCCTCATCCAATTTAACATTTCGACCTGGTTTTTGAATAGTTTTTACACGTCCAGTTTCACGAAATTTTGTTTCTATTTTGCTAACTTTAGACTGTGAGACGTGTTGACCAGTGTATTTATTATTAAACATTTCACAAACTTCTTTCGAGTTCTTGTTTTATTACCGCAACCAATCATAATTGAAATGTCTATTCTTTGAGTTTCCGATAAATAAGCCATAGTTAAATCAAATACACATACAAATATTTTTCAATACACTGACGTGTGTTAGCAACTTATAAATATCAAAATAACAGTAGTCTACTAGATTGGCATTACATTATTTATGTGAGATTTGTGAATAATTTTTTGGTGTCTTGAACAACTTTTTCCTGACGTTTAGCAAAACATATAAGAAAATACCTGATTATTTCCTATATAACCCCATAAGAAATAATCAGGTTCTTCTTATGGGGTTATTTAAAATCAAAAGTATATTTCAATAGACCAGAAAATATTTCAAATTTAAAAGTTAAGATAACGGAAGAAATTATCAATATAACCCCTGAGGTCCTACAAATTGTTGTACGAGAATTCCAAGAAGTGAATGGTGGTCATTTTAAACATTTCATTTAATTGTAAATTAAATTGAAAAATACTTCCTAAACATTATGTGAGATTATTTCCTTCATTCTACATAAAGTATCAAAATTTTACATTTTGAAAATAAATTTTCTCAGTTATGATCGCACCAAATTTGAAAAACTAATATTGCTGAACAGAAAATGAAAATCCCTTTCGAACAAGGTGCCACACGACCCCCCTTCACGTTTAAATTTTTTAAGGGGGTGCTCATAATTCAGAGGGGGTGCAAGAGGGGGGTAATATTTTCATACCGTAAATTGTCCAATTGACAATAAAAATCGACTTGTTCCAGGTTTTTCCAAACAAATACATAATCACGCTAAAAATTAATTTATTTCATACCTATGGACCGCACTGTATAATAAAATTTAATCTAATGAGCCACATGTGTGCATATCTCCAGTGTCATGTCCTCTCCCTCAAATCCAACATAATCTCCATAAAAATACAATTTCACGAAATAATGTATCTCAATAAGCTACTCACACTCCTTTAACGTTGTAGTTCAGATGGACCTTCTTCTTGGGCGCCTCTTCCACCATATCCTGAAACAACATGGTCTCCATCTTATCTTTAGCCCCATTCCCTTTGTCCTGGTCTATCTCCGCCTCCTCGGTGGTCAAATCATCATCGCCTTCCCCAATCCTATCAGTGTCGTTGAAGCTAGAATTCGTTGTAGCCTCAAGAACTGAATCGGTTGTACTCACGTCCGAAAGATCAGTCGTTACCGTAGAAGCCTCTTCGTTGTCTCTCCCCGTAGAACTTACGCTGGTAGTACTTCTCTCGGTGGTCGGTCTAAAATGCGGCGCTGTCTTCAGACCCGCCAACTTGATAGAAATAATCGGCTCCTCGGAATACACGAACTTAGTTTTGAGCACGTCATGGTTAGATAAGTCTTCTCGCAAGAATCTCCCCTCGAACTCATCCTCCTCGTCTTCGGTGGGAAACACTTCGTTATCAGCTTCGTCGCGATGATACCGAGCGAAGCGCAAACTTTTCTCCATGAGCTCCGGCTCATCGTCGAACTCTTCTTTCAAGACTTGTATGTGCCTTTGGTCGCCGTACATACGTCTCATGAGGCCTTGGTTGTCTTTGACGAAGCGCTTCACTGCGTGCCATGGGTAGGTTTGGCCGGCGGAAGCACAGTAGCCGTATTTTTTCAGATCGCATGGTGGTTGGTACATCCTTCCTGATCTATAAGGTCGGCCGCACGTTGTGGGATCGCCACCTGACGCGTAGCCGTATGCCGATGAGCCATGAGTGTAGAGCTGAAACAAATGTGGAAGTAAGTAAGTATTTAATTGTCTCGAATTACATACATAGTACAAAAGGCAAGTCAAAAATACAGTACACAACATATATCAGGTAAAAATACAAATTGTGTGAAATACAATGAATAAACTAAAAACTATGAACACAAATAAAAGAAATATTGACTAGACAAACGCAAATACATAAACTCGAATATTACTTTCTACAATACTTTGTCCATAATATGTAAATCTTCGGACAATCACGGATACTTGGTTGATTGAAGACGTGGTCAGTTACAACTGTAGGTATTCATCCAGATTATAAAAACACTTGGATATCAAAAAATGTTTGACACTCCTTTTGGAGTCCTTGTAAGAGGGTTGATCTCTAATGTTCATTGGTAGTGCATTGTATAGAGTTGTGAAAAGGAGATTTTTTGAAAGTGGATGTTTTGTATTTGGGTAGTTCTAAGTTATTTGTTCTCGTGCCATATCCATGGTGGCTCCCCTGGATAGTAAAATTTGGTAGATGTTTTTTTGTGAAAGTAACACATTTCAAGATGTAGATAGAAATAAAGGTAAGAATATGTTTTTCTATGAAGATATCACGACAGCTTTGGTTGTAGCTAAGGTCAAAGATTTCTGTGATATGAAAACCCTATTTATCCCTGAAGCTGAGCCCCAGGCCATTATGTTGTAAGATAAATGGCTATACACGAATGCGAAATAGAGACTCATCAACCCGTTTTAATCCAAGTGAGGCTTCATTTGGAAGATTGCATAGAAGGCTTTGGTTAAATTTCCACAGACGTGATTGATATGGTGATCAAAGGTCATGTTTGAATCGAGCCAGGTTCCAAGGAGTTTAGAATGTGAATGTTTAGATTCAGCTCCAACATAAACGAATTCGGAACAAATTTTTTTAGATGAAAATTTAAGCAAACTGTTTTATTTTTGTTTAAATTCAAAGAATTCCTCTGGCACCAAGTGTCCATCTCATCTAGCGTGCATCTAACTTTTTCTTGGAGCTGCTCAGGGGATTTTTCGGATATTGTTATTGGGGTATCGTCAGCAAACATGGTAACTTTTCCGTTTGTAATGAATTGAGGACGGTCGTTGACATAAAGCAGGAATAGCAATGGGCCTAACATGGAACCTTGAGGAACTCCAAGAGAAATGGGATGAATATCGGATAGTTCGTTTTCAATTTGTACGATTATATTTCTGTTTGTGATATAAGATTTTATCCAGTCAGAAAGAATACCCCTTATTCCAAGAGTAGATAATTTCTCAATTATGTTTTCACTATTTAAGCTGTCGAAAGCTTTCGACAATAACAATAACATAATTACCTTTGTTGATTTCTTGGTATACATATTCGAATAATTGGTAAGTTGCTGTTTCACCCGATTTTTTATTCTGAAACCATGTTGGCTCACTGTTATTATATTATATTTTTCAGCGAATTCAGATATTGTATTACAAACTGATTTCTCAAGTAGTTTCGAGATTTCCGATATTAAAGATATTTGGCGATAAGTGTCTATATCCATAGTATTTCCTTTTTTGTGTAATGGGTACACAAGAGCCATTTTCAATGGATCTGGAAAAACACCATTTTGTGAAGAAATATTGAATAAATGAGAAAGTGGGGAAGCTATATTATCCTTCACATGTTTCAGAAGTTTTGGTGATAGTTCATCGACACCACAGCAGTTTTTGGTTTTTTTTTGAGCCAAGTAGTACTAAAACATCGTGTTCCGTGATATGAGGGATGAAAATAGAATTTTGTAAAGGGTTTCCAGTTGTGCATGGAAGGGAGACATTCTGTCCAAAATGTTCAATCAGTTTGACTCTATAGTTAGTTGAAAAGTGGGTTGCAAAAGAATTGCAAATCTCGTTACTGTCATTTATGATCTTGTTGTCAATATTTAGAGAAATATCAAGTTTTTGTTTCTATAAACGATGGTTCAAGAGTGGACTCACGGCTGGATCTTGGGGTAGCACCAAAATGTTATGGGGTTTTTATGTCGGAATGATTCATGTGGGGTCTGTGGGTGGTTCCAGGGTTTCGGTAATATCTATATTCATAACATATACTTTAAAGTGGCCTAAACTCAATTTTCTGGTGTGGTATTTTCCAGTACGGGATAAAGGGAAACTGGATAATGGGGTTAACGTGCAACAGGAAACGTGATAACGGAAAACCGGAAAACGGGATAACGAGATAACCGGAATTACTGGAAACCGGATAACCGGTAATGTGATAACGAAAAACGGGCAAATCCACAGGCATAAGGTAGATGGAACACAAAGGAAAACATAGAAAAAATACAAATTCCACCCGGAGGTACCAGCTAGTATATACAGGGTGATTCAAAAGTACTTTGACAAACTTCAGGAGGTGATTCCTCACAATATTCTAATATTGCTATTGCTGTGTAGTCGATTGCAAAAATAGTACGTGTAAAATTTATACATTTCAACTGCATCACATAAACTGCAGCAAAGAGATAAGTGCTCTGTTATTCCACGATATTTCAATCTCTAATTCCGGGACGTGAGGTTTTCATTCGATAAATATTTGACATATTTTCCGTTTTCTATTTGATCGTCTAGAAGTGGATAGTAAAAGAATTAACCAAGTTCCGTGGAACGCTGTTGCGCCGGTGATGAAAAGCAAATAGCGACTTAAACTGCGAGTTCGGGAACGCCTAGACGGTGTTGTAAACTGATCAATCATCCTTATGAACAGGGGACAGAGATACTTTTGATGTCTTTCCGAGTTGTCTATCATACATGGCATTATATCAGGACAAAGTACCTCGCAGAGGATTATTTGTGTTTTAATTATCACGAACTGGTTTCGGTTACAAAAGCAATTGGCCTTACATGTGAACTAATGTTAAATGTAATGCAGTTCAAGTACTAAGAGTAAACATCGTTACTTGTACTGTATAAGCAATACGCAATATTTTGTTGACAATTATACGTGTATTATTTAGGGACCGTTCAACGTTCTTACATCCTTGCAAGGGTAGAAGTGGGATCCCATATTCAGGTAAAATTGTGAACCTCATTCCTTTTCTGATTATGATATTATTTGAGAAATTCATTGAATAGGTTGGCGTTGAATCTGATGTTATTTAGTGGTTTCCCGTCAGGTTAAAGCTAGCCAGGGTTAAATGGGTACTTTTTTTAATTTGTTAAACTACTTGGCTCCCTCACTGTTTTATGTTCTCAAGACCTTATGAACCTGCGACTTTAATAAACTAACCTGCAAGCACATTACTTGCCGTACCTAAAAGTACACAGAAGTAGCATTACTTTATGATATTCAAAATATCATAACTTGATATGGATAACCTCTAAATGCGGTGAACTATTGTATCAATACAAATATCATATACTTACTTTTTTCTTTGACTGAAAAAACTTCGATTAATCTGGAAGTAGTAGTGATCACAAAATTGTAACATCGTGGTAGATTATTAAGAAATTGTTAAAAAAAAAATTGTTATTTAGTGACTATTGGAAATAAAACAGGAAAACTTCAGCAATCGAGTCACTAGAGGGCAATACCAGTCTTGCACACAGCGAATAGGCACTCGATACACTTTTGTAGGACTCTGTATGAAAATGCCGCCTAAATCCACACCTGCTTTTCGTACATTCACGCGTTTTATTAGCAGCGAGCACATCTACCTGAAGAAAACGGTAGATGGAAGTAGGTCAGCGGGTTACTTTTATGTTTTTATTTATTCAACACACTATTGCTTTCACCGAGTTCATCATTTTGTTTTCCCTCTCGAAAAAGTAACGTTACAATTATTCACCGTTCATATTGGAGCATACAGGTAGTCAATTCAGTGGGGAAAGATGTGCGAGGAAACTAGAGCCATGCGATGCCGTTGACTTTGGAAATTTTCTTAGCTCCGTAGGTAGCAAGGAGAGAAAGTAAAAAGTGACGTTCAGGGTCAATTTAATTACAATGGCTGGCCGGTAGTCACAGTCAACTATTTTAGATATGCAACAATCGGAGCTAGCTGAATGAATTGGTTCTATGCTCTTCATTCCAGGGCCTTATTAAGGAGAATGTGGGGCCCATGCTTCAATCAGGTAAGCTGGATAAGCAACACACAAATATACATGAAGGCAAATGACAATTCGGAAGTTGCGATCAACCGATAATATATCACACGATTGTCGTAAGTCACTCGCTGAGAGTGTTGCTATCTTTGGTTATGACAAACAAGTTCCAGTCTATGTCACTTGATTATAAGCAATAGGGTGGGTGAGCCGAATAATCTTTCTAGAAATGCTCACTGCATGACTGACGAGAATGCGTTTCC
The DNA here is from genome assembly GCA_018342105.1 of Gonioctena quinquepunctata. Lineage (NCBI taxonomy): Eukaryota > Metazoa > Arthropoda > Insecta > Coleoptera > Chrysomelidae > Gonioctena > Gonioctena quinquepunctata. The sequence continues at coordinate 813,043 of JAFIRS010000021.1, read as the reverse complement.
CGGACACTTATTCTGTGCCTAATTCAAAAGAAATGTACCCCTAGCGGCGAATGAGTAAATCACAAAAAAATTTCAATGGCTGCGGGCACGCGCCGTGTTCGATCATAAATTATTTTCAGCGAAAAATTTAGTGGACAAGTGTTTTTGAAATAGTAAGTACATAGTTAAAGTTTCACAATTTTCAATTGCAGAAGTTGTTTCTATAAGGAGCAAATCAAAAACCCACTTCGCTTACACGAGCGTATATGCGAAGTAACGGAACTAAAAATGATGTGTACTACTCGTAAACATTCTCCGTCGCCGAACGAAAAATCAAAAGAGCCGACAGTCAACGTGGGTTTGAGTGACTAGTTCTACAGCAGTTTCGCCTGATCCAATCAAAACAGACCGCAAGCCAATGATAATGCTTGTAAGTGTGTCCATACGTTGAGAGGCCGAGAAAACTAATAAATCACGAGTTATATTTGTGTTTGAAGAGGTCTGAATAAATAAAAGCCAGTAGCGTCTCTGGTCTGGGATCGAAATAGGTTTTAAAATATTCTATTGTGTTTTGTTGGAAAATATGGCCTTTTTTTCGACCATAGGAAATAAAAATAAATTAGAATGCAATAAAAAGAAGTCGGAAAGACAAATTGCCAAAGAAAAAAGACAATTAGAAAGTTGCAAAAAACCATCAAGAACTAAAAAAGCTAAAACTATTCCTCCAATTCGTAAGGAAGGAGACGAATCAGAACCTGTACTGTGTGCCATGTCAAGATATAGGTACTGGAAAGTGATGCAGAAGATGACGAAGGCAAAAATATAGGTTGTGATCATTGTCCACGATGGTACCATATGAAGTGTACTGAGTTTGTTGGCAGTTCTTACGAAGAGGCTGCCTGCAACGATGTGATTATTGTTGGTATCTACCGAATTTCGATTTTATTTTCATCAGCCTCTTCGTGAGAACTGCCAGCAAGGATTATAGATGTGATTACTGTACCTAATTTTCATTTAATTTTCATTTGCTTCAGAAGAAATTTTTTATATTGAAAAATTAAACATCCTCAATCGTATATTGAATGGAAAGATTTTTCTGAAAATTGAAAAATCTACGACGATAATGAAGTTACTCTTTGTAATATCTAACAGAAAACAACTACTTCCCCGGCTAAAGTTTATCTTTCAGTCGCAGATGATTCCACATCCTGTTCATGTTTAAAACAAATCAAGTTTTTTATACTTTTTATTCCTAGTTACCTGCCTATTCTATTGATTTTTTATTTGCAGAGGAGCTATGTTTAACTGACGAAATCGAAAAAGAGGAGGTTCTCTAGTCGACGCGTATATATTTTTTTATGTATGATCACGCATAACTTTTCACAGAGCAGTTCGATTCCGATGATTCTTTTTTCATTGGATAGGGTGTACATCAAAGTTGGTCCCATTTGAATTTGAACAAAAAATCCATCCCTGAGGGTAGCAAAATGGAGGATATTGATCTCTCACCCTCTGAATTTTGGTCCGTTAACCCATTCTATCAGGCATAACTTTGTAGTGGGTTTTCCGATTTGGATTATTCTTTTTTTATTAGATAGGGTATATCTCATAGTTGATCATATTTCAATTTGGAATGAAGTAATCCACCCCTGTGGGTAGAAAAATAGGGGAAGATTGAAAAACAAAGTGATGAAATCAACTAACCAGCATTTTCAAAAATTATCTATATTATATAACAATAAATAGTTGAAGTAGATAATCATATTATTCAACAGTTAATAGTTGAAGTAAGCTAGGTAAGTATTTTGGAAGTAATAAAAACATAAGTAGGTAGTAATTAGTAGATTTCAACCACAAAGAATTGAAAAATGAAAACTTTTGAACAAAAAATTAAACCGACGAAAAAGTCAACCAAAAAGCAAAAAATAAAATAAACCTTCTTAGTCCTAATGATAGTCGGCGCCAAACAAACTAGCAATTGAATTAGGTAAAGCGTAAAATGATGGCAGAGAGATGCACAGCGGCGTTTTGATTACTTCTTCAAAGTAATATAATGATCTTCGATAATTGTTTGTTTGGCGCCGATTCAGAATTAGTTACTCACATTAGTTTGGGAGCTCAATTATCATTAAGACTAAGAAGGTTTATTTTATTTTTTGCTTTTCAGTTGATTTTTTCAGGTTTAATTTTTTGTTTCAGGTTTTTATTGTTTGTTAATTTATATGTATTTTAGCTGAATAAACATTGCTGTAGAGTTTTCATATTTATTTAATAATTACCTATAAAAGTAATTTTCAGTGCAAAAAGAAAGATTTGTAGGTTGAAAACAAAAAATTTTCAATAAAAAAATTAAAAATATATTTTTTAAGAAAAATCGACCATGAAAATGAGAAATGTTGCCATATTTATCAAAATTATATTTTGCATATATTTGTTTTTTTGGCCCTTGGGTTAGGTGCCCATACAGGCAGTAACTATCTTTTATTGAAAGAATCTAATGATCGACTATTTGTTAATTGCGTCAGGAGGGTTGTCCGGTTACGCACTTCACACCCAGGGTGTCTTTCAACCACAAAGGGGAGGTAGACCACGGAAAGGGTTAAAGACAATGAGGTTTGGGGCAGTAACAGAGGCGACATTCCAAAATTCCAACAATATACTGAATACAGAAATGTTGTTCAGTGCTAATAAATTTATAAGTTTGAAGGTGGCCACATATCACACCTTAGTAGTTTTTCATAATAGGCCAGTAGCTATAGACAATCAATTAACATTCATTCAAAAAGTTTTCAAACTTCAATGGTATGTTAGTGCATCAATAAAAACAAACAATACAATTTTGCAGAAGTCTGCGATGAACGGAACATTGCTTTAATTGCAAAAAAGGTTTTCATGCGTTATTATTGCACTGAAAATTGCAAAAGTTCTGCAAACTAGGCATATCTATAGTAATGGTGTTTTACAACATGCATTAAGTTTGCAACCTTGTAAAAGTTACGGAACCTTGTTTTTTGTAATTTTTGTAAGTTATTCATTATAATTTGTTAAAAAAAATTACAAAAGTTCTGAAAATTGGATAAGTGAACGGAAAAAAAGTTTAAAATATCCATGTATATTTGCAACCATTTCTAAAAAACGCATAATTCACTTATCAAACTTTTTTATCGACGCTCCTATTTTCAATACACACAAGCATTGAAATAATTACGAAAGTTTTTCATTGTGGTTACAAATAAAGAGAATAGTGGTCTTAGTGGATATGTAACTTTGCAACCTCATACGAAAAACGGAACCTATTTATCCACCAATATATTTTTTTGCATTTTTAAAACTTCTGAAATGATTGCAAAAGTTATGCAAATTGCAATTAAAATTACGACTAATATTTTACGTGAAGCAAGAGATTTGCATCCGTCATTGTTCAACGGAACAGTTTTTTTTATAATTTGGCCATAAAATGCAAACATTGTGCAAATTGGTTTAAGATATATATTAGACCGACATATCTACAGTTGAATACTTGATTATCCATCGCGTATATCTGTTATATTTTGTATTGGTTGATTGAAATTGCATCCGAAGAATAATACGGTTACGTAGTTGACAATTAAAAATTTTGAAACTAATTATTGATCTCAGAAACAATCACTGTTCTCGGCTAATCAGCGAAATAAATTTAATATAATATTTTCGAATGCAACAATCGAAAGAATACAAAATTTTGCTAAATTCTTCTAAAAGACCATTGGAAGACATTAATTTTTTATCGCATTAGAAATGACATGCAATCATTCTTCATTTAAATTTTTCACTTGTCATAACATGGCTTTATAGCAATCGACGAGATTTTAAAATGAATAATCGATGCTGTATGGAAGGAAGGATATCAAAATGTTATCGATTGTATATCTTGCAAGTACATAATTTTCATCATCAAACAAATAAAAATTTATGAGATTGATATTACATCTCAAATTTAATTTGTACAGTATGTATTTCTAGAATAGAATAAAATTATAATTCACCTATCCACTCGACTTTCTTACTCCAAGTGTGGTTTCGCATGGAAAATTCTATTGAATCCGAATGGAGGACTGAAATGTAATCGACACGTAAGAATCATTTTCTTGATTTATAAAAATTTTGAAAATAAAGAGGGAAAAACATGTTGGTAGGCAATTCTATTTCAGTTGTAGCTCCAGGACTATTAGATGAATGTGCATTGTTTTTGGTTAGTTAAATAGTTGATTGTCAGTCTTCTTGTTGTTCTGGTAATAAATCATGTTACTAAACTGCTGTGCATTCATTACTCTGTAAACAGAACACTGTGATGTAACACAGTTGTAGGTTAATCGTACTAATGTACGAGAGTTTTTAAAATCTCAATATTTCCTACATTTTTTAATGAATCAAGAAAATTATGAAAACGGTCAAGAGATTCTCGATTCTCCATCAAACGTACTCAAGAGTATTTTTTTATGCAAATTCCTAATTGTAATATGATGTTTTGAATTCTTATCGAAAACGTTAGCTTTCAACATTGAATGATTTCACCTACCGTTGACGATTTTTTTGGTCGATAGTTAACTTGGTAACACAATGAATGTCATTTATTAGTTATATAAATATCTTTATTATTCAGAAAACACAAGTGTTGCAAAAATAAATATTTTTTTAGTTGTTCTCCATTGTAACATAGTTTGCAAATTATTATACTGCACCAATTGGTGAAATGAGTTGCCTGCTCGATTCGCAAAACTTTGGCTTTTTTTGGTAGAGTACAAGTACGAAAATATTTTTCTTTTGATTTTACCCTAATTTCCGTGTTACAGACGAGGTTGCAAATTAATGAAAACATTGTACGTCAGGACATCTCCACTTGCAACCATTATTAAACTTTTGTAATAATTCCGGTACTTATTTCAATAAAAAAAAACAATTTAAAAAAAATATTTTCTGTTTGCCGCAAGAGGTTGCAAATTAAAACTCTTGTCGAGTATATTATTTTAGTTACTTTTTCGAGTTTGCAGAACTTTTGGAATTTTCATCGAAAAATTAGGACAAACAACAATTTTTTTTTCGATAAAACAGTCATTTTCGTTTTGTATGAGTGGTTGCATATTTATCAGAGGATGAATATTGCGATTTTTCAAAACTTTGCAGAACTTCTGCAAATTTTTCTGCGTCAATAATGTGAAAATTTATTAATTCCTGATTTTCAACATCTTCCGTACAGAAAAGGGGTTGCAAAATCAGACTACATATCATATGAAAGTCCTCTTCACTCTACTGAAGTTTTGAAACTTTTGTTATTATTATTAAATTTTGGGAAAATCATGTATATCTCTACTGGCCTATAAAGACGTTCTCGTTGTGCTTGGTATTTTGAGCATACGAAAAATATGTGGTCCAAGATACATGTTCCATTGCAGGTCTCACATAAGTTTGAATCCAGTATCCCTATTGTTGCGGGTAACACGCATGACCAAATGACGTAATACTTTTACGTGCATAATTGTTGTTTTTATATCAAAATTCCACTGGAATATTAGGTTGTAACAAAGTATAGCGGGTATTAGAATTTTCACAATATTGTTTCTATAGCCGGGCTCAAACCACTCGTGTACTTGGCAAATACACAATTATTTGCGTACTTGGCAAGTATACGAGCTTTGCGAATTGCGATGGCAAGCAGGGCGCTCACACGACGTGTACAATTTACAAGTACGCGAGCGCGAACATTTGGCTTAAAAACCTTGACAAATGAATAAAAGCCAATTATTTGTGCATTTCGTTTGAGCGCCTCTACAAGATAGACAAGTATGTACTTGGCAAGTGTACGAATAATTGTGATCCCTTTGACTCGAGCCATTTTTACCGACCACAAATGGAAAACCAACGAGTGACAAATAATTGTACAAGCAACCCACTCACACGACATGGCAAGTATACGCAAGTAACGATTATTCGCCAAGTACACGAGTCGTTTGAGCCCGGCTTATGAGAGTGTCCAGTCATATTTAAGTTTCTTCTTAAAATGGGTTATGTCGAGGCTTATCTTATTATTGATAGAATGACCTGTGTCGATACTCCTCTTGGCCAATTCATCAACTTTTTCGTTGAAACGAAGTCCTATGTGTGCCTTGATCCATATGAATTTTATATTGAAATTATTTTCTTGCAATCTGGCGACTCGCAATTTCAGCTCTCGGATAGATGGGTTGAGACGGTGACATGTGATATCAATTAGGTTTGATATTTTTTCCAGGACGGAAAAAAAGTATAAACATCTCGAAATCCACGCGGACAAAGCCCCGGACATAAGCTAGTGAGATATAAATTGATTTGAATTGAACTTACCTGTTAAAATTACTTGTCTCATTCATCTTTATGAGTTCTTAATTAAGACTGGAATAGAAAATCAAATAACTATCTGAATGAAAATGCAAATTTTCAATTTCAGATTATTTCTTTTAATTATGGTCTTTTCAGAATATCTATCAGATGTAGTTCAATGTCCAGCGTGGCTTTAGCCGGGGAAGTAGATGTTTTCTGTTAGACATTCACAAAAAAATAACTTGGATTTTTCAATTCACAGAAAAATCTTTCTATTCAATATTCAACTGAGAATGTTTCCCTTTTCAAGAGGTTATCTTGACGATGGAAGATAGTGACTAAAGTTTATCTTTCAGTCGCAGATGATTCCATATCTGATTTTATGAACATCCTGTTCATATTTTCAACAAATCAATAAAAAAAACAACATGCTAATAAGTCATCTGGTAGATGTACTCTGTACAATTCATGTTAGGAAATATGTATCACGTGGATGCAGTACAACTTCTGTTAATCGCCTACACAACCTTTTAGCCCGAACGGTATACATCGTTTTTTTTTCATAAACAGCCATGTATGTCGCCAAGCGACAATTAGTTACGCAGTTATGAGCGCCTGTACAAATTCGATAAATAGTAAGAATACTTCAATGACATTCAGTGGGACGATAAAATGAAGAATTGCTTATCTCAGCAAATTCTTACGACTAGGCAAGCGATAGTCAACCTTCATGTTATTCAAAAACAAATTACAATCTCTCACATTATTGTTCTAAAAAATAACATAGCAAGAAGGTTGTACGATATTTCGGCCAATTTCAATCACTTCGGACCAATAAATTATGAAACCAAGAGGGGTGACAGCTCGCCGCTTTATTCTTCCTTTGGCTCTATTGCCGGTCCAATAAAAACGAAATGTTCACATTATGAGATCTATCTATATGAGTTATGTGTCTCTTGCTAGGTTATTTTTCAGAAAAATCATTCATATGAGGGTAAGGAGCATTTGAAAAACAGAAAACATTGTTTTGCATAATTCTTAAAAATTAATACTGAAATCAATGTTCATTAGTTATTATGAATTCCTCATTCTTCCAGGTGTTGGCAAGGAAGTACTTTTTCAATCTGATTCTCCTGATTTCTGATCTCAGTTCTCTTCTTCGAAGAGCTTTCCATCATTTAATTTTTCAGGAGACTCCCTAACCAATTCCTATAAAGCTAGTATACTTAATTCCAAATAAGTGGTGGATAGCGTCTGTAATTAAATATCAATAGAAAATGTTTGTGGCACTCAGACGAGAAAATGAAAACTAGAACTGAAAAATAAAAATATGGATCGGCCAGGATTAGAACCTGGGACCTTTCAATTTCTAGTCGAATGCTCTGCCAATTGAGCCACCAGTCCTTGTTCGAAACCAGCGATTCACACTTTTAAATTCAGTTCTGTGTTAGTAACGAAGATGATGAGGGTTAATGTGATGCATGAAAACATTCACGCATGCACACCTAATAAAATTATATCCTGGCCGATCCATATTTTTATTTTTCACTTCTAGTTTTCATTTTCTCGTCTGAATGCCACACACATTTTTTATTTATACTTAATTCCTTTTCCATCTTCATAATTGAAAAACGAAAAACCTGTAATGTGCCAGTATAACCCTTATTACACTATGCCTTTTTCGTGCCTATTTTTGTGCTTATTTTCATGGCTATTTGTTGGCTGAATTTCCCCAAATAACTGGCACTATTACACCGTGCCTTTTTGATGATTGTTTCAGGCGCTAATTTCAGAGCTGCAAACCTAAGGAAAATTGACATTTACCTTGAATGATTAAGTAATTTAGTATACCTGGACTATTTGTTTCAACTTTTGCTTTACCTGGCACAAGATTTTTTTTTCTATTCTGTCCTACTGAACAAAACGAAAACTATGTGATTAATTTCATTTATTTGTTGGTTATGTAATAATTACTGTTTTGGCAAACCTGACATTTCTAAAAACGTCCTTGAAATCCCCTCGATTCAGGCGGAAAAAATAGAACTAGTCCTATTTATTTTCACGCCTGAAACAATCAACAAAATAGCCTCGCGCGCATGCGTATTTGTTTAAAATTTCAGCCACGGGCAGTCAGGCAGACAAATAGGCACGAAAAAGGAATAGTGTAATAAGGGTTTAAAAAATACTGCTGAAACGTAATGAAATGGCACGTCCTCTCACAACATGTTCTTTAATTGAGGCTAGAAGCTCCTGGATGTTACTTACACCCCTGGAAATGATGTCATCCACGAACCACTTAGGCAGTTTTTGCCTCAAATACTCCACTGTGCGGCGTATGTCTCCTGCCGGCCACTCACCCCACACCCACCTAACCGCCCCCGCCGTCACCGAATCTACAAATTTGTGAAGTATTAAATGATTTGAGACAACTGATTTGCTTTTTAAGCCCGAGAAACTTTTTTACGCGATACTTTAATCATTTGCCTGGACCTGGACACCCCCTTCCGTGCTTGGTAGAGCGTTTGATGAACTACAAAATTGCCGTTTAACTTTTGCTCTATCTCCAATAGTTTATTTAAAAAATACAAAAAACGCAAAATTTGCGGAAAATAAAACTTTATAACTCTGTAGTAAGCACAATTTTGAAGATAAAAATTTGGCCCAATGACATTGTTTGTGCAAAATTTAATCCGCAATATGTTTATTTATTTTATGGAAAAAAATAAAAAATTATAACTTGCGAGACAAAATAATGTAGAAAAATCCGTTTTCTATGTTATTACAATAGAAAAACTTTAGGTTCGATGGAGGACCTCTTAAAATTAAAATTATGAGCACCGTTTGCGACAGGATGTTTGTTTGGACATCTGTGATATTTTGAGCGTAAAGTGTAAAAAAAAAATATCGATGTTTTTGTGGCACACCCTAATATATATATATATATATATATATATATATATATATATATATTAAAAAAAATATGTATATATGGGATATAACGAAATTTATTACATTTTTCAACCGAATGGAACGAAATTGGTCAAAAAATATTTTCTATCAATGCCTCAGAAGTTCGAAGATGGGCCAAATCGGTCCAGTAGTTTTGAAATGGCGGCTGTTGGAAAATTTAAAAAAATTCTCATCTTTCGTTTTCATACCAATATTGGCAAACTATAGGTCTTTTGATAGAGCTTTACGAGCTCTACAACACACACACACAAATAAAAAATTGCTGTAAATTACCATTCATTAGAATTAGTAATTTTTGTTCACCCTATATGCTCCTTTCATTTGAGGTTTATTCGCTCGTGTCAGATATTATTTGAGTTTTCCTTCCGCCGACAAACAAAACATCACTGTTTTGATATTTCTGGATTTCAAAGTAAAAAATTAGATATTTTGTTATCTAAGTGATATTGGAATTGAAAGTAAGAACTGTTTATATCCAACTAAGTACTGCCTATATCCAACATAAACACTTGTGTAATTTTGAAATTAAAACCTTGAGATTTTTTCCACTTTTGGACCTAAGCCTTCAAGGGAGTTTTGATTTTTCACAATTTAAGGTATTAAAAAATATAAAACCAAATAGAGCTACCGAATTTGTTTTTTTCAAATGTTTTGATTGTTTCATTTTATAAAGTGAAAACATATATATTCTTTAATTTGTTTACTCCAATTCTTAAAAAATGTTATAAATAAACGCATTTTTATGATATTATCAAGAATTCCTTTTTTATGACTTTTGAGAAAAAAATCGTTTTTTAAAAAAAATATATTCTTTAAAAACACATTTTGTAATTACCAATATTTTTTGTTGCTAAAAATTAACATTAAAGAACTTTTTTTTATCATTATTTCTAGTGCTCTTTCAAATTCTGGGAAAAAACTGTTAATTTTTATTTGTTTATTTAATAAACAATTTGTTGTATCGCTAATGGTTTACAAGTTATTTGCACTGCAATGATAAATAACAAAAAAATGGCAAGCTTAAAAACATGAGAATATTTGAACTTATGTAAAAAATATAAAACATTTTTTTCCTCGAAATGTCAGACACGATTGTTTTTTTAGTACCTATCTAAAAAAATATAGTATGTATAGTCATTTGCATATAACAAATTGTTCATTAAATAAAAAAATGAAAAATAAACAGAATTTTTTTTTCCAGAATTTGAAAGAACACTAGAAATAATAATTTAAAAAAAAATGGTTTCTTATTATAATTTTTTGCAACAAAAAAATGGTTGATTAAAAAGTGCGTTTTTATACAATGAATTTTGTTTTTGAAAAACGATGTTTTTCTTAAAAATCATAATTTTTATCAGTGGTCAAATTTTCGAAAAGAAATGTTTGATAATGTCATAAATAATGCGTTTGTTTATAACAATTTTTAAAAAACTTGGAGTAAAAAATACAAAACATTTTCAGTGATTATAAAATAAAACAATCGAAATATTTATAAAAAAAATTGATGGCTCTATTTGGTTTTACAATTTTTTAATCACTTAAATTGTTGATAAAAAAGTAAAAACTCAAAATTTACAAATTTCATAAATGGAGATATCTTTTAAACCCTTTGAAGAAAGAATTCCAATAGTGGAGAAAATATCAGGTTTCAATTTGAAAATTACACAGGTTTTTATGTTGATTTACAAATTGCAAAAATTACTTAATTAACAAAAGCATAAGTATTGAAAAATTGGGGATATTTTTATGAATTATTGTTTATTCATGTCTTTAAATAATACCTGGATTTTTTCGGTCCTTAATATTAATATATAATGAGTTTTTTTTCAATATGAGGAAATCGTGCCGCACTTTTTTCATTCAATTTTATTAATTTCATTTAATTTATTTCTTATAAAGTACATTTACAATATTTCGTACAGATAAGTAATTTTCTAAATTAATTGATTATACTAGTGTGTACATGATGGAGTTATTAAATATAATAAACATAGTTTTATAAATAATTTTTTCTACAACCCTTTACGAAAGACGTCATTTTGTTATAGAATACCTTCTGCGAAAACGTGATTTCCGTCGCAAGTGAGAGAAATTCTCATAACGTTAACTTTCGTTTCTAGTGACGAAAGTTAAATTCATATTTTCAATAATTTCCCGCCCTCATATATAATGTTTTGATGACTTTAAATTATTAATAAACAAAGACAGGAATCATTTCTATAATTAGAATGGTTTTTTTTAACTTTTGTTTAATTTAAAAGCAAAATAGAATCGTAAAAATACCGTGAGATTTAAAAACAATTTATATCTAGTTGCATGGTTTCATTAGTTTGACGTTCCTCGTTAATTGTTTAGACTTAACAGTTTGCACTGAAAGCATTGTTAGTTTTTTAAGTTATCATGATTTCTGATTCGGAAAGTGATTTAGATTTTCCAAATACACCACCAGAAATAGCAAATCAAGCTGAGGAAACCTCTTTGGATTTATTGCCAGTAAAATCTAAAAAGAGATATGAAGAAATATATGCAAAATTCATGGATTGGAGAGTTGATAATCACGTAAATTCATTTTGCGTATTTTGGATGGTTGTCGAAAAAAATTAAGTCATCGCCGCTATGGTCTATGTATTCTATGTTGAGAACCACTTTATCGATTAAAAATAATATCGATATCAGTAAATATCCCAAGTTACGTTCTTTTTTTAAATGAAAATATGATGGTTTTAAAAGTCAAAAGTCTAAAAAAAATTCTTCCGATGAGATACACACTTTCTTAAAGAATGCACCCGACTCCAAATACTTAATGACTAACTAAGGTAAGTTAATTACTCTATTATTGCGACAAATTCTTAATGATATTAATATTAACGTGAACAGTGGAAATATTGTGTCCGAAAGAAAATACATGAAAGAAGGGAATTTTGTGGCACAGTGGACGAATTAAATTAAAGAAAGAAAACATCCTCAAGTGGGAGTCGAACCCACGACCTTATGATCTCTAGACATACGCTCTAACCAACTGAGCCATTCGAAGACATAGGAATCGACACACACTCGTAAATCCTTTCCTTCCATAATTTAATTTAATATTCATGTTAGAAATGAATCGAAGATCAAACGTACGTATCAAATGGCCGTCGAGATCTGTTACCTTTCATTCAACATCATCGTGAATTGACGATTTCAATATCAGCTTCACGATGATGTTGAGTGAAAGGTAACATATCTCGACGGCCATTTGATAAGTACGTTTGATCTTCGATTCATTTCTAACATGAATATTAAATTAAATTATGGAAGGAAAGGATTCACGAGTGTGTGTCATTCCTATGTCTTCGAATGGCTCAGTTGGTTAGAGCGTATGGCTAGAGATCATGAGGTCATGGGTTCGACTCCCACTTGGGGATGCTTTTTTTCTTTAATTCAATTCGTCCACTATGCCACAAAATTCCCTTCTTTCATTAATATTAACGTTTGTAGGTAGCCTTAGTTTTTGGAATTTCGGGGGCTTGTCGTTGCCATGAGTTAAAAGATTTGACAGTAAATGATGTAAAAGATACCAGCAGTATACTCTTAGTTACAATACGTAACACAAAAACAAAAGTACTGCGTTCCTTCCACATTTCTGGGTTCTTCTACGAGATTTATAAAATATATATGAACCTCCGTCCACTAGATATGGACAAAATAAATTCAAGATTCTTTATTAACTACCAGAACGGAAAGTGTACTAGACAAGTTGTGGGAATAAATAAATTCAGTAAATTTCCTATGCCAATAGCTCAATATTTAAACTTGCCTGATCCCCAAAAATGTACTGGGCATTGTTTGCGTAGAACTTCCGCAACGCTATTAGTGGATGCAGGAGGTGATTTACTTCAATTAAAAAAGCATGGAGGCTGGAAATCTAGTAACGTTGCGGAGGGATATGTTGATCAATTTGTTAGCAGCGAAAATCAAATACATACCAAAATTTTACAATCCATACAAAATACAACGCTATCCGATTACGGCGCATCTTCATCTGGAGTGACATCAGTTAACAGCATAACAGATCGTCCACCTCAATACATAAAAATCTTGATTGTAATACTCCTATAATTTATTATAATTTATTGTCAAAATTCATAAATTCACCGATATGGTGGACGAGTTTTGTGATTATGGACCGTTTCTATTCAAAATTATTATGTCGGGGTTTTTTGGGTCGGAGATTATGAATTTAGTCAAATATTATTGATTTTTTGTCAAAACTCATAAATTGAAGATGGCGGCTCCAGGATGGCGGACGAGTTGATCTTCAGATGGTCTCCTCATTGAAGAACTAGATAGCTCAGAACTTACAGGAAAAATTCCTTATAATAACGAAAATGCATAGATCAAGGCGTACTTACTAAAAAGCACTAAATGAAATAATTAATCAAAAAACACCTTTTTAAAGACAAGCTTTTATTCAAATGCGCTAAAAAGTAAAAAATAATTGCTTTGGATCTGCGACGTAGGTTATTCCGTGAGTTATACAGGGTGAGTCAGAAGTACTTTGACAACAGGAGGTGATTCCTCATTATTCTAATATGAATTGTCCAAATAAATATATATCTGGAAACGCTTCGTTTCCAAGATACAGGGTGTTAAAGTTTTATTTTCATTTTCGTTTTTTTTAAATAACTTTCGAAATACTGACCTTAATTAAACGAACATTGGTATTGAGAGGTTTTTTGAAGTGTCGAATTCGAACCTGGTGTTATTATTGCTCTTACTCGTAGGGGGCGCCACCTACACGTCTTTGTCTTTTTTGAAGATTCATAACTTTTTTGAGCGCTTCTAGCACATTTTTCAGTAAAAAAATCAATTCCTCTATCATATCTACGTAAAAAAGCTACCCCTGTTACAAGTCGCTATAAGCAACCGTTTTCTAGATATTTGGACTTGAAAATTTCAAGTCGATTATTTGATAATCGATGCGTGTTGAAGTTATTACCATTATTTTACCATTTTTCACAGGAATGCTTAGGAAACGGATTTGACGTTTAAGTAAGTAGTTTTGGTAATTACATATTATGTGACAGTCAAACGTTTTGTTATTTTGTTGAAGTTTCTGTAAGTTTTGAAATACTAATTTTGAAAAAATGGATTTTTTAAACAATAATGCTCATTTAGCCGATATGTATTTCGTTTAAGGCCTTGCGGATGGCTATGCGCGCGAAGCAAGACGTATTTACCAGGAGCGATTTCCTAATCGAGTACTGCCTTCAGCTCCAACAATTACCAGTCTCCACTGTCATTTGGCAGAAACAGGTAGCTTTAAGAGGGCAGCTGATATTATTGGAAAACCACGACCACGAACACCAGAATTGAAAGAAGCTGTTTTGAACGCTCTCGAGGAGAATCCAGAAACAAGTACAAGAATAATTGCTGAAGCTCTCAATTCTACTCAGTCCACAGTTTGGAGAATTATCCACGATCAACAATTTTATCCATACCATATTCAAAGGGTACAAGCTCTTTTGCCACGAGACTTTCCCCAACTATATTAGAAATAAATAAAAGGTACATATGAAAGGTACATAAACATAATCAGTAGTAAATAAACATGTGTAATCCACTATAGGCGGGGCCTGTGCGTGGATAAAATGAGGTTACATTTATGTCAGATATGTCAGAGGTTTTTGAGAAAATTGGCTGGAAATCCTCAATTTTTAAGATATACTCTTCACGGACGAGGCAAACTTCTCCCGAAATGATATCACAAACTTTCATAACAACCATGTTTTGGCTCTGGAAAATCTGCACGCAGTTAGTGAAAGACATTATCAGTATCAATTTTCTGTACATGTATGGGCGACAATAATTGATAATTACTTGATAGGTCCTTTCTTTCTTCCGTTCCGACTGAATGGCGCAACTTACAGAGACTTTGTAGAAAATGAATTGCCGGAACTACTTCAGAATGTACCATTAGAAATTCGTATCCGTATGTGGTTTATGCATGATGGGGCTCCGGCCCATTTTAGCGTTGTAGCCAGGGAATTCCTTAACACTGTCTATCCAAATCGATGGATCGGTAGGGGTGTAGAAGAACCTAACCAGGCGTGGGCACCAAGGTCCCCAGATCAGAACCCGCTCGATTTTTATTTTTGGAGACATTTGAAGTCACTAGTTTTTAAAATTCCAGTAGCGAACGAGGAAGATCTAAGAAACCGAATAGTAGACGCCTGTGAAACAATAAGAAACACAACAATATAATTTTTGAGTGGGTAAGTACGAGATTCAATGACTAGAAGACTGAATGCCTGTATCTTTGCTGAAGGTGGACACTTTGAACAATTTATTTGAATACAATTTAGTTTCCTTTATTTTATTTTATTCTACATATTCAAAATTTCTTGAAATAAAATGTTGATATTTCTTGCAAATTTTATTAAAACACATACAGATTTTGCACCCTTGATACAAAAATAACTAGTTCAAACGAGTAAAAATAAATAGAATAGGTGGCGCCCCCTACAAAAAAACAAAACTACTTACTTAAACGTCAAATTCATTTCCTAAGCATTGCAAAATGCAAAATAATGGTAATAACTTCAACACGTATCGATTATCAAATAATCGACTTGAAATTTTCAAGTCCAAATATCTAGAAAACGGTTGCTTATAGCGACTTGGAACAAGGGTAGCTTTTCTACGTAGTAATGACAGAGGAATTGATTTTTTTACTGGAAAATGTGCTAGAAGTTTGCTCAAAAAAGTTATAAATCTTCAAAAAAGAAAAAGACGTGTAGGTGGCGCCCCCTACGAGTAAGAGCAATAATAACATCAGGTTCGAATTCGAAACCTCAAAAAACACCTCATTACCAATTTTCGTTCAATTAAGGTAAGTATTTCGAAAGTTATTTAAAAAACAACAAAATAAAAATAAAGCTTCAACACCCTGTAACTTGGAAACGAAGCGTTTCCGGACATATATTTATTTGGACAATTCATATTAGAATATTGTGAGGAATCACCTCCTGGAGTTTGTCAAAGTACTTCTGACTCACCCTGTAGATTCAAAAGCTTTTCGCTTTTGTATTCGAACTGAAAACTTTGCACGACAAGCTCTTGAATCTGTTACTCATGGAATAACCTACATCACACATCCAAAGCAATTATTTTTAACTTTTTAGCGAATTTGAATAAAAGCTTGTGTCTTTAAAAAGGTTTTTTATTCTTAATTTTTCACTCAATTGCGTAACTTTTGCAATTTTGTTGAGCGCCCCCTGATTTTTTTTCAAAAAGATGCTTTTTCCAATTGAATAACTCCTCGACCATAAGTTTCCGAGAGGGCGAACTGGAATTCTGTAGGTAAATCTAACGTATTGCTTTTCCCAGGTGTTGACTATTCATCAATAATCCTACCGTACACTATAATGAACACAAATACGCTATTCCATCTGATATAACTGGATGGTACTTCTCTCATTTCGAATTAATCAGAGTGTGGAATGGCGAAGTGAAAGATGTTATCATTCTCCAAGAGTGTTTGTTTAGCTGAAAAGTGGCACTTGGGCGTCGAGTTTCGGAATTAGTTAATTATATCGTTCGAGAGTCGCACATTTTTTATCCGTCGCTCATATCTTTCACCACACCCACTCATTAAACTCGCCGAAGAACCGTAACATTCTGAATCTATACAATAAATCCATTATTTCGTATAAGCAACAGTGTGAAGATTAAAATCAACAGTTCTTGAATA
The DNA here is from genome assembly GCA_018342105.1 of Gonioctena quinquepunctata. Classification (NCBI taxonomy): domain Eukaryota; kingdom Metazoa; phylum Arthropoda; class Insecta; order Coleoptera; family Chrysomelidae; genus Gonioctena; species Gonioctena quinquepunctata. The sequence goes on along the minus strand of JAFIRS010000021.1, from coordinate 796,023 downwards.
CGCATACGCCAAAATTGGAAAAATGTCGGATTGTTTTTTTCCTTATGTTGTAATTTATTGATGACTCAATTTTTCTTTCCCCCGTTCTTTCAAGTTGACGTATCATGGGACATATTTTTCATCAAAAAACACAAACAGCATTTCTATTTTTGTATAAACCTGAAACACTACGATCAAAAATTGTAAGTTTCAAATCTCCCTAAACCTATAATAATAATATTCATTGAACAAAAACTATCATAAAATGTATACACTGTACCAAACGATAACAACAACAACAAAAAATGGAATAATTCGACCAACGATAAGGCAAATAAATAGCACGAACCCAGAAAGACTTTTTTTAAATTCACCCCTTGGCTTCTCAGATCTTCAATTTGGATATATATATATATATATATATATATATATATATATATATTATATATATATATATATATATATATATATATATATTTCAGGAAGTTTTCTTGGGGTTGAGGTTCGTTTTTGTAAAAATAATTAGTTGCTGAGGTTTGTCTTCATTATTGATTTATTCTTTATTGGTCGACGTTTCGACGGGGGGTCCCTCGTCTTCTTCAAAGGACATAATTTTAATTAAAAACGAAAAAATAAAAATTAAAACATGTTTTGTTCTTTGTAAAATTCGACAAAATTTTGGGAAGCGCCGCTTGCTTAACCTCAGCTGTCTCGATCAGAGCTGTAAGTTAACGCAATTGCCGATGCAATAAACATTTAAATAATGTAGAATATTGAATTGATTGTGCGGTAAATGTACAAAAAGTGTACAGTGCTTGCGATAGATATTCAATTTCAAAGGGATGAAAACAAACGAACTTCGTTATATCCAAACTGGCAGATGAGTCAGAACTAGTAGATGAGGTCAATACAGCTCTGAGACACTTATCAAATCACAATTATCACAAAAACACACACAAAAGACACAGTATTGAATTGTTTTCCTAATAGTATCGGCCATCATTATGACCGAGTGTGATTGAGAATAATATGCGAACACTGTTACCAACCACTGTTTCCAATATTATCTGGTTCTTACAATTAAACACCGAACTGTTCCGTGCGTATTTTGAAGAGTGGAAGACAAGAGAAATCACTCGTCGTATTTATGAATGAAGTAGTAAATTTTAATTCTGGTTGGTTTCTGGAGTAGCTAATCACGAGTCAGAAAAATACTGTGCATATCTAAAATGAGTAAATGCTTCAGGCGTTTTCGTACTAGATATATTAAAATAATATATATTACGTTTTTAAAAGTCAAATTTTCAGAACTATATCGCGATATTGAGGCTCAAAATTGACTTGAAGAGATCTACAATTATTTTTTTTAAATTGCATGTATGTTTCATTAGTGGTAAGCTTTGGCTTTAAAATGCAGCCGAAGAGCATACCTGCTACTGGTTTATGTTGTGATTCGCTCATATTATTGAATCTGCCATAAGAAACATGGAATCAAGAAAATAAGGATCCATTAAATCATCGGCGATGAATTAGATAACTAATACAAGGATTGAAACTCTTGTTTCCTATTTCAAATTCAATAATATGAACAAACCACAAAACACAAACCTGTAGCAGGTATGTAGAACTCTTCGACTGCATTTTGAAGCCAAAGCTTACCACTTATAAAAAAAATGAATTGTAGATCTCTTCAAGTTAATTTACCGCACAATCAATTGAACATTCAACATTATTTAAATGTTCATTGCATCGGCAATTGCGTTAAACAGCTCTGATCTAGACAGCTGAGGTTAGGCGACCGACGCTTACCACAATTTTGTCGAATTTTACCAAGAAAAAAACATGTTTCCAATTTTTTTTTTCGCATTTTTAACCACTGTCAATCGTTATAAAATGGCATTATATCATCGTCATTCACGGGTGTGAAGAGGTTACATTACACCTGTATATATATATATATATATATAAGGAGAGAATCACGCAAAGTATAATATATATATATATATATATATATATATATATATATATATATATATATATATATTTGCACCGAAACACCTATTTCTTTATTTGTAACAAAGACCTCGAATACAAATTTTCATGACCCTAACTTAAAAACCAACGTACTCCTAAACAAACTTTCAATCTCCATTTTACCTCCTTTGGGGTTGAATTTTCAAAATACCCTGAAATACGTTTCTTTATTTGAAAAGAAGAGTCCAAATACCAATTTCCATGACTCTGACTCCAAAACTGATGGTATTTCCATACAAACTTTCACCCCCCTTTTCAGCACTGTAGGCATGTAATATCAAAGAAACCATTCTCAATTGTAAAATCTATGTTAATATAGGAATACACTGCAAAAATTTCAGCTTCTTAGGTCCAGCGGTTTGATCTACATGAAAACGTTGCACATAAGCGTTTCATTTGAAACGTTACATGAAAACGTTGCACTCGAATTCGACCTTGAAATTTTACTCTCATCACGCCCAAAACAGTTTCATTTAAAAAAGTGCCTCTGGATATGACTTAGAAGTTCTCTTATTGTTCAAATAAAACGGAGTAAAAGGTTTTGCAAACGTGTCAGTTGAAAAAAATTATAAAATAAATACTGATTCATTTCTTATCAATGATTCTTTTCAATTACCATATCAAATGATTCGTTTTCTAGGTCATAAACGAATTTTATGTGATATTCATCTGGTGCAAAACCTTATTTCGAAGTGATCTGAATTCACTGGAATCGCAAAATATTCAGAAAACCAGTTTCTGAGCAAATGATATCTTCGTGTTGCCGACTCTTCATCGGATGATTTGATGATCGAATGACTCCATGCGTTCCGAGAAACTTTCTAAACACATTAACTTTCAGAAATGCAAATCGATTGCAACGAGAGAGCAGGCTGGACAGTAGTAAAATTAATAATTATATTGATTGCTATAATTCAGTTCTGTGAGGCTTCGAATTCTCTAGAAATCCATCGATTTATCTTAAAAATTACCGCGGAAGAAACTGCGATTTAGGCGTAAATCCAGTTTTGCCCGGGGGATTTTCAATGATTTTTTCAAAATACAAATAGCATTGCAGGCAGTATCCCGTGATCGGAATTGAATTAAATTTCATTCTTCCAAATGTCTAAAAAACGATCGTAGAATTTTGACAAAAAAGTTCATAAAATGAGCATGAATAATCTTCGACCCTGTATAATAAACAACAAATTCTCTCAGATATAACTAATACCCAAGACATTGGTAAACTACACCCAAAATTCCAGCTTTCTACCACTCAAAATACCACAGTAATAAATATTTAATTGAAGCTACACTACTCAAAACGAAAAAGGAGCCACTTTTTTCTTTTGTTATAATTTATTTGTGCCACCAAGTACAAAGATAAAGCTTTGTGACCACTTAGTACATATATTGCAGTGCAAAGATTTGTAGCAAAACATTCATTCCTTATCAACAGTTCTTTTATTCCAACAAAACAATTGAAAAAAACGAGTGTGCTTTAGACCACACGACTGAAGTAAAACTTATTACGTATATATGTATGATATATACATGTACTAGCTGACCCGACAAACGTTGTCCTGTCCAAATTTCTATGTTCCCTAAAATGTTTTTCCCGAAAACTCTCGTCCGCGTAGAATTTCTTTTTTTCTATGTTTTCCTTTATGTTGTTCCATCTAGACTATGCTTTTGACTCCTTCCGCTTCCTGTTGTCCCGTTATCCCGTTTTCCTGTTATCCCGTTTTTTCTTTATCCCGTTATCCCCCCTTTCCCGTTATCCCGTTTCCCGTTATCCCTTTTCCTGTTATCCCGTTTTTTTTATCCCGTTATCCCCTTATCCTGTCATCCTGTCATCCCGTTTTTTCGTTATCCCGTTATCCCGTTTTCCTGTTATCCCGTTTTTTCTTTATCCCGTTATTCCGTTATTCCCGTTATCCCTTTTCCTGTTATCCCGTTTTTTCTTTATCCCGTTATCCCTTTCCGTTCCGTTATCCCGTTTTTTCTCCCGTTATCCCGTTTTCCCGTTATCCCGTTATCTTATCCCGTTATCCCGTTTTCCTGTTATCCCGTTTTTTCTTTATCCCGTTCTCAATTTATCGTTCTACAATTATTATATTCGATTGCCATCTTGCAACCCTATTGTGGATCTGTGGATAAAATAAAATAAAATAAAAATCGCGATGGAAAAATAGGGGTTGATCGTAGAAGGGTCAAAATTTAGGGTGGTATGTATTTTTGAATGCTGTATCATAAAAAAATAAAAACAACAAATTTTATCTGAAAAAAAAATTAAGGGGTGAACCACCCTTAACATTTAGGGGGATGAAAAATAGATGATGTCCGATTCGCAGACCTAACCGATATGCACAAAAAATTTCATGAGAATCGGTCGAGTTATTTCGGAGGAGTTTAATTACAAACACCGTTTCACGAGAATTTTATATATTAGATATACAGATACATATATTAATTTTCTAATAACCTATAATTTCATCATTTTAGTTTGGTAAATTTAGTAAATTATTATTAGAGTCATGAATGATTATAAAAATAAAATAAAAATTAATTTACCTAACTCCAATAATTCTTGTCTCGGTTTTTGTACATGATCTATAGTGGGATTTTCATCAACTTCCATTTGATTATTGTTGATTATTGTCATGTTCAATCATCATGTCACCAATTATTTGTAAAAGGTGAACCTCTACAATTAATAAGTATTTTATTATTTACGTATTAGTTAAATTTTATGTTATCCTATTTTAAAAATTTGCTGAAGTAAATTGTAGAAACGCGAGGCCGAAATACGGAAGAGTACCAAGGAGAAAGAAGAGAGAGAGAGAGAGAGAGATAAGAAATGGACAGAGAATCAAACGCGCCCCAATGTCGAGAGTAGAATGCCGCGAATTAGTAGAGGGAGAAAATAGACAAGAAAAAAGGAACGCTGCATATGACGCTACGACGCCAGCAACTAGTATGAGATTCGCACTCACCTTTGTCGAGACCGTTCGCCTCGCCCGATCACACTTTTCGTAACGCTCTCGTCACGCATTCACCAGCTTACTCCCCAAGCCAAGCGTGCGCATGCGCAAAGAAGTTTTACTTCAATTACATTTTTTCATCAAGAGATAAATGCGTTTATCAAGTTGCTTGTTTAGTTTCATGCTAAATGTGAAAGAATCAAAATGAATGTAGATGTGCTTGGTAAACCACGTAGGCGTAGAGTGTATTTAAAAGAGATTCAGATTGCTGGGGTCATCACTCTAGTTCAAGAGTGACACTCAAGACGGCAAGTAGCCCGAATGATAAAGGCCAGTGGCGCTGCCATAAATAGGGCCTGGAGAAGGTGTCAAATTTATGGTAATGTTAGAAGGATACCTTACCCGTGTCGTACAAGGGCAACTTCCGAGAGGGTAGACCGTTTAATACGGCTTTGGGCCACCAGAGCACGCAGAAGAACCGCTACAACGCTCTAAAATCAGCTAGTTGAGAGCACAGGAAACCGAATAAGTACCCAAACGATACGTAACAGGCTTCACGAGCTTTAGCTTCATGCAAGAAGAACAGCTTAAGGACCCTCATTAATCATTTCGCATCGTAGAGTACGAAGATGCTGATGAACATAGGTTTGTTCGCGTACACAAAATAAACGGTCCGAAACCAACAGGAGCATGCGCAGTGTAACAATAGTGTTCGCGTTTTTTCAGGATTATTATATATTCTATGGGTTTTGTGTTTTCGTTCCATTCAAACTAATTCGGGACAGTTACGAATTGGTTCAAAATAGTACGAGCATCTTAGCAAGAACAGTTTCTGACTTGTGTGTACTATTTGGGTACGCATGCGTACAACGTACATGATTCTGATATTCCAACCTCCTTTTTTTTGACAGGGTATTATTCGATTGATTTGACAAAGATTCGAATGAAAAATATGAATATTAGCTCCAGCTCATCGTCCTCTTCAAGTTCAGGTGAAGAAGAAACGTTCCGGAATATCGTGTTGCCGGAAGTCCTTAAAACACACCACAGAAATGTTGGAATCGTAGAGGACACCATTAACCTGTTCTCAGATAAATAATTCAAAGATAATTTCAGGCATGTACATTTATTTTGTTGAATGTTTGCTATATTCATCTTCAATGGTATTTTAGGTTGCCCAAATCTGTTGTTACTTCAAAATAAACTATACCCGCAGCTAATTGTTTGTTGAATGCCTCGACATAACCTAATCGTAATCATAAATGTCCTAGAACTATCTCGGATTCAATGTATTGCGCATCTAGTTGTGCGCAATGCTGGAACAATTTCCAAAGATTTGAATGCGAACAAACCTCATGTGAATTGGAACTTGGAGCAGTGCTGTGATTTCACTGACGAATCGAGATTCTCTTTGAATTGCATAGATGGACGAGTTCGAGTCTGGAGACGTACAGGTGAACGTTTTTTAGACTGCACTGTAGAAGAAAAAGAGAGAGTTTCATTCGGAGGAAGGTCCTTCATGGTTTGGGGTGGGATCACTTTGAATGAGCGCACTGAGCTGGTGGTAATTCGTGAGGGGTCTATGACGGCACGTAGGTACATAGACATAGAAGTTTTAGAACCACATGTGGCACCATTTGCCGAAAACGTAGGTCCATAATTCATTCTGCAATAAGACAATGCCCGCCCATACACCGCCAGAATTGTGCAAAATTACCTCAGTGCCCAAAATATTGAGGTTATGGTTTGGCCCGCCCGCAGTCCAGACCTCAATCCAATTGAGCATGTCCGGGATACACTTGGGAAGCGATTGGTGGACCGTTAGCCAATCCAGAACCTTCAACACGTTGAAGAAATTTTCCTAGAAGAGTAGGAGCAGCTGGATCCTCAAATTATTCGAAATTTAATTGAAAGTATGCCCCGTCGTTGTTAGAGGAGGCCATACACGTTATTAATTCAGAACTTTAGCCTATTTTTGAGAATGTTTTCATCAACACAATAAAAAACATAACAGGAAATTACTACAATTTTTTTTTCTGTAAGCATTACAAGCAGATTGAAAAAAATTTATAGATTTTCAGAGTACGGTCCAATATATTTAAATAAAAAAAAAATTAACAAAAAATTCCAGTACAAAAATGTCCACATTTTCAACAGTGGCACAAAAAATAAGGAAATCAATTAATTTCTCGAAAACCGCTGAAGATAGCTATAGAGAAGTATCATACAAAAATTATCGGAAAGCAATGGCAAAGCGAAAAATGCAATAATATACAGGGTACCTCATTTAAAATATCAAAGTTGTTGCTACTTTTCAGTATACGCGGCAACGCCGCAGAGCTGAAAATATTTCAGATCGATAGAGCAGAACTAATTACCCAAGAAAGTTTTAATAATTCTTCAGCTCTATTGATTCGTCTATTTTGTTTTCGAATTCAGAATATATTATTGTTTTCTTATTCATCATATTTTTAGGGAATTTTCTTTCAAACATGGTTCGTGTAAATTTTTTTTTTGGTCACATTTTTAATCAATATATATTAATTTTTATTGCCATCATACTTTATGGGGCTGTAACTTCAACTCCACTCAAGGAGAAAGGCTGTTAAATGCTCAGATAATTATGATTTGATCGTAATAAATGACGGGAGCCCAACCCGTATTACCCTTCCAGGACAAAACCCATCTGCTGATAAAATGACATGGAGAGTACTTCCTGTTACGCACGGATCAGACCATTTCCCGATCCCTATTAATTTATATATATCGAATAACATTAAAAAAATTATGCCCTCTTGTAAATGGAATGACTCACGAGTGGATTGGAGCACTATAGATGCTGCTCTATCTAATATTGATTCTTTCACAATGTCAATATCGGAAAAGTTTAAAAAATTTAATGATACCCGGAATACCACAACTAACGAAATTATGATAATTAATAAACCTTTTGTTACAACCTCCAGTAGACCTTATTGGTGGGACAACGAATGTACATTGTGAAAAAACGAAAAGAAGCTCTAAAGCTTATAAAAATTCATCTAATTGGACAAATTATCTCTCCTATAGAAACATAGAGGCCGCAACAAAGCTACTTCTTAAACAGAAACAACAAGTACACTTAAATGACTTAAATAAATCTTTTAATATGTCAGAGCTACAAATGTCGTTGAAGAATTCAAAACAACCCTTACCAGGCTTAGATGGCTTTACCTATAAAACGCAATACAATCTACCGAAATCTGCTAAAGTACTATTATTGAATATTTTCAAGGACTGGTAGCTGAAGGAGGAAAGCATTGCGGAATTAAAAAAGATTATCATTATTTTGATATATATAATAACTTTTTAACAGAAAATTAAACCGACGAAAAAATCAACTGAAAAGCAAAAAATAAAATAAACCTTCTTGGTCTAAATGATAATTGAGCTCCTAAACTAATGTGAGTACCTGGTTTTGAGTCGGTGCCTAACAAACAATTATCGAAGATCATTATATTACTTTGAAAGAAGTAATCAAAACGCAGCCGTGCTTCTCGCTGCCATCATTTTACGCTTTACCTAATTCAATTGCTAGTTTGTTAGGCGCCGACTCAAAACCAGTTACTCACATTAGTTTAGGAGCTCAATTATCATTTAGACTAAGAAGGTTTATTTTATTTTTTGCTTTTCAGATTATTTTTTCGTCGGTTTAATTTTTTGTTAAAAAGTTATTATTTTTCAATTTTTTGTTGCTGAAATCTACTAATTACTACCTACCTAATTTTTGATTACTTCCAAAATACTTAGTTACCTAGCTTACTTCAACTATTAACTATTAAATAATATAATTTTCTATTTTAACTATTTATTGTTATATAATATAAATTAATTTTGAAAGTTCTGGTCAGTTGATTTTATCACTTTGTATATAATTCCATCTTTTCATAGAATGTAATCATTTTGACGGATGTAGGAGGGTCTGTCAATGTCAACTACATATGTGTGCCAAAGTTCACAAGTGAAAAATCAATCATCCCCTATTTTTCTACCCATAGGGGTGGATCATTTCATTCCAAATTGGAATTCGATCAACTATGAGGTATACCCTTTCTAATAAAAAAAGAATCATCCAAATCGGAAAACCCACTACAAAGAGGGTGAACTAATCAATATTCTTCATTTTGCTACCCTTGGGGATAGATTTTATTGTTATAATTGAAATGGGACCAACTTCGAAGTACACCCTATCCAATGAAAAAAGAACCATCGGAATCGAACCGCTCTGTAAAAAGTTGTGCGTGATCATACATAAAAAAATAATAAAAAAATAAACGCGTCGAATAGATAACCTCCTCCTTTTTGGTTTCGTCGGTTAAAAACAGGAAAAAACCCGTCATAACCACACCTTCTAGACCAATCTCTCTGATGTCTTGTATACTCAAGTCATTCGAGCGAATGATCAAGATAAGGCTAGAATTTCATCTAGAACCCAAAACGGTGCTTCCCAAGACACAATTTGGTTTTAGGCGAGGATTAGGAACGTGCGATGCTTTATCGGAACTCATTATCGATATTCAATAAACGATTATCTCTCATGTTTATTCCTGGATCTGAAAGGACTTTCCTGGATTTAGATATTCTTTTCAAAAAAATGGTAAGCGTTGGTATTGATGAGAGAACAGCTTTTAATATCACGGATCTTTTTAACGGGAGGGAAAATTAGAAACCATTGTAATGAGTTCTATCGACCTAACTTAGTGTGTGATGGTCTTCCACAAGGCTCTATTCGTAGCCCTACCCTTTTTAACATCTATACGTCCAAATTGCATAGTAAATTTAATAAAAACATGACCGTTGATGACATCTGTATTCATACCAGCCGTGGGAAGTATGGCGAATGCCTTAATGACTTTGAAATGGTGCTGGAAACTTTGAGAATATGGTTGTTTGACATGGGATTTCAAATGTCGCCGGAAAAATCTGCTTTCAAGGTCTCAATGTTCTACGATGTGTAACAAAGAAATCTTGTGGCTCCGCTCCTAAAATAGCACTATCATTTTATAGGACATTCATAAGGTCCATTATTGTCTACGGCAGTATATTCTACGGATCGTCATCCAATACAAAGTCGACTGAATATAAGGCAATAAAACATTGCATTGGAGCAATGACATCATCCCCGTGTAATGCAATTCGGCGGAAACGAACGAACCCCCATTATTCCTTCGGCGAAAATACCTAGCTTAGAACACACAACTCGTTACTGACGAAAAATCTTACGGACTTAAATACGGAAGAGTTAACAAATCCGTTCTGGAGGCAAAAAAAAATCGCCTCTGCTCTTCAGTCCACTCATGAGTTTGATAAAAAAATACCCTCATTGCATATATTACCAGCTTATCCATACAATTATGATTTCCTTTTTTCTGAACCCACAGTCATATTCCCTCAATATAATAGTATATCAACCTACAACGAAACTGTTGTAAATTCACTTATACAACATTTTAATATATCCACTATACAGACGGAAGTAAAGATATTGAAGGAGTCGGCAGTGCCTTCTATATACCAAATATAGAGATAGTATTTAAATGTCAAATACCGGATTTGTGTAGCATTTTTACAGCTGAAGCTGTCGCCATTGACAAAGCTTTAAATTGGTGTTTGCACCGTGGTGTTCAGGATGTTATAATTTTTTCGTATTCCAAATCAGTGTTAGAGAGCACAGCTAAACTATTTAAATGAACCAATCATATGTAGGATACAAAGTTTGGTATACCAGCTTTCATTAACTTCGTGCAAAATTATGATAATCCGGACTAAGGGTCACTGTGGTGTCCCAGGTAATGAAAAAGTAGATATATTAGCAAAGGTGGCACCTATATGTACTAATTTTGAAAATGTATCCTGTTATCCAGATATTATTAGCAAACAAAATGTACTCAACTAGTGGAAACGTAAATGGTCTGAAATAGCACACCAGTAAAATAACCCTTATTTCCAGATCCACCACTAACTCTCATATAAAGTAGCACATCTATTCGAATTCGGGGTGAATAAAAACTTCAGTAGCATTATCACCCGGTTGAAACTTAACCATGGACGGTTCCCGTCACACTTACACAAGATAGGAATCTTGGATTCCGCACTGTGTCCGTATGACAACGAAGTCGCCGATCTGAACCATATATTTTTAATAGACACGACATAGATCATTTATCAAAACTTCCAATCATTAAAACTTCAATTTCCTATCAATGTGCAAGTCTTACTTGCTTCACAAGATAAAAATGTGTACAACCTTATAGTTAAATAAATCAAGACTGGAATAGACAATCAAATAACTATCTGAATGAAAATGCAAATTTTCAATTTCAGATTTTTTCTTTTGAGTTAGGGCCTTTTAAGAATATCTATCAGATGTAGTTCAATGTCCAGCGTGGCTTTAGCCGGGGAAGTAGTTGTTTTCTGTCAGACATTCACAAAAAATAACTTCATTTTAAACATGGATTTTTCAATTCACAAAAAAATCTTTCTATCAATATTCAATTGAGAATGTTTCCCTTTTCAACTTATAGTTAATCATGTTACTAAAAACAAAATCCAGTTATAAATCGATTCAGTCTAACTAAATAATGTGACAAAATAGCAAACCAAATGTGGCTGAAGGACTAACGTCCTAAGCCGAAAAGGAAAAAAAAACAATATATATTAGACCGTGACATACGCAAAATTTCTGGTAAGAATTTGTTTGTCTTCATTTTCACTCCCTACTGAAAATATTTGGTGAAATAATGCGTTTTATAAGTCTCTAGAACTCAGTTATGAGTCACATCAGTCATGAGTCAATTGGTGGTATCTCGTCGATAAGATTCGCTTTTAGATGAATTATCGGATTATTAACATGTTTACAGTAATGTTTTTGAAGGGAAAGTGATTTGAGTATGATTGCATCATACTAATTTCACTTTTAGCAAAAAGGATTTCATTGTGGAATGCTAGAATATTTCAGTTCGTAGAGTGAAACCGAAACTCAATGATGTCATTCAAATCCAAGCAAACAAATATTCGAGCCGTTTTCGATCTTTCATTCCTATTACATTTTTGGTATGTCGTCATTAGAAATACTTTCTAATCTTTTATGCTAATCTTCATTGTTTATAGATGACCGTGCCGAACTGTATTTGGAATGTTCCTATTATATTTCCTAAATACCCAGCTAGGATTCCACATTTTATCGAAATCCATGTCTAACACATTGCATTTTCTTCCCATTAGTGAAAAAAAATCAGCTCAGTAATGTACTGCTCATATATAATAAATTCATTTCAAGCGTAATTATATTTTATATTTAAAATTGCCAAACGCACTCACCATCTCTGACTAATGACTACACCGGAAAACATTGATGTAGGAGGAGGGTCGTGTAGTACTTCGTTCGATAAGAAAAACCCAGGTCACTGTAGACTGCGAAAGCATCTTTAAAAATCGGACTTGCGGAGAGTGTCGCTTTTGCTAAAACGAAGAAGTAATAGCAGAGCACATCTTGTGCAGATGCAACGGTCTGGAACGAACAAGATTCCACTGTTCACGGGCAGCTAGAGCCCAGAGACCTGGAAACGGTATCACTGAGCGTCATCATCCACTTCGTCAGATTTGAAGGCGACCTTTAATTTTAATTAGGATCGAGAACACAAGAGAGGAAGAAATAGCCAAACTGCCAACCCTGTCCACAGGAAAAACTACCAAGATCTAACGAACATCGTGAGATGTGAGATTCAATGTTGAGAACCGCTGACGTGAGGTACAACTCACTATGGCGCGTGGCCAAACGTTCAAGAAAAGATACGAGCCAATGCCAACCATAGTGAGCGGTCAATCACGGGCTGTGACAAACTCACAAAAAACGGAATTATTTGCGGGATATTTCCATAGCGTTCATGTTACAGATCCGGACACAACACTTGAGCAGAAAAATGACACCACTAATGCCAAAAGTATAAGAGAGCAACTTTCAGTACAAATTAACCCTAGAACTTTAGCCAAGTTGCTAACGAACTATGAGGAGGTAGTAGACATTATCAACAAAATGCATCGAAACAAACCTCCGGGTCTGGACAAAATCGACGCAATTCAACTTAGGATCTTACCAAGAAAGTCCCTGGTACATTTCATACATTTTATAAACGCAATTATCAAGCACCAACCGTATCCTAAGAGCCTGAAGCAAGCAGAGATAATCTCTATTGCAAAGGCGGGAAAATATACCTCTGAAATTGATAGTTACCGCCCTACATCGCTACTAAGCACTGTGGCCAAGATGAGATCCTTCTCAAGCGCTTTGTTAAACTTGAAGAATGGGTGAAACTCATCCCGGAGGAACAGTTCGGATCCAGGAGAGGCAGATCCACAACCTCGCAAGTAATCCGAATTGTTCACGGGGTGAAAAACAAAGTACTGTTATGGTCCTTTTGGTCATGAAGAAAGCCTTTCCCTTGAGAGGTTCGTCCCAGATATTGAATATACATTTTTATTGTCCAGTTTCATAATGATTTTCGACATTTTTTTTAATAACTTGATCATTTCACATAACAAAAAGTTAAGAATTTCATGTGAATTAATCTTAGAATATTTTTATTTTTCGACCCCTCACTTTCAACTATTCCTTTCATTTTGTATTCCTTCATTTTAATACCAATTCCTCCTATTTTACACAGGACAGAAACAACATTCTTATGATTCCACATCTGATTTTATCAACATCCTGTTCATATTTTCAAACAAATCAATCTATCATACTCCATGACAGGTTTTAATGTCAGAAAAACACTAAATTCAAAGTGTCTCTCCAAAATAATTGTTTCTAACTCTTTTCCATCTTTGCAAAGTGAGATTGCTTCTAGAAAATGTGTTTCCCATTTCTTCCAGTCTTCCTGATGATCGTGGAAGCGTGAAATAGATTTTCGTCGACAAAAATATATTGAAGACCTAGTGAATGCGATGTCTCTCATGCGTCAATGTTACGAATGATTTCTGGTGAGTACTCTTTTTTGTAAAACATTCTTCTTTGCCTCATTCATCTATATGAGTTCTTAATTAGGACTGGAATAGAAAATCAAATAACTATCTGAATAAAAATGCAAATTTTCAATTTTAGATTTTTTCTTTTGAGTTAGGGTCCTCTCAGAATATCTATCAGATGTAGTTCAATGTCCAGCGTGGCTTGAGCCGGGGAAGTAGTTGTTTTCTGTTAGACATTCACAAAAAATAACTTCATTTTTATCGTGTATTTTTCAATTCACAGAAAAATCTTTCTATTCAATATTTAATTGAGAATGTTTCCCTTTTCAACATGAATACCCCACAAGAGGTTATCTTGAACGAACGATGGAAGATAGTGACTGAAGTTTATCTTTCAGTCGCAGATGATTCCACATCTGATTTTATGAACATCCTGTTCATATTTTCAAACAAATAAATGGAACCAATATTACTCCAAATGGTCCAAATGACCTATCCACTTATTTTTAGCTTTAATTTTAAAATTCCCGCCATGTTGCAATTTCTCCATTCAGTGTGCTAAACCTGATAACAGGAATTTCATCGGCCCCAGAGCATTTTTTGTTTTTTATTCTAAGTGAGAGTATTATTCGTTATTCTTCAGTAGTGGGGTTTAGGCATATAGTGTTATTATGTATCTTCACGCTGTTTTGCAAGTTTTGAGGGTCGATTTTATTTTTGATATTATTTGCAAAATAGTTGTCTGCCAAAGTTGTTGGGTGGGGTTTTTTGCACATTTTTTTTTCCCTGTAATTAATTTGTGATATTCCGATTGTTTTAGTTTTATTATCAGAGCTCATGATTTGTTTTTTTTAGGCTTCTTTTTTACTTGTTGTAGGTATTCTCTATATTCCTTATTTTTTGTGTCATATATGTTTTTATATTCTGGGTATAGTTGTATTAGGGAGTTGTAGGTGTCTAGTTCATTTCTAAGGTAATTTATTTTGGGGTTTTCTGAATAATATTGTTCGCAGAACAACACTGGACTGTAGGCACATGGAACACTGTGAGGCGTTGGTTGAAATTTTCCAGAATCATACTATAACCTCAAAAGCATACAGAGTGCATTTTTTCCTAAGGTGAAGTGAAGATTCTTGAAAAAAACGACCTGTTTTCTTTATACATTTTTCCATTAGGAATTTTGTTAGTTTCCCACTTTCGAAGGGCCGTTTTGAGGCGAAATCTGAGTATTACGTCGTATTTACCACCTATCCAAGAATCATTCCAGCTTAAAAAAATTAGCTTTATATGATTTTTCAAAATTGGAGTTTTGTCAATTTTGTCTCATTGTGGAGGCAAAATCTTTCCCGGCAAAATTATTTGTATATTAGGTTTAAATAACCGCCTCTCCAAGTGATATTCCAACCGAAAAAAATCGCGGAAAGTCCTACGGTCAATTCAATAGGTTTTTTCAAAGTTTGCGTTTCTTATATGTTTTCGCATTTTCTTGCCCAGAGATATATTAAGTGTTTCATCCACCGTAGAAGAGTAATTCCAACCTGAGATTATCGCGGAAAGTCCTGTTATATATTTCAGATTTGACCTCCATTCAATACTCTGATATACTGAAATAGATTTTTTCAGTGTACATTTTTGCTCGGCAAAATATTTGATGGTATTGATCTAATTATTCACAGTGCTTTTCAATGACACTTTTGTCGGAATAATTCGCAGAGTGTAATGATATTTTCTTATACTTTCCTATTTCATTAACCTCAGAATAATAAAAAAATATCGGGATGGTATTTTTCATTCACAACTACCTCAATGATTCTGAATTTTTGCATGATATTCGAAGATTTGCAATCACAATAACATTAGAAATTAAGTAAAATCTGTATGAGACTGTATGCTGATGCGACCCAATATTTGATTCATTACCCATGAAATAAAATCCATGGCCAGTACAATTTTGTCTTCAGCCACGTATTCGTGGCTGAGCCACGTTTTTAATTGTGGTGTGATATCAGTTGTATCGATCGGTCACGAGTTTATCGACGCGGTATATCCCGGTAAATTCGTGGCTGTTTTCACACTGGTTTCAGATTATGGGGAGTTGGAAAATAAAACACAACTCCTCATGTTTTCCAACAGACTTATGCGAACTGAAATGTGTTGACTCTTCAAATAGAATTCGGTTTGTGATAAAACTGAAGAATCGCTGTAAAAATGAATATTTCATGATTTAGGTTTGAAAATGTCATAAAGTGCAAGCCATAAGACGCTCCACAAAATATCAAACTATGTGAAATATTGATGGTGCGTACACAAGTAGGTAGACGAAGATTTTACCAAGAATATAATATGGACTGATGAATCAAAATTTTCGAGAGAAGGTATTTTCAACAGAAGGAATCTTCATCACTGGACAAAGAGAAATAGTTTCGACGCTTTCTGATTAATTATGGGCAATCAATTGCGCTTTTTGGTTTATGTTGAAAACCTTGATTCTCGAAAATAGTTTAATATATTGCGGACAACGATTGGAGATTTCATTGAGGAATTGACACTAGAACAATATTGAACATGTTGGTATCAACTTGATGGAGCTTCAGCTCATTGCACAACAGAAGTCAGGTTGGAACTGGACTGCATATTTGATTAGACGTTTGGTTCTATGTAACTGGCCTCCTAGATCCCCTGATCTTACACCCCTATACTTTTATTTGTGGGGTACTATCAAGCAAATAATCTACAGAACACTGGTCAACACGAGGGAAGAATAAGAACATCGCGTTACTGGAAAGTTTCAGGAATTAGATCCAAATGAAATTCGGAGAGCCACAATAGATGCCGTTGATTTTCGCATAAGAAAGTGTTTGGAAACATTTATTGAAATGATTTAGCACCGTTACATCTTTCTACATTTATTAATAGACATGTTCGACGTTGATATTTTTTATTACAAGCTTTTATTTAGTTTCACCTGCCCCGATGTTTGTCATCAAATCTGGCAAGTTAAATTTGACCCACTTCTAGTTGTTCGAATAACGTGAAATTTGGCAGGTGTTCATAGTTCCCGTGAATATGCATTATGCATTTGTTAGAGAAAAATAAAATAAAATGGCGGCTCCAAGATGGCGGACGAGATTTGTGTTTATGGTCCGATTCGATTCAAAATTGTTATGTGGAGGTTTTCAGGGTCGAAGATTATGAATTTTCTGACAAAATTCATGAAATCAAAATGGCGGCTACAAGATATCCGACGATTTCTGTCATTATGGTCCGATTCTATTCAAAATTGGTATGTGGGGGTTTTCGGGGTTGGAGATTAGGAATTTTTTGTCAAAATTCACAAACTCAAGATGGCAGCTCCAAGATGGCGAACGAATTTTGTAATTATGGTCCGATTCGATTCAAAATTGGTATGTGGGTGTTAGGGGTACTTACTAAAAAGCACAAAACAAAATAATTAATAAAAAAAACTTTTTTGAAAACAAGCTTTTATTCAAATACCCTAAAAAGTAAAAAATAATTGCTTTGGATGTGTGATGTAGGTTATTCCGTGAGTTATAGATTCAAAAGCTTGTCGCATCTGTATTCGAAATGAAAACTTTGCGCGACAAGCTCTTGAATCTAGAACTCACGGAATAACTTACGTCACACATCCAAAGCAATTATTTTGTACATTTTAGGGTATTTGCATGAAAGCTTGTTTTTAAAAAGGTTTTTTTATTAATTATTTTTTGCATTTCATGATGATTCAAACATTTCATAACATAAATAATCATAACTCACAAACTGTACGAGATAGGTATAGGGAAAGTATATAAAATTATATAGGAAAATGTCGCAACTTTCCAAATAAATAATAATATACAAGGTTTTCCATAAAAAAAAACTGAGTTGCAGTCATTTTCATGAGTATCCGGAAGGAACTTACTTTTGAGCGTCCTTGTATGCTGAAACTGAGATCCGGTTCATAGGCAGACTACATGCAGCTATGACCCAAATTGCAATATTTTCTAAATTTGCATTGTGAAAAAATCGTCATTTTTCTATGGTCAGGTTTTGCACAAACATTTGACAAAATAACTTTTATCACGAAAACTATCACAGATAGGTATAGGGAATCATCAGGGAAAGTTATGAGGAATCCTATAAGGATTCCAAAAATGATATAATATAAGGGGTCTTCCATTCGAAATACTAAAGTAGCTACTACGTTCTGTTACAAGCGGCAACACTGTATTGATGAAAATATTTTAGACAGATAGAGCATATTTGATTATCGAAGTCCACAAATTTTCGAAATGATCTCTCGTTCCGTTGTACTTCGAATGTTCCATCCACCTTGAAACACGCCGTATTATCGATTTTTTTAAAAGGACAAGAAATAATATCAAATTGCATCATTCTTATGTCACTCGCGAAATATCAGTTTTTTCGAACTCAGTACCAAACAAAAATGAGTAGTTGTATTAAAAATCACATCATTTAACCCAGATAGCACAGGACGTTTTCGGGACGTCCAGTTTATGTCCATTTTTGGTCCGATTGTCCCGAGCTATCAATAGTACATCTTTAAGACGTCCAAAAAAAAACCTCCTCGGGACGTCCGAAAATGTACCTTTCTGGTACGTCCATTAGAGGTACGACTATCATTATTGTTCCAGAAGTTGGAAAATATTTGTGTATGAGTATTTATAAGTTTGATGTTTACCGATCTGTTTGAATGAATGATATACATAAAATAAAATATATGATATATCTTCAAAAATAAATATTTTTAAGTTGAACAATTTTATAAAATATAATCTGTAATATATTTTGATAATAAACCATTATAACAAAAATATTAAATAAAAAACAAGTTGAAACTGCGCTTGTTTTTGAAAGCTGAGATCATTTGAAATAGGCGCCTTTTTGCTCCAATGAAAACGCCCATTACAACACTGTTGCCCAACGACCAATCACAGTACTTTATACGAGTTCCGAGTGTGCACCGAGTGGATCTGACATTTCTGATTTCACTGATTTCAAATTAGCAGGAAGATAAACGCTTGGGATCTGTAGGTCTGTGGGCAAGTGAGTAAAGTTCAAGTGCAGGTATACCTGCTAGCAGAGAAGCAAACATGAAGAAACATAACCTCCAAAAACATTATGTGCGTGCCAAAAGACGATCAATTTTATTTTCATATTCTGGTTTCAGGTCAATGAAATGTCAAAATATGGAGGGACAAACAATTGCAATTTTAACCCTTACGATATCCAATGCTCTGGCCACGAAATACAGTGGGATTGGAAGAAAGGGCAAAATGCCATTCAACTTGTTGGCAATGTAAAAAATTATAATTGGTAAGTTAAATATTCAATTCCTTCTGTTCACTTTTTCTTAATGAACTCTTCTTCCACTGAACAATGATTAAAAACACTTAATACAATTTACCAAGTGTCCTGTTGTTTAAGGTCCCGCTGAAAGGGCAGGATTGTCGCCAAATTACAAATCAAAAGAGTCTTTATCTTCAATTCAATTGTGGCTCAAAAGATCAACTGAGCGGCTTCATGCTGTTCAGAAAAAAAGACTTTGAGATCGATGGGGTAAATATCTATATACATCACACATGCACTCTGAATATGGGGAAAATACTTTTCTTACGTGTTTTTGCCTCCTGAACACGAATCCGGAAGGAAAATGCGGCGGTCTCATACCGTTCCCGAGTTACAGAACTTTTAATTTTTTTTAACCTCATTTTCAAGCACCGTTTTCTCGCACAAAATCCTATGCTCCTTTTTTACAGCATAAACAATACACCCTAATCACTTATTTTCGGCACAACTTTGCACAAACTATCGTCGTATTTATCGAAAAAATCCTCCTTATACAGTTGCAAATGAACAATTTCCGTTCCTTTGACAGAAGACATTTAGAATGACTTCTGTCAAAGAAACGAAGATTGTTCATTTTCAACTGTGTAAGGAGGATTTTTTCGATAAAAACGACGATATTTTGTGCAAAGTTGTGCCGAAAATAAGTGATTTAGGGTGTATTGTTTATGCTGGTAAAAAGAAGGAGGCATTTTGAGTGATTTTTGTGCGAGAAAACGGTGCTTGAAAATGAGGTTAGTTTTTTTGCTGTAACTCGGGAACGGTATGAGACCGCCGCATTTTTCTTCCGGATTCGTGTTCAGGAGGCAAGAACACGTGAGAAAAGTATTTTCCCCATATTCAGAGTGCATGTGTGATGTAACTAGATATTTACCATCGATGGATGTGAAATACACATAAGTACCATGAATGTAATATGTTTTAATATACAGGGTGTCCCTGGACTTCCTCTTTTTCTCTCGGGAATGTATAGATGGAGTCAAAATATCACCAGTACTTCATATAACTTTTGTTCCTAAAAGCCTTCGTTAACAAGTTACGGGCCCTCAAAGTTACAAAATGAAAAATGTTTTTCTTTGATAACTTTCAAAGTGAATATTCAAAATCATCTGAATTTTGGTTATTGACTAAACAAATGAATTCCTTCGATGAGCTTCCATGCAGGAGTCAGTTGTTTTGCTACAAAGTCAGGAACGGACTACCCCCTATGGTCCACACCCCAAAACTTTGAAATGACAGATAATTTTTCAATAGTTTTCAACAAAATAAGGTAACGTAGACAATTTTCTGATTGAAAGTACTCGTGTGGAAAGTCGCTCGGAGCAACGATTCTTAATAAAAATGCAGTTTTACTCGACGACATCAAACCCGATCGTCCACCATTATTTGAAATAAAAAAATTTCACAGTAGAAATACTAATGCTAACGTTAATTCAACAACACTCATAGCAGGGATAATACGAAATATGCTGAAATAAAGTCGTAAACAAAAAGTACAGTACCTAGTTGAAAGTTTAATTCACAATGTATATATTTTTTCAAATTAAATATCAAGGTATGTAGCTTCGTGGTGTTTTTGAACTAACAAGCTACTCCACTATGAAATATCGAATTCAGTCCATATGTTGTACCTATGTACGCGTGGAATAAGCACGTTTCGTGTTGTGTTATCTGAATCTCATGAAACTCAACATTAGGATGTTGCAAATTGGTATTCATAGCTTAAATGTTGAAGAGTTTCACTGATAAGTATAATTTCATGGGAGAAAATCTTTAACCCGAAGATAAATTTAGCTGAAAAAACGCACATCGGAAGACATAACTAATAAAAAGCAAACGAATAAACTACAAAAACAGCTGCACTTGAATAGGTGAAAAATGTCCGGTGAATAAATTTATGTTCCATTTCTTCCACAGATGTTGACAAAAACACCTTGTAGAAAGAAATAAAATTAGTGTGGATAAAAAATGACAACTGGAATGCGATTTTGTTTTGTTGAGTGGTGCGTTGTCATTGTATTGTGGACGATCGGGTTTGATGTCGAGTAATACTGCATTTTTATCAAGAATCGTTGCTCCGATCGACTTTTCACACGGGTACTTTTATTCAAAAAATTGTCTACATAACCTTATTTTGTTGATAACTATTGAAAAATTATCTGTCATTTCAAAGTTTTGGGGTGTGGACCATCGGGCGTAGTCCGTTCCTGACTTTGTAGCAAAACAACTGACTCCTGCATAAAAGCTCATCGAAGGAATTCATTTGTTTAGTCAATCACCAAAAATTAGATGATTTTGAATATTCACTTTGAAAGTTATCAATGAAAAACATTTTTCATTTTGTAACTTTGAGGGCCCGTAACTTGGTAACGAAGGCTTTTAGGAACAAAAGTTATATGAAGTACTGGTGATATTTTGACCCCATCTATACATTCCCGAGAGAAAAAGAGGAAGTCCAGGATATGCAGATTAATTAGAACATTTTGATCCATATTTCCATTTTATTTCTCCTGTCCTAATTTTCAGGGTTTTTATTGATCTACCTATGATATGGTTATGAATATGAATATCTCTCCACAAAAAGTTATGAAAGACACATTTTGTTTATAACACCAATATTTGCCTAAACATTTTTGTTTTGTGTGACTATTTTCTAAACGAATGATTACTGCAATGAAATCCCAAAAAAAGTGTATTCTATAATTTTATCGCGAATTAACAAAAAATACATGAGGGAGCTCAAAATATGCATGAAAAATCTGCTTTTGAACCTACGTACGATGAAGGTCCCTAAATAGTCCTGTTCAGACCTAAAATGGACTTGAATCTAACGTCCTATGGGCATCTGGTTCTGTAACATCGTAGGTATATCCATAAGATGTCCATAGGACGTCCGCCGTACAGAAAAAAGACGTCCTTAGGACGTCTTCAATATCCGAAGCGAATATTTTAAGGACGTCCATGGGACGTACTTGTGCTATTTGGGAATAACATAAATGGATTCCTGAAGTGCGGGTCTAGTACATTTTTTCTTTCAAAATCGAATATAACAATATAATTTTGCGTTGTTTTGTCACGGTGAGATGAATTGCATCTGAATTACAAATCTATCAATTCAGTCGTGAATTAGAAAAAGTATGCTTTCTCAACCTCAATATCTAATGGATATCTTTTTTAAGAGGAAATAACAAATTGCATCGTTCTGGTGAAACCGACGAGAGAAATTATCTTTTGCGAACTCGATACAAAAATGAATAATACCTACTACAAACCAGCACATCATTCAACACCATAAATGGATCACTAAAAACCCCGAATCATGCACTTCTTTTTCCAAAATCGCATATGAAACCTCCACAAGTTTAATTAAATATCAATGTCACTTACTAATAGGACAAAACAGCCCAATATCATTTTGCATCGTTTTGACGAAACAGCACAAACCGGGGGCTCTATGATCCAGGCAAACTCGAAACACAAATTCCTCTTTCACCACTGAAGATCATCTTCGATCATGTGCCGAATTATACTGTAGACGGTTTGACCTAGTAGCGGTGGTCAACGGAAGAGAATGATGTCTGCGCGGTGTTGGTCGGTCACTCAGTCACCAGTGCTACCGAAGAACTGAAGAAGTACGCTGGCTCGTACACGTTTCGCCGGTGATACATTGTTCCTGTTTATTTTATTTAGAAATGAGGTTTCTACTACGGCTATTGACGAAGAAAAAGTAAAGCAAAGTGGGCCAGTTCGCTCCTCCTCTTCGGCGCTCGGCTCGCTCATCTCCACTCATTCTTATTTTCACGAAGAAATACAGGGAGCAGGAGATGAATGAAAAGTTCGAACAGGGTGATCCTTAATTTCCTAGCTAAACTGTAACTGATGTGGTACCACACGCCAGGTTGTATTTTTCGATGATCCTCGACTTTCCCTCTGAATAATATACAGTGTGTCCCCCCCTTATATCCGAAATCGCAGAAAACACTGAAAATTGCTCCCCATCTGAAGGTTGCTCCAAATTAGTTTTATGGGAATGAAATACAATAGTACCCAGTGAGCACAAAAACTTCTCGGAGATGTTAAAAGTACGAGATTTTGAGACATTGAACATCCACTTCGATGTTCTGTTTATAGAACAGCCAATGTCCGCCGCAGGTGGCGATTTTTGGGATGTCCCTGGGATGTCACAAAAAGAAATTATCCTAAGTTTTTTTATAGCCTTTTCATAGACACAACAGAACATTCCCAAAATCGCTGTAAATTAAACATTTTTAGAGATCACTATCTGAAACCTTTTATAATTTATTTGGACATTTGAAGATGTCACTTTCTATTCGAAATGGAGTATTTTTCAATTTTTTAATTACCAGGAATGCAACCCTCTATTGCATGTTTATCATGTAATCTAAATGGAGATTTTTCTTGAAAAAACGAATTCGACACATTCCGAGTGAAACTTTTCCATCATTTAATCTGTTAGGATTCTGTTTTGAACTTAAAAACTAAAAATAAAGTTTTTTATAACTTCCATGGGTTTTTTATGGTACTGAATTTAAGATTAAGATGATACAGATTCTATGTTGAATATACTGACCACCAATTTTGAAGAAAATTGCAATATGAATAGATATCTTATTATATACAGTGCTCGTCTAAAGTCCGTTCCCCCCATACTAATTTTTGAACCACCTGGTATATCGCAACGAAATTTGGAGGGCTCAAATAGGAGATGAAAACCTAGTTTTTCATGAAAAAATCACAGCTGAAAGTTTTAAAATGGCGGCTGAGCGCCATCCAAATTTTTTTTTAAATATAATACCCCTTCATTATTTCATTTTCGAAATCTGCTTATAATTCTCAACAGTTTTCTGTAATACACTTTACTCCTAAATTCAATTGTTTTCGAAATATTAACGTTAGAAAAGTGACATTTTGGTCATTTCAAACCCAACCAAAACCACTAATGTTGCTTTCAATCAAGTTGGCATTGGAAAATATCGTTGTCGCGGTAACATCTTGTTCAATGTCAAACTGAACTGCTAACTGTCAAATAGTCCGTTGAGCGCCTAAATCCTTTTATGAAAAGTTGATCATGGCTCGTAGTTTAGACAATAAATTTGAAACAGTTTTGTTATTTGGAGAAGCTGGAAGAAATTATCATCTAGCAGTCCGTATGTTTAATGATAGATTTCCTGAGAATCCTATTTCGAGGTCATATTTGCGCAAACTTTTATATAAACTCCAAGCAACTGGTACGCTGGAAGATGCTCCTAGACCAGGAAGACCGCCTCTTTCAGAAGAAAAAAACGAAATTGTTACTGAAATGGTATTCAATCCGACTCAGTCGATGTCTGCAGTTGCTGAATCCTGTGGAGTAAGTGCAAAAAGTGTCCAAAGAGTACTAAAACAACAAAGGACAATTGAAGGAGAACGGGGCTTCCTAAAACGTGTATGTTTCGAAGAATGGCCACCAAGATCTCCGGATCTTACACCTCTAGATTTTTTCCTTTGAGGGTATCCGAAGTCAAAAATCTACGCCACTGAATTCCAAACAATAGAAGAGTTGTAACGCAGAATAATAGATACATGTGAAGAAATAGATGAACAGACTTTCATCAACGTGAGAGAAGCTATTTATAATAGGGCACTTTATTGTCAATATTTAGGAGGGGGCCACATTGAATACTTGATGAAATAATTGTTGGGGTTAAATAAAAGTGTTATTCAAAAATAAATTATAATTTTTGAGCTAACTAATTTGTTTTGATTGTGAATTTACAGAACACATTCGTAGGCTTCGAGATTTTCCGGTAAGCGGTACTGTTTATCCTTAATAAACTCTCTTTACGCCTCTTATTGGTCGAATTCATTAAGAGATTTAACTACCAATTAATAACAACGTTTAGTTAGCAAAATGTTTTACCGGAAGTGACCAAAATCCATACTTCAGTTTAAACCGGAATGTCACTTTTCAAACGTTAATATTTCAAAAACAATTGAATTTAGGAGTAAAGTGTATTAGAGAAAACTGTTAAGAATTATGAGCAGATTTCGAAAATGGAATAATATAAGGGGTGTTCCATTTAAAATTTGTATTGAAGATGACGCTCAGCCGCCATTTTGAAACTTTTTGCTGTGATTTTTTCATGAAAAAGTAGGTTTATGTCTCCTATTTGAGCTCTCAAAATTTCGTTGCGATATACCAGGTGGTTCAAAAATTAGTAGGGAGGAACGGACTTTAGACGAGCACTTTGAGGTGTATGTATGTATATATCTTACTTACCGTAAGACCAGAGAACAGCGCTAAAATCAGCTGGGAGGGGCACATCCCTCACTCGTTCGAAGGGAGCAGCCCGTCTTTGGGCTGGACGTCGCCGGAAGGGCTTGCAAAGGCCCTCCGGAAGACGTCCGGCCCTCTCCGGACTGCGGGTGGCGAGAACTACTCGCTGTTTGTAAATTCATGTATATATTATGTATATTATGTAAATACGTAGTTTTAAGGGTTAAGGCATGATGACATGTAATTGCAAAAACTGTAAATAAATTCTATTGGATTGGATTAGGAAACTGCACAATAAAATTGTATATTCAATATCTGGGATGAACTTCTCAACGCGAACTATGTTATGTCTATAAAGAACATCCACACGTTAACATTTTTTTAACTTCGTCAATACCTCTCAGTAGGCATACAAAGAAATGCCACAGAAGAACAAATACAATGCTTCCAATATCCTTTAAATACCTCTTTGGGAAGTGCATATTGAGTCTCAAAAAAACGTCCTCATGCTCCATAATTGGCAATGTATTGTATCTTTCGCTTTTGGAATTTGAATTACCAATTATATTTTTGGTATCTCTGAATAAGTAAATAAAGTAAGTATTACATGAATTAAATGTATTAGCATAGTCCAGAAACATAATATAACCTCAAAAGCATACAATGTGTATTTTTTGATAGGGTGTTCGAATCTGTAATGACATGTTCAAACTGTTCTTGAAAAAAACGACCTGTTTTTTTATACATTTTTCCATTACGAACTTTGTTAGTTTTCAGATAATGGGGAGTTGGAAAATAAAACACAACTCCTCATGTTTTCTAACAGGCTTATGCGAACTAAAATGTATTGTAACGAACCTAGGCCGGACCTGTCGCCTCACACATTGCCATCGACAGCGATGATGTCATCCCCGGAGATAGAGTTCGTCCAGTATTGAAACGACCTCTTTGGCCTTCCCCCACCTAACAACCAATTTTTCTCGAAGATACCCGAGCCATTGTCTAACTGTGGCTATTAATAGAAATTCCATAGGCGTACCAAATTATTTGGTATAGGCGATTCACGAGACGTAGAGAACTTACACTCCTATAACTTTCCTAACACTCCTATTTCTTTTTCCGCTACTGAATAGTACTTACCACTGGGCATTTTGTCAAGGTAACGAGTAAACTATTGCAAAGTTGAATAAATAACTGCACAACCTATTTATTAATTAAACAAACCTAACCTTTCAAACGCTGCATGCCAAGACACTGGTGAAGATTCGCCGTAGCACAGCAAATCGTGTCCACTCGTGTTTTCCCCCTCTCTACCTACCAACAGGTCGTTTCAATACTGGATGAGCTCTATTCGAGAACAATCCAGTCACGCCGCGGCAGATAACAACGGTCGATATTGGAAATAACTGGAACATGCTGGGCACCAACCGCCAGAATTGGAAACATCGAGAATGCTGTATCGGAGATAAATAGGCCGCCCTCAAGAGGGAGAGCAGTTTTTTTCGGCGAGTCGATAACATCGAGCTATACAGTGGCGTAGCCAGTAATATAAATTAGTTGTCAATTTAAGTGTGAAATAAATTAGTAAAACCAAGTTAAGTTTATTTACGTTACAATTGGTGTCGGAAGCGAGATTTTGAAAATAAACAAGTGATCGTGGAGTGGATAGTCAGAAAAATAAATTGATAGACCTTTTTGTACGCCCAAAATAGACAGTGGTCCGGTTTTCGCGAAGTGGACAATTGTGCGTGGGAATATAAACTGATACACTGTTCGCGTGAAACAGACAATAGACTGGTGGCCCGTGGAAAAGAATTCGCGAAGTGAATTTTTAACAAACTGATAAACTTTTCGTGTAAAACAGACTGATACCTCGTCAAAGACAAAATGTGTTCAAGAAAAGTGCGCCTTGCGGATTTGAAGGTAGCGGAATTGAAACAGGAATTGGAGGAAAGGGAACTAGAAACAACGGGTAAAAAGCAAGTACTCCAGGAAAGACTTGCAGAAGGACTCATACAAGAAGGTGAGGACCCCGAAACATTTTTATTCGAAGTTCCCGGAGGTGATTTGAGTTTGGTAATGAATAAACTCGAAGAAACTACTAAATCCGTGAAAGAAGAACTGCAACAAAATTCGAGGACTTTGGAAGAAAATGCTAGAAATCTGGAAGAGAAGCTTGAAGAAAATTCTAGAAATCTGGAAGAGAAGCTTCAGAAAATTCAAGAAGCTTGGAAGAAAATGCTAGAAATCTGGAAGAGAAGCTTGAAGAAAATTCTAGAAATCTGGAAGAGAAGCTTCAAGAAAATTCTAGAAATCTGGAAGAGAAGCTTCTAGAAAATTCAAGAAGCCTGGAAGAAAATGCAAGAAGCCTGGGAGAGAAGTTCCTGGAAAACACAGAAGGCCTAAAAAAAGACTTGTGTAGTGTGGCTAATTTTCTAGAAGAAAGAATGGGAACCGTTGAGACAGAGATAGATAAAATTAGGGAGCAAATGAACACGGAGGTAGATAAAATCAAAGATGGGGTCGAGGCAGAAATGGACAAAATAAAGGAAACGATCAGTAAGCTGGAAAAACGAATTAATAGTACGCCCTCCACAGAGATGGTTAACGAAAATGCAATGCTGGTCTTGAGTTTGAACTTGGATAAAGTTCAAGAGGGTATAAAAGATGTCAAGGTCATTTCAGAAATAGGGAAGCTTTCCATGAAGCCGCCTCAGTTCGACGGAAAACTCCATGGGCAAATTACCGCCGGCAGTTTGAAGCAGCGGCCAAAGCAAACGGATGGAATGCAGGGGAAAGAGCTGTAGCACTGACACTTGCATTACGTGGAGAAGCGACAAATATTCTACAAACTCTTACCGCCCAAGAACAGGAGGACTATGATCAGCTGATTAAACATCTAGAATTACGATATGGCCAGGCCCATTTGGAACACGTATACCACTCCCAACTGAAAAATTGCTGCCAGAAATCGGGCGAATCCTTACAAGAATTCGAAGCTGACATTGCACGCTTGGTTCGTCTCGCATATCCAGCCACACCGGAAAATGTAATGGAGCGATTAGCGGTTCAGGCATTCTTGGATGGACTCCGTGACCAAGAAACCAGACAAGCGTTGATATTAGCTCGTCCAACACATCTCGTAGACGCACTGGCACGCGCTTTGGAATTCGAAGCAGCAAAACAATGCTGCAAAAGCCAAAATAAAGTTCAAACGATTGAGAAAGACTCACAGGAGCCTGCTAACTTGGTAGCTGCTATAAGAAAAGTGATGAAGGAAGTGTTGCCTGAGAAAAGACAGATAAGATGCTGGAATTGTGGCAAAATTGGACATGTGCGTAGCAAATGTCCAACATTCATCAACTCCGATGCAGGAAAACTAAAGAAGGTCGACGAGAAGGAACAATCGTCGGCATGTGTCCGGCAAGCCCCGGTTAACAACGCATATGTCGCTATCCTTCAAAGACAGAACAAAGGTGTCTTCGTAGACGGTCTCATCGATAACGAGCCTAGCACCATGCTGCTAGATACAGGTGCGACTAGGACAATTCTTGGGCCTTCCTTTGCCAGAACACCGAAACGGATTGAACCGACAACTTGGAAGCTACGCACAGCAACAGGGGAGCCAGCTACTGTATATGGCAAGCTACCGATTGAAATAATTTTGGGCAGCACTAAAGTGAAACATCAGGCACTTGTAGCGGACATCGAAGACGATGCAATCATCGGAATGGACATCATGAATTCCAGAGGGTTTGAATTGGATTTCAAAGACGGCGTCCTACGTGTCAACGGAGAAGAGCTGGTGCTTCATGGGAGAAGTGAGGAGTTGATCCGTGTGCTGTTGGCTGAAGATGTAAGTGTACCTGAGAGGGCTGAAACCATTCTGGAGGCTCGCCTGGACGGGAGTGCGAGCAGTGGAGACGTGGTGATGTTCGAGCCCAAACTTCATGATGAGAAAATTGGACGAGGGATTGCACTAGGGAAGACCTTGTTGCGTGCTGACAAATTTGTGCCGGTAAGGGTCATGAATGTCAATTATTTCCCAGTGACCTTGAAGAAAGGAACAATTTTGGGGCACTGCTCGTCAGTTTCATCTGTGATCCGGGGCGTACGAGGTACGATTAGCCAACCCAACAACTTGCCCACAGAACTAGAAAAATTAGTTGCCATCTCTTCCAAAGACATAAAACCAGCTCAACAGCCCAAACTAAGAGATTTAGTTAAAAAGTACCAAGACATCTTCGATACCGGACAAGGAAAAGGGGATCGAACTAATGTGGTCCAGCACAAGATTGATACTGGGGGTGCCCGACCGATCCGGCAATCAGCAAGAAGACTTCCTCTTGCCAAGAAGGAAGAGGCTGACAAAATAGTCAGCGATATGGGGAAAGAAGGAGTTATCGAACCATCTGACAGTCCCTGGTCCTCTCCAGTCGTACTGGTGAAGAAAAAGGATGGATCGACACGCTTTTGTGTAGACTATCGCCAACTTAATAATGTCACGAAGAAGGACAGTTACCCTCTCCCGAGAATAGATGACACCCTGGACACGTTGGCTGGTTCCACGATTTTCTCGACCCTTGATCTGAAGAGTGGATACTGGCAAGTAGAACTCGCTCAGGAAGATCGAGAAAGACTGCTTTTACCATCGGCTCAGGATTGTGGCAGTTCACCGTTATGCCATTCGGGCTCTGTAATGCTCCCGCCACATTCGAAAGATTGATGGAGACAGTGCTGAAGGGACTCTCGTGGAACACGTGTCTAGTGTATCTCGACGACATAATTGTGGTCGGCAGATCGTTCGAGGACCACGTGAAAAACTTGGAGGAAGTATTCCTGCGACTGAGGAACTCCGGATTGAAGCTGAGCCCTAAGAAATGCCATCAGTTCCAAAAAGAAGTACGATACCTCGGCCACGTTGTCTCTGGGGAAGGAGTAGCAGTGGATGACCAGAAGATCAAAGCTGTTAAGGATTGGCCCATCCCAAAAGACATTCACCAACTTCGAAGTTTCCTTGGTTTATGCACATACTATCGTCGATATGTGCTGGGATTCGCCAACATCGCTAAACCACTGACCAGGCTCACGGAAGGCCAAACAAAGTTCCAGTGGTCCGAAGAATGTCAAGATTCATTCAGGAAGCTGAAAGGAGCTTTGATCAACGCACCTATACTGAGCTATTGGTTATTTCAGCAAGACGCTTAGCCAACCAGAGCGCAATTACTGTGTCACCAGGCGAGAGCTGTTAGCTGTTGCAAAGGGAGTGGAGCACTTCTACAAGTACGTGTATGGAAGAAGATTCCTGTTGAGAACTGACCATGCAGCTCTCAAATGGCTCTTACAGTTCAAAAATCCTGAGGGTCAAGTAGCACGTTGGATCGAGAGACTCCAAGAATTCGATTTCGAGATCGAACATCGAGCCGGAACTAGCCATAAGAATGCAGATGCCTTGTCGCGAAGACCATGTCCAGATGATTGCTCACATTGCCGACGAGCAGAAGAGAAAGAATCAACACTTTGTAGAACCGCGGCAATGGATGACAACTGGAATGACAGCAAGATCCAGAAAGACCAAGAGAGAGACCCCGACCTTGGCTTAGTCGTCAGCTGGAAGAAGGGCAATCGAAGACCATCATGGCAGGAAGTCGCAGGTTACTCGCCGGCTGTTAAGTCCTATTGGGCACAATGGAACTCTCTTATTCTGGACAATGGGATCCTGAAACGTGTGTTGGAGGCCGATATTGGTGGGGAAGACAGACGCCAAATAATTGTTCCCAGGAAGAGAAGAGAGGAAGTGCTGCGGGAAATCCATGATGGAGTCGCTGGAGGACATCTGGGAGTGACGAAGACCCTGCAGAAAGTGAGGCAACGGTTTTACTGGACCAATTGTCAAGCTGACGTCCAGGACTGGTGCAGAAAGTGCGCTGTATGCGCTGCTAGCAATGGACCTCGAATACGACCCAAGGCCCCGATGCGTCAGTACAACGTAGGCAGCCCGTTCGAGAGAATCGCCATTGACATCGCCGGCCCGTTTCCCGTATCTGACCACGGGAATAAATACATCCTTGTGGCAATGGACTACTTCAGTAAGTGGGCGGAAGCCTATGCCCTGCCCAACCAGGAAGCCATCACCGTCGCCGACGTCTTGGTGAAAGAGTGGATATGTCGATTTGGTATTCCAATGGAGCTGCACTCGGATCAAGGCAGAAATTTCGAATCCAAAATGTT
Organism: Gonioctena quinquepunctata; assembly: GCA_018342105.1. Taxonomy (NCBI): domain Eukaryota; kingdom Metazoa; phylum Arthropoda; class Insecta; order Coleoptera; family Chrysomelidae; genus Gonioctena; species Gonioctena quinquepunctata. The sequence continues at coordinate 764,166 of JAFIRS010000021.1, read as the reverse complement.
CCAAGAAATATGTTTACTGCTGAACATCCGCAAGACAAGAACCACAGCCCCACATCCGCAGTCCGATGGAATGGTGGAACGGATGAACAGAACGATCAACCGCCACTTGTCCAAGGTTGTCTCTGACCATCAAAGAGACTGGGACCAGTATCTTCATTTGTTCCTGATGGCCTATCGATCCGCGGTACACGACTCAACCGGTCAAACTCCTGCTAGTATTATAATGGGCCGAGAACTGCGACTGCCTTGTGACCTGAAGTTTGGGAAACCGCCAGGACAAGACACTGCGGGAGAGGACTACGTCAGCAAACTTCGGCAGAGAATGGACGACATCCACGAACGAGTCCGGTTGAACATCCAGAGTGCCAGCGATAAAATGTAGAAGACCTATGACATCAAGGCCGACGCTGGAGGATTTAAGGTTGATGACCTGGTTTGGCTGTACAACCCCAAACGTCGTCGTGGACTATCACCAAAGTTGCGGAACTCGTGGGAAGGCCCGTATAAGATCGTGAAACGGATAAACGACCTTGTGTACCGAATCCATAAGCCACCCCGAGGGAAACCAAGGGTCGTCCATTTCAACAGGTTGGCCCCTTACGCAGGAAACCATGACCAAGTTCGCACCCTCAAGCCACCGGAGGATGATATGACGTTCGAGAAGTTTATGTCCTTGCATTCAAACGGGCAGAAAGTTCTACATGGGGTTACTAGAGAGGAGTCACGAGACCTTTTCGAGGTGCCTGCTGACTACGCTCTAGCGCACTGTGTGGCAGAAGATCTTCAAATGTCCAGGGGCATCGCCGTAGTGTTTTCCAAGAAATTTGGTCAACTCCAAACACTGCGGGAGCAGAATCCAGAGGTTGGTGGGGTGCTACAGTTGAAGAAAGGCCAGAGAAACATCTACTACCTAGTTACCAAGAGGCATTCCCAAGATAAACCGTCCTACGGAGATGTCTGGAAGAGTCTCACCAAACTAAGAGACACTATGGTGGACCAGAATCTGGTGGATCTAGCAATTTCAAAATTGTCCTGTGGTATTGATGGGTTGGACTGGAGAGTCATAAGAAGTATGCTGGAGGCGATATTCAGATCCAGCGGCGTCAAGATTTTGGTTTGCTGTAACCCTCTTCCACGACCAGTCATGAAGACCGTGGAGTGTTACTTCCATCGAACTTCACGGTGCAACTATGGGGAGTCATGCAGATATCGTCACACTCCAAGGATGACATTTCGGGACAAAATGTCTTTAAGAAGGGGGCAATGTTTTACGAACCTAGGCCGGACCTATCGCCTCACGCATCGCCATCGACAGCGATGATGTCATCCCCGGAGATATTCGAGAACAATCCAGTCACGCCGCGGCAGATAACAACGGTCGATATTGGAAATAACTGGAACATGCTGGGCACCAACCGCCAGAATTGGAAATATCGAGAATGCTGTATCGGAGATAAATAGGCCGCCCTCAAGAGGGAGTGCAGTTTTTTTCGGCGAGTCGATAACATCGAGCTATACAGTGGCGTAGCCAGTAATATAAATTAGTTGTCAATTTAAGTGTGAAATAAATTAGTAAAACCAAGTTAAGTTTATTTACGTTACAGTATTGACTCTTCAAATAAAAGAATTCGGCTTGTGATAAAACTGAAGAATCACTTTGAAAATGAATATTTTGCCAAATATAATTTCAACTAAATCTTCCTTCCCAGAGATACAATTGAAATTATATATATTCTTCAGTTTTATCACAAGCCGAATTCTTTTATTTGAAGAGTCAATACATTTTAGTTCGCATAAGCCTGTTAGAAAACATGAGGAGTTGTGTTTTATTTTCCAACTCCCCATTATCTGAAAACTAACAAAGTTCGTAATGGAAAAATATATAAAAAAACAGGTCGTTTTTTTCAAGAACAGTTTGAACATGTCATTACAGATTCGAACACCCTATCAAAAAATACACATTGTATGCTTTTGAGGTTATATTATGTTTCTGGACTATGCTAATACATTTAATTCATGTAATACTTACTTTATTCACTTATTCAGAGATACCAAAGATATAATTGGTAATTCAAATTCCAAAAGCGAAAGATACAAAAGGACATTGCCAATTATGGAGCATATGAGGACGTTTTTTTGAGACGCAATATGCACTTCCCAAAGAGGTATTTAAAGGATATTGAAAGCATTGTATTTGTTCTTCTGTGGCATTTCTTTGTATGCCTACTGAGAGGTATTGACGAAGTTAAAAAAATGTTAACGTGTGGATGTTCTTTATAGACATAACATAGTTCGCGTTGAGAAGTTCATCCCAGATATTGAATATACAATTTTATTGTGCAGTTTCCTAATCCAATCCAATAGAATTCATTTACAGTTTTTGCAATTACATGTCATGCCTTAACCCTTAAAACTACTTATTTACATAATATACATATATATATATATATATATATATATATATACGTGAATTTACAGACAGCGGGTAGTTCTCGCCACCCGCAGTCCGGAGAGGGCCGGACGTCTTCCGGAGGGCCTTTGCAAGCCCTTCCGGCGACGTCCAGCCCAAAGACGGGCTGCTCCCGTCGAACGAGTGAGGGATGTGCCCCTCCCAGCTGATTTCAGCGCGGTTCTCTGGTCTTACGGTAAGTACATGTTATTTTCTGAGATTACTTCGGCCTCCTACTTTATCTTTATGCCAAAATTTTAATTTTTATCTTTCTGAGTTTTGTCTTTTTGATTATTTGGGTTTGATATATATTTCCAGGAAAATATATATTAAAAAAACTGGTGAAGGGTGTAAGTGTTGTCTATGTATGTTATGTTTGAGTGTTTTTGAAGTTTTATTTTTGTGTGTAGAATTTGAGGTGGTTTGAGGATGTTTAATTTGAGGGTGGTTTGGGGGTGGGGTTTCATAATGGTTCTCGACAAAAAAAAATTATAACTTGACCATTTCTCACAACAAAAAATTAAAAAATTAATGTGAAACTTAGAATATTTATATTTTTCGACCCCTCACTTTCAACTATTTATTTCATTTTGTATTTCTTCATTTTAATATCAATACCCCATTTTACACAGGACAGAAACAACATTATTATATTTCCATAAGCAAATGAAACCAATAGTATTCATTTTAATAGAAACCAATGTCAAATGACCTATCCACTTATTTTCTGCTTTCATTTTAAAATTCCCGCCACGTTACAATTTCAAATTCAGTGTGCTAAACCTGATAAACCTCGCAGAACAACACATGGAACATGGAACACTGTGAAGCATTGGTTGAAGTTGTTTTTTATTTTTAACTGAGAAAAACTGGAAAATGAGTGTTTGAAGTGTAGTGAACATTACCATTTATATAATAGACATATTGATATCACTGTATAAGTAAATAAAGTAAGTATTACATGAATTAAATATATTAGCATAGTCCAGAAACATAATATAACCTCTAAAACATACAATATGTGTATTTTTTTATAGGATGTTCGAATCTGTAATGACATGTTCAAACTGTAGCATTGGAAATTCTTGGAAAAAAAAGACCTGTTTTCTTTATACATTTTTCCATTAGGAACTTTGTTAGTTTTCAGATTTATGGGGAGTAGGAAAATAAAACACAACTCCTCATGTTTTCCAACAGACTTGCGAACTAAAATGTATTTACTCTTCAAATAGAAGAATTCGGTTTTTGTGATAAAACTGAATATTTCTCCAAATATAATTTCAACTAAGTCTTCCTTCCCGGAGAGAATTGAAATTATATATAAGAAAATATCTAATCATATTGCAATTTCCTTCAAAATTGGTGGTTGGTATATTTCACATCGAATCTGTTTCATGAAACGAAATCTTAATTTCAGTACCCCAAGAAATATAAAAACCTTATTTATAAAAAAACATTATTTTTATTTTTTCAACACTATCATCCTAACAGAATAAATTAATGGAAAAGTTTCACTCAGAATGTGTCAAGTTCGTTTTTTTAAGAAGAATCTCCATTTAGATACATGATAAACATACTAAAGGAGGTGGTATAAAAATTGAAAAATAAACTCCATTTCAAATAGAATGTGGCACCTTCAAATGTACAAATAAATAACAAAAGGCTTCAGAAAGTGTTCTCTAATAGTTATTTATGTATCTCTGAGTCGGAAATAATAGTCAGTGACGTATTCTTAGCTTTAGGGTGCCGAAGAAATTGCATTGGCGGAAACCGTTCCAGTGTTGCGACCTCCGCGCCGCCGTCGATAAATATCAGTACAATTACTGATGTAAACTACGAACTTTCGACACGGGCCGAAATGAATTTGGCACCGTTGCGCGTTACGTCACTGACTATTATTTCCGACTCAGAGTATAGGGCGTAAAGGCGAGTAGTTTGCGTAAACACATGTTCACCTCCTACGAGAGATGAAGATGGGTTGCGGAAACTTAGGTGGCTACCTCCAAGTGGTATCGCTGGATAACGGGGTTGACAAGGAAAATCCAGTGGGAATGACCAGAAATGGTCAAAGCCTGCGGATCTCTAAGTCAATCTCAAACCAAATGCCACCACAACATGGCTTAATCCAAGGCGTCAAGCGACCCGTGCCGAGGGATGGATGATACCTGAGCCAGTCAGGTATCACAAACGGAGCCTCTGGGATACATGGCGACCTCCCAGAGTAATTTGCCTTACACCTGCGCAGGGGGCACCGCAGGTGTGGACGACCCTTTCCCCCACACTCGTGGGAACAAAAATGGAAACCAAAACGAAAAACAACCCTGGGGAACTTCCAGTTGAAGAAAACCCAACACCGCTAGCGGGTATGGAAGTCGAGGAGATTCCAGTCGAATCGCACTCGGCACCAGAAACCGCAAACGAAACCGAGGAGGGATCAGCAGATGGTCAAACACCTGCTGAAAAACTCCATGAAACAGGAAACTCTCTGGAGGCAGCGGCAGTTCCGCTAAACCTCCAGAAACACCTGCCCTAAGACACGTCGCGTCAGATGTAAATCGTTTACATCTGGCGCGTAAAAAGCTCTCAGGAGCTGCAAGAAGACAGGTGCGGATCGCGGAGGCCAAGGCAGCTGGGGAAGAAATTAAACCCAGGAAACGCCGAAGCAACCGACGCGATCCACACCCAGAAGCAAAAACTGGCCTCACTGAACGAACTTCCAGCATCGCTGGAAGCAGCAGGCAGCCAGAAACTCCGAACAAGAAGAGGGACCGCTCACAGAGAAGTCAACCCTCTTCCACGGAGAGCACTGCAAGGGTGAAGAAACCTAGATCGGACCAACCAGTGGCTGTCTCTGCCCAAGTTAACCCAACTGAGCAGGGCAGCTATAGGGAGGTCACAAGAGGTCTGAAGATGGCTGTTGCTCTGGAGAGTTATCCAGATCACCAGTTATCAGACGACCAAGGGATTCTCCTGCAGGAAGCAATTACCGGGGAAATTTTCAAGTGTGAGCCGGGTAAGGGTCCGAACTTCAGGAACAGCTACGTCCACAAGGGCGTGCTGGTCCTGACATGCCCGGATGAAACCGCTAAATCCTGGCTACTTGAGAGTATCCCCAGACTGATACCTTGGGAGGGGGCTGTCCTAAAAGTAGGGCTAGCCAAGGACATCCTGAATACCTCCAAGGTAGTGGTATGGATTCCAAAGCCATTTGGTAAAATGAAAACCAAAAAGATTCTTCAGCTCATCAAAACCCAGAACATGGGGATAGATACTGAAGAATGGCTTGTCATCAAGACCTCCTTGAAGAACCTGCAAGCCAGGGGAATGAAAGCATTCCTGGGGCTAACGCAGGTAAACTTCAAGCTAAGGTAGAAGTACCAGTACCTGACACTGTACCAGTGGCTGACAGTTATCATTTCACTTTCTCATTATAAGGATACCCAGCTTCCTCAAGGAATTTTGTTCATTTTGCCAAGATCTGGCAACGATTCTCTTCAATTAAAAAAAGGACATGTGGCAACAAGGCATTATCAGACATGTCAACAACATCGTCTGATGTGGGTGTGCAGTGAAGTTCGACAAATAAGTAACGGTTTTCATATTATCACAAGGAGGTAAGTGTATGCTATAAGGGCTTTCAGTAACAAAATGAGCCGTGTTCAATCCGTTTTTGGTTGTTCAGTTGATTGAGCCTTCAAATAACGAATTTCAACACAAATAGTTACCTAGCAAACGAAAAACATATTTATTTGGTGTGTCATGTATAGGTTCGCATTATATAGGTATGCTCCAGTAGGTGACAGGGGTGTCAGCTATTGGGACAGGATACTTTTTCGTTGATAACTTTTTATTTATAACATATTCTCCTTTGTTTTGTTACCTCATTTATCCTTCAGTAATCCGCACATCGGAACCCATAGATGACACAGTGTGTCACCTTAAGGAGCATATTTGCACCTAAAGATGACACAGTGTTAACGTGGAGTGTCATGTTAAGGAACACACTTGAGCCTATAACTGATACCCCTCTGAATGACGTTTTTAAAGCATTTTTTTATTCATTTACTTAGGTCCGGAAGAGACTATGATATCTGCTCTGCAAGCAGTTAAAGCCGGAATGCCAGTTAAAACGGCTTCAAGAAATTTTAATGTTCCACGTACAACCCTCTTGTACACTTGTACACTGAACATGAAAATCTTCTAACTGAATGGCTACTTATCATGGCAAGATCAGGGTTTCCTGTGTCCAAAAAAAACTTTTTATATAGTGTAAAGAAGTTAGCTGCAGAATTGAAAGTCAATTTTAAAAACGATATTCCTGGGAGGAAGTGGTATGAGGGTTTTTTGAGGCGACACCCTCAAATAAGCATTCGGACGGCTCAAAACTTAACAAAAAGTAGGTCATCTGTCACAGAAGCTCAATTACTCAGATGGTTCAATGAAGTATATGAACATCTCGAAGAAACAAATTCCACCAACATTTTGAAAGACCCAACTAGAATTTTCAATGCTGATGAGTCAGCTTTCTTCTTGAATCCGAAAGGATCAAGAGTTCTCGGAGTGAAAGGCGATAAAACGATATACTGCAAAATAAATTATAATGAAAAAGAATGCATAAGTGTTCTCGTCAATGCAAATGCAGCAGGCCACATTGCCCCTCCCATGGTGATTTTTAAATATAAAAGGATACCGGCGGAACTATCACAAAGTGTTCCTGAAGATTGGGGAATCGGTACATCCGAAAACGGGTGGATGACTTGTGATACATTCTATTGCTACATCACGAATATTTTTTTCCCATGGGCCGAGAAAAACGTTCAGTTCCCAATATTTTTTTTTGTTGATGGGCATACTTCGCATATGTCATGTAACGTAAATAAACTTAACTTGGTTTAACTAATTTATTTAGCACTTAATCTACAACTTAATTTATATTACTACGCCACTGAATAGCTCGATCGTATGGGCTCGTTCAGACTGTCCACTCCCTCTTGAGGGCTGTCTATTTATCTCCGATACAGCATTCTCGATGTTTCGAATTCTTCCAGTTGGCGACGGCATGTTCCAATTGTTTCCAATATTGACCGTTGCATTACGCGGAAGAGGGACTGATGGTTCTCGAATATCTCCGGGGATGATCTCATCGCTGTCGATGGCGCGCGGGAGGCGACAGGTACGGCCTAGGTTCGTTACATTGCCCCTTCTTAAAGACATTTCGTCCCGAAATTTCATCCTTGGAGTGTGACGATATCTGCATGACTCCCATATCTGCACCGTGAAGTTCGATGGAAGTAACACTCCACGGTCTTCATGATCGGTCGTGGAAGAGGGTTACAGCAAACCAAAATCTTGACGCCGCTGGATCTGAATATCGCCTCCAGCATACTTCTTATGACTCTCCAGTCCAACCCATCAATACCACAGGATAATTTTGGAATTGCTAGATCCACCAGATTCTGGTCCACCATAGTATCTCTTAGTTTGGTGAGACTCTTCCAGACATCTTCATAAGACGGTTTATCTGTGGGAATGCCTCTTGGTGCCTAGGTAGTAGATGTTTCTCTGGCCTTTCTTCAACTGTAGCACCCCCCCAACTTCTGGATTCTGCTCCCGCAGTGTTTGGAGTTGACCATATTTCTTGGAGAACACTACGGCGATGCCCCTGGACATTCGAAGATCTTCTGCCACACAGTGCGCTAGTGCGTAGTCAGCAGGCACCTCGAAAAGGTCTCGTGACTCCTCTAGTTTAACCCCATGTAGAACTTTCTGCCCGTTTGAATACAAGGACATAAACTTCTCGAACGTCATATCATCCTCCGGTGGCTTGAGGGTGCGAACTTGGTCATGGTTTCCAGCGTAAATGGCCAACCTGTTGAAATGGACGACCCTTGGTTTCCTCGGGTGGCTTATGGATTCGGTACACAAGGTCGTTTATCCTTTCACGATCTTATACGGGCCTTCCCACGAGTTCCGCAACTTTGGTGATAGTCCACGACGACGTTTGGGGTTGTACAGCCAAACCAGGTCATCAACCTTAAATCCTCCAGCGTCGGCCTTGATGTCATAGGTCTTCTTCATTTTATCGCTGGCACTCTGGATGTTCAACCGGACTCGTTCGTGGATGTCGTCCATTCTCTGCCGAAGTTTGCTGACGTAGTCCTCTCCCGCAGTGTCTTGTCCTGGCGGTATCCCAAACTTCAGGTCACAAGGCAGTCGCAGTTCTCGGCCCATTATAATACTAGCAGGAGTTTGACCGGTTGACTCGTGTACTGCGGATCGATAGGCCATCAGGAACAAATGAAGATACTGGTCCCAGTCTCTTTGATGGTCAGAGACAACCTTGGACAAGTGGCGGTTGATCGTCCTGTTCATCCGTTCCACCATTCCATCGGACTGCGGATGTAGGGCCGTGGTTCTTGTCTTGGGATGTTCAGCAGTAGACATATTTCTTGGAAAAGGTTGATTCGAAATTTCTGCCTTGATCCGAGTGCAGCTCCATTGGAATACCGAATCGACATATCCACTCTTTCACCAAGACGTCGGCGACGGTGATGGCTTCCTGGTTGGCAGGGCATAGGCTTCCGCCCACTTACTGAAGTAGTCCATTGCCACAAGGATGTATTTATTCCCGTGGTCGGATACGGGAAACGGGCCGGCGATGTCAATGGCGATTCTCTCGAACGGGCTGCCTACGTTGTACTGACGCATCGGGCCTTGGGTCGTATTCGAGGTCCATTGCTAGCAGCGCAACAGCGCACTTCCTGCACCAGTCCTGGACGTCAGCTTGACAATTGGCCCAGTAAAACCGTTGCCTCACTTTCTGCAGGGTCTTCGTCACTCCCAGATGTCCTCCGGCGACTCCATCATGGATTTCCGCAGCACTTCCTCTCTTCTGTTCCTGGGAACAATTATTTGGCGTCTGTCTTCCCACCAATATCGGCCTCCAACACACGTTTCAGGATCCCATTGTCCAGAATAAGAGAGTTCCATTGTGCCCAATAGGACTTAACAGCCGGCGAGTAACCTGCGACTTCCTGCCATGATGGTCTTCGATTGCCCTTCTTCCAGCTGACGACTAGCCAAGGTCGGGGTCTCTCTTGGACTTTCTGGATCTTGCTGTCATTCCAGTTGTCATCCATTGCCGCGGTTCTACAAAGTGTTGCTTCTTTCTCTTCTGCTCGTCGGCAATGTGAGCAATCATCTGGACATGGTCTTCGCGACAAGGCATCTGCATTCTTATGGCTAGTTCCGGCTCGATGTTCGATCTCGAAATCGAATTCTTGGAGTCTCTCGATCCAACGTGCTACTTGACCCTCAGGATTTTTGAACTGTAAGAGCCATTTGAGAGCTGCATGGTCAGTTCTCAACAGGAATCTTCTTCCATACACGTACTTGTAGAAGTGTTCCACTCCCTTTACAACAGCTAACAGCTCTCGCCTGGTGACACAGTAATTGCGCTCTGGTTTGCTAAGCGTCTTGCTGAAATAACCAATGACCTTCTCCTGTCCCTCCTGGATCTGAGATAGGACAGCTCCAAGTCCCACGTTGCTGGCGTCCGTATCCAAAATGAATTTCCCTTTGGGTAGGGATAGCTCAGTATAGGTGCGTTGATCAAAGCTCCTTTCAGCTTCCTGAATGAATCTTGACATTCTTCGGACCACTGGAACTTTGTTTGGCCTTCCGTGAGCCTGGTCAGTGGTTTAGGATGTTGGGAATCCAGCACATATCGGCGATAGTATGTGCATAAACCAAGGAAACTTCGAAGTTGGTGAATGTCTTTGGGATGGGCCAATCCTTAACAGCTTTGATCTTCTGGTCATCCACTGCTACTCCTTCCCAGAGACAACGTGGCCGAGGTATCGTACTTCTTTGGAACAGATGGCATTTCTTAGGGCTCAGCTTCAATCCGAGTTCTCAGTCGCAGGAATACTTCCTCCAAGTTTTTCACGTGGTCCTCGAACGATCTGCCGACCACAATTATGTCGTCGAGATACACTAGACACGTGTTCCATGAGAGTCCCTTCAGCACTGTCTCCATCAATCTTTCGAATGTGGCGGGGGCATTACAGAGCCCGAATGGCATAACGGTGAACTGCCACAATCCTGAGCCGATGGTAAAGCAGTCTTTTCTCGATCTTCCTGAGCGAGTTCTACTTGCCAGTATCCACTCTTCAGATCAAGGGTCGAGAAAAACGTGGAACCAGCCAACGTGTCTAGGGTGTCATCTATTCTCGGGAGAGGGTAACTGTCCTTCTTCGTGACATTATTAAGTTGGCGATAGTCTACACAAAAGCGTGTCGATCCATCCTTTTCTTCACCAGTACGACTGGAGAGGACCAGGGACTGTCGACGGTTCGATAACTCCTTCTTTTCCCATCTCGCTGACTATTTTGTCAGCCTCTGCCTTCTTTGGGAAGAGGAAGTCTTCTTGCTGATTGCCGGATCGGTCGGCACCCAGTATCAATCTTGTGCTGGACCACATTAGTTCGACCCCTTTTCCTTGTCCGGTATCGAAGATGTCTTGGTACTTTTGACTAAATCTCTTAGTTTGGGCTGTTGAGCTGGTTTTATGTCTTTGGAAGAGATGGCAACTAATTCTCTAGTTCTGTGGGCAAGTTGTTGGTTGGCTAATCGTACCTCGTACGCCCCGGATCACGGATGAAACTGACGAGCAGTGCCCCAAAATTGTTCCTTTCTTCAAGGTCACTGGGAAATAATTGACATTCATGACCCTTACCGGCACAAATTTGTCAGCACGCAACAAGGTCTTCCCTAGTGCAATCCCTCGTCCAATTTTCTCATCATGAAGTTTGGGCTCGAACATCACCACGTCTCCACTGCTCGCACTCCCGTCCAGGCGAGCCTCCAGAATGGTTTCAGCCCTCTCAGGTACGCTTACATCTCCAGCCAACAGCACACGGATCAACTTTTCACTTCTCCCATGAAGTACCAGCTCTTCTCCGTTGACACGTAGGACGCCGTCTTTGAAATCCAATTCAAACCCTCTGGAATTCATGATGTCCATTCCGATGATTGCATCGTCTTCGATGTCCGCTACAAGTGCCTGATGTTTCACTTTAGTGTTGCCCAAAATTATTTCAATCGGTAGCTCGCCATATACAGTAGCTGGCTCCTGTTGCTGTGCGTAGCTTCCAAGTTGTCGGTTCAATCCGTTCCGGTGTTCTGGCAAAGGAAGGCCTGAGAATTGTCCTAGTCGCACCTGTATCTAGCAGCATGGTGCAAGGCTCGTTATTGATGAGACCGTCTACGAAGACACCTTGTTCTGTCGTTGAAGCATAGCGACATATGCGTTGTTAACCGGGGCTTGCCGGACACATGCCGACGATTGCCCCTTCTCATCGACCTTTCTTAGTTTTCCTGCATTGGAGTCGATGAATGTTGGACATTTGCTACGCACATGTCCAATTTTGCGACAATTCCGGCATCTTATATGTCTTTTCTCAGGCAACACTTCCTTCATCACTTTTCTTATGGCAGCTTCCAAGTTAGCAGGCTCCTGTGAGTCTTCCTCAATCGTTTGAACTTTACTTTGGCTTTTGCAGCATTGTTTTGTGCCTCAAATTCCAAAGCTCGTGCCAGTGCGTCTACGAGATGTGTTGGACGAGCTAATATCAACGCTTGTCTGGTTTCTGGTCACGGAGTCCATCCAAGAATGCCTGAACCGCTAATCGCTCCATTACATTTTCCGGTATGGCTGGATATGCGAGACGAACCAAGCGTGCAATGTCAGTTTCGAATTCTTGTAAGGATTCGCCCGATTTTTGGCAGCGATTTTCAGCTGGGAGTGGTATACGTGTTCCAAATGGGCGTGGCATATCGTAATTCTAGATGTTTAATCAGCTGATCATAGTCCTCCTGTTCTTGGGCGGTAAGAGTTTGTAGAATATTCGTCGCTTCTCCACGTAATGCAAGTGTTAGTGCTACAGCTCTTTCCCCTGCATTCCATCCATTTGCTTTGGCGCTGCTTCAAACTGTCGGCGGTAATTTTCCCATGGAGTTTTTCCGTCAAATTGAGGCGGCTTCATGGAAAGCTTCCCTATTTCAGAAATGACCTTGACATCTTTTATACCCTCTTGAACTTTATCCAAGTTCAAACTCAAGTCCAGCATTGCATTTTCGTTAACCATCTCTGTGGAGGGCGCACTATTAATTCGTTTTTCCAGCTTACTGATCGTTTCCTTTATTTTATCTACCTCCGTGTTCATTTGCTCCCTAATTTTATCTATCTCTGTCTCAACGGTTCCCATTCTTCTTCTAGAAATTTAGCCACACCACACAATTCTTTTTTAGGCCTTCTGTGTTTCCAGGAACTTCTCTTCCAGGCTTCTTGAATTTTCTAGAAGCTTCTCTTCCAGATTTCTAGAATTTTCTTCCAGGCTTCTTGAATTTTCTTGAAGCTTCTCTTCCAGATTTCTAGAAAGCTTCTCTTCCAGATTTCTAGAATTTTCTTCAAGCTTCTCTTCCACATTTCTAGCATTCTCTTCCAAAGTCCTCGAATTTTGTTGCAGCTCTTCTTTCAAGGATTCTATTATCGGACTCAAATCACCTCCGGGAACTTCGAATAAAAATGTTTCGGGTCCTCACCTTCTTGTATAAGTCCTTCTGCAAGTCTTTCCTGGAGTACTTGCTTCTTACCTGTTGTTTCCAGTTCCCTTTCCTCCAATTCCTGTTTCCAATTCCGCTACCTTCAAATCCGCAAGGCGCACTTTTCTTGAACACATTTTGTCTTTGACGAGGTATCAGTCTGTTTTACACGAAAAGTTTATCAGTTTGTTAAAATTCACTTCGCGAATTCTTTTCCACGGGCCACCAGTCTATTGTCTGTTTCACGCGAACAGTGTAGCAGTTTATATTCCCACGCACAATTGTCCACTTCGCGAAAACCGGGCCACTGTCTATTTTTGGGCGTACAAAAAGGTCTATCAATTTATTTTTCTGACTATCCACTCCACGATCACTTGTTTATTTTCAAAATCCCACTTCTGACACCAATTGTAACGTAAATAAACTTAACTTGGTTTAACTAATTTATTTAGCACTTAATCTACAACTTAATTTATATTACTACGCCACTGAATAGCTCGATCGTATGGGCTCGTTCAGACTGTCCACTCCCTCTTGAGGGCTGTCTATTTATCTCCGATACAGCATTCTCGATGTTTCGAATTCTTCCAGTTGGCGACGGCATGTTCCAATTGTTTCCAATATTGACCGTTGCATTACGCGGAAGAGGGACTGGATGGTTCTCGAATATCTCCGGGGATGATCTCATCGCTGTCGATGGCGACGCGGGAGGCGACAGGTACGGCCTAGGATCGTTACATTCATATCACCTTAGTAAATTTTGCTCTGAAAAGCAAATCATTCTGGTTGCATTATTTCCCAACTCCACACACTTATTGCAGCCAATGGATGTTGCTGTCTTCAGAACAATGAAGACAGGATGGAAGGAGAAGGTAAATACTTGGAGAATTGAACACCAAGGGGACATTCTGAAGAGAAGACATTTCTGTCCCCTACTAAATGAAGCCCTTCAGGAAAAAGTAACAACTAGTGTCTTGATGAATGGATTTCGCAAATGCGGTTTGTTTCCCTGGAATCCTGATGTTGTACATACATTTTTCTCAAAGATTTCGAAGAAGGATCATACAACAAATAAGAAAAGTTCAGTTGGGGATCAGGGGGACGGTTATTTAGACGTGAAACAATTCGAAAAATTCATTGAAAAAGATACCCTGGATATTTTTAGACAACATGCAGATGAAGAAAACTGGGAAGGACCAGAATCTGATAAATCTCTGTTCATTACATGGAAAAAAATCAGGCAGCAAAATAATATTATCGAGATGATCAACGATGCAGAAGTAATCTTTGAGAATCCCCACGTAGACATTGACATCATCGACGTACTCCCAGATTCAATACCAGTAGAGACTGCGCTTGATGACGCATTAACAAATTGTTTGTTAGAGAATACATTTGATAATGATTTTTCATCGGATAATTTCTTCGATTCTGATCCTTTGCTTAAGCCTATCCCAAATGTGATCGTTCAACCGAACACTTTGTCCATTACTAACACTTCAATCAGAACATATATTGATTCTGATCAATTGCCTCGTTCAATGACAAATATTCATCCGATTATTGAAAGCAACGAAGAGAAAAACACGATAGATCCGAATATTCCAAGTCCATTTAAAAGAGCTCTGTTTTGGCCTGAAACAACCACTGTTAGTAACAAGAAGAAAAAGGAAAAAATTCCGTCAGTAGTTACAAGTCAACAATGGCAGGAGTACAGTAGAAAAAAAATGGAGAAGAAACAGAACGAGGAAAGGAAAAAAGAAGGAAATAAGAGAAAACGGGAGAAAAAAAAACTTTTGATAGAGAATAAGGGACTAGCTGAAAAGAAGAAGACAGTATCAGTTCAATCGTCATCATCAAATCTAGTTGAGGGTGGAGATGAAGGGAAAATCGAGGAGAAAAAACGTGTGCTGGGGCCTCGTAGAGCAAAGAAAAATACATCTGTGCTATTTTCGTCATCTTATTCAATTGAGAGGGAAGAAGAAAAAGAAAACCAAAGAAAAAACATAACAGAACACCCAGCTAAGATTTGTTTGAATGATTTTGTCATAGTTAAATACGATTCAAAACAATTTCCCGGTCAAGTTAAAGACATCAATAATGAACATGAATATTTAGTATCAGTCATGGTACGAAGCGGTCCTCATGGATGGCGATGGCCCGAAAAAAAAGATGAAATTTGGTACCCAGAAGAAGATGTGTTGGAAAAAATTTGTCCTCCTACTGTTATCAATTCGAGAGGAATTCATGTAGTGCCAGCTATGGCAGAATATCCAAATATTTAATAATGTACTCACTTATACCTAAATAAATAGATTCCCCACCCTTTGCGAAATATTTTTTTTTACAAAAAAACACATTTATTCATTTTAACGGGTCTATAATTAACTTTCCTTAGTGCAAGATTGTGCAATCAAATCACAATCAGTAAAATCAGAATTTACAATCACATTAATCGAAAACGAATAAGTGTCAACTAAAGGAGCACTAAGTGTCAACCTCAGAGCCAAACCAAATCCTTGTCAGGTTCAGGTGCGAATACGACGCACCATGTTTTTAATCAGCTATGTTACAAATAGGCCCTAGCTTGAATAAGTGTCTCTAAATCACCTTCAAATACATGTATTTAAATCACAGTTGTACAACCATTAATTGAAAATAAGTAATGGTATATTACTGTCGATATTTCCAGGGAAAAAAAATCTTAAAGTGTCAGGCACCGGTACCTCTACCTTAGTTAGCCGGAACAGGAACATTCCTGATGCTGCGGGCAGTTCAGCCAACCTGCAGCATAGTAAGGTGCTACTGCAACCCTGTGCAGAATATTTGCACAGGGCAACACCGACGTGGCCCTAATACGAGAACCATGGCTGGTCAAGGGCGAGTATCAGGCCTCGGAACATCCAAGGGTAGTTATTTATAATCTAAACTGTGGAAACGCCAGATCCTGCATTATTGCCAGGAATGATTTGAAAGTCTGAATCTGATAGAATTCTGTTACAGGGACATAACAGCAATCAAGACGACCACATCAGGATGGAGTAGAGAGGAACATAGTACTAGCCTCCGTCTACATGCCTTATGACTCAACAAGCCCTCCACCATCAGAACAAGTGAGGGCCTTGGTTAAACACTGTGAGGACCACAAACTCCAGCTTATCATCGGAGCCGATGCAAACGCCCATAACACAGTGTGGGGGAGCACCGACACGAACACAAGAGGTGAGTCATTGCTTGAATTTATTGTCTCCAGTAACCTGGAAGTACTTAATAGAGGCAATGAGCCAACCTTCGTAACCCGTAATAGACGGGAAATCATTGACATCACTTTGGGCTCTTCTTTGGTGGTTCGGCACGTCGGCAAATGGGCAGTATCTGAGGAACCTTCAAACTCAGATCACCGACACATACATGTGGAGATTGGCTATGCCAATGAACCTGCAGTTATGTGTCGGGATCCCAGGAAAACCAACTGGCCGGGGTACCGGAGGAGCTCAGGGCAAATCTCACAAATTTCAAAATGTCAAACCTAACTCAAATACAATTCATGAAATAGAGCAAACCTCCCTAATGTTACAGGAGGCCATAATAACTTCATATCATAATAACTGCCCTTTGAAGCGCAGCACCACTAAAGGTACAGTGAGCTGGTGGAACACCGAACTCACATATCTTAGAAATAAAACGCGCAAACTATTCAATCGTGCGAAAAAAACTGGTGACTGGGAGGATTATTCCAAAACTCTCACAGAATACAACAAAAAAATCAGAGGGGAACAAAGAAAGTCATGGAGGAAGTTCTGTGAGGACATAGAACAAACCTCAGAAAGAGCAAGACTCCACCGCATCCTTTCCAAAGACCCCATCAATCCGTTGGGGACTCTCAAAAAACCCAACGGCAATTACACCAACACTGGGAAGGAAACTATGGAACTCTTGCTCCATACACACTTCCCAGGATCCACTGTCACCACAAATCAAAACCCCAGATATGAAATCCCTGCAAACCTTCATTTGAGGGCTAAAAGGGCAGACTGGGAAGTGGCTAAACGAACGGTAACTCATTCAAAAGTAGTGTGGGCAATAAACTCCTTCAAGCCTTACAAGTCTCCGGGCCCAGATGGAGTATTTCCCATACTACTTCAGACGGAGTTGAATATCTAGCACCAGAACTGTGCAGACTGTACAGGCTGAGCCTAGCATTGGGATGGCTACCTCAAACCTGAAAACTGTAAATGTGTCTTTATTCCGAAACCTGGACGAGACTCATATGACCAGGCAAAGGCATACAGACCAATAAGCCTATCGTCGTTTCTTCTGAAAGGCTTAGAAAAACTGATAGATAGAGACATAAGGAAACCGCTCTTGTAGAACGGCCCTTACATCAAAACCAACATGCCTATCTAACAGGAAAATCATGCGAGACAGCACTTCATCAGCTTGTTTCAAGGCTTTGAAGAGTCTCTAGCAAACAAAGAAATTGCACTATGCACCTTTCTAGACATCGAAGGAGCCTTCGACAACACCTCCTTTGAAAGTATGGTCTCTGCGGCCACTCGAAGAGGCATTGACGAAACCACCTGCAGGTGGATACACTCAATGCTTCATAATAGACTGGTCCAAGCCAACATGTTCGAGGAAACAGAGCAGGTTGAAATTTCCAGAGGTACCCCACAGGGGGGCATACTCTCCCCCCTTCTGTGGGACATGGTTGTAGACGAACTGCTAATTTCTCTGAATAACCAAGGGTATTACTCTCAAGGGTATGCAGATGACTTGGTCATCCTCATCAAGGAAAGAATACTCGAACAACCTCAGAGCTAATGCAAAATGCACTGAGGACAGTAGAGGAATGGTGTAACAGAGAGAGCCTAAGGGCAAATCCGAACAAAACAACACTAATTCCCTTCACCCGGAGAAGAAACATGGGAGATCTCATACCTCCTAGACTATTCGGTGAAACATTACAAGTAGTAGAGCAGGTGAAATATCTAGGGCTGATTCTTGACAAGAAACTAACCTGGAACCCGCATCTTCAACATGTAACCAACAAAAGCAAGATAACCTTCATGATGTGCAGGAGAGCTTTTGGAAAACCTGGGCTTAAACCGAAAGCCATGCACTGGCTTTACACAGCGGTAATAAGACCAAGAATAACTTTTGGCTCACTCTTATGGTGGCCAAAACAAATCAAAGACAGGCAAAAATCAACCTTGGGATAATCCAGAGGCTTGCCTGTCTCTGCATGAGCGGTGCAATGAACAGCACTCCAACAGCTGCAATGGAAATCATCCTAAACCTCGAACCCCTTGACTTACATGTCATTGGAGAGGCCAGGATGAGTGCATACAGACTGAAACAAACGAAAAACTGGAGAATCCGAACAACTGGACATACCAGAATCACTCATGTAATCAACATCGAAGAACTCGAAATGATTTCAGATTACATGCAACCCCTATACTCATTCGAAAAACCATTCGAAACACGAATTGATGAATCTGGATGGGCCCCGAGTATAGAATCACAATCAACTGCGGACATAGTCTGGTATACAGACGGTTCAAAGACAGTTGAAGGAACGGTGGAAGGAATACATGGGGTAAGTTGAAGAAGGTATTACATAATACCACTTGGTAATTGCTCCACGATATTCCAAGCTGAAACACATGCTATCATGGTATGCATTCAGAAGATTCTAGAAAGTGGTTATAGGAAAAACCACATCTACATTCTATCTGACTGTCAAAGTGCTATCAAAGCACTCAACTCTACACAGATAAAGTCCAAACTGGTCTGGGACTGCCTCCAGAACCTCATCGAGCTGGCAAAACACAACAAGGTCACCTTGATGTGGGTGCCAGGTCATAGAGGCATTGAAGGCAACGTCAAAGCGGACCAGCTAGCTAGACAAGCATCTGAAACGCTATTCACAGGGCCAGAACCTGCACACGGGATTAGCAAAAACCGATGCAGGACCCTGATCGACGAGTGGATAAAAAGAAGACACCAACAATATTGGGATCAAACTGTCGGGCAAATACACAGCAAAGTCATGGTAGGGCATCCAAACCGGACCCTGACGGCTGACCTTCTGAACCTGAACAGAACGAAGGCTCGTATAATAATAGGTCTGTTGACTGGACACTGCGGCCTAAGAAAACACCTAAACACCATGGGAGTACGCAGGGAAACCGTGGAGTGTAGGCTGTGTGATGAAGAGGAGGAAACAGCCTCTCATATCATCTTCGACTGTGACGCCCTAAGTAGTAGGCGACACAGAACCTTTGGAGAGATCAGCCCGGAAACGGGCATGAATCCGAAGAACCTTATCAACAGGCTTCTTAACCTAATTAAAGGCACAAACCTGTTTGAATGAGGAACCACTGACGACAGAGTGATACAATAGACCCCAGCTGGTCGCAGTGTCAAGGGAAGCTAAGTGCCAACCCTGTCTCTGGCTCGTCAGCCTCAAACCAACCAACCAACCAACCATAGGTCGTAATATGACCGAAATTCATACGTAATTTTATGCAGAAGCCAGTATTTATTTCATTAAATTATATTTTGCAATTAAGATAATTTTGACTCACCCAGTATATATTGACACTGACAATAGCGATATTTTAATTTTATCCAAATCGTATTGTAAATAACATTGTTTATAGCCATAGCAACCAAATCAACAATTTACTTTTGAATCGGCAACATTATTGTGTCCGCATTATTTCACAATGGAATCGATGGTTTTGCTAAAAATGATCTTCCAAAGGATATTGTAGAGACCGCTGAGGAAGCAAAACTTGATCTTCCATCTAAATCAAGGAAGTTGTATAAGAAGATGTATCAGGAATATTTAGTGTGGTGTACAGGAAAAGGACTTACATTGAATAAAATTAATGAAGATACTTTGTTAGCATATCTTAATGAAAAATCGAAGAACTATAAACCTTCTTCACTATGGAGCTATTACTCAATGTTGAAAGCCGCGATTAACAACAATCATAATATAGATATTAGTAACGTCTCTAAACTAATTGTATTTCTTAAGCGTAAATGCGACGGTTACAACTAAAAAAACTGATTTGAACAGAGATGAAATAAGTAGATAGATTCTTAACAGAACCCCCAGATGACAAGTATTTATTAATAAAGTTGCTTTAATTTTTGAAGTATGCGGAGCCTGCAGATGTGAAGAACTTACAAAAATAAATATCGACGACATTCAAGATTTTGGGGAATCATTATTAGTCAGCATAAAAGAATCTAAAACGAAAGTAAACAGAATGTTTATAGTTGTGGATGGGAAGAAACGGATGCCCAGTTTTCTGGGCTCTACAGAAAATATCGTTTGTTACGACTGAACACAAAATATTTTTTGGTCAAATGCCTCGAAATATTGCAGTTTTTTGGGGCTACCCAATGCTAGTAAATACACGGGACATATTATTTTCGGCGTAGTTCCGCCACTCTTTAAGCTGAAGCAAATGAACCTAACCAACATTAAGTTACACGCTGGCTGGAAATCAAGCAGTGTAGCGGGACTGTGATACACCCTCAAGGGACTGTGATACACCCTCAACATCAAAGGTAAATGCTCAAGAACAACCTAGTACAATTACTAGAGAACATGAATATCATCTTAGTAATTCAACAAAAAACATTTGCCGGCTTTGAATATTGCGAATTGTAACAATTGCATTTTAAATTTGAATATATGAACTGTTTGTAGTATTATTTTCGTGTTAAATAAATGATTTTGATGTGTTTGTTTTAGAGTTTACTATTCAAAATTCATATAGGTATGTACATAAAAAAAAATCTATAAAAAATTACTTTATCGTCCGCGGGTGATAAAATGGCCTGGCGGACGGTAAAGTACTTTATACTAGAAAACCCGCCCGCTTGTGCATAATAGTATATTAGATACAAGTGTATAAAGCACGCGCAACGAGTTTGAGGGCACGACGCGGAGCGGAGTGCCTTCAACGTTGCAAGTGCTTTAAAGGCACTTATACACGTGTGTCATACGCTATTTTTTATTATACCGGCATCATAACTTCAATAAAAATGTTGGAAATTAATTTTAGATCAGGATAATGTTCCTTATATTTTAATACATGTAATCAGGTAAGTCAGTCTTGCTGACATGGATATAGCAATTGTTGTTTACAAGCTTATTTGACAGTTTTTGTTACCTAGCAACCTTTAAAACACGGCGTGTTTTAATCTTGAGATTTCACACGCTTTTTCCTTTAAAACACGTCGTGAGATTTCGCACGCTTTTTAGTTCATAAAACAAGGATTATGATGCAGATATAATAAAAAAAATTTTTATTTACAGCGATTTAACATGCGCAAAACGTTTTGGAATGTTCTGTTGTGTCTATGAAAAGGCTATCAAAAAAATTCAGGACAAGTTCTTTTTGTGACATCCCAGGGACATCTTGAAAATCGCCACCTGCGGCGGACATTGGCTGTTCTATAAAAGTTCTATACATGTATAAACAGAACAAGGCAGTGGATGTTGAATGTCTCAAAATCTCGTATTTTTAACATCTCTGAAATATTTTTGTGCTCGCTGGGAATAACGGTATTTGGATGATGATTTAAAATCAATGTTTTTTCAAACCATTTTTTCGAACAAATCTGTGTTCAAATCCTGATGATAGTCAACTGCACAAGATGATAGAACTAAGGCGTCTTCACTTCCTGCGTGCACAATAATCACACCAGTATCTTTATTTGGTGGTGTATTTAGTGCGTATCGATTAGAGGCCTTTTAGAACAACATCATATTGTTACGAAAATAAGTACAGTACGTCCCTGCGTGTTTATCGCAGCGCGAGACCACGTAACGATCTGGGATTCCGAAGCAAACATGGAATCATCGAGATGTTTCCACGAACCGACTCAAAGCTATATAATAGTCCAAGACCCGGTCGATTTTTATACCTCGAACCCCTGGACGATTCTAAAGTTTCTACACGATTCGTCATGAGAGCATATCTATAAAACGGCAACTGTCCCGGCGTAAATCGTACCGGAATTAATTATTGTTAATTAATAACTAGACGCGTTTTTTTAACATCTATATACTTTTTTTCCCGTACACATCACTATATTGTGCATTTCAATGAGTACGACCAGGAACACCCACTGGGCCGCGTCCCATCCTGCCGTAAGAGGTAAGGAAAAACGCAGTTTACTACCTTTTTGTCCCGGACACGAAACCCTTAACAAAAATTGTAGCTAAGGACTAGATGAACCCAAAAAAACAACTGTGCCGACTTTCATATTGCCGGAAATCCCCGGCAGAGTGGAGCAAATCAGCAAGTGCTCCGGGCAATTTTTTGTAAAACCGCACTTATGTACTCGAGAAACCGATATTTTTTCACAGGAATCGGATCTGAAATTTTGCGCAAGCGTTAATATTTGTTCGCCAATGTGCAACGTTAGGACATACGATATACAAGGTTGTCGTAGAGGTATGACATACATATGGCAAAGGTCTTAAGAAACGAATGTGTCGCGTATTTAACGGCAAAAGGCTGCTAGACACATATGGATTTGGAGCATGGGGTGCAGTGGGGGAGCATGGGGTGCAGTGGGGAGCATGGGGTGCAGTGCCGCGGAAAAGGAATCGGACAAACTGGTCCAGACAGTATCACTTATCCCTATTTACCGCTGTAATAAAAAGGGTGTCTACAACGTGCGATAGTTTAAATTTTTTGATCGTAAACGTCAAAACGGCATTTGTATTGGGATTCGGTGGGTAAAAGTCTCGTATCAAAGAGTGTTGAAAGTGCGCGTATAATAAATTAATGACAATGAACGAGGTCGCAAATAACCTCGAATCAAATGTAAATGACGAGAAGAGCGTACACAAAAGAAGTTTTCGAGTGACCGCTGCCGTGTTGAAGGGTGCACAAATACGTGTTTAAATGCACCCCCGAATAAGAAATTGTATGGTTTTTCTACCGTGAACTACAAACGTGACCAAAGGGAAAAATTTATACTGGCAGTACGAAGTGAGTGGAAAGTCTGTTATTATTGTACACTAAGTAACAACTAGTATTACTTTTTTGTTGAAAATTATTGACAAAATGCAATAAATGAAGTAGTCCAAAATCCCAGAGCCGGCAAACCTACGTCATTTTAGCAAAGCTGAAATATTCAGTATGGATATTGTGATATGTAGTTGAGAACGTTTGCATACTTGCTTGCCTCAAATCGGGGCCCTTTTACAGGTAGAAGGTACATAAAACCTTACTCTGCTACAGCTTCGTTAAAGTATGGTAATATATTCTGACACTCAATATACTGAGACAGCCGAGCGGCCTAAGGCGCCAGATATAAGAGATTTATGATCCGGATCTCGAAAGAAAGCATCGGGTCGAATCCTAACACCTGAAAGGTTTTTTTTCCCGTCGAAATTGAGAATTGATATGTTTTGATTTTTTTCAATATTCGTCCCAATACAGATTATTTCTCAATGTCGAAAATAAAAAAAAAACCGTCAGTGGTGGGGTTCGAACCCACAATCAGTTTCGAGATCCAGAGCTTAAATCTGTTAAATCTTGCGACTTAGACCGCTCGCTATATTAAAAAGGGCCCACAGACGATGCAATTTGTTGTACAACCGATCGTACAATAGGTTGCACTATAAATCGTACAGACAGATCGTAGAGAGTTTTGTCCACAGACGTGGAAAGAATTCAAGCGATGGGTTGTACAACTAATCTTGTATATTTTAATTGTTCACCATGGCACCGACTGTTTCAAAAAAGGAAATAGCGTTGTTCTCGGATGAGACCAATAATAATGTGAAAAAGAAGAAAAAAGTGTGGTGTAAAAAATGGTTGCTGCACAGACATATGTATTCACACATGAATTTACTTAACGAACTGCGCTCCAGAACCAACAGATTTTAAGACTTATCTACAATTGGACGACGATTCATTCAAAACATTATTAGAGTTAGTTAGTTTATTGTTCTCCATTTTAGCGGACAATCTCACTACGCAATGTTAATTTTTGAAATGAAATCGTATCAACAAGTCACCAAATAGATACACACGTTCAAACTTGTATATCCAACTGAGTGTAAGACATATTTTTAAACATGCTAAACTTTCATACGACTCTACCGCGATGTACGATTGGTTGTACGATAACGCCACACACGTTGCAATTGTCGTTCAAACGGTTGGAACCTTTGCAGATCTATTGTTATGTCATGTTATGTTAGAGTTCCCTGTCTAGATCTGTCCTTGTTACTAGACTCCATAGGCCAGGCCTTGAGTCCTCCATATATTGGGGGTGGGGGTTGTAGTTTTTCCTTCCCTATCGTTGAAAACTCTAGCCTTGTAAGGCCTTGTGTTGTTCACAGCGCTTTCGCTGTGCCACAAAAAGGTTCTGGGCCAATTGGGATACGTCGTGCTCCTTCTCGGGCATATTTACCATAGTTTAAGGTAGGTGAGTAATGTTTTTATGTACTTTTTGTACTTGCTACCTGCTTTCAAGCTAGTAAGTACTCATACGTTCCTAACTACATATCCCACTATTCATACTCAACATTTCAGCTTTTCTATAATGACGTAGGTTTGCCGGCTCTACAGTATTGATATTGACTTTGTAAGGTATATAGTTGGAAATTTCATAGTCAATTCATAATTTCTTTGCACATATTTGGGTTCAAACCCTATGTATTTTCACATTTATATAAACAATTCAATTTTTTCATACTAATAATTACAGTAATATAAAAAAACATGGATGAAACCTACTTTTATTCATGTTATACTTAATACACATTCAAAATATTTTTTTTATCAAATTCTGACAGTAAACGAACCATATGAAAAATATGTGAAAATGTTTTCAGTATATTTATTGATAATTCTTTCATTTTTATTAATATTTCCTTAGTAGTTTTTTTATTCGTGAAATTTACTGCAACATTAGACATGAAGGTTTTTATTAAATTTCATCAATTATTTGTGAAAGTATTTATTCACCTCTAAATCGACAGAGTACTGATTTGTTGTCGCTGCAACTTGGCTTATCACTTTCGCATGTATGCTGGAATAATAAATTTCTTCACTTCCCGCACCTGACACACGTGATCCGATCGCACCAATGCTGCTTTTTTTACAGACTGATTCTCGAAAACAATTTGCCTTGTCATGTGTAAAAACCCAGTTGCAAGCACTTCCATCCACTTCTCCGTCACGAATATAGAACACTTTTCAACTTGACTATAAATTACATGTAAACACTACGATAACAGGCAAATCAGGTGTTCGCAGTGCATCTAAATCTGATTTTTATTCATGACTAGCGCAATTTCCGAAACCGGGGCCCAATTTAGTTCAAAGGTTATACAGGCCGAATCACAATACCACCGCAATTTTCACGCTTGGAACAAACAAATTTAAACTGTTGAGCTTTAAAAACACTCTATTTATCAAAGAGGCAAATGCAGATAAATTGCACAATGTGGACTAATACAAAGGTGCTCCACTCCGGACAAAGTTCCGTGTCGAGATTTGAAAATGTAAGGATGGGCTGTCTTGAGCCTGTAGGAGTTGTTTAACATATAATGTTCAGAATGGAATGAGAGATGTGATTTCGAAAAAACTTCTGCCCTGAAGGTATCTGTGAAACAAAGAGAAGTTACCCACTTTTCTGCAATGTTCTACAATTGTTAGAAAATTAGCATCGCTACCAAATGGACTGCTCTTTTCTGAATGGAATCTAACAGCTTCAGCGTATCTTGGGTGCCGACTCCTGACATGCGAATAGTTTTCCAAAACCAGGCGAATCTGAGCTGTATAAATAGTTAGACGTTGTTGTAGCGTGAAATATTTCTTACACATATGAATTGTTTTTAACCGTTTTCTTAGTTGTTTTATCAACCCTTAGAAATTAATGAAAACTTAGTACGAGTTAAGATCACGGAAACCTTAACTTTTATAGTGGGATCCGAAACAACTCTTGGGAGTCGAACCCATTTTACGCATAAAACGCTCTAAAACAAGAAAATGATTGGACACCATGCAAATTAAATTTTACTTCCACTTTTACCACATTTGGCGCATATTCTATAAAGTTCCCGCAAAATTTCTGTTCAAAATAGTCGGCCATTACAGATTTTAAATGTTTGGTACGCGTGTGCTTTATAAATGTATGTGAAATTGCTAGTAAATTCAGGTGTAGTAAATGGTAAGTACATCATAAAATTTTCATATTAGTTCGGTTTTCCAAAATAGATTGAAAGTAGATACCGAAATACATTGTTTAGATAGGAATCAAACTAGTTTATAATAATTTTTTACTTTAAACCAAAGTGGTCGTCTAACTGAATTACAAAATGAACTATTTTCAGTTCTCGACCAAGATGGTCCAAAACAGGGTTTAAGGTAATGGTTTTTCACACATCCTTTTCTAACTTATAAGATGCAGATATTTTTTCGCTCATTTTATGAGGTGGGCCAGATCTCGACAACCGTTTTTCCAAATTTTCATACAACTTTTTATGGTCGAAAAATTACTTGAGGAAACGACTTGTCGGTTACTTGTTTTATCCTTATCTAATTACCTGTTTCTAGGTAAAATATAGAGAGGTACTTGAATTTTTTGTAGCTGCCGTCTCTACAAAACATAAAGTTCAGAAACAAGCAAATCCAGAAAAGCCTAAAAAAAATATAAAGAGGAGGAAACGAAAATGGTTTCAGTATCCTTCAGAAAAATTAGAGAGGGCACTGGAAGAAACAATCTGGGAATCAGGAAGGTGAGTAGGCTGTTCAGAATCCCTAAACAATAATAATTGACCATCTCGGGGGTCGAAAACAGCCACAAAAAAAAAATGATTCAAAAGGCATTTTTATGGCCGAAGTTGAAAAAAAAATGTGTACTGAATAATTAATTATTATTAATGATAATTAACTGGTCGAAAACCGGTGCAACAGTGCTTGAAAATCAGTGCGTGTGGTCGAGAAATGGCAAATGGTGCATTTGTTCAATTCAGATTTTTTCCGCAATTCCTGTAACCTATAAACGAAAATCTTGTATTTGTAAGAAATTTTTTATATTGCGAAGAAATATAAACTAATAAAATGTTAATGTACCTATTTTACATATTTTTTTTATCATTAAATTTCTCTTAAGTTGTCGATGACCAGCACATTCACCCCACTGGCAGCCAGAGCCTTCCACACCATGAGATAGAATTTTTATGATATTGTGTTCAGTCTGTGATAAGACAGAGAACTGGCTTATCACATGAAGATCGAATGAATTCGCTGAATCAAGTGGATATGAAAGAAAAACAGGTGAATTTATTTTAATTTATTTCTTTTTGAAAATTACCTAAATCAGCCCATTGAAAATTTCCTCAAGTTCTGCAAAATGATTGCTTTCCACATAAGGTGGATTACTGGTGGCATCATGGTTATCATTGTTATTCAACCTCACATTATTATTTTGAATAGATTCGGCATTGTTAACCGGTATATTTTCAACTGCTTCTGAGCCCAAGTTTGAGAGGGCATTTGAAATTACAGCATTCAAATCAAAATCTCCATCTTGCCCCACGTTTTCATAAGGAGGGGGATCAGGAGGCTTTGAGTATCCCACAGTTTTGGGCTTCTCTGGTGAAGGTCCGGAAATGAAGTTATTCTTTTCATCTAGTTGTCTCTCCACTACAAAGCATTGTTGATTTACAGGATAAGGGCATTTCAGATCTACGCAAAGGTATATAGCATTTGTGAAACTGATTTGTTTGATTTCCAAAGGTTTACCGCATAAAGGGCATACCATGCTTTCCTGAAATAAATTTTAAGTAACAACTGAAACAAACTGCTACTATCTTGGATTTATTACTGGAATTATCTGAGTAGGTCCAATATTAGTAGGAGAAAATGTTATAGCAGAATTAATTAAAAATTTATCATAGATCTAAAAATGTTCCAAGACTTTCGATATTTAACCCAAGAAGTGTTTTAATTGATTACCATATCAACTGCTTGCTTTCATCGTCTCATCAAATAAAACTCTTTTTAAATTTAAGTAAATATTTTACTTCAAGATAAGGTTAGGTTAGGTTTCACTATCATTTACGAATTGCTTGATGGTGGTGACATCTCGGACTGAATATTAAAAGTAATAGAATAAGGATTATGGGTTTCCAGTGTTGTCCAAAAATAAACCAAATTCTCCACACAGGACACTGGCATATCTAAGAAATAATTTATTCACAAGTCGGAGTTAAAAAAACATACACTGAATATAGAACCAACATTCTATATAAAATCGTTGTCTGTGGGAAAAGCATTAGATGCAATTTGCGAGGGCCCTCTATTAAACTTTCAGGGAAACTCTTCAAAACTATATTTCAGTTTCTTTTTAGAAAAAGGCAATAGGAAAAGATATCAAATATGATTAGTGGTCAATTTTTTCCATCTCACGTGGACATCGGATATTTCATGGGCTACATCTTATCTAATAATAAACTAAATATATATATATATATATATATATATATATATATATATATATATATATATATATATATTATATATATTATATATATATATGATTATAGTTCTACTCTTTGTTATTGTTTAACACAATTTATGTTTAAACCAAAATAAACAAGACGTTTGGAACAATAAATAATTCGTATATGTTGGCAGCAGTGGCACACTTTCTTGGGGAGAACCTTTAAATTTGAAAATTTCGAAAAAAACTTGAGATTTGATCAATTATTTTCACAAAATCTAATATCTGATGAGGACCGAACTGAGGCAAAGAAAAATATTAATAAAATAATGCGTGTTCCCTATTCACTCTATCCTCTCGTTGAGTGTTCGATGAATCTCATCCATTTTTTTTCTGTAGAATATGCTCCGTGTTTGTTTCGCTATCAGACTGGGCAGAGGATGGGATTGGTCTGCTCCAAGTTGAGATGTCACTTGTAATGAAGTTATCTATTCAAAAACTGTATTCTGATATTTATTCTGTTGCATTTAGTAATCAGCTTCACACTACATTGAAGCATTAAGAACGAATGAAATTTGAAAGTATAAAGTAAATTGTAACTATTTTTTAATGGACTGCCTTAGTCTGACGTCACAAAACGAAGGAGCTAACAAACCCTTCTATCGAAAATGCAAATAAATTTTTTTATTTTTCAGTTCATTCGTGAAATAAGGGTAGATATACGTATATGTTTCTCTAGTATGGCGAAATTTAAGAAGTCCCATCATATTTTGTACAGAGATAAGGGTTATAACATATTTATGGCTTATTTAAAAGAGTTCGGGTCATGTCATTGTTTTGATTGTTATTCTGTATGTTTTGCTAAATATTTAGTTTTATTTCCAGAATTCTAGCTTAGAATGACTTCAAAACACGTTTTCAAGCTTTCTAGTTCCTGGAAAATGGCAATAAAATAATTAAAAAATGGGAAAATGCATTGGAATCCAACCATTGCAAAACAATACAATTTGATGCTGATTTGATTATCAGAGGAGAAATACATGCTAGCATGAAAGATAAAACAAATATTGTAGAGGATAGGCTTTGGGTACTTTTTAAATTTTTCTTTTTCATATAATATCATGTTTATATTGTAGATTACACTGAATAAATCAGCTGATATTACTTCTGCCACTTTTTTGTGCCCCAGGAGGATAATATATCAACCACATTGCCACAGTGGCTCTGTTTGGACATTACAACATATCCATTACAATTACAGATAAAGAATGTAATTGGAATACTTCAAAACCAAAAAAAGTTACAGTAAAAGGAGCTGAATTAGATCAAAACAATGACATAACCTCAACTATCTTAAATAAGCTATAAATATATAACCCTTACCTCTCTATAGAATATGATGGAAAATCGTAAATTTGGCATTACTATAACAAAATATTGTTATTTCCACCCTTATTCATACCACAATCACGGGAAAAATGAAAAATAGAAATTCCTTATGGGCATTTAACACGCATTTGCATTTACGATGGAAAGGTTCGTGAGCTCCGCTCATCGTGTCTGACGTCACGACTTGGTAGTAACTCACTCGATTACCTGTTCGATCGGCTCCGATTTTATAATACCGAACGCAGCCTATGTGACAACTGTGACGTAACACGTCACAGGTCACAGTAAAAGAATTAACCTCAAATTCAAACGTCATCGAATTTCTTAAATCAATTCCAAAAATAAATTTTCTTTTGCATGCCTGGTTTCGGGTTCCTATTTCCCCGAACATTAGTTTTTTTATAGTAATTTTAAGTGAGAAGTTGGTTAAGCTTTAGTTCATGATTTTGTTTATATCGCTATGATGTTCCTACAAAAGTTTCTCTTATTAATATTATTATCCCAAGCAAGCTTCGCCAATCACTATGAAGATTCTGCAGATAACGAATTTGCCGAATTCGAGGATTTCGATGTAGAAGATGAACTATCGGTGCATGAAGATCTCTCAGCAGCATCCCGACAACCTGATCCAACACCAGAAAGTGATGACTTGGAGAACGACGATCAAGAAATGGTAATAGATGACGACGATTCCGAATTCGAGCACTTCCAAGATGTGGAAGAGTTTGAGGGATTTGAAGGTAAAGACGAGAATCCTTCCGTGGAACCAAAGATTACCATTGCGAAAGTACCACTGAATTTCAGACAGAATTGGGACAGTTATTACTTGGAAATCCTGATGATGTCTGGTCTTATTGTATATTTCATTAATTTTGCCACCGGAAAAAGTAAAAATAGTAAAATTGCCAATACGTGGTTCAATTCTCATAGGCAATTACTTGAAGATAACTTCTCCCTCGTTGGCGATGATGGATCTTTAGATAGGAATGAAAATGTCAGCTTGGTCAAAGAAAGTGAGAATGTTTTCACCTTGTGGTGCAGCGGTAGGACTTGCTGTGAAGGAATGCTTGTGGAGCTGAAGTTGATAAAAGTAAGAAATATTTTTTTTAAATACCTATAGAATTTATATTTTTCCTTTGTTTTTGTTTGTGTTGTTCCATGTAGCTTATGCCTGTGACTTTGCACGCTTCCCATTATTCAGTTATCTCGTTTTGGTGGCATAATTGATTTGGTAGCAAAAGTAATGCTTTGTGACAACTATTACAAATTCCCTAACCCTTTTCACCCCTTTAGGGACGGAATTTTCAAATAATGTTGAACCCTCATTTATGTATTTATTTGTAACAGAGTTATTTGTAACAGAGTCAAAATACCAATTTTCAAAACCCTAACTTAAAAACTAAAACCCCCATAAAAATGTTCACCCTCCATTTCACCCATCTAGGAGTTAAATTTCTAAAAAAGTTTCTTTTTTGTAACAAAGATCTCAAACACTAATTTTTATGACCCTAACTTGAAAACTAACAACCCTCATAAGAAATTTTACCCTCCATTTCACCCATCTAGGAGTTCAATTTCTAAGGACACTGAAACACATGTTTGTTTATTTGTAACAAAGATCTCAAACACCAATTTTTATGAGCCTAACTTGAAAACTAACGAACCCTCATAAGAAATTTTACCCTCCATTTAACCGCTTTAGGGGTTAAATTTCTAAAAACACTGAAACATATATTTCTTTATTTGTAACAAATACCTCAAATACCAATTTTTATGATCCCAACTTAAAAACTAACGGTACTCCTATACAAACTCTCAACCCCCATTTTAACCACTTTAGGGTTGACTTTTCAAAAACCCTGAATTACGTGTTTCTTTAATTGAAAAGAAAAGCCCGATTACCAAATTCCATGACTCTAACTTAGAAACTAACGGTACTTTCACTTTCACCCCCCTTCTCACCCCCTTTTCACCCCTTTAGGCTGGAATATAAAAATCTTTGTGGTTATCTGTCATCATACAAATAAGCTGTAAAAATTTCAGCTCTTTAGGTCCAGCGGTTTGGCCTGGGTGTTGATCGTAAGTCAGTGAAACAATGAAATTATTTACTTATGTACCTAGGTACCTATAGATGAAAATAATGTTAATGAAGTGAATTTCCATGAATTACTAAACAAACAGTGTTTGTTAACATTGATAATAGATATTACATATTGTCCTAGTTTTCTTGTTTGATTTGAATTAGGATTGTTTTGGTAACCTTCATATTTTGTAAAATTATTTGATGAACATTTTTTTTTTCAAAAAAATATGTTTTGGGCATTATTTTGGAGATTGAAAACATTCCCAGACATATTCCATAGATAAAAACTAAAAGTGTAATTTCTACTTAATTTGCTGCATGTTAATGAAATGCTAAGACTTTAAAGAAAGTTTCAAACTTGGATGTTGTATTTAAAATAAAGTCATGATCGAGAACTTTAATGGAATAAAAAAAAAACTTGAAAAAGTAAGTTTTTTGTAGCCTTGTTATCTTGACTCCGAGTTATTTTATAAGTATTCAACTATATGAAGCCAAATTTCAAATTTAGATCATCTTTGGTGAATAAGGTGTCATTAATTTTTTATACCTTCCTAATATCGTACAGGAGTTGCTATTCTGGCCCTGTAGAACAGTGCTTCTTTGAACCACAAATTATAATTTTTTATTTGAAAATAAATTGCTTCTTTTACATTTATTCAATGGTGATTCAATCTGTTTTTGTATCAACTGCGAATTTAATTTATACAAATTATACAAATTTGATTTATGCGAACAATGTAAGAATATAGAAAAGGGAAACATTCTCAATTGGATATTGATAAAAATATTTTTCTGTGAATATAGTCTTGACATGGAATATTAGATTTTCAGTAAATCACTATTCCAAACTTTTCAACAACTTATTTTGTCAATACAAAATCCTGGCTTTGGATTGAATAGAGGATCTGAATTCAGATTCTTCAGTCTTTCTGTATTGTCTTTACATTATATCAAAATAATGATGATAGTGATAAAGGTTTTTTTCAGCGCCAAGATCTGTTAGCTGTGCTTTCGGGAATAATGCGTCCGACCATGGACCAGATTCAAATAACTATAAAAATGAACAAAGAAGACATGGACAGCTTCGTGTTCTGTTTGGCGACAAAGAAAACGGCCACTCAACTGGTGAAAGAAATGGCAGATTTGAGTGTTTACTGTCCGGAACGAAAATCTGGAGAGAAGTATAATCTCCTGCCGGGATTCAATGTAATGAGTGAAATTTCCGAGGCTGGTTTAGCCATATTGGATTCCAAGATTACAGCAGTACTGAATAGATATCCGGAATATATAGATTATATTCACATTTCCGACCAGTTTTCTGGGCCCAAACAAACTGAAGAGAATGCCTTGAAGCTACCAGATACTGAAAAGGTAAGTTTTGCCAAATTTCTTATTTTGCTGCACATTGAACTTTTTGGCGGACAGCGTTGCCGAGACTTCTCATTCACATAGAGATTTATAGCTCATATATAGCTTTCACAACATTGTTTCAATTTTTTTATCTAGTCCATTCATGTGTCCTATGAAAAAAAAAAGTAAATTGGAGTGGATTTATTAAGAATGCAGTTGTTTTACATAGGACTGAGAGAAAACTATGTTTTCTTACATCACAAGAATAAAGTGTTTTACTGTTTCAGGTGCTTATGTTTGGATTCAACATTCCAGTGAAAGGAATGTCGCTTGAAGAAGCATGTATAAAATTATCTCCAGTAATGACTATGGTTTTTTATTGCCTGGATAAAATAAAGAGATTCAGACTGTCTAAAGAAGGTAACAAACATATTTCTGGTACAATACACTGCAGACTAAAAGTAAGAGATTCATTTTATAGTAAACTAGCTGGTACCCGTGACTTACTCCTCGTAGAATTTGTATTTTTCCTATTTTTTTCTTTGTGTCGTTCCATCTAGCTTAAGCCTGTGGCTTCCCGATATCTAGTTTGAGTGGCATAATTGATTTGACAGCGAAAGTAATTCACTAACATCTTTTCACCCCTTTAGGGACGGAATTTTCAAATTAGGTTAAACACGGATTCCTCATTTCTAATAGAGATCCAAAACACCAATTTTCATGACCCTAACTTAAAAACTAACGGAACCCCCATACAAACTTTCACTCCCCATTTCACCCCTTTAGGGGTTGAATTTATAAAAACAATGAAACTCTTATTACTTTTTTTGTAACAAAGACCAAATTTACCTAACCTAACTTGAAAACTAACGGAACACAGTGTGTTTAAGAATCATTAATCTACTGATCTTAGCAAAAAGTGGATTAGCAAATCTTCATCTTGGGAGAATCTTTTGAAACATGCCTAACCATTTTTAAAATGGGTTTTAGATATGATATAACCCGTTCTGAAATTGTAATGTAACTTCCTCAAGATAGTAATTTAAATTTAATATTTCTTCAGATTCTAATATGCCTAAGCATCTGGCAAAATTCAATTGAAAATGATTATTTTCAGCCAAAGCCAAAGCTGACAAGAATCGTCAAAAAGTGGAAGAAGCTTTTTTGAAATCCACACATCAAGCCAGAGCCGAAGCAGCTGCGGCAAAGCGAGAAGAAAAGAGGCGCCAAGAGAAGGAAAAGATATTGGCTGAAGAAGATCCGGATAGGCAGAGAAGGTGGGAACTGAAAGAAGAAAAGAGGCAAGCTAAGAAGAGAGGTCCGAAGATGAAGCAATTGAAAGTGAAAGCTCTATAATTAGCGAGAGCTTGGATTTGAAGCATTTCATGTAGTTATGGTGGTAATGGAAAGGAAAAAGGATAAAAGTAGGCATAATAAGAGGGATTGTTATTTTGGCAGAAAACGTAGATGAAAAGTGGAAATAAAGACATTGATTGAAAAGTTGAATGGTGTTTGTGTTTTTCACCCATAACCTATAGTAGATTCATCAGAATTGGGTTTATATATTGGCATTTTTTTGGTTTCTGGCTATATTTTTGTTCTGGTAAATATTTTTTCAAGTGCAAGGGTAAATTGAATCACACTTCGACTCAAATTTAGGTCAAAATCCATAATATGAACAATGCAAAATGTTACTCCGATTTTTAGTGGTCAATCTCTTATGAATAATCAAAGTTCAATCTAGTGAAATGAAGCTGAACAATAAAATGGAATAATACATTTCTATCAAGGATTCATATTAGTTTTTTCTCATCCCAGAAAAGAATCAGACCAATAAAAAGCTGTTACATCAACTCTAACGTGAAATTCATAATTTACGCTTTTAGATATTTCCACATACTGATTTGAAATAAAAAGAGACGTGTGTGGATATAATTTGTAGAACAGTATATGCCAACAAATGATCCCTACTTAAAGAATCTTAATGCAAATATTTGAAAAAATAATAGTTTAAAAAAACTAAAAAACACGCTTTTATAGAAAACCAAACTAAAAAAATAGAAAACAAATTTTAATAAATTTGAATTAAGAATAGTGTAAATTTTTTTAATAAATATAAATTAATAATAATGTAAATAAGAAAAAAAAATATTTTATTTAAAAAAAGCGTGGGGTGCTTTTTAAGATTCACATTAAGCACCCCACGCTTTTTTTTAAATAATTTTTTTTTTACATATTTAATTAAATTTATTAAATTATTTACTATTTTATTTTTTATTAAAAGTTTTTTTCAATTTTTTTAAATTATTATTTGTTCTAATCTACTATTAATTCCGTGATTACTATTAGTAACTGTCATTATTTTCCAAATCATTAATGTGTACAGCTGTATTAATAGTCAAATCTCGATTTTAGAAGTCATTCAAAGATTTTAACGTTGTCAATATATACAGTGAGCCGCCATCTTGAATTTTTCAATTTTCACGAAAGAATTATAATATTCTACTCTAAAAACCCCCACATACCAACTTTGAATAGAGTCGAACCATAATCACAAAACTCGTCCACCATTTTGGAGCAGCCATTTTGAATTTTTCAATTTTCACAAAAGATTATAATATTCTACTCTAAAAACCCCCACATACCAACTTTGAATAGAATCGGACCATAATCACAAAACTCGTCCCCCATTTTGGAGCCGCCATCTTGAATTTTTCAATTTTCACGAAAGAATCATAATATTCAACTCCAAAAACCCCCACATACCAATTTTGAATAGAATCGTCCACCATTTTAGAGCCGCCATCTTGAATTTTTCAATTTTGACAAAAGAATCATAATCTCCGACCACGAAAACCTCAGATACCAATTTTGAAGCGAATCGGACCATCGCACAAAACTCGTCCGCCATATTGGAGCCGCCATTTTGTTTTTTTTTTCACACAAAAATTTCTTAATGCATTGTCACCGGAATTATGTACACCTGCCAAATTTCAAATCATTCGGACGTCAGGTAGTGGGTGAAAATCAAGTCCAATGGAGTCGGTTACAAACATACCAAGTGAAGCTAATATAAAGCGTGTAAAAAAAGATGCCACAGGAATAGAGTGTTGCTGTGAGGCACTAAAAAAATGCATTTTACAAAACACGTTTAAAATGAAAAAAAATAAAAATAAACAGCAATTGATTATGGAGTTGGCCGTTTAAAAAGATGGAGGATGGAATATTTAATTGCAATCCGTTAATATAGAGGAGGTGAGTGGTGAGTGAGTGTTAGAATAATTCATGCTGGGACATAAAATGCTTGTATACCAAATGATTTGGCCTTATCAGTCAAACATATAAGGAACTCGTGTTGACTATCACGACGATACTGTAGAATGGGGTGAATAGGATCCAAAAGTAGACATTTGTTTATAAAAATCACAAAACCCGAATATCTCTCCAAAACCTTTCTGTTCATAGGCACATAAAGGTTGGTAATATCTCGTCACCGCAGTTGATGGTATTGAAAACCAACACATAACATTGTAAATACATTGTCAGCTGTTTTCGTGGCTTCAAAACTTTGTCTGAAATTCCGAACTTACGAGAGATATACACTTGAAGTAATTAGTATAGTGACTACAACAGGTTAGTAATTAAGTACACGAAATAGTTTTAATTCATTTGCATGCAAAAACAATCGAAAAATATTTCTAATTTACTGCACGTCTTTAGAAGCAGAAAACTTACTCATTTGCAGTAAGGTGGCGTTATACATATGATTTAAAATTGCTTGTCCAACAATATTTAAATAGAATTGGTAAAGAGTTGTTTTCTGCTAATCGTCCACATGTCTCTCCGGGTATATTGAAAAAACTTTTTAACAAAAAATTAAACCGACGAAATACGGAACTGAAAAGTAAAAAATAAAATTAACCTTCTTAGTCTCAATAACTAATCTCCTAAACTAATGTAAGTAACTTATTTTGAGTCGGCGCCAAACAAACAAGCAAATTAATTAGGTAAGGCGTAAAATGATGGCATCGAGTTGGGCGGTGACATTCTGATAATTTTTTTGAAGTAATTTAATGATCTTCGTTGATTGTTTGTTTGGCGCCGACTCAAAATTAGTTACTTACATTAGTTTAGGAGCTTAGTTATTGAGACTAAGGAAGGTTTATTTTATTTTTTACTTTTCAGTTCCGTATTTCGTCGGTTTAATTTTTTGTTAAAAAGTTTTTATTTTCCAATTTTTTGTGGCTGAAATCTACTAATTACTAACTACTTGTTTTTTGATTACTTTCAAAATACTTACTTCAACTATTACCAGTTAAATAATATGATTATCTACTTTTACTATTTGTTATAAAATAAATTATTTTTGTTGTTCTGGTTAGTTTATTTCATTACTTTGTATATCATTCCATCCTCTCATAGAATATAATGATTGTGATAATGACACTAGCGATCTGTCATTGTCAACTACATATGTGTGCCAATGTTCACAAGTGAAAAATCAATTATCCCCTATTTTTCTACCCGTAAGGGTGGATAATTCCATTCGAAATCCAAATATGATCAACTATATACCCTATCTGATAAAAAAAGAATCATTCAAATCGAAGATCCCAGTACAAAGTTATGCCTGATAGAATCGGTTAACGGACCAGAATTCAGAGGGTGAGTGATCAATATCCTTCATTTTGTTACCTTTAGGGGTGGATTTCATCTTTTAAATTCGAATGGGACCAACTTTGAAGTACACCCTATCCACTGAATAAATAATTATCGGAATCGGACGCCTCAGTAAAAAGTTATGCGTGATCATACATAAAAAAAATAATAAAAAAAAAATATACGCGTCGACTAGAGAACCTCCTCCTTTTTGGTTTCGTCGGTTAAAAAAGCAGCTTGACGCTAACCCTAACAGGTCTAACAATATAATTGCTGGGTTTGATAAATGTGGAATATTAGCCTTGAACGCTGATCGTGTCTTGCGCATGCTGCCTGTGGAACATCTAGCAAGTGAAACCCAAGATCATGACATCAACAACTCCTTTGTTTATATTTTGAGGTCATGCGGTATAATGAGAGTCAGCCTAAACAAAGAAAAAGGACAATTAACGTTGCTGCTGGTAAATGTGTGGCAATTGACGACGTTGAATCTTCTGATGAAAGTAGTCAACATTTTGACATTTATGACTCAAATTCAGATATGGATCCCTTTTGGGACTTTTGCAAAGCTCAATAAGCTTAATGAGATCACATGTATCTAACAGATAACAAAAGGTGAATATGCGAACACTGAAATCAGGAGTACCACAGGGATCTATACTTGGGTCACTAGGATTTGCAATGTACACAGCAAATCCAATTAAATGCTTGCAACCATGTTTAGTTCATTTATACGCCGATAACAAACCAATTTATCATAGTTTTTCTCAACATAAAGTGGACCAAGCCTGTACATTCATCATTGTAGATCTTGAGTCCTTCGCAAAAGCCGCCACCAATCACTGTTCACTTATAAATATCTCCGAGTCAATTATAATGGTTTTCGCTACTCGAAATTACTCCCGAGTTGCGAGTGAAATAGACATAAGAGTCAACAAGAGTGTGAGGCACTCGTTCCTTGTTAAATTATGCACACAGCCTGTTTGGCTTTAATTTAACAGTAGCGTATAAAAATAAGACTGAAAAAGTCCAAAACTCATTTCTACGCCGGTTCATTCACGGAATTATTAGCCATAAAGTACGAGAATCTGGCTGGCCAAACATGGAAAACAGGAGAGGGCTTCACAGTGCTTATCTATATCATAAGATTATAATAACTAAGGTATTGATGTTCACAACTTGAACATTAGTTTCAAAGGCACACTTACATCATCATTACTCAAAACACAAATATTTAGATGTTCATTTAGTTACCAAATATATGATCTTATCACCAAATATTTCAAAAAAGAGAGCTTTTTAAAAACATTAAGAAAAGAAATGAAGAACTATTTATTTCAAACAAAAGAATAGGAAATATGGACGTTTTTCATTAAACTTAATTGTTTTGTTTTTTGTCAGTTCAATAGGAATATACATTATATTTACTTTGAGCCTTATGCAGACATTTGATGGATTAACTGAAAGAATTAATTCCAAGAAAAATT
Source organism: Gonioctena quinquepunctata (assembly GCA_018342105.1). NCBI lineage: Eukaryota > Metazoa > Arthropoda > Insecta > Coleoptera > Chrysomelidae > Gonioctena > Gonioctena quinquepunctata. The sequence continues at coordinate 724,640 of JAFIRS010000021.1, read as the reverse complement.
CGCCCTTTATTTTCTCAAAAATTAATAATTTTTAAAATATTTTATTATTATTGTTGAAAATAATAAAGACGTCTATTATTATTTTTAAACAATAAAAATTGTTAGTGTTTCATATACCGAGGTAAGTATATCATTAACATATCATAGGAAAAGAGGTCCCTGGATCGATCCTTGTTGAACGCCTGAAGTCGCGGTGAATTCAAAGGAAGACGTATTATCGAATTTCTTTGTACTACCAAGTGATTTCAGTTTGAGAATTGAAACTGTTATTAACTTTATCGTTGTTTTGGCTAAGTCAGTAGGTAATATATTACGTCTATTTGGCTTCTGTTTTTTATACCATCAGCAACGAAGTTAACTAATATCATATTGTTTAAAGATAAAGGGACTTCTGTTCCTATCTTATTAATGTGACTTTTGTTCGACTTATTTTTTGTTTTAATGTGTTTTACATATATATATATATATATATATATATATATATATATATATATTCAATTAAATATTCCATCCTCCATCTTTTTAAACGGCCAACTCCATAATCAATTGCTGTTTATTTTTATTTGTTTCGTAAAATGCATTTTTTTAGTACCTCACAGCAACACTCTATTCCTGTGGCATACTTTTTACACGCTTTATATTAGCTTCACTTGGTATGTTTGTAACAGACTCCATTGGACTCAATTTTCACCCACTACCAGACGTCCGAATGATTTGAAATTTGGCAGGTGTACATAATTCCGGTGACAATGCATTAAGAAATTTTTGTGTGAAAAAAAAAAACAAAATGGCGGCTCCAATAAGGCGGACGAGTTTTGTGCGATGGTCCGATTCGCTTCAAAATTGGTAACTGAGGGTTTTCGTGGTCGGAGATTATGATTCTTTTGTCAAAATTGAAAAATTCAAGATGGCGGCTCTAAAATGGTGGACGATTCTATTCAAAATTGGTATGTGGGGGTTTTTGGAGTCGAATATTATGATTCTTTCGTGAAAATTGAGAAATTTCAAGATGGCGGTATCCAAATTGGTGGACGAGTTTGTGATTATGGTCCGATTCTATTCAAAATTGGTATGTGGGGGTTTTTGGAGTAGAATATTATGATTCTTTCGTGAAAATTTGAAATGTTCAAGATGGCGGCTCCAAAATGGTGGACGAGTTTTGTGATTATGGTCCGATTCTATTAAAAATTGGTATGTGACGGTTTTTGGAGTAGAATATTATGATTCTTTCGTGAAAATTGAAAAATTCAAAATGGCTGTTCCAAAATGGTGGACGAGTTTTGTGATTATGGTCCGACTCTATTCAAAATTGGTATGTGGGGGTTTTTGGAGTAGAATATTATAATTCTTTCGTGAAAATTGAAAAATTCAAGATGGCGGCTCACTGTATATATTGACAACGTTAAAATCTTTGAATGACTTCTAAAATCGAGATTTGACTATTAATACAGCTGTACACATTAATGATTTGGAAAATAATGACAGTTACTAATAGTAATCACGGAATTAATAGTTTAAAAAAATTAAAAAAGCACGCTTTTATAAATAAACCAAACTAAAAAAATAGAAAATAAATTTTAATAAATTTGAATTAAGAATAGTGTAAAAAAAATATAAATTAATAATAATGTAAATAAGAAAAAAAATATATTTAAAAAAGCGAGTGTAATGTGATCTTAAAAAGCACACGCTTTTAAATAAAATATTTTTCTTATTTACATTATTATTAATTTATATTTATTAAAAAAATTTACACTATTCTTAATTCAAATTTATTAAAATTTATTTTCTATTTTTTTAGTTTGGTTTTCTATAAAAGCGTGTTTTTTAGTTTTTTTAAACTATTATTTTTTCAAATATTTGCATTAAGATTCTTTAAGTAGGGATCATTTGTTGGCATATACTGTTCTACGAATTATATCCACACACGTCTCTTTTTATTTCAAATCAGTATGTGGGAATTTCTAAAAGCGTAAATTATGAATTTCACGTTAGAGTTGATGAAACAGTTTTTTATTGGTCTGATTCTTTTCATAATCTTGATCTGGGATGAGAAAAAACTAATATGAATCCTTGATAGAAATGTATTATTCCATTTTATTGTTCAGCTTCATTTCACTAGATTGAACTTTGATTATTCATAAGAGATTGACCACTAAAAATCGGAGTAACATTTTGCATTGTTCATATTATGGATTTTGACCTAAATTTGAGTCGAAGTGTGATTCAATTTACCCTTGCACTTGAAAAAATATTTACCAGAACAAAAATATAGCCAGAAGAGAAGAGAGCTTTTTAAAAACATTAAGAAAAGAAATGAAGAACTATTTATTTCAAACAAAAGAATAGGAAATATGGACGTTTTTCATTAAACTTAATTGTTTTGTTTTTTGTCAGTTCAATAGGAATATACATTATATTTACTTTGAGCCTTATGCAGACATTTGATGGATTAACTGAAAGAATTAATTCCAAGAAAAATTCGCCCTTTATTTTCTCAAAAATTAATAATTTTTTAAAATATTTTTATTATTATTGTTGAAAATAATAAAGACGTCTATTATTATTTTTAAACAATAAAAATTGTTAGTGTTTCATATACCGAGGTAAGTATATCATTAACATATCATAGGAAAAGAGGTCCCTGGATCGATCCTTGTTGAACGCCTGAAGTCGCGGTGAATTCAAAGGAAGACGTATTATCGAATTTCTTTGTACTACCAAGTGATTTCAGTTTGAGAATTGAAACTGTTATTAACTTTATCGTTGTTTTGGCTAAGTCAGTAGGTATATATATTACGTCTATTTGGCTTCTGTTTTTATACCATCAGCAACGAAGTTAACTAATATCATATTGTTTAAAGATAAAGGGACTTCTGTTCCTATCTTATTAATGTGACTTTTGTTCGACTTATTTTTTGTTTTAATGTGTTTTACATATATATATATATATATATATATATATATATATATATTTCTTTTTATATTTTTGACTTGCTAAAATTATGCAGAAATGTATAGAAATTAGTTAAATAAATACTACTACTACTACTATACAATGCTAATTCGTAAACGTTGGCAATTGTAACAATTCCAATGTAGTAACAATTTGGAAATACGTTTAACATCAGGTATTCACCGAGTTGACCGAGCGATCTAAGGCGCCAGGTTTAAGCTCTGGTTCTCGAAAGAGGGGCGTGGGTTCGAACCCCCCACACCTAATCTTTTAATTTTAATTTTGCCTTCGAAATTATTCATCACAAAACAAATCATTTCTCATGTATAAGAGAAAACCTGGCCGATCGAGTAACAGAAATAAATGTTTTTAAAATATTAGTACTCACAGAGACCATGAGAAAAATAAAAATTTTGATAGAATGTTTCCATACTATAATGTTAGGCACTGATATTTTGGTTTCCACTAGTCCGTCGGACTACTAGATTTTTTGCCTCTCAATTAAAAATGATTTGATTGAACTCAATTTCCCTTTCCTCAACTTCAGTTGAGAAAATAATACACAAGATTAACTTCAATACATCTATCAACAAAAAAAATGGTCAAAACTATATAACAGCTCGACGCTCGTCGAATAAAAAAAATGTCAATAAAAAAGTTTGAAAATATTACCTATCGGTTCTAATAAAGGGCTCATATTTCCGTTTTTTAAAGTAGGTATTTCCTATCACTGAGAAATAGAACCGATTTATCATCCCGTAGCTCTCATATTTTATTGTTACTAATTGTGCATGAGGTTGACCCCGTAAATCAATAATTGAAAGCTGTGCATCAAGTTAATTTTTCTACTGATATGCCCCTGTATTTCTCATTTTTCTCCCCGCTTCGGATATATTTCAAATTTTTCTCGAATCAAATTTCTAATCACCATGTCTTCCGAACTGACGATTAAACCAAAATTCCCGCTAATTACTTGTGAAAGTTCCTCTCGTGGAACCATTACGTCGAAGAGCGATCTTCTTCGCTCTCAGACACGGAACCAACGACCGATCCGCAGCGCAGTACCTCGATATTTTCATTCGAAAACACAAGCCAAGCGCAAACTGGCCTTTTCATTGGTTACTCAATTCCCCGCGGGACGAGGAATACGTTCCAAAGTTCACTTTCTCATCTCAGCAGCTATGCTAGCTTCTCGTGAATTCTGCCGATTCGACAGAAATTTTCCTGCTGTGTTGAATCAATGAGGCTCTGTTCAACATTCCTAGACTAAATAACCCTTGCAATTTTGTTGCGTATTGTAAGTGGCAATGACTTCAAAATGAATAAGCTTATTCGTTCGCTGAAATACTTGTTTTTATCCGCGCAAACCCATTTAAGTATTTCGGAATATCCCTTTTTCATATTAGATTCGTTAAAAAAAACTGAAATAATGAATTTTGAACCACAACTAAAAATAGCTTTCCCTGGGACCAATAAAACAAAAAACCAATAACACCCACGGTTGCTACAGCAGATTCAAAATCTTGCCGCGCAAGAATAACTATTTTATATTCGCGGGAAGCTTCTGAATCTGCCACTACCAGCGCATAACCTAGGCCAATCAATTAAATACATAATTTTTTCCTTCTTAGTGCATTTGTTATAAAAGCTTGTCTTAAATTTTGTTGTTTAATAATTTTCATTCAATTCTTTTTAGTCATTAAATCCGCCATCTTATTGAATTCTGACAAAAATTGATAATATCCGGCCCCAAACCAATTCTGAATTAAATCGGGTCAAAATAACAAAACACGTCGCCATCTTGAATTCATGATGTCCGATCCCAAAAACCCCCACACACCAATTTTGAATGGAATCTGGCTATAATAACAAAACTCGTCGCCATCTTGAATTCGCTCCGCCTCCAAAAAAAACCCTCATACCAATTTTCATTGGAATCGGTCTAAAACCACAAAACTCGTCGCAATATTGGAGCCGCCATCTTGAATTTAAGAATTTTGACATAAAATTTGTGATCACATACCTACCAATTTTGAATAGAATCGAATCATAATCACAAAACTCGTCCGCCATATTGAAGCCCCCATTTTATTTCTTCTCTAGCAAAAATTCCATAATGCATTGCCACCGGAATTATGAACACCTGCCCAATTTCACGTTAATCGGACAACTAGAAGTGGATCAAAATTCACTTGCAAGATTTGAACCAAACTTAGATACAAATATGAAGTTAAATACAAGCTTGTAATAATAATTTAGTGCCTGGGCAGAATTTGTTCACAAGTTTCGTATGCGCTCTCTCCGGAACCATACCAATGGAGTAACTTCTTGGAATTACTCTTAAAATTTAGTATTTACAGATTAAAATAATATATTTTAGTACCTCGTTAAATCTTGTTCTAAAGCCCAGGCACAAATTTCTTTTTCATTTGACTCATTACTATACGTATCGAGTAACAGCTTCAAACTACAATCAAATTGAAGCTTAAACATGGTTCTATTAGAAAAAACATCAGTGCTACGTTTATGCCTGTTACCTGGCACAAGACTTTCTATTTCTCGAAGTCTTATGCTATTACCAATATATCCTATTAGAGAAGTAATTAGGACCCTCCAGTCCTGTTTGTATTTCTTCAATAAATAAATCTAAATCTAGAAGTATTCAGCGACAAACAATTATAATCATTTCTGATAGAAAAATATGTAAACTTCAATTTGGTTGTAGTTTGAAGCTGTTACTCGTAATGAACCAAATAAAAACAAAATTTGCCAAGACATTAGAAGACGATTTAACAAGGCACTAATTTTTAGGACAAGTGAGTAAAGCGTAGCATTTAATCACAAACCTGGATTTTTTCCATTTTGGCAGAAACGAAAAGAAATTATTTTGCAATTGTTGCATAAATAACTATTGTGTCATTGACTCGTCGAAACAAAATTGCAACCAGCCTTACTAAGAATAAAAACCTGCGCTATCGTTGCTTGGTTTGCATTTAATTTGGAAACCAGCCTACACGATACGAATGATTGGACACCGTTGCTACGCTATGAGCAATGTGTATGATGGTTGTTTATTGGTAACCTAGGTAACACTTTCAATCACTAGTGATTAATGGTTCAACTTCTCTAACTAATATGAGTTGAAATATGTCACATTTTAGTCAAGAAAATCGAAAAAATATATAATTTTTTTAATCTGTAAATACCAAATTTTAAGAGTAATTTCAAGCTGTTACTCCATTAGCAAGGGTGCCGCTAAGGGGGGCAGGGAGGGGCAGCTGCCCCCTCCCTAGAGATTCAAAAAAATGTAGCCAAATGCAAAGCAACCAAAGACCAAAGTCTTAAGTCCACTCACTTGACTTGCTCGACCGATCACTCGAATTAATTCACTGATTCCATTTTCCAGCAATAGGCGAGATCATAAACTCAATTTGCTTCATATGTGCTTGAAGTTGAAATATAGTGATACAATATTATATATGCATAGGTTTTCCTAGAAGATATTGTGTAATATTCGAATAAACGCTGCTCTAAAACCCTCAAATCAGTGAGACATTCAAACACAGCGTTATTGCCGCTTCTTTTGACGTCATAAGTCCGTTGATTCGGCATTTTACCGAGTTGCCAGTGTCACTATTTTGCGGAACTCTGAGGAAATATTATTCTGTTTCATCCTTTGAATAAAACAGAACTTGTGTCGGCATGTGTTATATTGAAATGAAGACTTCGTATTTGATAGCTTTTCTTGATTTAGTTATTCTTGAATAATATGTATATATACCGCGAGTGCTTTGTCATTATGTTTTCGACCTGTTCACATTGTGAAGAAATATTATGAATAACGTTCGGCAACGTTGTAATTCCTGGCACTCTCTGCGATCGGAGAGTTGCTAGTGTCACTATTTTAAGGAACTTCTGAGGAAATGTTATTCTGTTTCATCCTATGAATGAAACAGAACTTGTGTCAGCATGTGTTATATGGAAATTAATACTTCTCATTCGATAGCTGCTCTTGATTTAGTTATTCTTGAGTAATATGTATGTATACCGAGTGCTATGTCAATATGTTTTCGACCTGCTCACATTGTAAAAAAATATTTTGAATAACGCTTGGCAACTCTGTAATTATCTTACGCTCTCGGCGATAGATCTGAACTTGTTACGACACATCCTGGCGTGGTTTCCGCAGTGTTCAAACAGGAACATTTCTTTGTTTTTTTTGAAAAAACTACTTTGAAAAAAAATTGTAGAAAAAACCAACCACTTTTCTTATCGTTCTGGACATTGTGGCATTTCTTCCAGAAATTAGTGATCTCGCCTATTGTGATATAATATACCCAACCTAACAAATCTAACCGTTATATTGATGTACTAAAAGAGGCAAAAACCTTCTTTTCCGAGACGGGAAAAGCGTTGAAAATTTAATCGCTCTACCGTACACGTTTAGCAGCCTCAGGATCTGGCCATGATGAGTATGCACAGAAAACTTATTCATGAAAACTTACAAAATTTTTATAATAAAGTGGTCTAGAAGTTTACAAAAAAACCCGAAGATTATGTTTTGATTAACTTAATCAAAAAAAGGGTCTCGACCGGTTTATTGTTAAAATCTTGTAAGTGTCAAAAATTAATCTGTGCACACTCATTCATCATGGCCAGACCATTTGGGGCAATTTTGTCTCAAAGTGTTTTTATTTTATTTTTCTAATAAATATAATCAATAACTTTGTGTACAAGTTTTATTTATTGTAGAGTCAAGAGCTCGTGGAGCTTTACACATTGGACTTTGTACCGTTCTTATTTCTATATATCTATATTTCTAGGCTAAGTAACACTCGCACTACAAAAGCTTCATGTGCTCTTGACTGTACCTACATATTGGCGATAGAAAATAAGCGATACGCCCTCTACCGGCCTTCTTAAGATATCGAGAATCACGGATAAAGTTTGCTTACAAATATTGCCCGTGCTTTTGGATGAGCCATAATTTGCGATTAATTGAGGATCTGACTTCATTCTGCCAATTAACGTCGAATATTTCCATACTCTTGGATTTCTAGTTCCTATACGTGAGTGTTTTTCAGGTGATAGTCTCTGCCGAACATGGGGAAATACAACTCATGTTGTTCAGTCTTTCATTTCTTTCAGGGGCACAGCTTTATATTTCTCTCTTGCAGAATGTTTCTGGGTATCCCAAACACACTTTACGTCAGTTTGAGAAATCCATCAAACCAAGTTTCATCTTAAAAATAATAAATAAACAAGCATTAAAAACTAATCGGAGATCAAATACCCTCAAATCACTTTACCAAAACGTTCCTTCAAGTCTTTGAATTGAAACACAATCACTTTTCACTGGAAGAAACAGCTAGTTTTAACAAATAGTGCGAAAATAGATGAAGCGGTAACCAAAACTCCATATAAACCCATGCAATTTCGGAAACACTTTCCCGTTATTCTCATCAGTTCCTCGCCTTTCGATAGTTGGCGCTGAGATCTTATTTTCCCATCCTCCATATATCAACTTGCCCCCCTGGGCCATGGGCTGACGACGCCCTTGTCCATTAGTATGGTAGGGAAAATGTTCCGGAGAGAGGACACACAAAACTCGTGAAAAAATTCTGCCAGGCACTAAATTATGTTTCTTATTGTCTTTGTGAGATATTTCATTCTATTACTTGATTGGTCAGGTTTTCTGCAGCCAGCTCTTAGCCTATTCGCTGTGTGCATTAGGCTGAAGCGGATAAATGAAACTATGACAGCGCCCATGGTGGCAGGAGTAGGTAATGATCCTGGTTATCACAAGCACAAGCTGAAAACTTTCAGTTTCTGAGGTCTCCCCGTTTAGACAACACCAACATAAAGATGAATTATTGGAGATCCACTCGCTTTCGAAACAGTGCATCCGCAATCCCAAAAATAAATAAAACGATTGCTCAAAGGTGTTTCACATACTTGGGGGTGAAAGCGTACAACCTGTTACCCACTTCAATTAAAAGTATCAATAATATGAACCTATTTAAAAAAAAAGTTAAAATGTGGATCTCTCAAGAAGGGAGAGAAAAAACTAACAAACTTGTTGAAAACCGCCTCTGAAAATATATATATATATGTGTGTGTTTAAGTATATATATATGTGTATATATACAAAACGAATTTGTGTAGCTATGTATATTTGTAACGTCAAATCTAAATGTATATAGTCATAGGTGTGTATATATAAGGTGTATGTGCATAAAAATGATATAGGTATCTCTATGTGTGTATATGTATATCTTTGTATACGTGTATGTATAAGTTTGTGAACTTATATGTACATTCTTCATATTGTTAACGTACAGGTCCCACCTTTGTTAATTATGAATTAAGCACTAACCTGAAAACTATCATACTACATTGAACACAAGCAACCCTCGAAAACTAGGTTCCTATTCACTGTATGTACCCCACGATGCCTTCCTACAAGTACTTACTTTTAGAAGGTTTATTCTACATTTATTTCCCATTATATTCATTGATTGATTGACTTTTTGGAAATAAATATTATTATTATTATTTACAAATCACTTAAAAATATTGTACCATACTTCAGATGAATAAACATCATTATTATCGTAGAGGCAACGGTCACGGTTAGGTATTATAATGACAACATACATATAATAACAATGAGCCCTCGCTATTGCTGTGTAGTCGATTGCAAAAATAGTACGTGTGAATTTTATACATTTCCAACTGCATCACAAAAACTGCAGCAAAGAGATAAGTGTTCTGTTATTCCACGATATTTCAATCTAATTCCGGTACGTGAGATTTTCATTCGATAAATATTTGAGATGTTTTCCGTTTTCTCTTTGATCGTCTAGAAGTGGATAGTAGAAGTATTAACCAAGTTCCGTGGGACGGTGTTAGCCGGTCATGAAAAGCAAATAGCGACTTAAACTTCGGGAACGCCTGGACGGTGTTGTAAACTGTTCAATCAGCCTTATGAACAGAGGGCAGAGATACTTTTGATGTCTCTTCGAGTTGTCTATCAAACACGGCATTCTATCAGGACAAAGTACCTCGCAGAGGATTATTAGTTTGTGTAATTGTAATTGGCCTTACATGTGAACTAAAGTTAAATGTAATGCAGTTCAAGTACTAAGAGTAAACATCGTTACTTATACTGTATAAGCAATACCCAATATTTTGTTGACATTTATACGTGTTAGAGAGTGTTGGACGTGTTTGTATTATTTAGGGACCGTTCAACGTTCTTACATCCTTGCAAGGGTAAAAGTGGGATCCCATATTCAGGTACAATTGTGAACCTCATTCCTTTTCTGATTATTATATTATTTGAGAATTTCATTAAATAGTTTTGCGTGAATCTGATGTTATTTAGTGGTTTCCCGTCTGGTTAAAGCTAGCCAGGGTTATATGGGTACTTTTTTTAATTTGTTAAACTACTTGGCTCCCTCACTTTTTTATATTCTCAATACCTTATGAACCTGCGTCCTTAATAAACGAACTAGCAAGCACATTACTTGCCGTACCTAAAAGTACACAGAAGTAGCATTACTTTATGATATTCAAAATATCATTTAGACAATGTCACAACTTTACATGGATAACCTCCGAATGCGGTGAACTATCGTATCAATACACATATTTTTTATCATTTACTTACTTTTTTCTTTGCAGAAAAAAACTTCGATTCATCTGGAACTAGTAGTGAGCACAAAATTGTTATATCGTGGTAGATTATTTAGAAATTATAAAAAAAATTAAATTGTTACATAGCGAGTATTGGAAATAAAACAGGAAAACTTCAGCTATCGAGTCACTAGAGGACTTTACCAGTCTTCAGAAAATAGTATGGGATTTACCGCTACTACACTATCTAAGTTTTTTTAATAATAATAATGAATCCATATATTGTTAACAATAATAATAATAATAATAAGGTACAAGGTTTTAAGATATAGTAAATATAAAATCAATGAAATATGTGTCTTTGTTTAAAATTAGATTATATCTATTCTAAGCAGGATTCATATAGTTTAACAATAAATGATATTCGATAAGTAAATTAATACTTGTTTCGAGAAATAAACATAAGTAGGACTTATACATATATGTATAGAGGACATGTAGGACTTATTTGTACTAGGTATTTGTAGAACATAGAATAAAGAATAAAGATTATAATTCACAGTTGTATAAGCAAGAATGAGTGCATGTTAAAATAGGTACGTTTTTAAGTATTTTGTTGATTAATAATTAAAATAATAATAATAATAGTTGATAAGAGGTACAGTTAGTCATTAGTCACACGAAATATTATGTGTTCTTTTTTGAATGGTAGTAGGCCATTTTCTCGAGAATCCATGTTTCCGTTAGTACTATGCAATCAACATCCGAGCCCAATTCATGTAGGAGAATTTTGAACTCGTCCAGATTTTTTTGTATACTTCTTAAGTTGATTTGAGAAAGTTGCAATTCCATCTTATTCATCTCATATCTTTATTAAGTGTTAATTCATCATCAGCATGAATAAATCCGTTAGCTATATTAAAGTTTCACAGTTTTTTGGGATCGCCCTGAAGTTTTCCTTCTGTTTTCTTTGTAATATTAATCCCTTCGACGCGTCCGCCCCCACATCTCGGCGACTATGGCAAACAGAGATCCCGTAATTCATGTAGGACGACGGTCCGGTCCCCGAACGCATGCCCGGGCTGCAGAATCCGGCCCAGAGTCCGGAGAGGCATCTCCCCGGAGTTGACTTCTATCCGAGCGTGTGTACAAAAAACCCTAATATCGACTTGTTGGTGCTAAATAGTTTTAATATACATTTTACTAAACAATTTGTATTGCTTAACTAATAATTAGATACTAAAACAAATTTACACATCTAAATTACTAATTGATTTATTAAACTCAGACTGCTCCACTCAAAACAACAATAAAAATCCAGGTTGTACCTAAATCAATATAAGAAATCGAGTAAATATCAAACTAAAGCGAGTTCCAGAATATAAACAGAGTACCTTAATGAAAATGCAACATGTTCTGCGAAACGAATGTAAGTCGCTTTCGTATATCATTTTTTATAGAGAGAATTATACAGGTAGACTCATGCTTGCTTGTTCCGATGGAGGTTCATTCATGTCGCACTCATCGAACGTCATAAATGAAATTCGGGGCCAAAGAAGAGACTTATTTTGAGTGGTGAACTATTTTTGGACGAACTATTTTATAACATTGTGACAAGTTTATGAAATTCCGCTTATAATCGCTACATTTTGTGAAGGTGAGTTTTGAAATGCAAGTCTCAGATATCTCAGATGCTCCACAAGGTTCCGTTGTGGGCCCATGCCCGTTTACAATTTACCCCTGAAAATAAAAGACAGATATTTAGACAGAACGAAATAAAATATCATGAAGTATACAATTAATTGGAGATTTGGTATAGCGGGAACAAGGACAATAAAAGTGGTCCAAATATAAACTAGCTGTTTTCATTCACAACATTTTGGCACAATTAACATCACATTTGAATTTAATGTTGAAAACTCGTTTGAATTTGTGGAATTCTCAAAAAACGTAGTCTTGCCTGAAGGATACATTCTCATATCATTGGATGTTGTTTCTCTCTTCACAAATATACCTAAAAATCTAATAGTGAATATAATAAAAAGTAAATGGACATTTTTATCCGCATACACCTCACTCGACTATGATTTATTCACTAGAATTATAGAGTATCTTTTCAATTCAAGTTATTTTTCATTCAATGGGAAGTTATATCATCAACTTGCAGGCCCTGCAATGGGCAATCCTGCCAGTCCAGTTCTAGCCAACTTGATAATGAACGATTTTGTCACTAGCTGTCTTAGACCTCTCTCATTCAAGGTTCCGTTTTTTAAAGTTTATGTAGATGACACCATTTTGGCTATCCCAAAGAATGAATTCGATAATGTCTTAAACGTATTTAACATGCAATTACCACCCCAAACTCCAATTTACCCTAGAGGCTGAAGTTGATGCAAGTATACCGTTTTTAGATATCCTAATAACTAGACAACCCGATGGAAGTTTGAAAACTAACTGGTATTCCAAACCTACAAGTTCTGGTAGGCTGTTGAATTATTATTCAAATCATCCTCTAAAACAAAAAAGAATCTATTATTTAGGTCCCATCATCTTAGTAGCCTAGAATTCCACAAAGATAATGAACTGTAAAACAACTACTAAAAGGCAACAACTATCCCAAATACCTAGTGAATGAAATCATTAATGAATACAACCATCCTCCAGCACACTACAAAATTATTTCTAATGACACTTGCCTTACATTTTATAGGTTTCCATATATAAAAGGTTTATCAGCAAAAATTATTTGTTGTCTGAGAACTCACAACCCTCTCAAATAAAATTAGCCTTTTATCCAATCAATCAAATCAAAAGTGTATTTACGAAACTGAAAGACGTAACTCCAATCTTTGACTGCTCTAATCTGGTTTATAGAATGAATTGTATCAACTGCGAAAAGTGTTATATTGGAATGACAAAACAACCCCTCAAAACTCGCATGCATCAACACAATTATGACTGTAAGGAAAAACACAAAGATAAACCCAACAAAACAGAGTTGGCATTACATCAGTTTACTGAAAGACACGAGTTTAATTTTGATGAAGCCCATATTGTTGATAGAGAAAAGAATCTGTATAAAAGAAACATTAGCGAAATGATCCATATATTCCTCAGTGATACTGTGAACATGAGAACTGACAGAAAGATTGAGTGTATGCTACAACCACATCCTCTACAAATATAAGTCAAAACAAACCGTACTAAATATGCATTTAGATTTCAGTCATCCAGCACCTTACTAATGAATAGATAAAGGTAGTTTTTTGTTTTTTCTTCTATTTATCTCCAAAGTTCTTTCTACCTCGTTGTTTTTTATTTCGACACAAACGATCGATTTGAATTCAGTTTACCTTCAGGTACCCTACAGTGAACAGCAACAACAAATGCATATTATCAATGATACTCAACACCAGATAAATAATATATGTCTGAATAGGTAAAAAGGTAGATCTCTATTTGTTTAATTTATAAAGCATAATTTATTATTCTTCTACTAAATTATATTGTTCTTAACACATTATTGTTCGTGAATCTGTTTTATTCATTATTGTGTGTCATATTATGGTTATTTTTATAATGAATTTTAATATGTATTGAAAACCCATATGTATTTTTAGCCCTGAAGAAGACGATCAATACACGTCGAAACGTCGGCAATTTTTTTAAATTTCGACCACTTTTATTGTCCTTGATCCCGCTATACCAAATCTCCAATTAACTTGAAGGACACAATTTCTACATAATATACAATTAATCTTGGGAGTAAAGTTTCAAATTGATAATATTAATGTAAACAAAAGACAGAACAAAACATCCGCCTGAAGATGTTATTGCATAGCGAAACGTGTCTTGTTTCTGTAAACCCAATTCGTGAAGTGTTTTTTGTTTAATTTCACATGGATTTCTATCAAACATAACCGCGTCATGTCAAAATAAGAGTACATTAATCGTTTAGTGTGTTATTGGAAGACGGAGGAATATTGCATTTCATTATTTTTTCGGATTCTTCATCGAATTTTAGTTTCACTTCCTCCAATAATCCCCACCAGCGGCAAAGCTCTTAAATATACCTACTCTGAAATTAGCTTGGTGTGCATAAGGATAAAAGAGAAAAACTATTATTTTCTTGGCAATGTTTCGAATTTTATTAAATTTTTCATCAAGGCTCTGTAGTGATAAATTTAAAACAAATTGTTTATTGCAAATTTGAAAAAAAACAATGGCGCGGCGAGTCGGAAAGGTAAATTTCGGAATGTATTTATTGGTAATGAAATTGCTATCAATCAAGCTAACGAATCTTGTGCCAGAAATGATAGGAGACTTATTTTCATTGGAACACAAACAGCGTTTCTTTTTTTCTATAAACATTAAACTCTACGATCAAACGTTGGTGAAGGATTCGAATCTCTCTTTAACTCTTTTTGATATTTCTATGTAATCTGACTCTAATCAAAAGGAAGAAGTATAACCGGCACAAAAGGATATCTCAATATCACTTCAAAAAATAAAAACTAATAATAGAAAAAAAAAAATTCACACTATAGTTCCAAAAGTTCATGAGACCTACATTTTGCTATAATAAAATATACAGGATGTTTCGTGTGGGTGCTACAGACCAAAATATTATATTTTTTCAATCGAACTCCCTGTCTATCATCACAAATTCAGATTCTACGTTGAATTTTGATTTCTTTCCATGTATATTTCTGGAATTTTGTTTCGGCGTTGTTGAGTTATTGCACTTGTCCTAAAAATGTAAGATTTAAAACATTTTTTGATAACTCATAAGTACACGAATCCTGTCAGTATCTTTCATAACATTGGAGAAAATATTGTTTTCCATATTTTGGGTTTTTTCTAGCCCTGGAGTGAAAAATAATTATCTGTTCTGAGAAGGGCAAATTACTAAATTTGCCCCGATACGTTTATAACACACTGCTGTGTTTTGATTGACTTTACCGAATAACTCACGCACATGTCGGTTGACCTAATGTGACTTCAATTCTTTAAGAATACCAGCGAATTACCGAACACTCCCTACAATAGATGGACTCGACTGGGCATTGAAAACTTACTCGAAATTCCTTGATTACTCAGTACTCAGTAATGGTCGGTTGTTATCTCAGCGTATACCCGAAGACATTTTTAATAACATATATAATTACATACCTCTCTCAATCCTCTCCAAAAGGGGACCAAGTCGTCTCTCTGCGTCTGGAATGCTGGGAATTTTAGGTGTTCCTTTCCCTGTGTGTTTTTGGCGTTCACGTATCACCAACAGTCGCTCGTAACTTTGGTTAAGACTCCCCCGATTCCCAAGTATTTCTCAAGAAAACAAACTGATTCTATCGATGGCTTTTATTGAGGAAATTAATTATGTGGATGAAATAAATACGTAAAGAAAATAAATTGAGTGAACTTTGTGAACGAAAACTAAGTTAATTGCATAACACTCTGCAACCAATAATTTATTATAGTAAATCACACGAAACTCAACTGCTTCCGACAGTTGGAAAATTCTACTTAGAACAAAGAATTCCAGAGTTTCTGGTGAACGAAATTTGGTAATTATATGAAGGGGCTCCCCGCGAAACCGACTAGTTTAAATGATACGGAACAAATGAATTTTTGACTTTTCTCTAGCCCAACCGAAAAGAAAAAAGAACTACTGACTCGAATAAAATGTCTGGTAAGTTAGTTCAACCCGGGCCACGATGAAATATCAACTGGCAATTTTTCTGCGAGAATTTCCTACGTAAAATTTCTCTTACTAAGTCATTTGAGAACCCCTACTTGAGTCAAACTTCTACAAATAAAAATAAATTCAACCCCTATTAACAACTAATTCGTACTGGGAGTAATTACCTAACCAATGGGGTGGGATTTTGAAAAATTATGAACAAATTCGTAATGACCCCGTCGACCAATCTCGAGTCTAGTCGTGGGTGGAGCTACTGCTTGATCTTCGTCATCCTAGAGCGGTACTACTTCGAACTATGGAGTTCTCTGTACTACTTCAGTGGTTTTGAACAATTATTCCTAAATTTCCTCTGAATTCTGACAATGCCCATTAGTGGTCAGGTTTTACAAAAAGAACCTTCGAAAGATCAACTTCTTGGAAAAAAACTGACCAAAAAAAAACTTCCGCTTTCGAGGCTCCAGGGCATGACATTAAGCCCTTATGCTAAATACATATATTCGTATGGGTGTCGACCTCTTCGCTAAAGAATCTAGATATCCGGCATATTCGTATATTGTTGCTAAAAATTTAATATTCTATTTCAAATATAGACTTCCCATGGTCTGACTACCATGAAATCCCTGATTTATGGCCGGTTAGGAAGGATTTCAAGCTTTTTACGAGCGTTCATGCCTCAGACAAAAGCAACTGTTCGAAAGGTTCATGATTCCCGCTGTGCGTATTGCTCGCAGATGTAGAAATTTGTTCCCCAGGATTTCGTCTTCGACTTCTCGCACAGCTAACCTGCGTTCCAGATGTCAAGGTTTCCCAAAACTGTGATTGTTTAACTCAAATCCAATTGTTTATTTCGTCGATTTTTCTAAGAAAAAGGAAAGTTACTCCAGGCCTGGGTATAGGAACCTAATATTGAAAACCGGTGATACATTCTTACAGAGTGACTCCTGAGATTTTGTTACGCGTTACTGTGTTTTTGGTATTTTGGATGAAAATAAACTAGGAAAATTCCAAATGTGTCAGTAACCTAACGTTTAAAAAAGATTTGCCTAAAATATATCGCAACAAAACTTATATTGGAAATTATAAATGAAAAATATACTTGTTTTGATTATGTTTCGGGAATCACCTTTCTCAAATCCCTGTTATTGGAAAATTATTACAATTTCAAATCCCACTTGAAGTTTTTCGTAATATCTTGACAATTGCTTATCAGAATCTGATATGCACCGCTGAGGTTCACAGGATGTTCAGTTATTATCTATTTTGTGCGAAATTTATGTAGTTCCACCTCCTTTTTCAGTAGGGACATTCATGTTGGATACATACTGAGAGACCTAACAGAACAGCTGACATTTTGTTACATTTTTTACAAATGGTCAAAACAAATTTTTCTTATTGCAATGATTGTACAATTGATGATGGATACCACTCGGGTAATCTTTACTTTAATCCACATATGGAAGTTTTCATATCTCCAATCTTGGGGGTCCCTCTAACCTATAAATGTTTAATGATGTTTTTGCTTTGCCACCTACCTAGCTTATTGTTGCCCCGTACACTGAAGATGAAGACATAGTTCTTCGAAATGTATACATATGTAAACATGTTCTGAAAAGAATATATTCTATTTTGTGGAGGAAGACTTTAAGGTTTATTTAGATAAAAAGATTTAAAAAAAGATATGATTATATTTTTTTTCAAAATACCCTCTCATCCATCCGAACAATTTCCTTTCTTTCAGAATATTTCTATGGTTGATGATTTTACTGATATTTTTTTCAGATGGAGACTGCAACCCAAACTGAATAATACTTATGCAAGAATTTGGGCCATGGACCCCCTTTATTCAGGTAATCTTTTTTAAGCATTGATTAACAAACTCAAGAATGGTTCAAATACTCGAGACTCATTTCAACCCCCTCCCCATAGAAAATCTCACCATGAACATTTTTGTAAAAAATGGTATGTTTCACCGTAAGTGGCTTGAAATCTAGTATTGAGTTGCCAAGTTCAACCACTGAATGATCTAGATATTTCACTCTTTTTTATACCAAATTGTATAACTATATTTGAACTTAACAAACTTTTGCAGACCAGACATTTGATTTGAAATGCCAAATCAATGAATGTACACCGACTTCGATGATGTATACTCTACCTTTCGAGCTCACTCAGTAGGTATGATTCAACTCGTCAATACTAGATTTCGAACTATTACATATTCTCTCTTTTTATTATATACACGCTTTCTTAGCTTCACCTGTATGTATGTATGAATGAGGTAAAGGAATCTTTGAAGTTAAGTTTCACCCTCTTCCAGATGTCCGAAGTATTTGAAATTTTGCACGCGTATTAAGAACCGATGACTATACAACAATTTCATAGCTACTAACCTCGGGAAAACTTCAACTAAGAGATGAACTTGAGTCAGTATCTTCCATATAATTAAATTAAATATCAGAAAAAAACTTTTTCTTGAAATTTTAAAATCTACGATAAGAATGCAGTAATTTTCTGAATATCTGACAGGTCACTAGTATTTTCTCAGCTTGAGTAATTTTGTTTGAGTTTTTCACCTCTAAATGTTTCCAGCTTTTTTATGATTATGAAATGGAGAAGTAAAAATAAAAGAATTTCCTCGAAACTATTTTTTTTGTTAACGGAATTCACGTGTTCTTCTGGATATCCCAAGCTTTCAAACCCCACCCTGAATTAAAAGTTCTGAAAAACAAAGACGCCAGTTATTTCCCCAAACAACAACGTTTGAATCCATGGTAACAGCAAGTTCCTTTGAATTTCCCAAACAATTCAATCGTATTGCAATTTCTAGTGTATAATTGTCAAATATTACACATAAGAGAGGGTGTAATCTAATTCTTTGCACATCTGCTAACAGTTCATAAAAAATAAAGAGATTTTCACTTCGAATTTTTTACGATAAGTCCTTGATAACCCAGAAAAAAAAATGAATTACCCACCGAAATAATTGTTTTTTACTTAGTTCCTTCTGAAAAAATCCTAAAAAAAATTAAATAATAATAATAAAACTTTTATTCCTTGAAATGATTATTTAACAAAGAAACGTCAAGTAAGAGAAAGAAAAAAACATGTAGTAAAAAACTAACATGGAGTAAAAAACTAACATGCACATTTCAATACATTGAACACAGTTATTTCGGAGTATACTCAAAATATTCATTGATAGAGTGAAAACATCCCTCTAAAAAGTAAGTACTCTTTCACCTTCCTTTTGAAAGTATTGATGATATGTTTTTTACATTTGAAGGCAGGCAATTGAATATTCTCGAACCTGATAGAGAGGGCGATTTTCGGAACGATCTCGTACGATGTTGTTGCAGCTTAATTAGATTTTCGTTTCTTGTTAGGTAATTGTGATAGATTGAATTAGTTTCGAACTTAGACTCCCGTTTCTTTACAAAGAGCAAACAATTATAAATGAATATAGATGGCGATGTTGGTAGCTATGGTATTCTCACCTAGATCGTCAGAAAAAATATATTTTTTCGGCAACCGTCCGGGATGTACCCACTTCCCGGACGCTTTTTCTTTGAGAATGTAGCATTTTCTGGCCTAGTCCGGGAAGTACGTACTTCCCGGACTAGGCCGGGAAGAATCACGTCGTTGTTGTCATTGTAAATATGAAAATCTTGGTAGGTATGGTTTTGTTAAATGCAGTTGATCATTACCATAGCAACGAAATAACGGCTGACAGTTCATATGAAATTAGTTGTCAAAAGTTTGCATGTTTTTTTATCGCAATTCGCAATAAAATATGGAAAGCAGCAGCGATAGTGACTTTGAAAATGTGCCTTGGGAAATTAATATAAATATATAAATATAAAAATATATAAATATATATAAATATAAATATATATATTTTTTGTTTTTTCTTTCTTGGACATAAGGTTCATTTAAAAAGCAGAGGTTGTTATTTCATGTCATTTATTAACCTGGGACCTTTGGTTGCGGAGCGGACGTCCTGCCACACAGCTACTGTGCCTGTGACAAGTCCCAAAAAATAACTATTAGTGAGTTTACCGTTTTAGATTTGAAATTGGTTTTAAACTCTCGATTCAAATAAACATAACCTGCAAAGCAATCAAAACATTTAAGATATGTGGTCGTCTTTCACTCAGTTAGTAAATCTGTGTGTGCCCGTATTGTAAATAGTTTCATTAATTGTATTTTAACATGATGGTTGTGCTGATGGTAAGTTGATCTAGATTTTAAACTTTTCATTTTAATCGTTGACAAACTGTTTTTGCTTATATTTTAGTCTGACCCATTGAGAAAGGCCAAAACCCTGGCTGAAACGTCTGGAATAATTAATAAATAAATAAATAACAACCTCTGTTTTTAAATGAACCTTATGTCCAAGAAGGAAAAAAAAAAAACATTTAAGTGGTTAAGAAAAAAAAAAATAACACCTTATATATATATATATATATATATATATATATATATATATATATATATATATAAATATATTAATATAAAAAAGAATTAGAATGTTTATGTTAATATGTAGTATTTTCTGTTCTGTTCTGTTTAATTCAAATAAGAATTGAAATGTATGATAAAGAAATAAAGAAATATGTCGTCTCATTGATTTGTTATTCTACACGGTTGCCGAAAAAATATTGTACGCAACACGCCCGAAAATAGTATTTTTGGACTCACAGACTTCCATAATTTTGTCTATTCGTCCAAAAAAACCATATTTTCCGGACTTACGTAAATTACTATTTATTTCAAAGATGCACCGATGTTTTCAAGCACCGATGTTTACAAGCACATTCGCCAAAATTTCTGATAGGGCACTGAAAGAGAACGAAAGGTTTCCTCAGCTCCATTCCGAAAATATATCTTAAACGAGCTGTCATATGACATATCGTCATATGTCATATATAGTCATGTGTCTCATTTATTGTTTAATGTTGTGTGAAAATGTGATTTCTTGAAAGAAAAAGGTTAACGAAAAAACAATGCATAATGGAATATTTCCGAATCATTTCCAACAGCATATTAATATTGCATTGGTATTACTATGAAATAGCTATTTGTATAACAAGGGAGAAAAGTACAACTTTTCCTCACGAGGATGAAGTTCATCATTCAAGGGAGGAAAAGGTACTTTACCCCCATGTTATACATATGATTTTTCCGCCTCCCTCAAATAACAAGTCATTTTTAAATAATTTATTTATGAAACTAACAATAGTATATTGAAGTATAAGTGGATAAAAAGGGCTTTAAAACACGCGCGATTTTTCGAGCACGACGGCGCAGCCGGAGTGCTCGAAATAGAGCAAGTGTTTTTAAGACCAGTTATCCACGAATACTTTACGTTATTTTTTTTTATTGGCGCACTTTGAAATTATATATACTGGTATTATTATTTCAAATAATAGAAATAAGAACTAATAATGCAAGAAGGTTGAATTCGTGATGTGACATCAGTATACCTTTCGTTGTCATGGAAATGAGAAAAACATTCATTTGCAATTTGTTACCAAAGATCAATATTTGTTGTCACCAGAGCTCAAAAATGAATTATTCTAATATCGATTTTTTGAATAGTGAGGCAGAATCGCGGTTAATACCGCGAAAATCCAGTGATATATATAAAAAAAGAATATAAAAAGTTCATCAAATGGATGGAGGAGCACATATAAATGAACGAATTGTGAGTAATATTTTGACGTTACAAGGTACTCCTGTCAGATCAATAATAGAAAATTTGTCATTTAGACTTCACGTTTCTCGATTTGTTGATGTTGTCATGGTTACCTTTAAAAAACGCGCGTTTTTTTAAGTTCGATTTAAACACGCTGAGGCGTGCTTTAAATGGGTAAAAAGGGGCACCAATAAAAAAAACAAAATTTATTAAAGAACTAAAACTAAGAAGTACGTACAGTATAACTTATAGGCACGTTATTTTCATTCTCGCATCCTACATATTTTTAATTTGTGGTAGAGTAATTATTTATACTAATGTTAAACGTGCAGTTTTGAGCAGTGGTTATTTGAATACCACTAGAAGTGAGAGCTGGAGCCAACGCAGTTTTCGTGATATTTTCATTAACAACATTATTATACAGCTGGTATCCCCCGGAAGTACTTGGCTGATTACAATCAATTTCATTAACTTCAGTGACTCCCATAATTTGGTTCGAAATTTTTCGCTTTGTTGCAAGAGATTGCTCCACATACCCTTCAGCGATATTCGTAGACTTCCAACCTCCATGTTGCTTTAAAGCAATAATGTCTCCTCCAGAATTTGCAAGTAAACTTGCCGAGGTTCTTCTGAAACTATGCCCGGTATAATTTATGGCATTAGGCAGTTTTAAAAATTCTGCAATTTTTTTAGGAATTTTAGCAATAGTATTTTTTCCAACCATTTGGTTGATACATTTTCCTGCTCTATAGCAGACCAATAAACGTGTCTGATCTGTTTTAGGGCGTAGCGATATATATTTTCTATAAATGTCAATATAATTAGGGCCATTCCCCGGTGAAGCATTGATTACAAACGTTCTCTGTATATTTGTTTTAGAATTTGGTATATTTACTATTAAATTGAACCTTTATTTCAATATCTTAGTGGCCTTTTAAGGAGCTATATTTTCTATAAATGTCAATATATTCCAAAAATGAGGAGAACCTACAAAACAAAGAAAAAATAATTAAAAAAAAAAAGCTGTTGACGCCGGAATTCGAACCAACACCTACAAGCTTATCATGAACAGTGAGCGGTGCACCAACTCGTTGCGCTACCGGGACTCACAGAAAACTTCTGCGGAATCATGAACATAGCGTATTGTTGTAGCTCTATTATAATATTTGCCGTTTAACTTTTATTTTCTTAATATATTTACTTCTTGAAAATATCTTACCTTCATTAATAAATAATTCCTCTCTTGAGAAGGTTTTTGCTTTATTAGGTTTATATCCCTGGTTTTGCCTTTTCAAGAAAGCAATTAATTTTGGGTATTTAATAGCCACATTTTCTTTTATTTGAAGCATGGTACGTAGCATCGAATACTTGGACCACAATGTAGAGGCTTTTAATGTATTTGCTAATAGCGAAAAATACCCCAAAATAACATTTTCTGAGTAAGTACGTATTTTTCTTTAGATTTTTGCGGTAATAGAGATTGTACTGTTACATTAACTTGTTCCAAAATATCCGGTGGTGTATTATTTATATCTTCAAATTCGCTTGAATCACAAATTTTTTTAATATTATTTAAAATTTTGTAGATATATTATAGCGTAACACACTTTGAAACTGTTAATCTGTCAATCGACCATAGCATGCTATAATATTTCTGTCCTAAATCCGAAAACCGAATGAATCTATGAATTGAAGTCAAATTATTAATGTAAAAATCGTCAAATTAAAATAACAATTTACTGATTTCTACCATTTTGCAAAATACAGGGTGTTCTATAAATAAACGGTAAAATTTATACTTATATAATAGAATATAGTTTAGGTCGTCAATGCCGTATAAGTTATATTATTGATGACGTACCATGACGTCACTTTTACTTTTCCTCCTTAGGGAGGAAAAGCACTTTTCCTCTCTAGGGAAGAAAATTACGACTTTGCTCCCTACAATGAGGCCAGGAAATGTATACTTTGGATAGAGGTAGGCGGAAAACTATATTTCCAATCCACCCAATCCAATATATTGGTGAGAAATGCGCCTAGGGATGAATGGCTTAACGTGAACACTTTCACTTATTTATTTTCAACCGAACCAGTTTCCTCAAATTTGTTAATATATTTGCTACCGTAGTAAAATGCAAATTTTGGTCTGCATGCCTTCCATTGAAAATTTCAGCTACTTCTCTTGTGCTATGATAATTTTTGCCATATAACCAATACTATTTATATATTTTCTTGTATACTCAGTTTTGGAGCCATTTCTATTGATAGATTGAAAAACACAAAAACTGATAAAGAACGACAACTCCAACAAAATTGCCATTGAAATTCAAATTTACTAACCAATATTAAATTTAGCAAGGATAAATAATGTATTATTAAGTTATAATTACAAATATTAGTTTAAAACTAAATCGTGTTTTCATAATTAATCTCCCGCAAAATGTCTATTCCACAAATATTTGATTAGTTTTGACCCAAACTTATGTGATTTAAGTTATTGAAGCTGTTTCCAGATGAAACAAGAATGTATAATGTTTCTTAGTAAGGGTAGATGAATAAACTGGTACAGGGAGTTGGATTCCAAACACATTTTCTCAATAAAAAATGTCGATATCTTGTCAATTTGACCCATTTTTTGGCACCACAGACAACTTTTTTTCAAATTCCTAGCTGAAGAGTCATATCGACCTCCCCTACAATCTACTTTCACCAAAAGTTAGTAAAAACTTCTCATGTGGATTAATTAATCGATGAGTTTTCTCCCGTTAGAAAGTTTAAAATCACGCTTTTCTAGCAATATGGATTGAAAAGTTGAAAATAAAATTATAGTTTAAAAAACCTAAAACACGTTTTTGTAGCAATATGAACTGAAAAGTTAAAAATAATAAGAATAAAGTTATTGACCAAAAAATTACTTCTAATGTAAATTCTTTTTTATCATAACTGCATCAAAATCCTTGGTTTATGGACTAAAAACCGTGCGAAATCTCAAGATTGAAACACGCCGTGTTTTAAAGGAAAAAGCGTGCGAAATCTCAAGATTAAAACACGCCGTGTTTTAAAATTTGCTGGATAACAAAAACAGGTCCAACTTTTGATTTATGTGTCAAATTACATCAAAAATATAAAACAATTTGAGTCTGTTTCTTCCCGATGCATAGCATTAACTTTTCATATTCTCTATAATACGAATTTCTGGATTTTTCTGGAATTAAGTTTGATTCAGCATCCTCGGCTAACTTTAAAATTTCGGATGAGAGATCTCCTTGATTCGCAACTATTTTAAAATTATCAATCATATGAACTGTGAAATAAGCTTATAAACAACAATTGCTATATCCATGTCAACAAGACGTGACATCAGATGTCCATTACTTTCCTGATTAGATGTATTAAAATATAAGAAACATTATCCTGATCAAAAATTCATTTCCAGCATTTTTATTGAAGTTATGATGCAGATATAATGAAAAATAGCGTATGATACACGTGTATAAGTGCCTTTAAAGCACTTGCAACGTTGAAGGCACTCCGCTCCGCGTCGTGTTCTCAAACTCGTTGCGAGTGCTTTAAAGGCACTTGTATCATAATATACTATTCAGTGACCCAAACTCTATTACTGTGAGCTTGTTTGAAAAATATATTTGAGTTTTTTCGAAGCTGAAAAGTGTGTGAGTGAAACTGGGAAGTCTAAATAAAAATCAATATCCTGAACAGAGCTCTGATCCAACCCTAGATGTTAGATCGCAAAGTTTCAGTAGGAATATCTTGGGAGCAAAGTTAAATATACCAAAACAAACTTCGTGGAGAGTTGTGTAAGTGAGCTATATAGGGAGAACTGAAACTAAGTTTTGATTTGTGCTACGGAAAGCTCACCCAGGGGCGGATCTAGACAAAAACGTTTTGGGTTGGCCCACATACAGGGTGATTTACGTGGGACGTGCATCAGAGGTTTTTCAACAGTTTTTGACATGTGCCAATTTTTCTGAAAAAAAAATTACCGTCGTAGTAGTTTTCGAAAAAAATGTATCTCGAAAACCGTTCAGAATTAGGATACTAAATTTGTGGAGCAATTAGCTGGATGTCCAGGCTAACTCTCGAAGGTCCCGTTTTGTACCTATGGACGTAAGCGATTTTCAAATGTTGCAATCAAAAACACGATTTTTTCAAATTACGTCTACTATTTTTTGACAGCATTCGAAATGAAAATTAATTTTAAGGTGAGTTACTCCAGCCCCTATCGAGTTATTCAATGAAATTCAAGAAATGCCGTATCTTGCCAAGAGAAAAAAGACAATTGTAATAATTCAATTATCGATATGCATTCCTATTCAATTACACAAGACAAATTATTAACGAAAAAAACACAATGTTGACAGAACTCTAACGTAAATGTTCAATATGCCACCATTTTTGTTCAAACATTTTAATATTTTACCTTCAATAGATTTCGTTGGGATCGAGACTGTCAAAAGACTGTATTATTCTAAGTCTCAATCATCTATGTTGCGAACTGGTGAATAAAAGACCAAATCTTTTACTCTACCCTAGATATAAAAGTCTAGAAGGGTTAAATCTGGAATCTTGCTGGCCACAGAAATAGTTCTCTAGTTAGGCCAATTAATACAGATTTTCTGCTCTATTGATTCTGTGACAAAAATACTACCAGGAAACTGACTGTGCCATCATACGAAAGACGGTTCGTGGTTATATCCTGTTATGTTTCCCACTCGCAACTGTCATTGCTTGATTTGTTATAAACATTTAAAAGCATTTTTTTATATTTTCTATCGTTTTTGACTTCTAACTAATGAAGCAATCTCGATACTCACAATGGACGAATTGTAGAGAATTGAAATGAAAAGAAAATGAGCCCTAACGCGACTCGATCGGACTATCAGTAACGGAAAAAAACCAAAAAAACTGAAAAAATCAGCTTTTTGAAAAAAATCATAACTTTGCCACTTATTAAGTTGTAGTGCAGTCTTTTCACGACATAGTAGTGATCAATATTTACTTTATGTCGGAAAAACTCAGGCGCTGTCGCATCATTAGTTTTGGCATAATTGCAATCTGAATTTTTTAATGCCCTTTATTGCAGCAGACCTGGATGCGGCATAGGTGGTCTGATTCCAACTTTCCAGAAAGATTTCGGGAATAAAAGTATAGTATTACAAAACGTATATTCTGATTTTGCGTGAAAATGCTGCAAAATAGGTGAAAAATACTTGCAAACATGACCAAAAATGGGCGAGTGCGTGGAAGCGACTGAGTAGTGGAGGTAGAGCAGCAGACGCAGAGAATCGTCTATATAGTATCTGCTGCTCTACCCCCCTCCTGAGCCGCTTTCATGCACTCGCCGGTTTTCGGTCATGTTTGCAAATACTTCTCACCTATTTCGCAGCATTTTAACGTAAAATGAAAATAGTCATTTTGTAGTACTATACTTCAACTATCAAAATCTTTCAGAACTATTGAAATCGGACCACCTATGACGCATCCAGGTCCGCTGCAATAAAGTGCATTGAAAATATCAAAGTGCAATTATGTCAAAACCAATAATCCAACAGTGCCTGAGTTTTTCACACATAAAGTACATATCAATCACTACTATGTCGTGGAGAGCCAGCTTCAAAACATGAAAAATGGCGGTGTTATGAATTTTTTTTAAAACGCAGATTTTTTCGGGTTTTTCCGGTGTATCGAGATTGCTACAAGTCATTGAAACGATAAAAAAATTAAAAAAAGCTCCTAAATGTTTTTAACAAATTAAGCTATGACAGTTGGGAGTAGGAAACATAATAGGATATAACTACGAACCGTCTTCCGTATGATGGCACAGTCGGTTTCCTGGTAGTATTTTTGTCACGAAAAAATCTCTATTGATTGGTCTAATTTCTCACCAACGGTAATCGAACAAGGATTTCAATTTGGTATTTCTTGTATTGTGCGGTGGTGCCGCATTCATCTGGTACCATGAACGTGCAGCTCTAGCCATTGGCAACTTTCCAAAAAATGTTTCCACCACGTTTTGAAGAATTTCTAAGTATCTTTCACTTTTCTAATTTTCATCGCGAATAAAATAGCGTTCATTACAAAAAAAAAACAGTTTTAATCGAAATTGTACTTGATTTTCAACTTCGAGCTCCCTATGTGGATTTTTAGAAGCCCAAAAATGTCATTTCGCCTTTTGTAAACTCCCTGCTGACAAAACTGTGCCTCATCAGTCCAAATTATGTGTTCTAAGATATCGAATAATGTTAATTCGATTATCTTCATTGCCAGTTAGTGGTTTAACTCTCGTAAAAACTTTTGAACTTAATTTTTTTATTTTCAAACCAATTTTATTTGAGAATTAGCTCAACTAGTCTTCACCTCGACAGAATATCACATTCATAATTATAATTGACTTTTGTTTTCATGGCATACTTGAAAAAGATAAGGCATTTCCTGATTTCTATTGAAATTGAAAACTCAATAGAGGTTGAAGTTAGGTATAGGGAATGCTTAAATAACTCGACTAAAATTCAATTCTCTTCTGAATGGTGTGGAACAATTATAGGTGCTAGTAACACTATAGATGAAAATGTTCAAAATAAAAATTCATTAATTGGATAAAATTTAGTTGTTGATAATTTTTGAATGCGACATTCGAAAATCGCCTACTGCCGTATGGTACAAAATGGGACCATCGATGGAACATAACTGCTTCACAAATTTGGTTTCCTAATTTCGAACGGTTTGCGAGATAAACTACTACGGCGGTATTTTTTTCAGAAAAGTCGACTCAAGTCGAGAACTGTGATACATAAGCCAACATAACTAAGGTTGCCTAAACTCACACAAGTAGAAGGCCAATCTAACCATGTGAAAAAAAAGTAGATTCCATTTAACATAAGAAAGTTAATACCGACTTTTGGCATACCCTGTATAGCTGTAGGACTAAAAATATTTTAGGTAGAACGGTCATGATGGATCATCACAGCATGCCGAATTTCAAGTTTCCAATCCAACTGCAAGTTGAAAAACCTCTAATGCACTGCCTACGTAAATCACCCTGTATCAACCATTTTTATAATTTCTGAAGGGTCATTTGAGAACTATGGTTTCGAGTCACCTTTTGATTTTACGATTTTGGTAAAGGTACACGATTATGAAAAAAATAGTAGCCATTATAGATGATATTGGGATGAGTGGTTTCCATCTATTTGAAATTGCAGCAATTCATGTTTTAGTATCCTTATATCATACAGTTTGATCAAGGGAAGGTTCTTTTTTCGAAATAAGTACCCAATTTTACGAAGATATCGTGAACGTGTTTTAAATGGCTTCAAATTAATTGACTATGAAAAACTCAAAACTATTATTTTCTCTTTGCCTAATAAAGGTAGTCCAGATGATGTAAATATTGTAACGTAAATAAACTTAACTTGGTTTAAGTAATTTATTTAACACTTAATCTACAACTTAATTTATATTACTACGCTACTGTATATAGCTCGATCGTATGGGCTCGTTCAGACTGTTTTCTCCCTCTTGAGGGCTCTCTATTTATCTCCGATACAGCATTCTCGATGTTTCGAATTCTTCCAGTTGGCGACGGCATGTTCCAATTGTTTCCAATATTGACCGTTGCATTACGCGGAAGAGGGACTGGATGGTTCTCGAATATCTCCGGGGATGATCTCATCGCTGTCGATGGCAACATGTGAGGCGACAGGTCCGGCCTAGGTTCGTTACATTGCCCCCTTCTTAAAGACATTTCGTCCCGAAATTTCATCCTTGGAGTGTGACGATATCTGCATGACTCCCCATATCTGCACCGTGAAGTTCGATGGAAGTAACACTCCACGGTCTTCATGATCGGTCGTGGAAGAGGGTTACAGCAAACCAAAATCTTGACGCCGCTGGATCTGAATATCGCCTCCAGCATACTTCTTATGACTCTCCAGTCCAACCCATCAATACCACAGGACAATTTTGGAATTGCTAGATCCACCAGATTCTGGTCCACCATAGTATCTCTTAGTTTGGTGAGACTCTTCCAGACATCTTCATAGGACGGTTTATCTTGGGAATGCCTCTTGGTAACTAGGTAGTAGATGTTTCTCTGGCCTTTCTTCAACTGTAGCACCCACCAACTTCTGGATTCTGCTCCGCAGTGTTTGGAGTTGACCAAATTTTTTGGGAGAACACTACGGCGATGCCCCTGGACATTCGAAGATCTTCTGCCACAAGTGCGCTAGTGCGTAGTCAGCAGGCACCTCGAAAAGGTCTCGTGACTCCTCTCTAGTAACCCCATGTAGAACTTTCTGCCCGTTTGAATACAAGGACATAAACTTCTCGAACGTCATATCATCCTCCGGTGGCTTGAGGGTGCGAACTTGGTCATGGTTTCCAGCGTAAGGCCAACCTGTTGAAATGGACGCCCCTTGGTTTCCTCGGGTGGCTTATGGATTCGGTACACAAGGTCGTTTATCCTTTTCACGATCTTATACGGGCCTTCCCACGAGTTCCGCAACTTTGGTGATAGTCCACGACGACGTTTGGGGTTGTACAGCCAAACCAGGTCATCAACCTTAAATCCTCCAGCGTCGGCCTTGATGTCATAGGTCTTCTTCATTTTATCGCTGGCACTCTGGATGTTCAACCGGACTCGTTCGTGGATGTCGTCCATTCTCTGCCGAAGTTTGCTGACGTAGTCCTCTCCCGCAGTGTCTTGTCCTGGCGGAATCCCAAACTTCAGGTCACAAGGCAGTCGCAGTTCTCGGCCCATTATAATACTAGCAGGAGTTTGACCGGTTGACTCGTGACTGCGGATCGATAGGCCATCAGGAACAAATGAAGATACTGGTCCCAGTCTCTTTGATGGTCAGAGACAACCTTGGACAAGTGGCGGTTGATCGTCCTGTTCATCCGTTCCACCATTCCATCGGACTGCGGATGTAGGGCCGTGGTTCTTGTCTTGCGGATGTTCAGCAGTAGACATATTTCTTGGAAAAGGTTGGATTCGAAATTTCTGCCTTGATCCGAGTGCAGCTCCATTGGAATACCGAATCGACATATCCACTCTTTCACCAAGACGTCGGCGACGGTGATGGCTTCCTGGTTGGTCAGGGCATAGGCTTCCTCCCACTTACTGAAGTAGTCCATTGCCACAAGGATGTATTTATTCCCGTGGTCGGATACGGGAAACGGGCCGGCGGTGTCAATGGCGATTCTCTCGAACGGGCTGCCTACATGTGTACTGACGCATCGGGGCCTTGGGTCGTATTCAGGGTCCATTGCTAGCAGCGCATACAGCGCACTTTCTGCACCAGTCCTGACGTCAGCTTGACAATTGGCCCAGTAAAACCGTTGCCTCACTTTCTGCAGGGTCTTCGTCACTCCCAGATGTCCTCCAGCGACTCCATCATGGATTTCCGCAGCACTTCCTCTCTTCTGTTCCTGGGAACAATTATTTGGCGTCTGTCTTCCCACCAATATCGGCCTCCAGCACACGTTTCAGGATCCCATTGTCCAGAATAAGAGAGTTCCATTGTGCCCAATAGGACTTAACAGCCGGCGAGTAACCTGCGACTTCCTGCCATGATGGTCTTCGATTGCCCTTCTTCCAGCTGACAACTAAGCCAAGGTCGGGGCTCTCTCTTGGTCTTTCTGGATCTTGCTGTCATTCCAGTTGTC
Source organism: Gonioctena quinquepunctata (assembly GCA_018342105.1). NCBI lineage: Eukaryota > Metazoa > Arthropoda > Insecta > Coleoptera > Chrysomelidae > Gonioctena > Gonioctena quinquepunctata. Next base: position 692,963 of record JAFIRS010000021.1, on the reverse strand, counting down.
ATCCATTGCCGCGGTTCTACAAAGTGTTGCTTCTTTCTCTTCTGCTCGTCGGCAATGTGAGCAATCATCTGGACATGGTCTTCGCGACAAGGCATCTGCATTCTTATGGCTAGTTCCGGCTCGATGTTCGATCTCGAAATCGAATTCTTGGAGTCTCTCGATCCAACGTGCTACTTGACCCTCAGGATTTTTGAACTGTAAGAGCCATTTGAGAGCTGCATGGTCAGTTCTCAACAGGAATCTTCTTCCATACACGTACTTGTAGAAGTGTTCCACTCCTTTACAACAGCTAACAGCTCTCGCCTGGTGACACAGTAATTGCGCTCTGGTTTGCTAAGCGTCTTGCTGAAATAACCAATGACCTTCTCCTGTCCCTCCTGGATCTGAGATAGGACAGCTCCAAGTCCCACGTTGCTGGCGTCCGTATCCAAAATGAATTTCCCTTCGGGTAGGGATAGCTCAGTACAGGTGCGTTGATCAAAGCTCCTTTCAGCTTCCTGAATGAGTCTTGACATTCTTCGGACCACTGGAACTTTGTTTGGCCCTCCGTGAGCCTGGTCAGTGGTTTAGCGATGTTGGCGAATCCCAGCACATATCGGCGATAGTATGTGCATAAACCAAGGAAACTTCGAAGTTGGTGAATGTCTTTGGGATGGGCCAATCCTTAACAGCTTTGATCTTCTGGTCATCCACTGCTACTCCTTCCCCAGAGACAACGTGGCCGAGGTATCGCACTTCTTTTGGAACAGATGGCATTTCTTAGGGCTCAGCTTCAATCCGGAGTTCCTCAGTCGCAGGAATACTTCCTCCAAATTTTTCACGTGGTCCTCGAACGATCTGCCGACCACAATTATGTCGTCGAGATACACTAGACACGTGTTCCATGAGAGTCCCTTCAGCACTGTCTCCATCAATCTTTCGAATGTGGCGGGAGCATTACAGAGCCGAATGGCATAACGGTGAACTGCCACAATCCTGAGCCGATGGTAAAGCAGTCTTTTCTCGATCTTCCTGAGCCAGTTCTACTTGCCAGTATCCACTCTTCAGATCAAGGGTCGAGAAAATCGTGGAACCAGCCAACGTGTCTAGGGTGTCATCTATTCTCGGGAGAGGTAACTGTCCTTCTTCGTGACATTATTAAGTTGGCGATAGTCTACAAAAAAGCGTGTCGATCCATCTTTTTTCTTCACCAGTACGACTGGAGGGACCAGGGACTGTCAGATGGTTCGATAACTCCTTCTTTTCCCATATCGCTGACTATTTTGTCAGCCTCTTCCTTCTTGGCAAGAGGAAGTCTTCTTGCTGATTGCCGGATCGGTCGGGCACCCCAGTATCAATCTTGTGCTGGACCACATTAGTTCGACCCCCTTTTCCTTGTCCGGTATCGAAGATGTCTTGGTACTTTTTGACTAAATCTCTTAGTTTGGGCTGTTGAGCTGGTTTTATGTCTTTGGAAGAGATGGCAACTAATTTTTCTAGTTCTGTGGGCAAGTTGTTGGGTTGGCTAATCGTACCTCGTACGCTCCGGATCACTGAGGAAACTGACGAGCAGTGCCCCAATATTGTTCCTTTCTTCAAGGTCACTGGAAAATAATTGACGTTCATGACCCTTACCGGCACAAATTTGTCAGCACGCAACAAGGTCTTCCCTAGTGCAATCCCTCGTCCAATTTTCTCATCATGAAGTTTGGGCTCGAACATCACCACGTTTCCACTGCTCGTACTCCCGTAACAGGCGAGCCTCCAGAATGGTTTCAGCCCTCTCAGGTACGCTTACATCTTCAGCCAACAATACACGGATCAACTCCTCGCTTCTCCCATGAAGCACCAGCTCTTCTCCGTTGACACGTAGGACGCCGTCTTTGAAATCCAATTCAAACCCTCTGGAATTCATGATGTCCATTCCGATGATTGCATCGTCTTCGATGTCCGCTACAAGTGCCTGATGTTTCACTTTAGTGTTGCCCAAAATTATTTCAATCGGTAGCTCGCCATATACGTAGCTGGCTCCCTGTTGCTGTGCGTAGCTTCAAGTTGTCGGTTCAATCCGTTCCGGTGTTCTGGCAAAGGAAGGCCGAGAATTGTCCTAGTCGCACCTGTATCTAGCAGCATGGTGCAAGGCTCGTTATTGATGAGACCGTCTACGAAGACACCCTTGTTCTGTCGTTGAAGGATAGCGACATATGCGTTGTTAACCGGGGCTTGCCGGACACATGCCGACGATTGCCCTTCTCATCGACCTTTCTTAGTTTTCCTGCATCGGAGTCGATGAATGTTGGACATTTTCTAGGCACATGTCCAATTTTGCGACAATTCCGGCATCTTATATGTCTTTTCTCAGGCAACACTTCCTTCATCACTTTTCTTATGGCAGCTTCCAAGTTAGCAGGCTCCTGTGAGTCTTCCTCAATCGTTTGAACTTTACTTTGGCTTTTGCAGCTTTGTTTTGCTGCCTCAAATTCCAAAGCTCGTGCCAGTGCGTCTACGAGATGTGTTGGACGAGCTCATATCATCGCTTGTCTGGTTTCTTGGTCACGGAGTCCATCCAAGAATGCCTGAACCGCTAATCGCTCCATTACATTTTCCGGTATGGCTGGATATGCGAGACGAACCAAGCGTGCAATGTCAGTTTCGAATTCTTGTAAGGATTCGCCCGATTTTTGGCAGCGATTTTTCAGCTGGGAGTGGTATACGTGTTCCAAATGGGCGTGGCCATATCGTAATTCTAGATGTTTAATCAGCTGATCATAGTCCTCCTGTTCTTGGGCGGTGAGTGTTTGTAGAATATTTGTCGCTTCTCCACGTAATGCAAGTGTCAGTGCTACAGCTCTTTCCCCTGCATTCCATCCGTTTGCTTTGGCCGCTGCTTCAAACTGCCGGCGGTAATTTGCCCATGGAGTTTTCCGTCGAACTGAGGCGGCTTCATGGAAAGCTTCCTATTTCTGAAATGACCTTGACATCTTTTATACCCTCTTGAACTTTATCCACGTTCAAACTCAAGTCCAGCATTGCATTTTCGTTAACCATCTCTGTGGAGGACGCACTATTAATTTGTTTTTCCAGCTTACTGATCGTTTCCTTTATTTTGTCCATTTCTGCCTCGACCCCATCTTTGATTTTATCTACCTCCGTGTTCATTTGCTCCCTAATTTTATCTATCTCTGTCTCAACGGTTCCCATTCTTTCTTCTAGGAAATTAGCCACACCACACAATTCTTTTTTAGGCCTTCTGTGTTTCCAGGAACTTCTCTTCCAGGCTTCTTGAATTTTCTAGAAGCTTTCTTCAGATTTCTAGAATTTTCTTCCAGGCTTCTAGAAGCTTCTCTTCCAGATTTATAGAATTTTCCTGAAGTTTCTCTTCCAGATTTCTAACATTTTCTTCCAAAGTCCTCGAATTTTGTTGCAGTTCTTCTTTCACGGATTTAGTAGTTTCTTCGAGTTTATTCATTACCAAACTCAAATCACCTCCGGAACTTCGAATAAAATGTTTCGGGGTCCTCACCTTCTTGTATAAGTCCTTCTGCAAGTCTTTCCTGGAGTACTTGCTTTTTACCCGTTGTTTCCAGTTCCCTTTCCTCCAATTCCTGTTTCAATTCCGCTACCTTCAAGTCCGCAAGGCGCACTTTTCTTGAACACATTTTGTCTTTGACGAGGTATCAGTCTGTTTCACACGAAAAAGTTTATCAGTTTGTTAAAAATTCACTTCGCGAATTCTTTTCCACGGGCCACCAGTCTATTGTCTGTTTCACGCGAAGAGTGTATCAGTTTATATTCCCACGCACAATTGTCCACTTCGCGAAAACCGGGCCACTGTCTATTTTCTGTTTCACGCGAACAGTGTATCAGTTTATATTCCCACGCACAATTGTCCACTTCGCGAAAACCGGGCCACTGTCTATTTTGGGCGTACAAAAAGGTCTATCAATTTATTTTTCTGACTATCCACTCCACGATCACTTGTTTATTTTCAAAATCTCACTTCCGACACCAATTGTAACGTAAATAAACTTAACTTGGTTTAAGTAATTTATTTAACACTTAATCTACAACTTAATTTATATTACTACGCTACTGAATATAGCTCGATCGTATGGGCTCGTTCAGACTGTTTTCTCCCTCTTGAGGGCTCTCTATTTATCTCCGATACAGCATTCTCGATGTTTCGAATTCTTCCAGTTGGCGACGGCATGTTCCAATTGTTTCCAATATTGACCGTTGCATTACGCGGAAGAGGGACTGGATGGTTCTCGAATATCTCCGGGGATGATCTCATCGCTGTCGACGGCAACATGTGAGGCGACAGGTCCGGCCTAGGTTCGTTACAATATACATTTTCTGAAGAATTCTTTCGATAATATTGCACAGCCCCTGTTGAACCTCTGAACTCCTCTTTTGAAACTTGTAGAGTTCCCAGTGATCAAAGTATCCACAATAGTACCAATTCCTAAGGTAAAAAATTCCAACGATGCTGAAGACCTGCGACCAATCAATATGCTACCTTCAATAGAGAAAATATTGGAGAAAGCTGTATATGAGCAAATTTTGAATTTTCTGGACCAGAACGGAGTAATCAATAGAGTGCAGTCGGGTTTCCGTGCTGGGCACAATTGTGAAACAGCTTTACAGTGTGTGCTTGATGATTTCAAAAATAATTCAGATAAACATTTAATGACAGGAGTAGTTTTCGTTGACCTGCAAAGAGCTTTTGAAACTGTTGACAGGGGTAGGTTGGTAAGAAAATTAGAAAGTATTAGTATTATTGGGGATGCATTGGCATGGTTGGTTGATTATCTCGAGAACCGAAGACAAAAACTTAAATTGAACAATATTCTATCTGATGAAATCATAAACGAACAGGGTGTTCCACAGGGTAGTGTACTTGGTCCCCTATTATTTTTGATATACATTGACGATGTGGTTAATAATGTTGGAATATGCTCAATTCATTTATTTTCTGACGACACACTGATTCACTTTTCAAATTCAGAATGTACGACGGTAGTGAATATAATCAACGAAACACTAGAAAACATATCCAGATGGTGATGTGCCAACAAATTAAAGGTAAATGCGAAAAAAAAACAATTCATGTTGATAGGTAACGACAAGGAATATAAAAAGTTCAAAGAAAATATGTGTGAAATAAAAATCAAGAATAGTCCATTTAAATATTTAGGAGTAATTATTGATAGAGATTTGAAATTCAAAGAACATGCAAACTATATAATATTTTTTTTTTAACCTTTTTAAAAACAAGCTTCTATTCAAATACCCTAAAATGTACAAAATAATTGCTTTGGATGTGTGACGTAGGTTATTCCGTGAGTTATAGATTCAAAAGCTTGTCGCGCAAAGTTTTATTTCGAATACAGATGCGACAAGCTTTTGAATCTATAACTCACGGAATAACCTACGTCACACATCAAAAGCAATTATTTTGTACTTTTTAGGGTATTTGAATAAAAGCTTGTTTTAAAAAGGTTTTTTTTAATTATTTTATTTTGTGCTTTTTAGTGAGTACGCCTTAATCTATGCATTGTTGTTGAAGTCGTTTTTATGAGGCCTTTTTCCTGTAAGTTCTGAGCTATCTAGTTCTTCAACGAGGAGACCATCTAAAGATTAACTCATCCGTCATCTTGGAGCCGCCATCTTGAATTTGTGAATTTTGAAAAAAATTCATAATCTCCGACCCCGAAATCCCCCACATACCAATTTTGAATAGAATCGGACCATAATCACAGAAATCGTCGGACATCTTGAAGACGCCATTTTGATTCTATGAATTTTGTCAAAAAATTAATAATTTTCGACCGTGAAAACCCCCACATACCAATTTTGAATCGAATCGGACCATAAACACAAATTTCGTCCGCCATCTTGGAGCCGCCATTTTGTTTGTTCTCTCTCTAACAAATGCATAATGCATTGTCACGGGAACTTTGAACACCTGCCAAATTTCACGTTAATCCAACAACTAGAAGTGGGTAAATTTAACTTGCAAGATTTGATGACAAACATAGGGACAGGTGAAACTAAATAAAAGCTTGTAAAAATATTAATAAAATAACAATATCATTTAAAATAAACTATTTGTATAGAAGATCCAGATTTCTCTCCATATGATCAAAAACTATTATTTACAATACAATAATTCTTAATCACTTCAACTACTGCTCTACTATACTATTTTTACTACAACAAAATGAAATGAAACGATTACAGAAATTGCAAAATTGAGCAATTAGAATAATATGATCCTGCTTTAAACGAAACCCATAAATGAAATTTTGAATACGCTTGACTGGTTACCAGTAGAAAAAATGTTACTATATCAAACATTGATCTTCATCTTTAAAATAAGAACAGGTAGTGCTCCACCATATCTGAAAATATATTTCGTATCAGAACACCACAATTACGAAATAGAAATAATTTATTCATTCCAAATGTAGAAACAAGAAAATCGCAAAATTCAGTTTTTTTCAGAGGACTAAATTTCAATGAACTTTCTGAGGACATAAAAAATTCCTCCTCTCTTGCTGTATTTAAAATTAAATTGAAGAGACTTCTGTTGAGTGAGTGCAAACCTCGATGATGATACCTATTATTAACTTTCATTTATGTGTGTTATATGTATGTGTATATGTATGTGTATATAGTGTTGTGCTAATTACTATCCGTTTGTTATCACTGTATTTCTATGTAACTATATTTTTTTAGTCTACTTATTTTACTGACTGTACTTATATATTAGTCTTGGGCTAAATGAAGGATTTATATATATATATTTGTCATTTATGATCACTAAGAGAATTAACAATCACGAACAAAGATAGATTTCCTCTGTTATTAGTTTATATGTGATCAATTATTTGTTGACATTCTTTAAATTAATTTTGTAACTTAATCATAAATATTAACATCGGAAACCCAATCAATATCCTGAATACATAGAAGGCAACTGAATTTTTAGAGTAATATGTTAATGATTTTTCCTACTGAACAGATATTTTCCGAAATCAATTATTTGTATTAAACTTTAACTGTGCAAAGCTTACTTGTTTAGTCTAGTTTTCAGATTAATCTAATGAAAATAGCAGAATTTGAAACAACTTTAGTGAACCATCGTAGAGAATATTTCATTTTTAATTTGCATCTTCAAATATAAGCTCCAAAAAAGAACCCAATATTATCAACTATGTCAGCTACGGATTGGCCTAGTAGGATAGCAGGAACATTCTGGTAGGCTCTCGCGAAACTCAGGAGCTACATACCCTTAGTAAAGCAAGGGTAAACCTACAGCAAAGTGAAATGTCACCGATTTTCACGAAATTTTCACAGATGCTTCGGAATACGCTAATAAAAGTAGATCCATCGAAATTTTTCCGCGAAAGCAGTTAGTTCCGGAATTGTGGCCCTTGAAAGATTCGAAAAGGTCTATTTTCAGTCATAATTTCCACTTACTTGGGACGGCTTAATTTCTTTATTTTTTCAGCAACACACTGTATGGAACCCTCGATTTCTATTCCATACCTTCTTCAATGCAATTCATTACAATTTTATTTTCGGGCTCTGGATAATAGTTTGTTTTCAGAAAATTAAAAATCGTTTGACATTTCACGTTATACATTTCATCTGTCTTTGCATGTGTTTTCTACATTGTTGCCAATTATTCAATTCTTGATAAATCTTCTTATATCCGGTAAGAGCACTCCTGCTCTCCGAAAATAGTTGAAATACTTTTCTTACGTGTTTTTGCCCCCTGAACACCAATCCGGAGGAAAAACCCGGCGCTCTTGTGCCCTATCTGAATTAGAAAACTTTTTTTGATCCAGAACACGTGCTTTCCAAGCACCGTTTTCTCGCGCAAAAATCACTCACAATGCTTCCTTCTTTTTACAATCTAAAAACATCCTCGATTTTGGTGATTCGCGAAATGTCCCTAAACTTCATTTTCAGCAGGACTTTGCTGAAATATTTGCTTCCATTGAAATCTAATTCAGTGTACTTCCATCTCGAGACTGACTGTCAAGTTAGGTTAGGTTGTGTTCCCTTCTCTTAGGTAAGACATTGACTGGATTTGAAGAGCGGACCGAGACACGTTGAACTTATAACGCCTTTGTTGAAATATATGCTCCTATTGAAACCTAATTCAGCGTACCTCCATCTCGTGACTGACTATTGTACCCAAATAATAATTTGTACAAAACGAGATGAGTCACTGCTACCGGAGTGCCCGCGTGCGAAGCGAAGCGTGTTTTGAAAAAAAATTATTGGCTGGCCATAGCAATGTTAGCCAAGTTAGGTTAGATTGTGATCCCTTTTTCTAGTAAGACATTGACAGGATTCGGCTATATTTCATGTGAAACTGGACCGAAAATTAGTGACTTGGAGTCCCTAGTTGATGCTGGTTAAAAAAGGAGGCATTCTCAGTGATATTTGCGCGAAAAAATGAATATTGAAAAATACGTGTTTTGGATCAAAAAAGCTATCTAACTCGGAAAGGGAAGAGAGCGTCGCGTTATTTCGGACTCGTGTTCAGGTGGCAAAAATACGTTACGAAAGTCTTTCAGCTATTTTCAGAGAGAAGGAGTGCTTTTACCGAATAATCTCGAGCAAACGGTTATTTTCGGAATTATGGCCCCAGAAAGGATGAAAAAAAGTCAATTATCAACTTCCACTTATTTGAGACTGCTTAATTTTTAATTTTTTTAGCAACACACTGAATAAAACCTTGAATTCACATAATTTTAACTATCACAATAAATTATTTGATTGGATGAATCTTAACTCTTCATGTCTATCGGACATTTTTTACATTTGGCAACATTTCTTTTTCAACATTACTCATGAATGACAATAGGCTTTTTCATTTAGATGACAAATGACTAACTTTGTCTATCTGTCAGACCCAACGGCATTGACGGCGAATTTTTTTTTGAAGGAAATAAAAAAAATCCGAGTTTTCCTATGGATAGTTGACTTGAATTTACATGGAGAAGAAAACTCACCATTAGAAAATATTCGTGTACATTATTTTATCTACGAATGAAAGGTTTTTGGCGGTATAAAATAGGTAATAAGTACTTAACCTACAAAGAAAGTAACGAACGCCAATGTATGCAGGTGCATTTGTCATGAAGTTGACTGTTGACATAATGTGAAAATGCCGCCAATTTTGAACTAAGCCAATCTCAATTTGTTATTTCAAAACGAACCAATGGCTATTCACTTTCCCAATAGCCAATCAGACTTTGGGTCTCAAAACGAGCGCATGCGCCTTAAAAAATCATCTGAATGAAAAGGCCTATTGACATTATTGACAATCTTCTCAAATATTTCCAGTTTACTCAAATGAAAAGACTTTCAAATTTTCAAATAGGCAAATTACGTTTTTGTCCAAACTTTCTGCGGTACATTTAAAACATATCTTCTTGTACACCTGCAACTAACAGCACTTCAATACAGTATTCATTCTTCAAAAGCGCGCCATTAGATATATGTGCAAAGTTGGGCCTAGAGTGTCTTGTAAACCCTTGTTCAAGGAGCAAAAATTACTTACACTCTCCTCTTTATACATACTAGAAACTGTGTGTCTGGTACATAAGAACAAATCATTCTACGATGTTGTTGTTGGATCCACCCGCCAAAATGACAAGTTAAGACTGCCCATTCCATCATCAAATTTGATTGAAAAATCGCTGATCTATAATGCATCTGAAATATATAATCCGACTAATTTTAAAGATATCCAATCAATTGATCAGTTCAGAAAGTCTGTAAAGCAAGTTCTCATTCACCAGGTATTTTATAGTGTTCAAGAATACTTTGATAAAGATATGGATGGCATACTGTTTAACCATTGTATATGTCTACTGCTAATAGTCACTACGAATTACAAAACAGTGTAACGACTATGGGTTCAAACTATCTTATTAAATTATATACTTTATTTATTTACTCCTTTAATGTTCTGTTATGACTATTCGTTCACCTAGGATGTATATATGTTTGTGTGTATATATTTATATTCATTTGTGTTTTTAGCTTTCTTTTTTAACATACAATGCTTTTTTGATATTCCTGTGTTGATTCTCCTGACTTTTCTGTGTTATTTCTAAACTTATTTATTATTGCTTTGTCCACGAGATTTCATCTTTCGATAATAAAGTATATCTTGATTTGATTTTATCGCATTCATAAAGTCTAGTTCTTACTGTTTAGAGTGCTTGTTTCGTGAATAATTGTGAAAGAATCCTTTTCAATTACAACAGTTCATTGATACCTACATGCCATGAGGTTGGGCATTAAAAAAAAAATCGGCTCTTTTCGCGGAAAAATTTTGGTTGCTCAACGAAGTTTAGCGTATTCTGAAGCATCTGTGAAAATTTCGTGGAAATCGGTGACGTATTTAACTTTGCTGCAGGTTTTCCGAAAATTAATAATAATTTACCCCCTTACTTATAAAACAATTATTCGCTTGAAAAATAAATGATTCGATTTGAGATATTTTTTTCAGTTAAAGTTAGTCTTTTTCTGCATTTTCAGGATCCCTCGGACGCTCTCGGGCTGCCTTCAACCATCTCGACGTGTCAACCCAGGTAAACATTTTCTATCTCTTCATCAACGATCACTATCACTACTTCAAAGATGAATTGTGAAATATCACCTACATCACCTTTTTCCATAAACGAACTCTCAAAAACTACCTAACCGCAAATTTGTAAGTCAGAGTACACACCATCTAGGTGGTTATACATACAACTCAAATTGTTAAGTAGCTCCATAAACGAGAAGACTGGCTGGAGGCTGTGGTGTCACACAATCAAAAATTGCACAAGTAACCCTTTCACCACACTAAATCACTTCACACCTATATGCGCATTACGATAACTCAGTTATCATCATCAGTAGGTAAACTACACTAAATAAATTGTTAATGTTATAACAATATACCGGGTAACTCTCCAAGGTGGCTCAGCCCTATAACTTTTTTATTATTGAAGATAGAAAAACGAAATTTGGGGGTTGTGTATTATAGTTCAATTTACATTTTTTGACATATTTACTTGTTTTGCCGTACTTCCGGTTTGACCGGAAATGACCTCAACTTTCGATTTTTAAATGGGACATCCTATATATTTTTACTTATTTCGATCGAGAATGACATTCTGAATTCAACAACACCTCACTTGTCAATATTTAACAAATAAAGTCATTTTTATTCCAATTTTTATTTTTCGATCTAGAATGCCATGGATCGTGTAAATCGCTTCATTCTTCATCAAGTAACATGGGAAAAATAGTCCATTTAGGTACTAAATTTTCAAAATGACCTCCTATATCATGGCAAAGTTCAACTTTTTCAATTGTTGCGCGCACCACATTGATTAGCTGTTCCGCAGTGATGTTCTGGAATGCCACCCTTACTTTATTCTCCAGTTCTTCACGAGTAGCTGATGCTGTTTTATACGCCTGATTTTTTATTGTTCCCCAGAGAGTTCTAGCGGAGTAAGATCTGGTGATCTAGAATATGAAAAAGAAATAATACATTATGAAAAAGTAGGACAACTTAAGAGTGTACCTCGCAGGCCACTAAATAGGTCCATAAGTGCCAATCCACTTTTCTGGGAAGGTGTTATTCAGATGTTCTCTTACGACTTGAGAATTGTGAGGTGGCGCTCCATCTTGTTGAAAATAGATATCAACTTGGTTAGCCAGTGGCAAATCTTCAATGAAATCATTAATTTGATTTCTAAGGAACTGTAGATATATTTCCGCAGTAAGTTGTCCGTCGAAAATTGTTGGCCCCAAAAGTTTTCCTCCGATAATACCTATCCAGCAATTGAAACCAAATCGCTCTTGAAAATTTCCTTCTTGTGTAAATTTGTTTGAGACCAGTACCTTTTATTATTACGATTGAACAGACCTAAGTTTGTGAATCGAGTTTCATCTGAATAAATAATTTTAAATGGAAAACGTACATCTTCTCTGTATTTAGTAAAAAACCAGTTGCAATAAGTTAATCTTCGGTTGTGGTCGTTATCCTAAAGATGTTGGTGTAGTATCGTAAAGATGTTGGTTGAATGATCGATAATTATATTTGTGAAGAATTCTCCAACTGGATGAATAACTTATATCACACTCGGAAACAATTTGGCGAATTGACGCCGTATAATTCACTTCAACATAGGCCAACACGTCTACTTCTTTTTCTTCACTGACGATGAAGTTATTGGCATTTTCTTCTGGTTCATTTCGCATTTTCCTTTCCAGTTTTGGAAAATAATGCCGAGTGGGATGGCGACGATTAGGGAATCTCTGAGCATAAATTCGCTGCATCAGTTGCATTCTTTTTTGTTTCTCCGTAAATTAGCAACATATAAATTTTCTCGTTTTTAGTACAATTTTCCATATCAAATTATAAACAACGCAACAAATGAATTATTAAAAGTGACAGCATATTCATTAGCCTAGTCCTAGCAACAGCTCAAATTGTTTGTCACGGATAACTAGAATAACAGGACTCAGTGCATAAGTATACCGAATATGTATTATTTGTTATTAGGTGTTTATATGTTCTGGTTCCCACGAAAAGGGATATCCTGTAATGTTCAGAGAACATCGTGGGAACCAAGGGAAAGAAGGTAGGAGTTGGTGTTCTTCTTAAATTTCTGGAGGTTGTATGCCTCGGGGAACACCTCCCTAGGCAATGAGTTCCAAAGCCTCGCAGTTTGTTGGATGAATGAGTCTTTGGAAAGTGATGTTCTGCAGGTCTCCAAAGTGACCACGAAGGGGTGTGAAGACTGAACTTGACGGGTTAATCTCGAAGAGACTGCCAAAGGAGGAACGATTGTTGATATTTCAGAAGAGCATCGCCCATGAAAATATCTATAAAATAGAGACAAATCGCCAACTTTTCTACGGTGTTCCAGACAAGTGAGCGAGTTTGTAAGCGAGGCATCACCGACGAGACGAATTGCCCTTTTTTGGACAGAATCCAATAGCTTCAGGATATGTTTAGGTGCCGCACTCCAAATATGGGAACAGTATTCCAGGACAGGTCGGATCTGTGCCTTATAGATCATAAGCAGCTGACTGGAGGTGAAATAGCTCTTGGCACGAAACAAAAAACCAAGTTTTGGGATGCACTTTGGCAATGGACCTCACGTGATTTTCCCAGGAAAGGTTATTGCTGATAGTAATACCAAGCATCGATATGGATGACTTCAGTGGTATGGTTACTCCTGACAAAGTTATGTTAGGCACAGTGAGATCGGCTTTTCTAGAGAAAAGACATGCTTGTGTTTTGTTTGCATTGAATTCTACCAAGTTATTGGATCCCCATTCGAGAATTGTTGCTAAGTCCATATTTATATTTTTAACATTTCTTCCTCGTTCATTTCTGGTTTCACGGGCTGATATAGGGGCCCTGGAAGAGAAAGCGGTATGGAGGGTACTATCATCGGCAAAGCTGTGTACGGGACATGAAGTTGCTTTCAACAGGTCGTTGATGTGAAGTAAAAATAGTGTTGGTGCTAGAATGGATCCTTGCGGAACACCAGCATTTATGAGTAGAGTGTCAGATGAAACTCCATCGACCACTACATGGAGAGACCTGTTTGAGAGAAAACTAGCAAGCAGAGAACACAGCTGAGGGGCAAGCCATAAGATGGAAGCTTGGCGAGAGTCCCTGGTGCCAAACTCGATCGAACGCCTTGGAGATATCTAATGCCACAGCTAAAGTTTCTCCATACTTTTCAATAGATAGCTGCCATATATGTGAGACGTATGCGAGCAGGTCACCAGTTGATCTCTGATGGCGGAAGCCATATTGCCTATCATTGATAATTGCTGAGTCTTCCAGATATTTCATGAGCTCGATGTTGATTGCTTTTTCCATGACCTTTGAAATAATAGATAGCAGTGCGATAGGTCTGTAGTTGCTAGGTAGGGTCTTTTTGCCTTTTTTAGGGACTGGCTGTACTCTTGCAATTTTCCAATTGGACGGAAATACTCCCAAATTGTAAGAGTGGTTGAACAACTTGCAAAGAACAGGTGTCAGATCCACAGGCTTTGTTGGTGTTGAGACCCAGCAAAATCTTTCTGATAGTACGTTGGCGAAAGGTGATCTCGGGCATGTGACTGTCAATAGGTGTAATGTTCGGGGGTTGTTTTCCCGAAGAATCCAGAGTGGAATTTCCAGCAAATAGGTGCGCAAAGATATTGACTTTTCCTGGGCAGTCGTTGCTAGTGTTCCATCTTCTTTGGTTAGGGGAGGAAAAGAGCTGGAAGTGAAGTTTCTTCCCACGGCTTTGGCGAAAGATCAAAATGAACGGGATCCGTTGGGACATTCAACAAGTTTTGATCTTATTTTGGCATTATGAGCATCTTTTGAACATTCTATTGTCTCTTTGCATATGCCTCTAGCCTCAACGTATGCTGCTCTGGTCTCAGGTCCCGGATTTTTTTGCCATCGATGGTATGCTGCCTGTTTGGAAGCCACAGCTCTAGAGCAGTTTCTGTTAAACCAGGTCTTATCGGATGATGTTCTTCTTTCGGTATTCGGTATGTAAGTTTGCATCCCTAACATGATGATTTCAGAAATTGCCTCAGCACATCGTGTTGGATCTACTGAAGAGAAACAAACTCTCTTCCATGGAAACGCTGAGAAAAACATACGAAGACCTTCCCAGTCGGCCGAATTGTAATGCCACATGAGACGGGGTGGTATTGTGCAGCTCGATGGTAAATGGAAAGAGCATGTTGTGGAGATGAGGGTGTGATCAGAGTTTCCAAGTGGGGCACAAACTTCTATTCTATACGGGTCAGGATTGGTGGTGAGGAAAAGATCTAGTGTATTGGCAGACTGGTTGTTGACATCAGGGATGCGGGTTGGTAGCTCGACCAGTTGTTCTAGACCATGAGTGATGGCGAAGGCCTCAGCTTGACGACCTGCATCATCTGTTTTGTTAGAGAATTTGAGCCAGGCAGCATTATGTACATTAAAGTCCCCCATGATTATGGTTTCAGCTGTTGGATGGTTTTCCTGAATGTAGTCCAGTTTGAGTGATAAAAACTCAAAGAGGTTGTTATATGAAGGTTCATTAGGTGATAGGTAAAGGCAGCAGAGGAACTTAGTCACTTTGGTATCAGATAGCTTAAACCACATCACATCAAAGTCTTTCGGTTCCAAAATCTCTTCACGCTGGCATGAAAGGTTAGCCTTAGCGTAAAGGCAGACTCCACCTGTGATCGCCTCTTGCAATTATTCAGAAAAATAGTGAAAATAAAGTGAAAGTGTGTGGTATCAAATTATTCGTAAGAAAATGATCTTTCACAAAAAGCCGACAAGCAACCCCTTTCCATTTGAAAAAATCAAGTTAACTGGAAAAATTCATATTTGCGACTTTTATATAATTGTCAAAACGACTCATAAGCCTCAAAGTCGTATTTTTCCCTTGTTACTTGATCAAGAATGAAAGATCCATGGCATTCTAGATCGAAAAATAGAAATTGGAATAAAAATGACTTCATTTGTCAAATATTGACAAGTGAGGTGTTGTTAGATTTAGAATGTCATTCTCGATCGAAATAAGTAAAAATATATAGGATGACCCATTTAAAAATAGAAAGTTGGGGTCATTTCCGGTCAAACCGAAAGTACGGCAAAGCAAGTAAATATGTCAAAAAATGTAAATTGAACTATAATACACAACCCCCGAATTTCGTTTTTCTATCTTCAATAATAAAAAAGTTATAGGGGTGAGCCACCTTAGAGAATTATACAAGTAATTTCTAATTGGGTCATTTTCCTCAAATCGCTAATGAGATCCTGATGGTGCTATGGGGATCAAAGTGATCAAGGTGGAATACATCGGTTCTTTATCTTCATTGAGTATATTTTAATTATGGATTTTATGGATACTCTATATAATACTCTCCAGGCAATCTGATTTTCTACTGTCGTTGACCGGTTTGCTCATTTTCAAATTATTAATATTAGTTTTGTGACAAGGTTCGATCATGTGGTCCGCTACACTTGACTTAATCTCTCTTCGGGCCACATTTTCGTGAAACCTTTTCGAAATTGAACGTTTCGTCTGGCCGTAATAGACTTTGACAGCTAATTACATAAATTCCCGACTTATCCAGCATGTCAGTTTTGTCCTTCGGGTTTCCTAATAACGTAATAAGTTGTTTCTATTGCTATAAACTGCTTGGAGATTTACATCCAGGAGTCCTCTCATGAGTTTTGGTTTGAAAGAGATTCTCATGAATCTTTTGGCTCTCCGTCGTTTTTCTCGAAGTCGTGGGTTCATTCACTAAACGTGCGAACCGCTGCTTTCTCAAAAGATCATCAATAATGCCTGATGGCAAGGGATTACTGTTCGATCATGAATCCTGCCAAATCTTACTAGCTGGTCTGGTAACAAAAACTATCGAAATCAGCAGAGAACAAATAAATATAAGAATTGATTCAGAGCCCCTTGAAATCAGTTGTTTCTGCGAGAAAGAACCCCGCACCAAATACATGCAAAAATGGCTCTCAGCCAATTTTGAATTTTTTTTGGGATATTGTGGTACAAGTCATTAGAAGTTAGTTTCTATGTCTAGTTTCGGAGATTTTTGAAAATCATAAAAATGGGTGTTCCACTAAAACATAGTAAGGTTTACTTATCCAAAAGTATTACTTTTTAGATGACAGTAGAGGGATGGTGTAACAGAGAGAGCCTAAGGGCGAACCCGAAGAAAACAACACTAACTCCCTCCACCCGGAGAAGAAACATGGGAGATCTCATACCTCCCAGACTATTCGGTGAAACATTACAAGTAGTAGAGCAGGTGGAATATCTAGGGCTGATTCTTGACAAGAAACTAACCTGGAACCCGCATCTTCAACATGTAACCAATAAAAGCAAGATAACCTTCATGATGTGCAGGAGAGCTTTCGGAAAAACCTGGGGGAACAAACCGAAAGCCATGCACTGGCTTTACACAGCGGTAAAATAAGGCCAAGAGTAACTTATGGCTCCCTCTTATGGTGGCCAAAAACAAATCAAAGACAGGCAAAAACCAACCTTGGGAAAATACAGAGGCTTGCCTGTCTCTGTATCACGGGTGCAATGAATAGCACTCCAACAGCTGCAATAGAAATCATCCTAAACCTCGAACCGTTTGACTCACATGTCATTGGAGAGGCCAGGATGAGTGCATACAGACTGAAACAAACAAAAAACTGGAGAATCCGAACGACTGGACATACCAGAATCACTCATGTAATCAATATCGAAGAACGCGAAATGATTTCAGACTACATGCAACCCCTATACTCATTCGAAAAACCATTCGAAACACGAATTGACGGATCTGGATGGGCTCCAAGTATAGAATCACAATCAACTGCGGACATAGTCTGGTATACAGACGGTTCAAAGACAGTTAAAGGAACGGGAGCAGGAAAACATAGGGTAAGGCCAAGAAGGGACTATATAATACCACTTGGCAAATGCTCCACGATATTCCAAGCTGGAACACATGCTATTATGGTATGCATTCAGAAGAATCTAGAAAGTGGTTATAGGAAAAAACACATCTACATTCTATCTGACAGTCAAAGTGCTATCAAAGCATTCAACTCTATACAGATAAAGTCTAAACTGGTCTGGGACTGCCTCCAGAACCTCATCGAGCTGGCAAAACACAACAAGGTCACCTTGATGTGGGTGCCAGGTCATAGAGACATTGAAGGCAACGTAAAAGCGGACCAGCTAGCTAGACAAGCATCTGAAACGCTATTCCCAGAGCCAGAACCTGTGCATGGGTTTAGCAAAAACCGATGCAGGACCCTGATCGACGAGTGGATAAAAAGAAGACACCAACAATATTGGGTTCAAACTGTCGGGCAAATACACAGCAAAGTCATGGTAGGGCACCCAAACCGGACCCTGACGGCTGATCTTCTGAACCTGAACAGAACGAAGACACGTATAATAGTAGGTCTTTGACTGGATAGTGCGGCCTAAGAAAACACCTAAACACCATGGGAGTACGCAGGGAAACCGTGGAGTGTAGGCTTTGTAATGAAGAGGAGGAAACAGCCTCTCATATTATCTTCGACTGTGATGCCCTAAGTAGAAGGCGACACAGAACCTTTGGAGAGATCAGCCCAGAAACAGGCATGAATCCGAAAAACCATATTAACAGGCTACTAAACCTAATTAAAGGCACAAACCTGTTTGAATGAGGAACCACTGACGACAGAGTGATACAATAGACCCCAGCTGGTCGCAGTGTCAAGGGAAGCTAAGTGCCAACCCTGTCTCTGGCTCGTCAGCTTTCAACCAACCAACCACCAACTGAGTAATAGTATTGCTGATTTAAAAGAAGTCAAATGAAATGTTAGTCAGTCGGTCGTTAAGACAAAAGAAGAGGCCATTATACAGGTTGGGTAAAAATATCGACAATTTAGCAAATTTGGCCAATCTTTATTATTGGTCTCGTTTGTGGGACTGAACATTTTTCATTAAAAATATCTTTATTGGGAGTCTTTTTCTATGACAAGAATATTTTCTTCAAAAGTTTCAACTTTCTTCCAAAACACTAATTGTTTAAAAAAAATTGTTTTCTATACTTCATGTTTTTAACATTAGTCACTCAAAACAGCCTTTTTGAGTCAATGAATCCGCTTTGAAGTCAAAACTACTTGAGGAAGACCTATAGTAATTGCTTAATATGATTAGCTACGAAAAGCTACAATCACATTTTATACGGGGGTGTTTACAAATATAAGTTGAAATAGGTTTTGCACCTAACATATGATTTTTGTTTTGCTGCGCTTTTCGGGAACATCAAGTGCCCCCCTTAAAAAAAAATTTTTTTTCGCGTTTCGAATCGGAAAGTCCTTTGATTATCAATTATCAAATTTTAATAATTTCCCAATTCAACTGTCTCGTGGGGGAACCACCTTAAAGTATAACTGAAACATATGATACAAATTGACTGATTTTTAAGCTTTCAGTTTGGTATAACATTGATGATAAGTAATTAATTTTTCGTTTATCGAGAAGAATGGAAAATTATAGAAATGCGGAATTGTCAGTCATGCATTTTGTCTATGGTCGAAGTAATGGAAATGGTCGGTAAGCTCGACGATTGTATGCTGAGTTGTATCCAGGACGTAGGGTACCTCGTCACACATTTGCTCGTCTTCACCAACGTTTGCGCGAAAATGGTACATTTAAGAAACAAAAGGCTGACTGCGGGCGCCCTCGAAAAGTACGAACTGTGCAACTAGAAGAAGCAGTTCTCGAGTTAATTACAAGTACTCGAAAAATTGCCAACATACTGAATGTAAGCAACTTCACTGTATTCAAAATTCTTGAAGAACAGCAATTGTATCCGATCCATATTCATCGTGTACAAGCTCTACTACCTAGAGGCTTTTTTCCGCGCCTAGTTTTTCGACATTGGATTCTTCATCAAATCGCTCAAATTCCTAATTTTTTAAATGGCATTTTGTTTACTGACGAGGCTAATTTTGGACGACAGTGTATACGAAATTTCCATAACAGTCACCTCTGGGCTGAGAAAAATCCACATGGAATCTTTGAGGCTCATTTTCAGCTTCAGTTTTCAGTAAATGTATGGCTTGGGGTACTTGATGATCATTTAATCGGTACATATTTCCTCCCAAAACGACTAACAGGCGACTCTTACCTTAATTTCCTACCGGGAGAGTTACCTGTTCTTCTTGAAGAAATTCCTCTACAGCTGAGACAACACTTTTGGTTCATGCATGATGGTGCATCAGTCCATTTTAACATTACTGTACGTAATCACCTAGATATAGTATATCCAAATCGTTGGATATGTAGTTACGAAACATTGGCCTGCTTGATCTCCGGATTTGAATCCTCTAGATTTTTGCAATTGGGGTTTTCTTAAGTCATTAGTTTATTCCACTCCCGTCGAAAATGTTGAAGACCTGAGGAATCGAATTATAGCCGGCTGTGAGACAATAAGAAATACACCAGGAATATTTGCGCGAATACGACAATCAACGAGGCGAAGAGTTGAATCTTCTATCACGGCTGAGGAAGGTCATTTTGAACATGTGTTGTAGCTTTGCGCCTATTTATTTATTAGTGTAATTTTCTGTTATTGTTCTGGTTTAACGTTATTGTATTAGATAGTTCTTGATAATGTATTAAAGAAACGAAAAATACGCGTTAAGATATTTTATTTTTTTGCATAAAAACGGCGACCCATACGAAAAAAAGGCAGGATATATTTTTTGTCACAAATTGAACGAGAAATTCATTTGAAATATCTCAGTGGCGTACCATTATTTTCTTTAAAAAAATTGAGATCATTACCCGTATGCGCGCCAATGATGAACATAAAATTCTCAATTGCATGTCAAAAAGTGCGCAATAACTACTTCTTAAAACTCACCAAATTTCATTCGTATATCTCGACCGGTTTCAGAGCAATAAATAGTCAGTTTTTAAGAAAAACTTCAACACCCCGTATCTCGGAAAGCAAAGCAATTGCTGACAAAAGTTATATAGCAAACTGTCATTATTTTTCATGCAGAATCACCCCCTGAAGTTTGTCGCACTTATTCACTAACACCCTGTATAGTTCACAACTACCACTTGTATCAATAATAAATACGAATCTTTTTGTTTAGTTCTGATATGCAATCAATATGAACATACCGTTCGGTTATATTCTGGCTTGAATGGAAGAGGGTCACCATTATCTCCGGATAGTGGCCACTGAATTCCTCCCTCACATATTGTCATCCTAACCAATGATTTACTCAACACGATATTTATTATTATCATTATTATATTGAATTCGCATTTGAAAATTCCAAGATGTTCAGTTTGTTGAACTAGAATTTGAGAAACGAATCCAGTACTTTAGTATATTGAAAAATTATCGTTACATTCTTACCTTATGGATTTTTCCTAATCGAAACAGGCTACACATTCAGTCCATCTAACAGTATCCCATCCTTCTGATGAAAGGTAACTACTGGCACATGTGTAACTACTTTCGTCAAGGATATGCAAAATGGTCTCTTGCTCGGGTGAAAGAGTTCACACACGGCAATGGAAAGGTGTACTTAGTCGGGAAAATTGGAATCCATACATGAATGAGCCAAGAAAGGTGCTGTGAAATTAGTTTCCATTTTGCATTGCGTTCAAAGGAAGGTCAGGGAGCTTTGCCAACAGACATTCATGATAAAATCTTTCGCGGGAGCAGTTTAAAGAAGTTTATGGATTTTTTTATTTCATTTTCCAGGCCTCTGCTACAATCTACGCGATGGTTTTGTAGATGCAGATTCTTGTTTCTTGCTTGCTTGCTTTATGATATCTCATTTAGTTTTGTGGCCAAATCAGTTTTTTATCCTAGCATATCTATAACTGTATATACGGGGTGTGCCAAATTCGATGTGACAGGCAATATCTGGTTTACTGAAGAAGACTGAGGAAAATGTGGTAGTTTCAGGATTTCATAGGAGCTAAATTATGGTATGATTTTGAAATATACAGGGTGTTTGGTGTAGGGGCTACAGACCAAAATATAAAAATTTTCAATAGAACACCCTATTCATCACATATTCAGACTCTACGTTGAATTCTGATACCGTTTCATGAATAATTTTAGAAATTTGGTTACGGCGTTGTTGCGTTATTGCACTTCCACTGAAAACGTAAGGTTTTAAAAAGTCATTTTTTGGAATAAGAGACAGAAATCTGTAACATTCTTGATAGCCAGAATGTCTTATTACTCAAGACAGCTGACTACAAAAACCTATACAATAGGTGTATGTTGGTCGTATATCCATAAAAAAACAACTATTTCCCTGGCTAATGCCTCGACGGACGTTGAATTACATCCGATGGATAAACGTGCAAAGTCCTACAGGGTACTTTGCAAATGTTTGTTGCGAAATGGATAATTGTTATATCTTTTAACACCAACATGGGTAGGCCTGCAAAAAATAAGGAGGAGCAGTCGAAAGTTTATTTAGGGTCTCAAATCGCAGCTACTTAGGGTCAACTTTTTTTCTCTTATTTTCCCATCTTCTTCCTCACCACCCTGTATGATATAAAAAACATTATGCTCGGTTGTTGTGAGTTGCGATGAACTGACACTATGGAAGGTGTCTCCCTCCTTTGTGTTTACCTAAAATAATTCAATTTTTTTTGCTGCATCTCATGAAGAAATACCTGCGAAGTATAGAAAGAGAATAACAAAATAATTTGAACAACGCATACCATATTTCTAAACACAAATATGCACTCCACTTGAATCTATGTGAAGCCCTTCGTTTTCAGTAAGTACATTGCAATGTTGGACGGTGTATTGATTTTTGAACATTTCTCAGTACCTGCGAGTTATTCCAATCACGTATTGTATTCGTGTAATTTGATATGTCGAAGCGTACGGCGTCATTTCAAAAATCAAGTAGAAGGACAAAAATACGAGAAACAGAATAGTTGTGGCCCGATAAATATCTTGAAGAGTTGAAATCGACTCAAGTAGATCTGGACGTGGCTAACATTAAAAAAATGGTAAGAGCAATCGATCGAGCTGAGAACCGGATGAAAACAAACAGACATATAGCACTGAAAGTTTGACAGGCTCAAATATTGGTTGATTTTCCGCCTCGCTTTCAATGTCCAACAGACCACTACCATGCTCTTACGAATACTGAAATCATCTGCTGTCTGAATAAGTAAGGTTATGCACGATACTATTACAGTGTAGTTTACGCGGGATTGTGTTGTACCTAAACAGGTTTGCCAGATGTAGCTACAGGTTATGAATTCTAAAATATCCCCGCATTTCCAATTCAGCCCCGTTCAGTACCTACATTCATACATACAGGTGAAGCTAATGAAGCGTGTAAAAAATCAATCAAATTAGTCAAAACTATCAAATTACGTAGAAAAATTTTAGTTCGCACATATTTGAGATAATTTATGTATTTTCAAATCCGCACCTGGAATCCTCAGCCCCATTTCCTAAGATTTTCACACCTCGGACAAAAGGACATGATTACGGTATCGGATTAGCATTTATAATGAGTCTCTTAGATGTCTGGTAATAGTATAAATAAATCTTCATTATATAATTTTGATTTATTTGATTGACTAACAATATAAATAAGCACTAGAAAACCATGTCATGGAAATTTCTTCTATAGAAATATACAGTGTGACACACTCAAGATGAAGACACCCCTGTATTTTAGTCATTTTTGAAAGCAGATCCCGCGAAAAGGGCAAATTCTCGATATTTTGCTTCGCGTTGGAGATACCGAAAAAAGTTATTTGGAAAACTTGCTTAGAGAGAGTTTTTGTTCCTTCAACACAATTCGAATTTGGATTTTTTTTTTGTAATTTTTATATTCAAGTCCGATTTTTAATCAATGGTTCTGAATAAGAAGCTACGAAAACAATAAATTCGTGATAATGTGGGAATAAGAATGAAAAACCTAATATTAATTATGAAAAAATTCAAATTTTGATTATTAGTTGTTACTAAAAAGCCACAGAGACGATAAAATTGGTCAAAATTAAATGACAATTAATGAAAAACTATTTATTGAACCGAATTCGAACAGGAAATGAAATAAACACTAATATTGGAAGTCAGTTTCAAATAGTGTCTCTCTCAACTGGTCCGCCCTCAATTCTGATACATTTTTCAATTCTTTTTTTATTATCATTGGCCACTCTCCTAAGCTCTGGAATACTTATTTCACGGCAGGCTTGCCTTATTCTCTCCCAAAGTTCTTGTCGATTTCGTGGCCTAGACTTGTAAACCTTATTCTTGACAGTTCCCCAGAAGTAAAAATCCATTGGTGTAATGTCAGGAGAGCGAGGAGGTCATTGTTCACATGGGCTATTTCTACCAATCCAACGTAATGGAAAATGTTCGTTTAACCACACTCGAACCATCCAAGAATTATGAACGGAAGCTCCGTCTAGCTGAACGTTCATCTCTTGTCGCACATTGAGGGGTAGATTTTCAATGATCTCCCATAATTCATTATCAAAAAAATTCAATATTGTATCATTGAAGAAAAACGGTCTGTCGCCTAAAATACCACATCAAACATTAACTTTTTGAGAGTATTAGTCCTTACAGTTTATAACCCAGTGGGGATTTTCGGTAGACCAGTATCTGCAATTTTGAGCAGATACTATTCCATTGGTAGTGAACATAACCTCATCAGTGAACAAAATTTTTCTTAGGAAAATTCTATCATTTAAAAAATTTCCTTGGGCCCAATAGCAGTAATCTAATCGTTTATATTCGTCACCTTCTTTGAATGTGCTCAAGAACTTTGGTTAAAAAGGTTTGATTTTATGACGAACGATTTTCCCAGGAAAGGTTATTGCTGATAGTAATACCAAGCATCGATATGGATGACTTCAGTGGTATGGTTACTCCTGACAAAGTTATGTTAGGCACAGTGAGATCGGCTTTTCTAGAGAAAAGACATGCTTGTGTTTTGTTTGCATTGAATTCTACCAAGTTATTAGATCCCCACTCGAGAATTGTTGCTAAGTCCATATTTATATTATTAACATTTCTTCCTCGTTCATTTCTGGTTTCACGGGCTGATATAGGGGCCCTGGAAGAGAAAGCGGTATGGAGGGTACTATCATCGGCAAAGCTGTGTACTGGACATGAAGTTGCTTTCAACAGGTCGTTGATGTGAAGTAGAAATAGTGTTGGTGCGAGAATAGATCCTTGCGGAACACCAGCATTTATGAGTAGAGTGTCAGATGAAACTCCATCGACCACTACATGGAGAGACCTGTTTGAGAGAAAACTAGTAAGCAGAGAACACAGCTGAGGGGGCAAGCCATAAGACGGAAGCTTGGCGAGGAGTCCCTGGTGCCAAACTCGATCGAACGCCTTGGAGATATCTAATGCCACAGCTAAAGTTTCTCCATACTTTTCAATAGATAGCTGCCATATATGTGAGACGTAAGCGAGCAGGTCACCAGTAGATCTCTGATGGCGGAAGCCATATTGCCTATCGTTGACAATTCCTGAGTCTTCCAGATATTTCATGAGCTCGATGTTGATGGCTTTTTCCATGACCTTTGAAATAATAGATAGCAGTGCGATAGGTCTGTAGTTGCTAGGTAGGGCCTTTTTGCCTTTTTCAGGGACTGGCTGTACTCTTGCAATTTTCCAATTGGACGGAAATACCCCCAAATTGTAAGAGTGGTTGAACAACTTGCAAAGAACAGGTGTTAGTTCGGGGGGTGTTGTAATTTTTATATTCAAGTCCGATTTTTAATCAATGGTTCTGAATAAGAAGCTACGAAAACAATAAATTCGTGATAATGTGGGAATAAGAATGAAAAACCTAATATTAATTATAAAAAAATTCAAATTTTAGTTGTTACTAAAAAGCCACAGAGACGATAAAATTGGTCAAAATTAAATGACAATTAATGAAAAACTATTTATTGAACCGAATTCGAACAGGAAATGAAATAAACACTAATATTGGAAGTCAGTTTCAAATA
Source organism: Gonioctena quinquepunctata (assembly GCA_018342105.1). Taxonomy (NCBI): domain Eukaryota; kingdom Metazoa; phylum Arthropoda; class Insecta; order Coleoptera; family Chrysomelidae; genus Gonioctena; species Gonioctena quinquepunctata. The sequence continues at coordinate 667,389 of JAFIRS010000021.1, read as the reverse complement.
GTGTCTCTCTCAACTGGTCCGCCCTCAATTCTGATACATTTTTCAATTCTTTTTTTATTATCATTGGCTACTCTCCTAAGCTCTGGAATACTTATTTCACGGCAGGCTTGCCTTATTCTCTCCCAAAGTTCTTGTCGATTTCGTGGCCTAGACTTGTAAACCTTATTCTTGACAGTTCCCCAGAAGTAAAAATCCATTGGTGTTATGTCAGGAGAGCGAGGAGGTCATTGTTCACATGGGCTATTTCTACCAATCCAACGTAATGGAAAATGTTCGTTTAACCACACTCGAACCATCCAAGAATTATGAACGGAAGCTCCGTCTAGCTGAACGTTCATCTCTTGTCGCACATTGAGGGGTAGATTTTCAATGATCTCCCATAATTCATTATTAAAAAAATTCAATATTGTATCATTGAAGAAAAACGGTCCAATTATTCTGTCGCCTAAAATACCACATCAAACATTAACTTTTTGAGAGTATTAGTCCTTACAGTTTATAACCCAGTGGGGATTTTCGGTAGACCAGTATCTGCAATTTTGAGCAGATACTATTCCATTGGTAGTGAATATAACCTCATCAGTGAACAAAATTTTTCTTAGGAAAATTCTATCATTTAAAAAATTTCCTTGGGCCCAATAGCAGTAATCTAATCGTTTATATTCGTCACCTTCTTTGAATGTGCTCAAGAACTTTGGTTAAAAAGGTTTGATTTTATGACGAACGAGACATCTTCTGATTTTCTCTCTACTCAAATTGAATTGCTCAGACCTTTCACGCAAACTAATGTTGGGATTGGCACGAACTGAAGCTAAGATATTATCATCAACATGGTACCATCGATTTCGATGTGGATTGTCAATTGGGAATTCAAAATTAGATGCCAGCGCCGGAGTGGCAAAAATTCAAACCCGACATACTTACATTGTTTGTCTGTTTTCTCAGAGGTCACTTGTGTTCGGAGCTTTTCTGAAAATATTTCCATTTGGTATAATTTGCCAGTTTTTTTGTGTATTGTTATTCATTTCAAGACTCTAGTGAAGTGGTGTAATTAAATCTTGAGACAATATCATTTGCGAAAACTCTCTTTGAAGGAGACAAAGTATGCTCTAAATTGCTTGCAAAAAAAAACTTTTTCGAAGTTTCTGGACAGCTTAGTGAAGTCATCGGAAATTATTAAGAATTATTTTGAAGAAGTGTTACACATTATTATTTGTGAATGTTCGAATTGGAAATAAAACTAACAAAAACAGATTCTTTTATTTTATTTAAAACAAACAAGATGGTGTAAAAATGGGTCTTTATCACCTAGATACACATACATAATCACTTTCTTTCCATACTGTATGAATAATCTTCGGTATGTTGAATAATATCTCTTTTTTTTCTTCTCAACTCTCTTCGGAGTTTCTCTTTTTCACTTATTTTCTCGGCCATACACGATACAGGAACATTTTGGGAAGGAACTGTATTCTTCTTCAAGATCCCAAGAGCCCTTTGTCTGTCTATAGACTTACTCAATCCTAGATTACATTCATTTTCTTACAGAAAATGATAAAAACTCATTCCAGTACAACAGGATCGTTTTGTCCAAGAGTGACATTGAGGTACACAACAATAATGATTTGAACTAGAATCACTCATTATTTCACTCGAGGACGTACAATAGTCAACAGAATATTCACCAGGTAAACCAGAATTTCATTGAAAGTCAACAATCACAAGAGATTAGACAAGTTTTGAGTGTGCAATGGCTAAAATCATATAAACATTAATGTTTCGAAAAGTAAACAATGTGTCCTTATCACCTAGATATACATATATAGTCACTCTTTTTAACCGACGAAACCAAAAAGGAGGAGGTTCTCTAGTCGACCCGTATTTTTTTTTACCATCATTTTTTTTTGTGTATGATCACGCATAACTTTTTACTGATACGTCCGATTCCGATAACTCTTTTTTCAGTGGATAGGGTGTACTTCGAATTTGGTCCCATTTGAATTTAAAAGATGAAATCTACCCCTAAGGGTAGCAAAATGAAGGATATTGATCACTCACCCTCTGAATTCTGGTCCGTTAACCGATTCTATCAGGCATAACTTTGTACTGGGCTCAGCGATTTGGATGATTCTTTTTTTAATAGATAGGGTATACCTTATATATGGATTTCGAAAGGAATTAGCTACCCTTACGGGTGGGAAAATAGGGGATAATTGATTTTTCACTAGTGAACATTAGCATACACATACGCAGTTGACAATGACAGATCGCTACTGACATTATTCTTGTTCCACATCCGTCAAAATCAGTATATTTTATGAGAGGATGGAATGATATACAAAGTAATGAAATAAACTAACCAGAACAACGAAAATAATGTATATTACAACAAATAGTAAAAGTAGATAATCATATTATTTAACTGGTAATAGTTGAAGTAAGGTGGGTAAGTAAGTATTTTGGAAGTAATCAAAAACCAAGTAGGTAGTAATTGGAGATTTTAGAAAATTAATTAAATTAAAGAATTAACAAAATTAAATCGACGAAATAGGAACTGAAAGTAAAAATAAAACTTTTAACAAAAATTAACGACGAAAATCAACTGAAAGCAAAAAATAAAATAAACCTTCTTAGTCTAAATGATAATTGAGCTCCTAAACTAATGTAAGTAACTGATTTTGAGTCGGCGCCAAACAAACTAGCAATTGAATTAGGTGAAGCGTGAAATGATGGCAGCGAGATGCACGGCTGCGTTTTGATGACTTCTTTCATAGATAATGATCTTCGATAATTGTTTGTTTGGCGCCGACTCAAAATCAGTTACTTACATTAGTTTAGAAGCTCAATTATCATTTAGACTAAAAAGGTTTATTTTATTTTTTGCTTTTCAGTTGATTTTTTCGTCGGTTTAATTTTTTGTTAAACAGTTTTTATTTTTTACTTTTCAGTTCCGTATTTCGTCGGTTTAATTTTTTATTAAAAAGTTTTTTTCCATACTGTATGAATAATTTTCGATATGTTGAATAATATCTCTCTTTTCTCTTCTCAACTCTCTTTTCTTTCGTCACAACTCTCTTTGAAGGTTCTCTTTTTCACTTTTATCTTGGCCACAGACGATACAGGAGGATTTTGGGAAGGGACTAGATTCTTCTTCAAGAGCCCTTCGTCTGTCTATAAACTCTCCCAATCTTAGATTGGTCTGCACCAGAACGTTACGTTCATTTTCTCATGGAAAATTATGAAAACTTATTCCAGTACAACGGGATCGTTTTGCCCAAGAGTCACATTGAGGTACACAACAATAATGATTTGAACTTGAATCACTCATATTTTCACTCGAGGACAAACAATAGTCAACAGGTAAACAAGAATTTCATTAAATGTCAACAATCACAAGAGATTCAACAAGTTTTAGGTATACAATGGCTAAAATTATAAACATTAATGTTTGGAAAAGTAAACAATGTATCAATGTAAGTATGTATAGTTTCCAAAATCGACACCAGAGGTAGTATCGCTTATTTTGAATTCCCAATAGCTAGAAGATTCTTCAATACACTTCCGGTTTGAGTAAAATGTTTATTCACGGAGGCTGCCGTTCCATGTCGAATACGATTTCGTTGCGGATGTCTTCTGTTGAATTCATGAGCAACTTGTCTGCTACTTCGAGCACCATCACCAAACAACCTCATTATTTCAATTTTTCTCGTAAATTAAGACGTTCAATAGGCATTTTGTTACTGTTTTTGACGCATTTACTTTCAAACTGACATTTGGTATAAATAGTTCATTTGTTTCCATGATACTCTAGCCCAAATTGAAAACTGTTGAAACACAAACTATGAGACTTCTTTGAAACATTGAGAATGACGATTTTCCATCCAAAATTAGGCAAATGGTATTATTCGCAACAGAAAATTGAAAAATTCCTCAAAATTGGAGACAGGCTAGTAAAGGAGACTAAATTCGATTAACTTACATTTGATAAAATAATAATTTTCAATTTTAGTTATTCCAATACGTTTATTTCATTGATTTTGACTATTTTATCATTTCTGTAGCTTTTTATTCAGAACCATTATGTGAAAATCGGACTTGAATATGGAAATTACAAAAAAATTCGAAGTTGAAATTCGGTGTGTAGGGTCAAAATCAATTTCTAAGCAACTTTTTCAAGTAACTTTTTTCGGTATCTCCAACGCGAAGCAAAATATCGAGAATTTGCCATTTTCGCGGGATCGCAGTAGGCTGGGTTTGAGGCTGTCACTCGGGCTGAGTATTGCGAAAAGTGCGGCCCATGAAGGTCTTCGTCTGTACCAAAAATCAAATCTCTGCTTTCAAAAATGACCAAAATACAGGGGTGTCTTCATCTTGAGTGTGTCACACTGTATATCCGTATGGATTCTACCTGCTGGAGAACAATTTTTTCCATTTATTTTGAGGCAAAATAAAACATGTTCATCTAGCTAATTCCGAGTTGAGTTGAAAATCCGCGTTACTAAGCCTGCTTAAGCTAGAAATAGAATGCCGGTGGTTCTTCCCGCGAATGAATTACTTATCCGAGCTAACCACCTAAATTATTCTAACCACATAAATCATCATTTATTATTCATCCAGAACGATTTATCACCCGACTCCTGATATTTATCGCTTTCAGGCCAACATCCAGCACGTGGCAGCGACCTACGAAACCGAAGATGAAATGATGGGCAGAATCCTGAACCGGGAAAGACGCGACACTGCCCATTACAACAGACAGGACATCCGCGAGCAATACTGCATCACCGACAGGGGTCTGGGCGCCTTGGAGAACAAGCAGAGTCTGTTCGGCTGTCTGTCGTCCCACCAAGGATCGCTGTGCTCGAGCCGCCCTACATCCTTGTTTACGGCGTGCGTGCGACAGAAAGTGCCGTCCGACGAAAACTTGTGCGACCTATATAGGAGGCATCCCTCCGAATACGCTCCGTATCCCCGCAGAAGCAGGTGAGGATGTGGTGACCCAGAGAGGACTGACCGCGTAACCTACCGGGTTAGGGATGCATGCTGTTTCGCTTAGATCCGGCTCGAAGGACCAATACATGAATTATGTCAGATTCGGTTCGGAAAGCCATTGTGGCAGTTGTAGTTATCGCGATCTATATATATATATATATATATATATATATATATATATATATAGGGTGGGGCACCCCATACGACACGGTCCCTGTAAACCGAACCATTACCTTTTTCGGAAATTTCTCCCTTTTTTTTATATGTTTATTGATTGAGGCTGCAAAAGGAAATTATTTTGGAGCCTACAGGGTGGCTCAAAAAAGTGACATCAAAGTATCAGAATTGTGTTTTTTTTTAATGGAACACCCTGTATTCCGTTACACTTTTGAATAGGTCAGGAAAAAATAATATGATTTCATATAAGGTACTATGTACCTAACTATAACCGTTCTCGAGTTATTGATTTTTTTTATGAAAATGCTAGGTACAATTGGAAACTAAATAACATCGAAATGTATAGAAATCATCTCTTAGAATTCTGACCATGCATAAAAGAGGTTTTGAGCTATTGATTTCGATAAAACCCATTTCTCAATATTATACAGAATGTTCAAGAATCATTGTCACTTTTTTATAATTTCGGACAAAGATAACTTTGTTATTTCTAATAGAACACCCTATATTTTTCTAGTCTGAACAATATAAAATTGGGGTTCCCTATACCTAACCTGAATATTCTTTCAGATATTGGCTTTTTAAAATAGTAGTTCTTGTGTCAAAGCATTCTTTGAATCAAGATAGCTTTGAAACGACATTTATTCAACTTGTTGAAAGAATTCTTATTGACAGTTATTGTGTTTTACGTTATTCAAAACATTCACTGAATTATTAGCGTCGAAAATGAAATATTATCCCATTCGAGAGCGGATAGATATGATTTTAGCGATTGGTGAGTGTTTAGAGAATTGCCTTTTGGCGTCGAGGGTGTATGCCCAAAAATATCCAGACCGGAATCATCCAAACAAGTTGGTTTTCAAACGATTGCTACATCAATTTCATAGGACTGGAAGTGTAGCTAATGAAAAGGCAAATAGATCAAAATTTGAATTTGAATTTCTTATTATGGGATCAATCATAGAAAACCCTCATACGAGTCAACGTAAGATCGAGGAAGATACAGGGATAAGTAGACGGAGCATTTCTAGGGTAATAAAAAAATACAAATTTCACCGTACCGTATTCAGATGCACCAGGAATTATATGAAATAGACTTCCATCGACGAATCGAGTTTTGTCTATGGGTTCTGGACAAGTTTAGTGAGGATGAACATTTTTTGGATTCCATTTAATTTTCTGATGTATCTACTTTTCATAACAATGGCTTAGTGAACAGACACAACTTCTGGATCTCCAGAATAGATAGTCTGTTAACGTGCGGGGAGGAATTATAGGTACACAAGTTATAGGACCATACTTTTTTTATGAAAACTTGAATGGTCACAAATTTTTACAATTTTCACGAGATGATGTGCCTGAGCTTCTGGAGAATGTGCCGCTGAATATCAGACAACGGATGTGGTTACAATTGGATGGGGCTCCGGCACATTTCAAATTCAGTGTCAGACAGTTTTTGAATATGTGCTTTCCGAATAAATGGATTGGTAGGGAAAGACCACAAAATTGGCCAGCGAGATCACCAGATTTGACTTGCCACGATTTTTTCCTATGGGGATACTTGAAGAATGAGGTTAACGACACTCCTCCAACCACACTGAAAAATATGAAGGAGATAATAAGGGCTGCTTTTCGAAGAGTGACGCCTCAAATGTTATTAAATGTTAAGAAGTCTTTCATAGAGAGAGTGGCTCTTTGTATTCAACAGGATGGTCGTCATTTCGAGCACCCACTTCGAATTAAATACATTTGTGTTTCATATTTTGTTGTTGTTTCAGATGAATGAGTAAAAAAAATGTATAGTCTGTTTAATGAACTACTGTCAGAATATGAATGTAAATGATAACTTCATTTTAGTGAACAGTAAATATTTTCGATGCAGTAAAGTATAACAACTGTCAATGAGAATACTGTGAGCAAATCAAATAAATGTTTAAATTTTAAAAATTAAAAAAAACTATTTGAAAAACCAATATCTGAAAAACTATTTAGGTTAGGTATAGGGAACCTCAATATGAAATGGAAGATAATTAATTTTATATTGTTCAGACCGAAAAAATACAGAGTGTTCTATTTGAAATAACAAAGTTATCATTGTCCGAAATTATAAAAAAGTGACAATGATTTTTGAACATTCTGTATAATATTGGGAAACGGGTTTTATCGAAATCAATAGCCCAAAACCTCTTTTATGCTTGGTCAAAATTCGAAGGGATGATTTCTATACTTTTCGATGTTATTTAGTTTCCAATTGTACCTAGCATTTTCATAAAAAAATCAATCTACATCGAAAACCTTATACTATGCCTTCGTCAGATCAAAATTAGAATACGCATCTATAATCTGGAACCCACATCATCAGTTATATATAGATAAGGTTGAATCGGTTCAGCGTCGCTTCCTCAAACTTCTCTCCATCCATATCCACCAATTGGCTTCCCCCATGATGCATTGTTGGCTGAACACGCTATGAACAGCCTAAGCTGCCGTCGTGATTGTCACTCCAGAATTTTCCTGTTCAAACTTATCAACAACCTAATTATTGACCCACATTTCTGCAAAAACTCAATTTCAATGTACCTAGACCATCGTCTAGAGTGGACAACACGTTTTATTTACCAACACCACGAACAGATATCTTGAAATACTCACCGCTGCATAACATGTGTGTCAATATTAATTCTGTAAGTTGTCAGATTGATATTTTTGACTGTTCAATCTCTGCGATTAAATCCTATTACTTTAGTTAATCTCGATATGTATTATTACTTCGTTAATTTGTTATTTTGTATTGTACTGTATTTGTAACTTATATTCCTGTTCTGTAGTTGGGTGTAACCTGTAGAACAGTGTATCAATAAATAAATAAATTACACCAGAAGAAACTATCACGTTGATAGAGAATCTTTTGGTTAGAAATAATGTCAATCCGATTATCTAACAACAAATTTTCAGATTTGCTTACAGTTTGTTTAACTCAAAATTATTTTCAATTTTACAATAATTTCTATTCTTCTGATGGAGGACTAATAATGGGTAATTCTTGAGTCCTTTATAAGCCGAATTTTTTATCGACAATTTGGAGGAAAAAATTCACAAAAATTCGTAATTTAAAAATTTCTTGTATTGGTAGAGATATGGAATGACATTTTAGTATCTTTCTGAGAACTGAAAGACGATTAGAAATGTCCTTCGACTTTATCAATTCGATTCATCCTTCAATTCAATTCATAAAAGAAATGAAAACAGATAATTCCATAAACTTTTTGGATCTGACTATAACAAAAATCAGTAATGAACAGTACTTTCCAATTTTGCATAAACCTTCATAAACAGATAACACAATACACAGTAACCTCAACCCATCCATCAATATTCCTCATTCAGAAGAAAATTTTAATAAAGAATTGAATATAATTAAACGAATTGCTATTAATAACGGTTATAGTTCAAACCTGATGGAAGAAAACTTCATGGGAGAGCCACTCGAAACGAAAAACATAATCATAAAGTTATTACATATTTAGGCAATCCTACGCTACCGAAAATCTACTAAAATCTACTTTTTTACGTGAAAACAACATGAATATTGCATACAAAACAGATAATCATTTGACTAAATTCATTAAGAATAGTAAAGATGGATTTGAGAAATCTGGAGTATATAAATTAACTTGTGGCTTTTGTTTAAGTTTTTATATAGGCCAAACAGGCAGAACATTTAATAAGCGATTATCAGAAAATAGAAAGATTTTCGTTGCTAGCCAACCATAGAAAAATATGGCACCCCCACATTGCCAATTATGTGGAGTAAAAATCTATTTAGATTGAATTTTTTATAACCAATGATTTGGAACGGACGCCGACGGTCGGCAAATATGGCCACCGCGATCTTCCGTTTCAACTCCAATGGATTTTTTCTTTTGAGATGAGGTGTATTCTCATACGCCGAAAACTAAAGAAGATTTTCAGCAGAGAGTTCGCACAGCATTCAACTCTATTCCACCTGAAATTATAAGACGAGCTCAAGGAAACGACATACGAAGATGTGAAAAATGCTTAGAAGTTGAAATTAATGTGTTTGATTATTTTGTTGCCATGAAAATGGGAATAATGTATAATGTTCTTGTGAAAACTTAATTACATTCATCATAAATCACTAATAAATTAACGAAATCTTGATTATTATTCCCAACACGAGCCATATTGCATTTTTTCAGATAATGAATTTGACAGTGAACAACTTTACTTCAATTGTCGGTAGATATGCACAGCTTACTAGAAAGATCAAAATATATATATATATAATATGCAGAATTAAGTACTATTATGGAATATCCCCGAAATTATGTATTTATTTGATATAGGAAAGTGAATCAGAGCTAGGTCTCATTTTCATGATAGAATTGAATCATGAGAAGAAAAATTGGAGTCCATTTGAAAAAAATGAGATTTTCAATGTTTTTCATTCACTTTCTGGACCCACTATTTTTTGGGCACCTTGTAAATTATTCAGTGGATGGGATTATGGTGAGTGATCCGTTTTCAACCCTAAATATTAATGCTTCGGTCACTGCCTATCACTAAAAATGGCGTATGTTCGATAGGCTGCATTTGTCACAAAATCGTTAGATCGGTGAAGCGACGTGGGTTGTCGATGGACAGAAGAAGTTTCACGATATTCGAAATATACTAAATCTAAGAAGTTTTAGAGGATACCATTGAATCATAATGCTCTTTGTGTCCAAAATATACACATTCCTCAGAAAAAAACATAATCTTGCTTTGCATCTTCACCAGCTCTGTAAAAAATTAGGGTTGCATTCCTTCAAGAAGTACGCTGAATCTAAGACTAAACAGGGGACAGAAATTATAGTTCTGCTTTGCATCCCCCGAAGCTTTCTGAAATTGAAAAAACATCTTAGATAATTCCTTAAATAGCAAGACGAAGTGAATTTCTCGGACACGTAAAACTTTGGCTAAAAAGCCTCCATGTCGTACCAATTGAAGCTACGACCTACTTCAAAGGCAACCCTCCCGATTCCCTCCGTATACCCTTATATAAGCAGGCGAGGATTTGTTGACCCACTAAAAACTGACCGTGTGACCTACTAAGTTGGGGATATATATCGTGAGTTGTGCTTCCTATTGCAATCCGGCTCGAAAGACATTAAATTATGGAAAATCTGGCCCGAAGTACCATCAATTTGGGATAATTGAATTTTGAACGATTTCCAATCATTTCCTGGTTGATTTTCTCCATTCGAAAGCTTGGATTCGGATGTTCGCCTTTCAGGCTATGAAATAGCTGTAAAGGCTATTTTTAGCTATAAAAGTAGATTTATGAGCCGAGTAGTATTTGAAATCTATTACCACTCATATTCTAGTAGTTTGAAGGGATATCAATTTTTTTCTATTGCCCTTCTGAAACAATACGCTAATAACGAAATTAAAGTTGAGAAGAATAGTTCAAAGAACTTTTATAGGGTCGCATTTGTGATTCTTTACTAGCATAATTGTTGCATATATGAAATTTTGTATCCAAATGTTGTGTAGAACAAATTGTGCACCGTCAGATGTTGCGTCACATTTAAAATGAAATAATCTAAAGTATAATCTACTCTGAAGTCAGGGATATATCACGAGTTGTGAAATTATGGAAAATATTGCCCGAAGTACCATCAATTTGGGATAATAGTCTCCAAATGTTGTGTCTCATTTAAAATGAAATAATCCTAATGAAAAACAACGACAAGATTTATGTAAATGGATAATACAGCATTCTGACAGGTATGGTTAAGGGTGTTCATTCTATATTTGCATTCTTCATTCACCACTGAAAAATCAGTATTTCTGGTTGGGTATTGAGGTGAATGATCAAATTTCAATTCTATTAATGAATTTTATTGTAGTTATAAGCAATAATAGCATTTTTAGATGTTTGTTTCATTTTTGAGAACGGAAGTTCTCCAAAATGAAATATTGAATTTTGTATCCATATACTCGCCTCTAACCTACACATCATTTATCCCTCTAATTTTTTCCGATCTATTTGAAAAAATTGTAAGTTATGCAATAACTAATAAATAAATAATAGTGTTATGGTAATTCGTAATCTCAAACAATCATATTTTGAAAATAAAATTGATAATGTAAAAAATAACTCACAATTACTATGAAGAACCTTAAAATCTTTAATAAAAACAAAACCATCCAATCAAATAAAGACTATTTTCAAAAATAATGTTGAGATAAACGAAAACATAGAAAAGGAATTCAATGACTATTTTATTTCGATTATTGAACAAATTGTCAGCAACCTAACGAGTGTTGCATTTATTTTAAGAGAGGCCTCCTATTTTGAAAATCGAGCGGTAAATCCAAATAAAAGACTGGATCACTTCGAAAAACTTTCACTTGGAGAACTCAAAAACATTATATTTGAGCAGCAGAACAAATTTCCAGAAGATGAAATAGATTTTAAATTAATAAAAAATACTTTTGATGTCATTGGTTATCCTCTCTTACACTGTATTAACACCTATTTACTACTCGAAGAATTTCCCGATAATTTAAAAACCTCAGTTGTAATTCCAGTACCAAAGATAACCAGCACTGAGAATATTGAGAAACATAGACCTATTAACACTTTACCTTGTTTGGAAAAAATATTAGAGTTATCAACCTATAAACAATTCACAGCATATCTTGATACTCAAAAACTACTTAACCAAGACCAGTCAGGCTTTCGAGTCCTATTTAGAACATAGATATCAAAAAGTTAAAATCAATAATAAAATATCACAAAAAAGAACTGTTTCAACTGGAGTACCACAAGGAAGTGTATTGGGCGCCATTCTTTTCATATGTTTCATAAATGACATATTAGATCTGGATTTGGGCGAATGTAAAACACACCTATTCGCAGATGATACCATCGTCTACATTATGGGTGATCATTTTAATAACTTAATAGGAAAACTAAACCAACACCTTAAAAAAATTCACGACTGGTTTAATAATAATAAGATCGTTGTCAACGTAAATAAATGTAGATAACAAACGAAAAAGGCAAGAAGTAATTGATTGCAATGTTCAATTTGACGGAAGAGATCTAGAACGTGTGAGCCACATTAAATATCTAGGTATAATTATTGATGAAAAATTCACCTTTAGTGAGCACATTGATTATAATTCAAAGAAAATATCTGAAAAAATTGGATTTGCATATAGGATTAGCAAAACAGTAACTCAATACACTAAACAATTAATATATAATAGTATAATAAAATCGTGCTGGAATCGTAATCTATAATAACCTACCCGATTTTATTAAACTGTCTCGTAATATAAATATTTTTAAAAGTAGTATCCGTCAATATATATTAAACGATCAATTTCAGTAATTAAACGTCACATTCTAAAGTGCGATCTAGGCTATTCTTGTTCTCAGAATTGTTTAGGTATAGGGATTTCTCTGTACTTTTTAAAACTATGTTATATCATGCTCTGATGCTGAGAGAGCTATATTTTAATTGATTAACAATTAGCGTTTTACGTTTCTACTAATGTTTATTTATTGATGTCTCTTATCTATTGTATTTTATCTATACTAACCTAGCTCATCTCTGTATCTTTGTGATAAAACGATATTGTATTAGCAATGCTAAATGAATAAATAAATAAAAAAACATTGAATATTTTTTTATCCAATTCTCAGATATCCATGGGGACCTATCATGTCGGACATATACCATTACGACGAAGACTTGTATTTCCGAAGAAAAGTACCAGTTGACCCCAGCCGCTATACATGGATGCCTTCGGATGACGAATCAATCAAAATGGAAAAGCCCAGATCAGTTGTGGAAAATAACCTCCACCACGAACATGTGATCAATCGCTCTCCTGCCACTCTGCCAGGGTAAGAATTTTATGTAGTCTATATCCCTTCCTTAAAAGCTCAAAGTTCTATAGAGACAATCAATCAAATCAGTTTTATATTGATGAATGTCTTCTGGCTGTTTTACACTGATACTAGCTACTATCGAAGTCATACGTCACCAAGGTCAACACGTATAAACATAACAAAAAATTAAACCGACGAAATACGGAACTGAAAAGTAAAAAATAAAATAAACCTTCTTAGTCTCAATAACTAAGCTCCTAAACTAATGTAAGTAACTAATTTTGAGTCGGCGCCAAACAAACAAGCAAATGAATGAAATGATGGCATCGAATTGCGCGGTGACATTATTTTTTTTTTTAAGTAATTTAATGATCTACGTTGATTGTTCGTTTGGCGTCGACTCAAAATTAGTTACTTACATTAGTTTAGGAACTCAGTTATTGAGACTAGGAAGGTTTATTTTATTTTTTACTTTTCAGTTCCGTATTTCGTCGGTTTGATTTTTTGTTAAAAAGTTTTTATTTTTAATTTTTTGTGGCTGAAATCTACTAATTACTACCTACTTGTTTTTTGATTACTTCCAAAATACTTACTTACCCACCTTACTTCAACTATTACCAGTTGAATAATATGATTATCTACTTTTACTATTTGTTGTAATATAAATTATTTTTGTTGTTCTGGTTAGTTTATTTCACTACTTTGTATATCATTCCATCCTCTCATAGAATATAATGATTGTGACGGATGTAGGAGAACAAAAATAATGACAATAGCGATCTGTCATTGTAACTAAATATGTGTGCCAATGTTCACAAGTGAAAAATCAATTATCCCCTATTTGTCTAACCTTAAGGGTGGATAATTCCATTTTGAATCCGAATATGATCAACTATGTGGTATACCCTATCTAATAAAAAACATCCAAATCGAAGAACCCACCAATTCAGAGGTGAGGATCAAATCCTTCATTTTGCTACCCTTAGGGGTGGATTTCATCTTTTAAATTCGAATGGGACCAACTTCGAAGTACACCCTATCCACTGGAAAAAGAGTTATCGGAATCGGACGTCTCAGTAGAAAGTTATGCGTGTTCATACATAAAAAAAAAATTCGAGTCGACTAGAGAACCTCCTCCTTTTTGGTTTCGTCGGTTAAAAAGCAAATATGATTCTATGATATTACCAACTTATGCCAGCCGAGAAGATCATACTCCTTCCTAGAAGATCATACAAAGGGATTTTGAATTTTCAAAAGCTCTAAAATACATGTTTCTTTGTCGGAATAGAAAAGTCAAAATGCCGATTTCCATGACTCTGACTTCTAAACTAAGCAAAAACCCCGAAATCAGTGTTGTTTATTTGATAAGAAAAGCCCAAATAGCAATTTCCATGACCTAACCTCAAAACTAACATACATACATACATACAAAATTGTTTTAAAAGTTTTTTTTTATTTTAAAATAATAATCTTCTTAAGACAACAAAATTGTAAAAAAAAATATGAAAGTAGTCAATTTTTTTATAAACAAATAGCGTAATTTTTCCAACGTTAATGAATGCCATTCATCAATACAAAACCAGCAATATGGTAACAAATATTTAAAAAAAACATTTTTGGGATTTTTAACTTTTTTGCAACTTAAAAAAATTATTATAAACAAAATAATCACCTTTTTTTTTCGACCTGATCTTTTTGAATATACATATATGAAAGGTTCCAAGAAGCGAAACATTTTTAGGTCAATTATTTAAACAATTTTCATTGCCTTCAATCAACACGGAGGTCTTAGAGAATTTTATTAATTAACAATAGCCTAACTTGTTGAAAAATTGAGTTATATCGATTTTTCCAACGGGGCCTCATTTCTTCAAGTGTTGAGAACACACCATAATTCATTTGAATTTTTTTATTGATGTTTAATACTTTAAAATATTATTTTATGTGACGTACTCGCTTTAGAGTCCGCGCGCGCATCCCGAAATAGCCACGCGGAGGCCTATATTCAGCGACAATTCAACTCATGTATAAAAAATCGCATATGCCACAGTGCAATTGTCAGTTTGACAGCGGCAAAAGTTAGCTGCAACTTTCACAGCGACAAATGCACTGGTGGTTTTTTCACTTATTCATTTGTTTATCAATTATCGGGGTGTTGGTTGCCAAAATAAATAAAGTTTGCGTTGATATGTTTCTAAATTTCTTATTCACTCGATGTTTGTATTGATATCGGGTAAATTTCTGTTGTTCAAATTCTAAACTGTTTCCTTTAGCAATTTGACTCGAAAAACTGTCAACCTAAAAACGCTCCACCTTCGGTGTCGCGTTTTCAATAGATGACAGTTTTTCTCGTCTAATCGCTAGGCAACAGTTTCTCATTAAACAACCCAAATTTACCCGATAAAATAATTTTCTTCTCTTTAAGAATCTTCTTTCACATTTTGATTTTCTTCCATAGTTTATGAATTATTTGTGAAAATCTAAATGCCTTTTTTTCATCTTCATTTGTTTATAACTTTTGCCATTTTTTTCTGCTAATAAAACATTTTAATATATTTTTCTAGAGTCATTCCAAATCCAAAGAGCTATCGCTCATATTTTTAGGAGCTATTACAAGAATTAACACGTTCAGTAGACTATTTACTTTACACCATACATCTTTCACTTGCTCAGGCAAATACACAAAACCAGTTCAAATCATGGAATATCTCGAAAATTATGTGATTTGGGTATAAGGAAGTGAATTGGACCGGGGATTAATTTTTTGAATAAATTCGAAATATGCAAAAAATTAAGTTGACATTTCTATTATTTCCATTAACAAAATTGACCCACGTTTTTGCCACCCAGACAAATCCATTACGAAATCCTAACGGATACCCAATCACGCGAGGCTTTTTACCCTATATCTTTCATTTTCAGCAAGAAACACGTGAGCTTCGCAAGATCTCACACGTTGGCGTCTTTCGATGACGCTATCTCATCCCTGAGTTCCTCAACTAGTCAACTAAGTAAGATAACGAAGAGTCAAGAAAGACTGTTGGATGTGAGGAAGATTGAAATTCAGCCCATCACAAAACAACCTGAACACGAAATCTTCACAGGTTAGTTGAATATAGATGTAATATTACGAAAACTGATGTATACGCTCCAAGTACTAACGAGCTTCAATATGATTTACTGCCCCATACCATGGAAATGTTATTGATAATTCTTACAATGAAGATTCACTCTACTTTTGGTGAATCATCTTGAAAGTTTGGGGTTTTTAGCTTCTTCCCTACCTTTCCAGCTTTTTTATCCAGGTATTGTGTCCAGTTTTAACTTTATACTCCTCTCCGCCGTTTCTGGTGCATCTGATCATTTTTATGATGAAACTGCTTCTCTTTGGTTATCACAAACCAACATTGACCTGCCGCCTGCAACAAAAAAACTATTAGATATCTTGGGACCTAGAGCGTTTAAATTTTATCTCGAATATGTGGATAATTTCGGCAGTCTACATTGGGATGTATTTTATTATTTCGTTCCATTCGATCCTTCTCTCAGTTTATCCCAATGCTTATTTCAGACTTGCCGAACGAAATCGCGATTTCACAAAATGACTTTTGCAATAAATATAAAATTCAAGAAAGATTCGCAAACATACATAAAAAATGTTTTACATTGAAAATCTGTTTCTACAACTGATGGATATAGATTGGACAATGAGAGCAATCCTCATTCAAAATTTGAATTCGGACCATTTTAATATGTTCATCATATCGAATCAGCAGTATCTATTTTAAATTTTGTTTTCTATTTTCAAAACCTAAATATAAATTCAGTGATTACTTTTTCATGATCAGTAGTAGCATGTAAAGGTGGAAGTATATTTAATTCTACAAATGATGATTGAACAAAAATGTATTCAAATTTTCTGAATATCATAGTGATTTATGCTGCCGTTTGTTTCAGATAAAATGAAGAGGACCCCTATGAAAACGCAAGCTACTCAAACAGAAATCGGCCTATCGCGAAAACCTCTACCTCTCGCGCACATCAATTTGAGCCCAAGAACCATGCAAAAGGTAAACTTGAATTACATCGTCTCTAATGAATGTGTGGGTAAATACTCAGTTCAATTTAAGGTGAAAATGGTTTCTCAGGGCGCCCAGACCAACGGCTTCATCGTAAACGGCAGGAAACTGACGAAGTCCTATTCCGAAGCATGCAATAAATTCGGAAACGGGGAGTTCCAACAGTTCGAAACCATTCTTGACCACGAGCCGTTGCAACGAACCCAGTCCGACGAACCCCCAAGATCACCATTTGTCTTGAATCCGTCGCCCCCTCCGATCTTCCAGGAAGAGATCCCGCCACCTCTCAATAGCGAGACGTCTTCCTTGTCGAACCAGTCGGAGGAGTCGGCGGGATCGAAGAAAGAGATTTTCATCGATTTCAAACCTCAGTTACCTCCTACTGCAGAGAAGGTTGCCAAAAGGTCTTTAATGAAAGCCCTGTCAGAAGGCGAGATCCTGCTGGACCAGCGTAGGACCAAGATAATCGACGATTGCGTCGTTCCCGAAAAACCGCTGCATTCCATCAGCCACGACAATATCAACACTGAAGAAGAACAAAAGACTTTTACTCCCTACTTCCAAGATTCTCCTATCCAAAACGAAGGGATATGCAAGCCGCTGGAGGAAAACGTATACTCCTCTATAGATACAGGAATGTATGGTCAGGACTCGATCGATGAGGACTTTCACGAACATTTGATTTACAATAAGATGTTGTTGAACAAACAGAATTCCCAGGAAGGAGTGGGAATTGATATGGAGAGGTGGTTGAGGGATGAATGTATCGTTCCTTCTATTAGTTTTCTACCGGAAAAGCGACTGTCGCCATTTACTTCTAACGATTCTCTAACGAATGATGCCAGGTGCGTAACCCTATCTAGAAATTGTATGTTGTTCATTGTACTTCGGCTTGCTTTGAAGCAAACGAAGGACAATCAATCACTTCACATCAAAACTTTTTAACAAAAAATTAAAACGACGAAAAACGGAACTGAAAAGCAAAAAATGAAATAAACCTTCTTAGTTCTAATAACTGAGCTCCTAAACTAATGTAAGCAACTAATTTTGAGTTGGCGCCAATCAAACAAGCAAATGAGTTAGGAGAAGCGTAAAATGATGGCATCAAGAAGCGCGGTGACATTTCGATAATTTTTTTGAAGTAATTTAATGATCTTTGTTGATTGTTTGTTTGTCGCCGACTCGAAATTAGGTACTTACATTAGTTTAGGAGCTTAGTTATTAAGACTAAGAAGGTTCATTTTATTTTTTGCTTTTCAGTTCCGGTTTTCATCGGTTTAATTTTTTGTTAAAAAGTTTTTATTTTTAATTTTTTTATGGCTGAAATCTATTAATTACTACCCATTTAATTTTTGAATACTTCCAAAATACTTACTTACCCACCATACTTCAACTATTAATATGATTATCTACTTTAATTATTTATTGTTATATAATATAAATAATTTTTGATAGTACTGGTTAGTTTATTTCAGCACTCTGTATATAATTCCATCCTTTCATAGAACGTAATTATTGTGACGGGTGAGAAGAACAAAAATAATGACTAGCAATCTGTCAATGTCAACTACACATGTGTGCCAATATTCACAAGAGAAAAATCAATCATTCCCTATTTTTCCACCCATAGGGGTGGATTATTCCATCTCAAATCCAAATATGATCAACTATGAGGAATACACTATCTAATAAAAAAGTATCATCCAAATCGGACAACCCAGTACAAAGTTATGCCTGATCGAATCGGTTAACAAACCAAAATTCAGAGGGTGAACGATCAATAACAAATTCGAATGGGACCAACTTCAAAGTACACCCTATCCAATGAAAAAAGAATCAAGGAAATCGAACTCCTCTGTAAAAAGTTATGCTTGGTCATACATAAAAAAAATATTCGCCCCGACTAGAGAAGCTCCTCCTTTTTGATTTCATCGGTTGAAAATGATTTTCACTTAGCTGGGTTTACAAAACCAAGACAAGTGTTTCGCTATACAGTAGCTTCTTGAGATGGATAACTCAAAAATCCCTATGTATCATGTTGAATAATCAAAGCAGGTAGTAGTAGGTGTACAACGTGTCAATTGACTGTTTTTGTTTTGTTTTAATATTAATAATAATAATGAATATTAATATCACATGAAAAAGTTATATTATATGGATTGCTGTCACCAGTGTTATGTCAAAAAAACAATTTCGACACATAACACAAAGAGGATCTCTGTAATAGAATAATATAAGGCACTGTTATCTATTTTGTTCACCAATTATTCTCAAGAACGAAGCTCGGCCACGGCTTCACAAATGCGGGGTCTTTTTGAATAACTTTTCTCCCAATCAAAATGTCTTCTTGAACTTAGTATAGATTTTTCCCTCAACTATATTTTCAAAAGACAAAGTGAACTTTTTTTCAGTTATCCCAATTATTGCTACCCCAAATGAAACTATTCAATAACGTTAAAACTTATATTAAAATAAAGTAATATGATACAAAACGAATACAAAAATTCATCAATACAAAACATTAAACAGAGAAAAGCTCATATACCTCAGCATTTTTCAACAATTCTCGTAAACTATTTAGTTTCTCATAGAAACTAATAAAAAAGTTAATTTAAAAAATCAAAAAACCCTACTGCGTAAAAAGTGTTCTTTAAAAAAGATGGAAACAAGATGATCAGAAAATATTGTGAGAAAATTATGTTTTAAGAGGTTAACTATCGAACTTAATACTGTAAACAATCTCACGCAGTCGGAGGCAATAATATATCTTCATTGTTAAATTAAAGAAGATGCCTAGGATTAAAAGACGGTACATTTTTTGTGAGAGATTGGCTATTATATCTAAGACGAATTTGATCTCTTCGTGTTGCAATCGTTTCTGTCGCGATGCCGGAGACTGAGTTTTGCGACGTGCACTTTCTTGTCGGGCTTTTATGGTTTTAAGAAAAAGATTTGCACACGACCGACGACGTTTTCGAGCTCGTAACAATGTGAGTTATGTAATACTCAGGTATACAACAAATAGATACAAAGTACCACCATGTGTATTGAATCATACACTAGCAAAATACATGAACGATTTCACTAATAACAAATGAATATACTACAACAACAAAGTAGATGGATAATTTCAGTCAAACTCGGTTATAACGAACTACCGAGGAAAGATTGTTCAATCAAGTGCCGATAATTTGCAAAATTTTACGACCGCAGTCGACCGGTGGGATTCCCTATTTCTCTGTTAGGGATTTGTTAGATACATGGCGTAGTACGTGTTCAACTGCATTGTACCAATATCCCTACTACAAAGCATGCAGGAAGGCTATTACATTGTGGTTAAGCTGGAAATAATTAGAAAATTCTACAGTGGGTGCGCAAATGCATAAATTTGCCGGGATTAACAGTGTCGTCATAAGTCATGTTGCCGAATGAGTCAACCAAATATCTATAAAATGTTTACACCCTCCGTATTCTCTGTATACATATTGTCTCTTGGTCGTACTCCAGGGCCTTATTATGGCTACAAGAAGCCACCCCTTTCTATGATTTGTTCAAGTTCAAATATTCCTATACTCAAATGTTCCCTTGATCATATGTCCACCTTCGTAATCTAATGAAGCTTTGCACTACGGTTATTTTTGTGATTTACTGAAAGCGTCGCGACTCACCAGGTCTGCAACAATTTCTCCGTCCATTACAGGCAGAATTTCTCGGTCTTCAAGTAATGCTGAAGGTAATTTATGTTATTTTCACCTAATATTTGATGTCGACACTCCCGAAAAGTTGTTATGCCCCAAGAATATTCATATATAAACATAACGAATTTATATGGAAAGAAATGGCCACCTCGAAGGTTGAACGAAAAAATTATATTCAGGAAGTTGAACCGTCAACAAGAAAATGGCTTGCGTGTGAAAGTAATTTTTTCAGATAATACAGACATTAAAATCTCAAATTTATGACCCTATAAGAATCAAAAACATGTGGACGACTTAAAGGACTTAAAGGATCATTAATTACCTCACGAACAAAGAAAATTCTAAAAATTAAGCCCAGCTGAGTGAAAATAATGATCTGCATGTGTTTTAATCGTAGGACGTAATAAATTGGGGTTCTCAATCTTCTCCAGTGTCTAACAGTATAAGTTGAAGACATAAAATCTTTTATCTTTACCCGCTAATAGCCACGCATTAAAGACATAGGAGGCGGACATTTTGGTATTTTTATGCGCACTAATTACAAAAACTAAATAATAGTTACCATAAAATTATAAAAATCTTGCCTAGATCCTTTGGTTACCACAATTGTGAAATTAAGACTAAGAGAAAAAATCGAATAGTGACAAGTAAATGAATGATTTTATTTTCCAAATCGAAAACTGTCCGCCGGACGAAAAAAAGGCAGGAGACCATTTTTATTAGAAGATGAAGGACAATTACAAAAATAATATTCATTTGGAAAAAAGACTGGCGTATCATTATTTTGATCAAAAATATGACAGGGCATGTTAACAGAGACGCCACTGATGAAAATTAAGAAATCCTTTACTATGGAAAAAAAATATTTTTATGCGTACTTTGCACGTACCAAATCTTAAAGAAATAAATAATAGTTTAAAAAAACTAAAAAACACGCTTTTATAGAAAACCAGACTAAAAAATATTAAATAAGAAAAAAATGTAATATATTAAAAAAAAAAAGTGTGGCGTGCATGGTATCGCCTCGGTGTGTAATGTACTATATAATTATTGATACCATGCACCCCACGCTTTTTTTTTAAATAAAATAAATTTTTTCTTATTTTCTATTTTTTAGTCTGGTTTTCTATAAAAGCGTGTTTTTTAGTTTTTTTAAACTATTATTTATTTCCTACTATTTAGTGTGGTTTATTTATAAAAACGTGTTTTTTTAGTTTTTTTTAAACTATTATTTTTATTTTTTTGCAAATTGAAAAATGGAATGATCTTATCAAATTAGGTAATCATAATCTACGACCCCAAAAACCCCCACATACCAATTTTTAATAGAATCGGACCATAATCACAAAACTTGTCCACCATTTTGGAGCCGCCATCTTGAATTTTCCAATTTTCACGAGGTAATCATAATCTTCGACTCCAAAAACCCCCACTTACCAATTTTGAATAGAATCGGACCATAATCACAAAACTCGTCCACCATTTTGAAGCCGCCATCTTGAATTTTCCAATTTTGACAAAAGAATCGTAATTTTCCGACCACAAAAACCCCTCGGATACCAATTTTGAAGCGAATCGGACCATAATCACAAAACTCGTACGCCATATTGGAGCCGCCATTTCGTTTTTTCTCCACACAAAAATTTCTTAATGCATTGTCACCGGAATTATGTACACCTGCCAAATTTCAAATCATTCGTACGTCTGGAAGTGGGTCAAAATCGCGCCCAAAGGAGTCGGTTACAAACAAACAAACATACAAGTGAAGCTAATATGAAGCGTGTAAAAAGCCAAAGCGGTTTCAGAGATATTGGGGAAGAACTGTTTTTTTTTTTAATCTCAACATCCTGTATATCAGAAATAAAGCGGTTGCGGACCTATGTTCATGTGAAGATTTTTTTTTAAATCATCCAAAGATTATCGCCCTCAGGATCAGCATTCAATTATGAAACACCCTGTATATCGTTGACAGTGGAACATAATTTAACAATTTTGGAAAACATACAACTGTCTTGATTTCAGAGACCAATCGGACGGCATTTGGAACGAATCCCAAGTAACAGTACTCCAAGTGGACTCCGGTACTGACAACGGGACGGCCCTGAGCAGCTCCGAAATGACGTCCGCAACCTCGCCCGGCTCCGTCACCCTCGCTCTCACCCCCTCATCCCGAAGAAAACACTTGCTCATGCTTCAACACCAGCAGAGGTCTTCCTTCGACACGGAGAACCTGGATGAAGAATGCGGCGACCAAAGCAGTACTTATCCCAGGATAGTTCTGGAAGTACCTACGGTGAAACAGGCGGACGGGCATGGCGTTCACTTTTCCAGACAATATCTTTCCGTACAGAGCTCCGTTCCGATGAGAAAAAAGGTGCTTCTTGTTTCCATTTTTTTCCATCAGTACATTCACACCCCGAAAAAAGCATGATTTCCTTAATTGACGCTGTCGAAATGTTCTGTTTCCATTATTTGTATTTTCTTGAATTGCATATAAACTCGTATTAAAAACTATGGTCTGCAGAGTCCTCTGAGAATATGTATGGAAAAATATGCACGGGCTGCTAAACTGCCTCATCCATATGCCAAATCGGAATCAGTAGATTTCAAGTAAAAATTATATTGTTTTCAATCATAAGAAAATGTGGAAACATGCACGTAATCTTTCAGCTTTACGAGATATTAGTTTTTTTCGCCCTCTCTATCAATATCTCCCACATCACTATCTTTATCGAAGAATGAATATATCTATCATCAAGTAGGCCAAGAGTCGCCAACCTGATGCCGAACTTTAACAGATTCAAGAGCAAGCTAGGGGTTTTAGACATCTTAGAAAGGTCTCTTAGTTATCAAGAATGACCTGCTATCCATAACAAAAAAACATTCAGATATCTTAGCACCTTCCACTTTTGAATATTATCCCGATTAAATGACTGGATTCGTCCAAGTTTATATTTGAAAAAGTTTGTCTGAAAGCTGTTAGTGTTAAGGAATCCGAATATTGCTTTCCTGTGGCTTCTCTGGGAACCCTTCTATATAATGGTTTTTGCCTGTCTCCAAGGATTGCTGCACTCTTTAATCTTTAAATTATTTTGATTTGAGCTTTACGTTTTTATTTCGTTTTATTCTATTTACCCCGCATGTCTTCATATATGTCTATTTTTCACTTTTTGGTTGAACTCGCCTTCGCTATTAATCACAGAAATTTCCTAGTCAAATTAGACTAACTCTCAGAACTTTACATCTCAACGATTTTTTCGACGGAACTAACTCTTGAAACTGTATATTTAAAGAACTGCCTTGATTATTCTGGATCTTTCGCTTTTATATACGAGAAGACTAACACGATGCGTTGAAATGGCCGCGGACGAAGATCACTTTAATGTAATTTATTATCAGATAGTTATTTGATTTCCTATTCCAGACTTCATTAAGAACTCAAATAGATGAATGAGGCAAAGAAGAATATTTTCCAAAAGAGAGTACGCACCAGAAATCATTTGTAACATTGACGCAAGAGAGGCATCGCATTCACTAGGTCTTCAAAACATTTTTGTCGAGGAAAATCTGTCATGGGGTATGATAGATTGATTTGTTTCAGGATGTTCATAAAATCAGATGTGGAATCATCTGCGACCGAAAGATAAACTTTAGTCACTATCTTACATCGTTCAAGATAACCTCTTGTGTGGTATTTATGTCGAAAAGGGAAACATTCTCAATTGAATATTGAATAGATTTTTTTATGTGAATTGAGAAATCCACGATAAAAATGAAGTCATTTTTTGCGAATGTCTAACAGAAAACAACTACTTTCCCGTCTGAAGCCACACTGGACATTGAACTATATCTGATAGATATTCTGAAAGTACCCTAACTCAAAAGAAAAAATCTGAAATTGAGAATTTGCATTTTCATTTAGATAGTTATTCGATTTTCTATTACAGTCTTCATTGAGAACTCTTCAGATGAATGAGGCAAAGAAGAATGTTTACCAAAAGAGAGTACTCACCCAAAATCATTCGTAACATTGACGCAAGAGAGGCAAGGCATTCACTAGGTCTTTTTTGTCATTTTTGTCGACGAAAATCTATTTCACGCTTCCACGATCATCAGGAAGACCGGAAGAAATGGAAAACACATTTTCTAGAAGCAATCTCTCTTTGCAAAGAAAAATTTTTTGACTTTAAAACCTGTCATGGGGTATAATAAATTGATTTGTTTGAAAATATTAACAGGGTGTTCATAAAATCAGATGTGGCATCATCTGCGACTGGAAGATAAACTTTAGTCACTATCTTCTATCGTTCAAGCACAAGAGGTTAACTTGAACGATGGAAGATAGTCTATATGTTGGTTTCTGCCTGTCTCCAAGGATTGCTGCACTCTCTAATCTTTAATTTATTCCAATTTGAGCTTTACGTTTTTATTTCGTTTTATTCTATTCACCCCGCATTTCTTCATATATGTCTATTTTTCACTTTTCGGTTGAACTCGTCTTCGCTATTAATTACGGAAACTTCCTAGTCAAATTATTTGACTGAATTAGACTAACATATCAACGCATTTTTTCGACGGAACTGAACGAACTCTTGAAACTGTATATTTGAAGAACTGCCTTGATTATTCTGAATCTTTCGCTTTTATGTACGAGAAGACTAACACGATGCGTTGAAATGGACGTGGATGAAGATCACTTTAATGTCATTTATTATGGAAATAGTGTTGTTGCCCCCATAAAGGAATACCAGCAATATTCTAAATCACTCAATTATTGATTATTGTTCCGGCTGTTTTTCGAAGACACCTAGATAAGTTGAATTTGCGGCAATGTTTACTTCTTGAGTGGTAGGTGGGTATCGAATCACATGAATGACTATCTATTCGTTATCTAAATATAAAAGTTACAGCACCATTTAGGAAATCTCGTGATTACTGAGATTCATGAGTATGTTTACTTTTTGTATAACAATTTTATAATATATCTAAGCTATTTGTTTGCTCGTATTCGAACTAGTCAATAACATATATCTACAATGCACCGGACAATCATTTTGTTTCTGAGCTATAACTATCTTTAAATAAACTTTGTTTAGAAAATCCAACTAATAATTCAATAAAATATTTCTACTTTTGGAAATAGACTACAATAACGACTCATTTCTGAAAGTGTTGAATATTTGTATATTACTTTGGTAAAAGTAATTTCATTTTATAAAATACGAGTAGAGTTGCAGCTTCTCAGTTAGCAAATACAGACGCTACAACAAAATCCAGCGAGATATTGGAAATATCGAGAAAATCTTTGAATAAATTGTATTTTTCATCTCATAGGATACTTTCAGTTCCTTAAACTCTGACTTCAAGTCATGAAACTGAAAGGAGATTGGACCACGCTATAAAATAGAGTTGTCACCTTATTTTTGAAAGAAATAATTCAACGTGGCAATACTTGGTAATCTGTTCTGGGAAAAATTCCTGCATCGCATTCACTGGATCATTTATTTCATCATCCAAATTGGCCATATCAGTCCTCGGAGATGTTCCTCTGAAGATACTGATATCAGTTCCTCTATCACCTTCTTTGAATTACAGGAACAATGAACACTCGGATTCTTCGATCGACAGAAGTGAGCATGCCATATTCATCAGACATTCATTTCCTACGTTTGGAGTACTGACTGCTGAAGTATGTAGGAAATATCCGTTTTATGAATAGCATCCACTTTTGGTCGAACTCAAAGGTTTTATTGGAATATTCAAGAATTACTTTTGTATGATGATGCAAACACTAGTAAATCGAGAATGAAATCTCGGGTATGATTGAAACCACCTGGTGTCCTGATTCTTCTGGAAATGGTGGATACTTCACATTTTATTCGTCAATTCAGAAATTTCGCATCTCCTTCTGTTGATAATGCCCCAGCGCATATGGAAGAGTTGTTTAGATACCATATCGTTGGTTTACATGAGGATTTAAACAGGGTGAGAGTGGAGATTAATTTCAAACTAATTTTATGTTATCATGAATGATTACCAAAAATCCTTCGAGTTTTCCACAAGATATCTGTCCCCAAAATTCTAGATACGTTTGCCGGTCAGCTGAAGTCTTCATTGGGGGGTACTTTTTGTAATTATTGTTTTATTGCATCGATCTTCTCTGGGTTCTCTCAATCCCTATTCCAGACTTGCCGAACGGAGTCGTGGGATCAACACAATGCCTTGAACTGCTGATGGGAGAGAAGTGGTTGACGATGCAAGTCTATTCTGTTCGACCAGTGGAATGAATAAAAAAATCAAGAATGCGATTCGTATACAAACCATTCGAAAACTTTTGGTTATGCATCTGAACCAAAGGCAATAGATTGGGCATTGGGCAATGTGATCAATTTTCCCATAAAAAATTGAAATTTGGACCATAATGTAACTCGGCGGTATTTCCAACGGACAGTTGCAAAACAACCCTATATTAATTGTTGTGCACCTCTGGTTTTCCTTCAACTGATTTAGCGAATGGACCTTCAATTCCAGTCCCGAACATTAATCGAGATTATCATCTTTATTTTATTTTATATTTTAATTTTGCATTTTTAATACTTGAATAAACTTTCACCCTAAGTGGATAAATGTTTCTCCTGATTTTATGATGGGTCAATTTATGCAGGAAGCGCCCCGATGCACTTAGTTAACAATATTTCGGACAAATACTTGCCTTGTGACTTTCAATTTTGTAATTCCTGCAAGAGACTCGTTAAAGTAGAAAGTTCATTTGTTCGTTCTAGCAGCACTCTTGATTCGTAACTATAGATTTGGGGATTTGGGAGATGTTCTCAAACTCAAGAATGAATCGAGTTCAAATTATAGAGCATTTTTAGTGTGAAAAAGTTTAAGAATCAACGGAATAAGATTTTTGTACCCGAATTCATGAAAAAAAATCGTGCATTTTTCCCATGATTTGATCTTTTAATCCTGATATATTATTATCAACAGGAATCTCCGGCAGAGTCTCCCCAGACTGCTGTGGTACCGGATCTGCTGCTGGCCAGGACGGATTCTTGTAAAACCAATACTGACGTTTCCGAAAGTACGACTACCGACGATTACATCACTGCCAATTCGGGAACAGACAGTTCCCGGAAAAGTGGGTCTATCCAAGTAAGTACTAGGATAAAACTCACCCAGGCCTCACTATATACCTTTGAACAAGCTTTTATTTAGTTTCCCCTGTTCCTATGTCTGTCTGTGGGTTTGTAATCAAATCTTAAAGTTAATTTTGACCCACTTCTAGTTGTCTGATTAACGTGAAATTTGGCAGTATTACAAAATGACAATAGGCTACAATACTGAGTGCGCATATCCAATTTCAGGGAATGGAAATGTACACCAACCTGCAAGCTCAATTGAACGACGGTTCGAGTTTCGAAAGCACCAGAGGCGTCGATCTGCTCGGCGACGACATGGTCGTACCGTCTTTCTCACCCTCCGTACCCGATTCCCGTAGCCTTTGCAATACCCCAGTGCCTGAAATCCGCACCGGCCGATCCACTCCGTCCGACGACAGCAGCTCTTCGTGTGGCAGCTACAGCGTGGGAGGATCCACGCCGGACATCTTGGACAGATCCTCAGCAGTGCCTTCGAGAAGTTCCACCACTCCCACCAGAAAGGGATGTCCCGTGTCCGACGACGAGAGGAGTGTCCGGTATTCGTCCTCCGGGTACTATGAGTCTCCTATGGAGGATGAGTATGTATCCCCTATTTTTATTACAAGCTTTTATTTCACTTGCTTCGTTCGTATGTCATTCGTTCAGGTTCAAAATTTGTAATCTATTTTTAGAGTACTTGCCGACATCAGATTGAGCTGAAATTTGGCAGGTGTTCATAATTCCGGTGACAATGCATTATGAAATTGTTGTTAGAGGAGAAACAGAATGGCGGGTCCAAGATGGCGAACGAGTTTTGTGATTATGCTACGATTTGATTCAAAATTGGTATCTGAGGGTTTTCGGGATCGGAGATTGTGAATTTTTTGTCAATATTCAAAAACTCAAGATGGCTGCTCTAAGATGGCGGACAAGTTTTCTGATTATGGTCCGATTTGATTCAAAATTGGTATGTGGGGGCTTTCGGGATCGGAAATTGTGAATTTTTTGTTAAAATTCAAAAACTTCAGATGGCGGACAAGTTTTGTGATTATGGTCCGATTCGATTCAACATTGGTATGTGGGGGTTTTCGGCGACGGAGATTATGATTTTTTTGTCAAAATTTATAAATTCAAATGGCAGCTCCAAAATGGCGGAGGAGTTTTGTAATTATCGTCCGATTCTATTCAAAATTTGTTTGTGGGGGTTTTCGGAGTCGGAGATTATGACTTTTTCGCAAAAATTTATTAATTGAAATGGCGGCTCATGGAATTTTTGTTATAAAAAAAAACAAAATGAGGCTTTAAGATGCCGGACGACATTTGGGTTTATTGTCCGATTCGATTCAAAATTGGTATGTGGGTATTTTCGGGGATGGAAATTGTGAATTTTTTGTCAAAATTTATAAATTTAAGATGGCGGCTCCAAAATGGCGGAGAAGTTTTGTAATTATGGCCCGATTGGATTCAAAATTGGTATGTCGAGGTTTTTGGGGTCGGACATTATGAATTTAGTCGAAGATTATTGATTTTTGGATGAAATTCATAATTTGAAGATGACAACTTCAAGATGGCGGATGAGTTAATCTTCAGATGGTCTCCTCATTCGAGGACTAGACAGAACTTACAGGAAAAAGGCTACATAATAACAATGCTCAAACAAAAATGCATATGGATTAACCCTTTGCGGTCTAATCATATTTTCATACTACGTAATGTATTTGATGAAGGATCGGCTGGAAGAGGATTCAAATGGGAAGCCCTGTATATTTGGAGAAAACGACGTCTACTGAAAACGTTTTTGAAAAAAGTTTGCTTGTGACTCCTCTCCTCACTAAAGTATTCTTTCACAGATTATTTTTCGTCTGCCATATTCATAATTACGCCTAAAAATGAATTTCTGTGAGAGTCACATTTTCCCACATATGTCATATTGAGTTTTTTTGTATTGGCTTTTTGTATTTTTTCGGACCAAATCTATGGGTATCTGTAATGTTTTCTTGTAGCAGATTATCAGTAAAAAACAACTGGAAGAATTCTAATTCTGTTTCTGGTCTGTTGACTGGGGGTTTATATCCACTATTGGCTGTGAAAGGCTATCTTCTCCGATCTCACTTCTCGCTTTCTCGGTATCTTCATTTTCAGTATCACTATGTTCTTCATAATCACTCGGTTCAGTTGCATCCTCTTCCGAATCATAGTCATTATCAATAACTTTTTCTACGGATATTCGACCTCTTTTTGTGTGTGCCGCCAAGTAAATGAACAACAGCCTGTTCGACAAGCTCAGAAAATAAAACACGGCCTAATCTAAAACAAAAAAGCAGCGACTTCGACCAAATCCAGTGACAGGGCTTATCCGACATCGGACCCAAACATTATAATTTTACTGTCGGGGCTGACGCGACAAAGGACCGCAAAGGGTTAAGGCGTACTTAAATAATAAAAAGCACAAAATAAAATAATTAATAAAAAAATCGTGTGCGGTCGGGGGACCCCGTCAGGAACGAAGTTCCTTACGCGGCCTGTGGTAGGGGTTGACTGGTAGAAATCGTCACGTAATACGAAGCAATACTATACCTATATATCCTTTTTCCAAACTCCTCCGCTATAGTCAAAGCTATTTTAGTCCTGATAATACTATTCGTTCTATTATATCAAATTGACGTGCCACATTCAATGTAAACCATTAATCCAACTTCGGTATACAAAAAACATAAGATATGTCCAAAAAAGGTTATAATCATCTAAACATTCGTTATATAAAAATATAAAAGAAACAAAAATATCTTCCACGTATTACCACTCAACGATGATATCCGACTTGTATTCGCATAGATATCCTACTGCTCATGTATCGAGGGTAATATCATAAGTGCTAGGGGTTTTATCACTCTTTTTTTTTTGAAATTTTCAAGAAAGCATTTCGTCTGATTAAACCACGAAAGTAAAGCTTGATAATGCTAGTCACTGCTCTACGAGGACTTTTATTGATATACAGAAAATTAGACAATTAATTTATTCATCGCCTTACTTGGAAAATGAGGCTTTCCAACATGCTGAAAAAGGTATATTTGAATTAAAATTTGAAATATCAAATCACTGTATGTAGTGAGTTCCAAATCCCGTATTCCATCAATTTTGCCTTTTCTATTTCCCTATATAGGAATTGAATGCGTTGACATTTTATTCTGACAGGACCAAGTGTAGTTGTCACACACTCGTATATAATAGAAAGAGACAGAGAGAGAGAAGAAGAAACAGAAGCTCCGAGGGCGCACTTCGGACGCCCGTCCGAGTACCTTTCCCCATATAAACCCACCTCCCAGGAGAAGGTACCTGCCTTTCGGCTTATCAATCTCCTGAAAGAGGTTGGTAGCAGGAGGATCCGGATACGCCGGATCGGCGCGCTAAGAAATTCTAGCTACCGTTATAACTCAGCCACGGTGGGGCCACCTGATGAGACAAGCTACTGGCTCTGGGATGTCAGTGCCCGAGAGGGTTAATGCGCCGCTCCCCGTCTAGTCAACAGGGAATATAATCACCTCAACCCATAGGTGAAGGACTCCCCCGTCTCTACCGAATTACGGCATTATTTTCCATCGGTCCACTACCTAGTACCACGCCCCCCAGAGTCCAACACCATGTGGAGAGGCACCGGCGAACCGGTGGGGCTATCCTCCTACCCCTGGGTACCCATGTTATTAAGACTCCTCCTATCAGCGTTTGATGGGTCACTGCCATATCAGACTTTCGACCTGATATTACTCTTGTAACGTTTGACGAGTAACCGTTCAAGTGAGGGTTCGCCGAAGCTACTAAGCACTCTACCATATTACCGAGAGAGGGACCTGGACTTTGCCCAGAGGTGTCTGGGATCGTCGCAGATACTCCCCTCCCGCCGGCCTAGTTATATGGTGGGGCTAGACCCAGACAGAGAGAGAGAGAGAGAAAGACGCCTGGAGGGGGCATAACGCATTTTTCTTACGTTACCTTTTCTATCAGTCAACATCTACCGCAAACCGTGTAAAGAAACTTCTGTTCCAAAAATAGTTTTAAAGACAAACTATTATTCAAATGCAGTAAAAAGTAAAAAATAAAAATGCTTTGGATGTGTGACGTAGGTTATTCCGTGAGTTAGAGATTCAAAAGCTTGTCGCTTCTGTATTCGAACTGAAAACTTTGCGCGACAAGCTTTTGAATCTATAACTCACGGAACCTATAACCTACGTCACACATCCAAAGCAATTATCCTTTACTTTTTAGTGCATTTGAATGAAATATTTTCTTTAAAAAGGTTTTTTATTAGTTATTTTATTTTTTCTGAAAAAACATCTATGACGCCCTGGATCAACCAGGTTGTAAAAAAAATAATTGTAATACCCTTGACTGAAGGAACGCGACACAAAAAGGTGAACGACTGCTTCCTTCCGTCCGCTATTAAATTAGACGGCAGAATTGCCGACAAAGAAGTAAAATCTCGTAAATTATTAGATATGATAACACCACCCATTGAAACGCATCATAAATAGGAACATTCCCTGTACGCTGACAACTAATAGTTTGTAAATTCAAAACCTACGGTCATGGAACACGCTGGAATGCGAGGGGAAACATCAAAGTGGTAGACCGACCCATAAATTATTTTTTATCACTACGCGTGCTTTTTGAAGCCCGCTATTGTTCCTATATAAATAGAAGCTGCACATAACCAAAATGATCAGAAGTGTTCACGTTCACGAATTATAGATGTAATATTGGAGGTGCTCTAGACTCCTCGAGTAAAAATGTTCAGTTCAGAAGTATATCAACTTCAATTAAAGTAACGAGTATTGAATCCGCAAAATTATTAATAAAGCAGCCAGTTATCTAAAATGTGTCGGAAAATAGTGAAAGGGTAAATAGCAGAGAAGGTCTTATACTACAAAGCAATGGTGTCTCAGTAGACCCCGCAAATGGAAACTATATTCCAAAGAAGAAAAATTATTATATTTTGAATCATTAAACTCGTAAAAATTGGTAATCCAAAATAAAAAAACATTTAACAATAAAACGAGGTGTTCTCTATAGTCAAGGGTAAGAAATTGCATGCATTGTTAGTTGGCCAGATATTTATATTGTAATAAAGAATCATTAAACTATTTGAGTATCATCAACCAAAGGAAATAATGAAAGCAATAGCCAAGTAACTAAATAACAGTTATTTTACTAGGCGTACCATATTTGTTTTACTATCAAGTTTATCAAATTCATTCCGGCGTTCTATAAATTTTGGTTTTGAATTATAGCATGTGCATAACAGTTGTTATTTTTTTAGAAAATACATATATATTATTAAATTCCTAAGTGTATTATTGTTTCTGAATTATCTGAGATTGGTAAATGTACTGTCATTATATACTGAGTATGATAGCTTTCCACGCCGCTCTGGGAGGTTGTCTAGTTATGGGTCAATAGACCAATAACGCCCAGTATAGTTAAAGCCTAGCTTAACAAAACTAACCAGCAGACTCAACACATAAAATTTCCTTATTTTGCAACAAATCTCCCAAACTTCACCAAGTAGACCCCACAAACCCTATATCATACATTGAAATATAGGGTGTTGCATTTGAAAAAGTCGAGTTATTGTCATTTGTAATTTTCAAATCGTGGTAAGCGATGAAACATGTGCTGAAGCCTAAGGAATCGACTGGAAAAAAGCTGGTTAAGTTATCTTGAATGGTTCTGAAGTTATAAATTTTTCTGTGGGTCTATGCAGGACGTTATTTTGACACATAAATTGACATAAGTTAAAAACTATTGCAGATGAGTCTAAGAAACCTGGGTGCGTTATATCGAAAATTTAGTTGCAAATCCAAAAATTTAACAAAAATGGGGGGTTGCCGTTTAAAAAAACCGAATTCAGGTGTGTATCTTATTTTGGGACATCATATATATAAATAGAAATTTCAGCGTTTAAAAAAAATCAAGCCGATAGCTTCGATAGAAAGAAGTTTTGGAGCTTGCACGCACCCCTGGGTTACCCTGTATCAACTCACAAAATTGGCACCCAACGTGTGGCCAACAGTTTTCAGAGCCACATTCGTAGACTTTTTGACTGAACTTGAATCATCCTGAATATTGAACGCCCTCCCTTTTTGAATTTTCAGTTCAACATGGACATCATCGAGACGTGAAAACAATAGAAAATGTAAAGATTTCACGTTGGATTTATCGAATAACCCAAAATCATATCTGGAAATCAACTCAAATACAGGTTATAAGACAAATAAAAGAAACATAAAAATTTCGCCATCCTCCGATAAGCCGAAACGCTCGAAGTCGCGAATGAGGAGCCCTATGCAGAACAAAAAGAGCTTCCAATTGAAAAAAACCCAACACGTGTCGGAGAAAGAAAGTAAAGCTACATCCGACGAATCCAGCTGCGACATCGGCGGAAAACACATAAGCAATCAAAACTCCCCGAGGAAAGGAAAGAAGAACAAAGAGAGTAAAAGAAAGTCCTTGCCACTCAACCAGAAAACCTTGAAAAATAATGCGGAGAAAAAACCTGCCAGTTTACCGGGGAGTTTGACCAGGAGAAAATCTTCCAAGCTACCGCATACTACCAGTACATGCCCTAATAATCACCAAAATAGCAAAATCAGGTTAGTATCAGCAATGGTGAGTATACCACATGTTACAGATTCGTCCGGGTATCAAATGTCCGGTTGCTGAAGAAGTGTAAGCGATGTGATCTTTTGAATTGCTCATTCTCAACTTCGTGGGGGTGTCCACGAAGTCGGTTGACATCGTGAGTGAATGAGGATTGAGACACTAGACGTTAAAACGTGACCCTATTATGCGCCGAGGTACTTAGATAGTGTGCGCCAGGCCTTACGCCTTCTCCATGCTGACGTCACACCATCCGTAATACTCCGCGTTACTTAGACTGTGATTTATGGGTCGATATTCGTTTATTTCCCTTCAACAGACAATTTGAAAGTTAATTACAAAGTGGGCTGGCCAGAAGTAGATAATAAAGAGGCTAACGGGCCGATTATTGGAAAATGTTATAATATATAATCCAATAATGGTGCTCAAAAACAATTGCGAAAATGAATGAAGGGGAAATTTTTGCTTATATTTGAATTTGAAAAGTTCATTTATTTGTTATTGCCAACATGCAGAAAGGTGAAATTTACAAAATTTCATCTGCCAAATGTGAGAAGTTAGGTTATTTGTAATAAAACCGGCTATATTTTGTGAAAAGTTTTACCGAAAATGAGTGATATGGTGTTTGTAGCTTAAGCTGGTAAAAAGAAGGAGGAATTTTGAGTGATTTTTGTACGCGAAACGGTGCTTTAAAACAACCTCTTGGAGAAGAAGAAAGTCATTATATCTCGGAAACGATATGAGTCCGCCGCGAATCTTTCGGATTTGGGTTCAGGTGGCAAAAACACGGCTATTTTCAGGGAGCATGAGCACGACGTCTATACATTTACCTTCATGTTTATTGAATGATTGAACTAAAAAAATACCTAATCAAAAGGCATTTTCGGAAATTTACTCGGGTTCACACGATCCCCAACCTGCACGTTCGTTTTCCTTATCCGAGTTAAAAAGTTCGCAAACTTTAGTGTTGCTTACTCGATCACTGACTCAGGTTCGTCTAGCATAACCCTATTCCAAAGCAGGGTCGTCAGAGTCGCTAGAGACACCGCATGCGCATTACCAAAAGTTTAAAAATTATTTGAATTAATGAGGAAAAGAAAAACTGCAACATTCCAAACAATAACGTCGTAAGCTTTTGATTATGTTTTTAATGAAGACGATGATATGTGTGAGGAGATGTTTTATATTTTGATGTTATCTTTCAGTAAGATGAAGAAACAAAACGTTTCTAAACAAAGGCGAGTTTGCATTCGGAATTATGAAGAAGTAATTTTACGCTATTCCATGAAAGGTAAAATAAGACTGATATTACCTTCATCATTCAAAATTTGATTTCATGGATTTCCAGAGTCATTCTAGATTAGAAAAAAAAAACTGTTAGAAAAGTTGAAGTTAGGTTATGTTTTATGTTATGTCTTTTGTCAGAACCAGAACAAATAAGAATAAGCTCAACAGCTCAACCTGATACGTTCGTGAACTATAGTATTGGGGTAAGTGATCAGAGTGATCCATTACGTGATCTATTGGGATCGGGTTGGTGAACCAGAGTAAGTTTCCGAAAATGCCTAAACAATCCACACACAAATGATCGTCAATTGTACTTGCATTGCAGGTGCAATCAACAAGTTGGCGCGAGCCTATAATATACTGTGTAAATAACACGGAATGTTCTGACGTCAGCATGTGGACTTCGGCGCATAATAGTGTCAGGTTTTAACGTCTAGTAGTAGATTCAGATCACGTCTCCCCGACTGCGTTTATGTATTTCAAATATCAATTGGAAAATATAAAACATCTTCGGAACCCTTGCCGACCATTTAGTTTGATCTGCCATGTATACAGTCTTGCATAGCTTTGTCAATTGTTTTGCAACGGTCCGAACGCAGTACTCCACTGACATCACAAAAATTGTTCATTTTGACGTACGTCCACGTGGACAGACGCTTTCTTTGAT
This sequence comes from Gonioctena quinquepunctata, assembly GCA_018342105.1. NCBI lineage: Eukaryota > Metazoa > Arthropoda > Insecta > Coleoptera > Chrysomelidae > Gonioctena > Gonioctena quinquepunctata. The sequence continues at coordinate 630,784 of JAFIRS010000021.1, read as the reverse complement.
GTATAGGAGATTTTATACGAATAGTGAACATTATTTTTTGTTTCTTAATTTGGCATGCGTATACGGGGTGTCCCTGGACTTCCTCTTTTTCTCTCGGGAATGTATAGATGGTGTTGAGTGTTCAACTGGATTCTATTTCCGTTGTTCCTTAATAATACTGAGAACTAGAGAAACTTCTATATTGCAATAACTACAATAAATTCATAACCAGTTAAAAATGAAAATAGCTTTCGGTCATCAGATCTGACAGCGTACTGACAAGTCCCTTTTACGAGGGAACCCCAACAAAACGTCGTAGTCTACAGCCGGATGACACCAACCCCTCACTGTTCGAAGTCGGACCGATGACCATCTCAAGCAATTAGCTGGATCGCAAGGACTCATGAACTTGCGAACATTTTCAGATCAGTGGACTGTATTGGATATTGAAATACTGGCCGCAACATGCCGCCCCCCTTGGAAGCTCCAGCTTCCAATAGTCAAATGTACTATTCTCATAAAAAAAACAGAGAATGTCAGTTATAGTCAATTGGTAGAACACATAAACGAGATACAGGTCGTTTAAAAAAGCCCTTTACTGTTCGAACTGTCACTACCCGCACTATATTGTCTTCACCGGGGTGAAGTTCTGTGACTCTGGCTAAGCACCATTTTTGAGGAGGTGAGTTGTCTTCTTTCACTACCACCATACTTCCTAGGTGTATATTCGAATTTCCGAGTTTGATTGCCACTTCGTTCGTCCTTGGAGAGACGACAAGTAGTCCTTGGACCACCTGGCCCAGAAATGCTGAACAATTTGCATCAGATGATAATATTTCTTGATTTGATTTGAGTTTTTGTATCGTAAATCCTCCTGAGGAGCTGATAGCAGAGGTGATCCGATGAGAAAGTGCCCTGGTGTGAGTACATCTAGGTCCATGGGATCGTCGGAAAAGGAGGTTGAAGGTCGGGAATTTAGACACGCCTCTACCTGTACAATGACTGTGTGGAACCCATCATAAGTTAGCCTCTCGTTACCCAGAACCCTTTTTATGTGGTATTTAGCAGATTTTACGGCCGCTTCCCAAAGCCCGCCAAAGTTGAGTGCCCGTGGTGGAATAAAGTGCCATTTTATCATATTTTGAGAAAAATATTCAGAAAACTTGCTCTGAGTTTTCTCTTGCCTTAGAAAATTATAGAGTCCTTGGAGCTCCCCATTTCCCCCAACAAAATTTGTCCCGTTGTCAGAATACATGTTCTGAATCAAGCCTCTCCTTGCCATAAACCTTCTAAAACAGTTCATAAATGATTCTGTGCTCAAATCCATAGCTAGCTCTAGGTGAACAGCCTTTGTGGAAAAACATACGAATAAGCACAGATATGCCTTCACGTATCTTTGCCCCTTGAGTTTATGAACCCTAATTTCGAAAGGACCCGCATAGTCTACCCCACAATTGAGGAATGGACGACTAGGAGTTACCCTAACCTCTGGAAGATCGCCCATGATGTATTGGATGCTCTTCGGTTTCGCGCGAAAACAAGTAATGCATTTATGTAGAATTTTTCTGACTGTTCCACGCCCTGACAATACCCAATATTTCAATCTTATGATGGAAAGAAGCGCTTGTGCTCCTAAGTGCATATGCTTCATATGCTCGTAACGGATAATAAGGTCCGTTAAATTATGTTTTACTGGCAGAATTATCGGATGTTTTTGATCATACTGAATATCCGCACGTTTTAACCGCCCCCCAACCCGCATTATTCCATTTTCATCTAGGAAAGGACTTAGCCAAATGAGCTGTTGTGACAATTTCATTAAGCAATTTGTAGCATTACCTATTTCCTCCAATGACAAAGATCCTTTCAACCTAGCAGCGTTTGCTCTACAATTTTTTATGAAGCGCAAACAATAAGCCCAGACCCGCAGTAATTTAGGATAACTTGAAAACCTGTCAAATATGTCCAAAGAAATTTCGACAAAAAATGTATGAGTTATAACCCTTCGCTCTGGAACCTCACCACAGCTTGATCCTTCCTTCCTTGGCCAAAGCTGTTCGTCTGAACTCAACCAGTTTGGACCGTGCCACCATAGTGCCAACGATGCCAACTTCCTTGGCTCTATTCCCCTTGAAATGATATCAGCGGGATTATCTTCTGAGATAACATGGGACCATTGCTCATTTCCTGTGATATCTTGAATTTCTGAAGTTCGATTTGCCACGAACGTCTTCCATTGACTGGATTCCCCCTTAATCCATGATAATGTTATTTCAGAATCCGACCAGAACTGAACCTTGCTAAAATGTATGTCTATAGAGTTTTGAACCTCTCTAACTAGCCTAGCTGATAAAAGAGCAGCACAAAGTTCCAACCTTGGAAGTGAAACGACCTTCAAAGGTGCTACCCTTGATTTTCCGCATAACAGATGAGCATGATGGGTACCCTCTGCATCTGTAGACCGAACGTATACTGCAGCGCCATAGGCAGCCATTGAAGCATCCGAGAAGCTGTGTAGCTGTATATCTTTAGGATTCCTACAAATGATTTGCCTACCTATCCTTATTTTAGACAACTCAGTAATTCCATCATTGAAACGAACCCAAGATGTGTGCAAATCTAGAGGAAGTGATTCATCCCAACCCACCTTACTCTTCCAAAGCTGTTGAATAATAATTTTTGCATTGACTATAACAGGACCGACAAGACCTAATGGATCGAAAATCTGAGAGATAACTGATAAAATTGTCCTTTTTGTGACCCTAGATTTAATTTTGTCCCACATGATTTTATAGTGCAAAATATCCTCTTCTGCATTCCATAACAAACCCAGTGCCTTTGCTGAAGTGCCCTCCAAGAAGTAGTGATCGATTTCCCTGCTATTTTCCTCCTCATCAGAAAAAACTTCCCTTATGTTTGATGTCCACTTTCTAAGCCTAAAACCAGCCGCCTCCAAAACCTGACTGACCTGTTTTTTGAGCACTCTTGCCTCCTCTACCGATGCTGACCCTGACAATAAGTCATCCATATAAAAATCTCTCAATATTACTCGACTAGCCTCTGGAAATTGCTCCTTACAATCATAACCCAACTGCTGCAAACACCTAACAGCAAGATAACTTGCAGGACCTGTCCCATAACTAACCGTGTTGAGCCTGTAAACCCCGACAGATTGTTCTTCAGAAAAACGTCATAGAATTCGCTGCAGGTCTCGATGCTCTTCCTTGACAAGTATCTGCCGAAACATCTTCGCCACGTCAGCAGTGATGACATTGTGCTTACGAAATCTTAAAGAAATGCTGAAGAGTGTATCCTGCAATTGTGGCCCAACCATGAGTATCTTGTTCAAGGAAACCCCTGTGCTTGTTGCCGCAGATGCGTCAAAAACCACCCTGCATTTTGTAGTGAGAGAGTCCTGTTTGTACACCCCGTGATGTGGTAAATGATAAATATTCCTTTCAGTACCTTCCAACCCCATCTCCTTGATTTCAGACATATGCCCCATGTCAATATATTCACGCATAAATTGATGATATTGATTTTTTATGTTTGGAGTTTTTTCTAGATTACGTTCTGTATGCTTCAACCTCCTATGAGCCATTTTAAAAGATTCACCCAGTTCCCCATAATTTGACCTGAGTGGAAGATCAACCACAAACCTTCCCTCTCGATTTCTTTTTGTAGTTTCCCTGAAAATTTGTTCACATTGAGCTTCTTCCCTAGAAAACTTTTTTGTATGACTGTATTCCTCTAACTCCCAAAACTGTTGAATCTGCTCTTCCTTTAAAATTAAACCTTTTTCTTCCCCTTCAGCCCCCTTCCGTTCATTTATTTCCCCTGCGATAATCCACCCTAACCTAGTTTTTGTCTATAAACCTGCACAAATCAAATGCCAAAACATGGACACACCTAGAATGCCATCGATTTTATCCGGTACAGCAAAACTCTCATCCGCCAAGTTGATATTTTCAGGAATGTCCAAATAACTTGTATCGATTTTTGTTATTGGAACACTATCTGAGATGGTATTTATTACAAGAAATGTCGAATGAAATTCGAAATCCTTGAATTTTGAATGAACTACCATGTTTGCCGAATATTTTATGTTCGAAAGTGCGTTTCCGATACCAATGACGGGTATATTAACGCTAATGAGTGAGAGTTGCAGCTTTTCAATAAACTCCTCAGTTATGAAATTCGATTGACTTCCTGAATCCAAGAGCATCCTGCACCGATGCAGATCCCCCCTACAATCCGCGATGTAAACTATTGCCGTTGACAATAAAATATCTGTTTTTTGCCTCGAAACATAATTATGCGTTGAACTTTCCCTAGTAGCCTTTGAATCATCCCGATTGATCATGTTATTGTTACCCTGCACGGATGACTGTCCATCTGCAATGCATGGATAGCTTTGCGAAACACCCTGTATGTTTGCTCCTGAAGTTTCTTGTACCGGGATATTCCCGTTTTCCTGTGGATTATTTCCCTGTGTTGACTGAACCTGATTAATTGCATGCAATAATGAGTTATTTTTTTCCCGCAAAATTTGCAACCCCTTATTGTACAATCTTGAACTCTGTGTCCCTGTCTGAGACAATTCCAGCACGAATTTGACCGTTTTACCTCGTCCCTCCTTCCATTGATTGATAGGCTCAAGAATTTTTTGCAACTAAAAAGTGGATGACTTTCTTTACAAATCGTGCATGTTTTAATGGAGGTCATGAATGCCTTTGATGGCTTATCAGACCTTGGTTTATCAAATTTTGCACCTGTCCTATTCGAATCTATGGTTTCAAGTAGTACGCACCTTTCCTCCAAAAATTGTAAAAATTCTTTCATAGTTGCGAATGAGTTCACCTTTCCTGCTTTCTGCCATTCCCTTCTTGTTGTCGGGTCTAGTTTTATTTCTAGAATGAAAATCAGTAATGTATCCCAAGAATCTACCGGCTGCCCTAACGACTTTAAAGCCCTCAAGTCTTTCCTGATTTCATCCAAAAACTTTCTAATGTGAATGAATGACTCCTTTATAATTGGAGTGAAATTGTACAACGATTCTATGTGACTCAGAGCAATAATTTTTTTGTTTTCGAATCTGACCTTTAGCAATGACCATGCCTCCTTGTAATTATCCGCTGACACCTCTAACGAACGAATAACCTCCGCTGCCTCACCCTTCACCGCATTCCTTAAGTAATAGAATTTCTGAATGTCTGTGAGGCTTTTATTTGAGTAAATCAACGTATTGAACGTATCTGAGAACTCCAACCAATCTTTATATGACCCTTGAAAAGTTGGAATCTGCATAGTTGGTAATTTCACATTTCTTTCGGCTACGACCATTTCACCAGAGCTAACCGAACTCGTTATGCGTGAAGACTCTGATAATATATTTTCCGCGAGAGCTATTGATTCAAAATATGTATCCTGAAAACAGTTTCTTTCCTGCTCTTGCAAGTCAGGGTGCTCTTTATCCAATTTTTCTATTTGTACCTGTAAAATGTCAAATTCATTCCACCACTCTTTACACCTTTCAATACGTGCCGGTAATTGTTCTACCTTCTCGGGAGTGATTACCTTCAAAAAGGTTTCAAACCGCGTTAATTGCCCTTTGATTATACCCCTTTTCCTTACAAGATCGTTTAAGTCCGTCATGTTTTTGTAATTTTTTGTGTAATGAACACCCAAATTGATTTACTTAATTCCACCCAGTCACCGCACCAATAGACCGTGACAATGATATGAGGAAAGATAGGAAGATGTACTCACAACCTGCCTCTGTTTTGAATATTGAATGCGACTTGCCAATGAATATTTGCCTTTATTTGTCCACCTGCGACGTTCCCCACGTGGAACTCCTTGATGCCGCTTTCCTCTTTCACCGTGAATACGCTGCGCTCTGCAATACTCCCAGATAGTTCCAAACTCCATGCTCCGTCCCGTCATTTCCGTCGAATTCTCAGCTTCCAGTCGATTGCATTGCATTCACAATCCAGGTCGAAGAGCCCAAAATTTTGCACAATCCAGATCGAAGAGACCAAATTTATGCACAATCCAGATCGAAGAGACCAAATTTATGTTGAGTGTTCAACTGGATTCTATTTCCGTTGTTCCTTAATAATACTGAGAACTAGAGAAACTTCTATATTGCAATAACTACAATAAATTCATAACCAGTTAAAAATGAAAATAGCTTTCGGTCATCAGATCTGACAGCGTACTGACAAGTCCCTTTTACGAGGGAACCCCAACAAAACGTCGTAGTCTACAGCCGGATGACACCAACCCCTCACTGTTCGAAGTCGGACCGATGACCATCTCAAGCAATTAGCTGGATCGCAAGGACTCATGAACTTGCGAACATTTTCAGATCAGTGGACTGTATTGGATATTGAAATACTGGCCGCAACAGATGGGGTCAAAATATCACCAGTACTTCATATAACTTTTGTTCTTTAAAGTCTTCGTCACCAAGTTACGGGCCCTCAAAGTTACAAAATGAAAAATGTTTTTCTTTGATAACTTTCAAAGTGAATATTAAAAATCATCTAAATTTTGGTGATTGACTAAACAAATGAATTCCTTCGATGAGCTTTCATGCAGGAGTCAGTTGTTTTGCTACAAAGTCAGGAACGGACTACCCCCGATGGTCCACACCCCAAAACTTTGAAATGACAGATAATGTTTCAATAGTTTTCAACAAAATAAGGTTACGTAGATAATTTTCTGAATAAAAGTACTCGTGTGGAAAGTCGATCGGAGCAACGATTCTTAATAAAAATGCAGTTTTGCTCGACGACATCAAACCCGATCGTCCACCATTATTTGAAATGAAAAATTTTCACAGTAGAAATACTAATGCTAACGTTAATTCAACAACATTTATAACAGGGATAATACAAAATATGCTAAAATAAAGTCGTAAACAGAAAGTACAGTACCTAGTTGAAAGTTTCATTCACAATGTAGATATTTTTTCAAATGAAATATCAAGTTATGTAGATTCGTGGTGTTTTTGAACTAACAAGCTACTCCACTATGAAATATCGAATTCAGTCCATATTGTGTATGTACGCGTGGAATAAGCACGTTTCGTGTTGTGTTATCTGAATCTCATGAAACTCAACATTTGGATGTTGCAAATTCGTATTCACAGCTTGAATGTTGAGGAGTTTCACTGATAAGTATAATTTCATGGGGAAAAAATCTTCAACCCGAAGATGAATTCAGCTGAAAAACGCACATCGGAAGACATAACTAATAAAAAGCAAACGAATACACTACAAAAACGGCTGCACATGAATAGGTGAAAAATATCCGGTGAATAAATTTTTGTTCCATTTATTCCACAGATGTTGACGACAACACCTTGTAGAAAGAAATAAAATTAGTGTGGATAAAAAATAACAACTGGAATGCGATTTTATTTTGTTGAGTGGTGCGTTGTCATATTCATGTCCACCGTGGTCTCCGGATTTAAATCCATTGGATTTCTTTCTGTGGGGGCATTTAGAAAGCCTCGTTTACGCTACACCTACTCACACCAGAGATGCCTTGTTGAATAGAATTACATTACATTGTGAAGCCATACGAAACGACCCTGGCATGCTATTTCAAGTGCAGAGAGGGTGTTGGCGCCGACTAAGGAAATGTATTGAGAGAGACGGAGGTCATATCGAGCAGTTTTTTGTAGCGGATTTTGCATTTCTGTTTGCTCTTGAGGCTTGCGATTGATTATTTACACTATGAGTTTTGTAAGGTAAACGTGTTTGCATGATGAAAATTCGTTATGAACATTGTACCTATCATTTCTATTTTCATTAAAAATTAATCTTTTCGAATAATGGTAGATCTTAGGTTGGATGTCGTCGAACAAAAATGCATTTTTATCAAAAATCGTTGCTCCGATCGATTTTCCACACGAGTACTTTTATTAAGAAAATTGTCGTGGTAACCTTGTTTTGTTAAAACATATCGACAAATCCCAGCCATTTCAAAGTTTTGGGGTGTGGACCATTGGGGGTAGTCCGTTCCTGACTTTGTAGCAAAACAACTGGCTCCTGCATGAAAGCTCACCGAAGGAATTCATTTGTTTAGTCAATCACCAAAATGTAGATGATTTTGAATATTTACTTTGAAAGTTATTGAAGAAAAACTTTTTGTAACTTTGTAACTTTGAGGGCTCGAAACTTGGTAACGAAGGCTTTTAGGAACCGAAGTTATATGAAGTACTGGGGATATTTTGACCCCATCCATACATTCCCGAGGGGAAAAGAGGAAGTCCAGGGACACCCTGTATATTAAATATACATAACTGTGTTCTGCAATTGATAATGGGTGAACTATAACCTCAAGTGCACGTGCAAGTTTTAATTTACCAGATAATTTAATTTACCAGATCTCGAAAATTCTTATAAAGCACTAGTTAATTTTGGTCACCTGTCCTTCAGGAATCAGATTCAGTCATCGACTTAATATGCGAGGTCTTTTTTGAATAACTTTTCTTTTCAATGAATAAAATAATACTTTTTCTCCAAGCAAAATTTTTCTAGATCTGAGATATATTTATCAAAAAAATAAATAAACTTTACTTCTCAATTAAAATGATTCTTATGAAACTCAATTTATATTTTTCTCAACTATAGTTTCAAATAATACACAAAATAACTTAATAACATTCCCGTTAAAAACAATGCACGCGTAGTGCGAACCTACAATCACGGCGCGTGTGATAAGGTTTACTTGCTGTTATACTTTTGTTTCATCAAAGCGGGACATTTTTAGGTATTTTGGGGACAGCGGGACATATGGTCACGTTAGGTTCATCCCAATAATAAAATAAAAGCAAGCGTTAGACTATTTTTCCCTGAAAGCTCCGCATTTACCCTGTAGATTAATTGTTGTCTCCGATATCCAATTTTCTCGTACCATTCTGTCGACACTCGAATAAATTTCATAACTTTAATATCTAGCCATCCGAACTGACTACTAAAGTAATCGAATTTCAAAATATTTATTCCCGACGTTTCTCCCGTAAAACGAAGACAATATCTTCGATGACTAGCTAGTGGAAAAATCCACCAACCCGCGCAACAAACGCGACAAGCCCAAAAACGGACTCTTTTTGGCCAAAAACAAATCTAAAAACATGGTCCACCGCAATGGCGGCGGCCCGTGCCTAAAACACGATTTTTTTTGCATTTAGGCCCGCAAACGACTCTCTCAGACCTTACATAAATCCAGATGACACCAAACTTCATACAATCTGGCTTACATACCCTTCTCTAATTGGCCAATATTCATCACCCCATCTCCCAATTATTATAGTCCCTCAGTTTCATATACATTTTCCTGACACCGCGAATTTTACATATCTTGTTTATAATGAAACGAACCATTTCTCTGGCTCCAAAGTCTCAGTCAAAACAATCGTTTATTAAGATAAAGCACGTTCGAATCCCGATAATATTATATCTGTACAAAAGAAATATTATTTCATGAAAGGAAATAAGAATTTCTAAATAACTAAGATATGAGCTCTTTCGTTATGTCATTCAATAATAAAATTTAAATTTCATAATTAAAAAAATATACACCAAAATAAAACAATAACAACACTTTACAGGGTGTTACAAATAATTTGAAAAAAATCAAAATTGGTATTGTCTAAAAACTTTCTCGCCCTGTATCTTCGAAACAAAAATCGGCTTATCAAAAAAGGTCAAAATATTCTTAGAATGGTCCAGGGAGTAACCCCTTGAATTTTTGCCCGTATGTTTAATAAACACCCTGTATAGGTTATGAATATTATTCTTGACTGTCTTGAAGATATTAGAAACGCGATTCCAGTGGTATTCATTCTCATATATCTCATTCTACTAAATAACCAAAATTACATTGAAATCAAATTCATTAAATGTTAAGGACTTAATTTATATCCGAGGAAAGTATGTCTCTCGAAAAGCAGAATTCAATCACCACTACATTGTAATGAAAAGCAAGTTAATTATTGTAATAGAATGCCCAGACTATTCAGTGAAGAGCGGTGTGTAGTTCTTTGGACCGCCTTGCTAGTTTCGAATTTATTTATGTTTCAAGCAAAGGTTTTAAGAAATTGTTAATTTGAATGGACGCCAGAATTTTTTGTTTAATTAGGATAAAAATTCAAACTTCCTACTTAATAATGATTGCAAATCAAATAATATTTCCTTCTGTAAATAACTACAACAATAAAACAAATACCAAACTTATATTAGTCTATTTACAAATGTACATGAGCTTTTTGTGCTATAACAAATATTACAATTCTGAATAGTATTGCTGAACCTGTCGGTTTTATCGACGACGATGTACCTCTGGTTGAATTGTGTAGCTCGTAGCTAGACTTCACGTAGTCGTGTGACACGCAATCAGGGGGGTACCTATAGCTGCTGGGCGACCGATCAGGTGGAACATACAAGCATCAGCTTCTTGTCCATGGAATGATTGTTCTCAGCAATACAACATGAAAAACAATATTGTTTGTCAGAATTATTTTTTTACTAAAAATTCAACTCCTTGGAACTTGGAATTTCTCAGTACACTCTTCAACGCACGGTTGTTACAGTTGAGTATAATTTCAGATGGTTGCTTAAAATTATTTGAACATACAAATCAGCTTGTGCTGAGATTTGTCATTAATATTCAATACTGAAATTGAAGATTCAAGATTAAATTTTGATTTAGACAAGGTATGTAAAGAAAAGGAAAGTTGTTCTGATCTTGATCAGCCAAGACTATATTTTACAAAGAATAAAATCAGAAGTTGATATACGAAAATGACTTCAATTTCAATGATATCCAAAGTAAGTTTGTAAGAATTATATTTGACCAATCGTCAAATACTTCTTCACAAAGTTTTTCTGTATGATAAAAAATTCCAAACTCCAATTATTAACCTAGGTAAAAAAAAAAATTTAATTATAAAAAAACCAAAGTATATCCAAAAGACCATGAAAAATATATAATATTCAATTATATCATACTTTTTGTGAATGACACCAAAAATATATCCAAATGCGGTGTAAGTGATATCATATATTTGAGTAACCCACTTTAAACCCCAATGAAACCTTGTCAGAGAAAGCATTCAAATCAGATGAGACTGAACACTGATATCTTGATTCAAATCGATATGTTACATGTGATATTCATGATTCCACCTGAACTCATTTGGAAAAATAGATATGATACTGCACTGTAATCAATTATCTGATTGACCTAAATAAATCTAATCGCTGTTTACTGATCAACGTGGATAGATGAATCAAGATATCAATACTTTCTGAAGAAATATTTCACGTTCTCGTTAGAAAATATCTGAACGTGACATATTTAAAAATGGCCAAAAAATTATTCTTACATACCTTGATATCACACTGAACTCACTGCTTTGAAATCACTTTCGCAGAAGAAATGAAGATGCTCTAATTCATTGGTTATTTTAACATGAACAAATTCTATTTCATTACTCAATGGCTGACAAGTTTCAGAACACACGATAGCTCGATCAGAGAAAGATCGGTAAGGGGGCCGAGAATGACTCGTCACTTTCTTTCATAACAAATCGTACTGTCAAATCCCTCGCGTTCGTTCATATTCTTCTCAACTCTAATGACTGTTCGCCGTTAGATGGTGCTAAGATTTTCAATAGTGATTCTTCGATTGGAGTCAATAAGATAACTTGAGCTACTCCTAATTATATTGTATCTCTGAGCATAGCAATAAGAAATGTAACAGATATATCGTTACAACATATATGTCAGTGATCGGTTAGTGTCAAATTACTTCAGCGTAATTTATTCTGCTTATTTCAGTTCCGCGGAATCTCCACCAGACGTAGGCACCCACGGCCCGAAAAAAACCGAAGATTCCGCCAAACTCAAAGCCCTAAGCGCCGAATCACTTCGGTCCGTCAGCCCGGGTAGCGACAGCGTCTTCTACAGCGATCCCAGCAGCCACGCGGCCATCGACCACCAGGTCCACTGCCTCCATTGCGGCAAAGAAGTCGAAATCGTGACGACGGACGACCCCGAGAAGAGCGTCAGCGGCCACGAAGTCCACCGGGAAGAGATCGTTCAGCCACCTGCGGGGTTCGAAGATTCGCCCAGGATGAAGCCTCAGGGGAGGTTATTCAAGAAGCTCGACAGGAGGATTAGGTCGGAGGATAGGAACCTGGTGGAGAGTAAGAAGACTCGGTACAAGGCCGAAGTGAGAGCGAAGGTGAGAATATATTCGAGCTGCAGAATGCGCTCTCATTGAGAGGAATGAGATATAAATTATTGTAAGGAGGATGATCGCTCAGTACAGGAAGCGTCCTGTGAAGTATTGTGTTATTCGATGTTTTTTCTCGATTGAAAAATATTAGTTCTAGGAGGGTGATTTTCTCCTTTACTATATTCCAAACCCAAAAATTGGTATACGAATGTTTTCTACTATGGTGAGTGCACCAATGGTTGACCAATTAAGAGCTTCTTTCAAAAAATATTATAGATTAAAATATAATTTTCATGAAAACCAAAAAAAAATATAAGAAGAACAAGGTTTGGGATTCTTAAATCATGTACAATCTTGAAAATAAGGTAAAATGTAGTTAAGAGAATATATGAGTCAAAATAGTCATAAATCACCAATGGTTGACCAGCAAGATCTAGTATTCGACCACAATTTTACCCAGTGGTTGACCACTTGATAAAATCAAATAAAACAAGTTTCTAAGCAAAACTGTAGATTTATTGATATGAAAAACAAGTTTTGATTTTCAAACAGAATCTTATAAAAGATTGATAATTTTTTAACTCAAATCTTTTCCAAAAATACTAGTTTTTTAACGAGTTCAAACTTCTTCAGACAGAATTCTTATATTCCATTACTTCAGTCTCAATATTGAATATTTCAGTATTACTCTCAGTTTCCTCTTAGAACAGTTTCATTATCATTAATAGTTTCATTTTCCAATTCTATATCAATGTGTTTTCCTTTATTGTATTCTTCTTGGTATTATCATGTAATTCTTCTGCTGACTCATCGCCGCCCCCTTCCTTCATTTCTGATTTTTAAACGATTCCCGTCTTTTCTTGGAAATAAGTTAATCGAAATTCTCGTCTTGATTTCCCAAAGTTCGCGAAGCATCATGCATACATTTTTTGAAGTCTACTATTAGACTTTTGCTACGTTTATATTAGCTCGCTTTTGTGTCTGTCCGGTATAGATCTTGCAATCGATTTTAAACTAACTTCCCGATGAGCTAGAGACTTGAAACTTCGAAACTGGATGACAATACAATATTAACTCGTTTCCTTGTTTGTCTGTTTGTTCCTTTTTTTTACGGACCACAAAAAGTGAGGTTATGATCACACAATCTATCCATACAGGAGACGAGCGGACGTTGTTTTTCGATCTAGAGTGTGCTCCGCGATAGTGAACCCTATTGCGATTCTCGATCTTGAAGCATAGCGCGAGGGAGAAAGTGAGGTTAGAAAATATGTGAAAATGACAATTATTTCCTTTTAAAACAGCGAAAAGACACAGAAACCACGACTAATTGATCAAAACCATACATTGAATCATCCCCCGGTGGAGGAATCCAGCGGGGGAAGTGACAAGCAAAGTGAAACAAGTGAAAACAAAATGCCACAAAGGAATACCTGATGGTAAAACACCCAAAAACGACGTTTTAAAACGTAGAAAGACAAGTGAAATAGATAAAAACAGTTTATCAAGTAAGTGGGCAATGGACAACACTGAAATTTCTAGTTGTACAGTTGCAGAAGCTGAAAAACTGCGCGAAATCGCGTAATTTTATACTACTTTCCCCCAGATGAGTCAGAAAAGGCGAATTTCTAAATTTCTAAACATGCTTACAGTGGAAAATAGATAAAGATGAGATGAGATACATTTATTATCCTCTGAGACAATTAAGTACATAAATTGTATAGGTCTCGTCGAATGGATACAAAATAATGAATAGAGAATATAATATACCACTACGTATCAAAAAGTTCACTTACAACATATAAACACTTATCAAGTAAAAACGATTTCAAGTGTTTTTTAAATGAGTATATAGTTGAAGAATTCCTTAGACTGATTGGCAGTTCATTGAAAATTCTCAGTGCAATATTGTTAGGCGACTTATAGGATAGGTTAGTTTTACATATCGGAACATGGTAGTCATTTTTGTGACGTGTATTGGAATTATGAATGCTTTTGTTGAGCCTGAATTTAGTATGGTTTGAATAAATATATACACATACTTCAAAAATATATAGAGAAGCCACAGTTGGAATATTAAATTTTTTGAAATATATTCTACAGGACTCTCTTCTAGATATTTTTGCAATAGATCTTATTACTCGTTTTTGTGCGATGAATACATCGGCTGATAAAATGGACATATCCCAAAGACATATACCATATCTGATCTTAGAACCAACTTGTGATTGATACAGACTGATAGCTGAGCCTCGGATAAAATATATTGTAAATTCCTAAATAAGTAGCATGATTAATGTAATTTTGATATTATGTCTTTACAATGTTGTTTCCACGTTAGACAACTGTCTATAGTAATTCCCAAAAATGTTGTAGAGTCCAACTTCATTAATTTTTAAATTCAAGTCGGGGCAGTTTTTTTGCCAGTTATGAAACCTCATAAAATAAGTTTTTCTATATTGATATATAATTTATTTGTAGAATACTTATATTGTCAAGTACTGTGTTATATTTTGACTAAAATACTTCATGATTTTTGTCAGAGACAATTAAAGATTTGTCATCAGCATACATCACAAAGCTGCCATCATCAATAAGAGTTTCAATATAATTCGTGAATAATCTGAAAAGCACGGGCCCTAGGACGGATCCTTGCGGGACACCCATGTTTATAGTGGCAATATCTGACTGCATCCTACAAAATGTTTGGTCGCTACTATTAGTAATGGATACAAATTGACTGCGCTTTCGAAGAAAAGACTGAAGTCAAAATACTGCAACAAAAAATGGAAATTGAAGACATTCCGGCTAAGAATAAAATATCTAATATAATAGATAAAGACATACAAAAAAACAAAAAAAAAGAGGAAAATTAACAAATATAACAAACATTTTTAGGAAAATTTTATACCAGTCATTTTCAACCAATCAGATGCTTTATTTCGACATTGCTACTATGGTAACCAGCAAATTATTCGCGACTTTTCAAAAAGTTCATGTACTCAAAAAATTTCCGGCAATAATTCATGCTCTAGGGAGATTATAAGTGGCAATCTCTATGGGGTTGGGAATCTGTATGGGGCTAGGAGAAATTAGTTTATACTTTTTAGTCCGTTTTATAAAAGTGGTATATTAAAAAAATATTCAAATAATTATTACACTAAAGTAAATTTGTTGGCAATCTCTATGGGGTTGGGAATCTGTATGGGGATAGGAGAAATTAGTTTATACTTTTTAGTCCGTTTTATAAAAGTGGTATATTAAAAAAAATATTCAAATAATTATTACACTAAAGTAAATTTGTTGGTCAATGATTTTATTCTTATTATTGAATTTTCAATAGATGTTGGATGTTAGTTGGATGAAATGATATTATGCTCTTATGCATATGAGTATGTATGAAATATAGTTGTGTGAATTTGCGCTTTGAAGAAACAACATTTAATTCTTAATTTCAGTCCGAAGAACGTGGTGCGAAAACATACCGAAACAAATTGAGACCTATGGCCAAGTCCACAAATAACAGCCAAGAAGAACTGAAATCGACGGACTCCAGCCCGAGCATCCTACCCGGAGATCCGGAAAACGAGGATGACACCGGATTATACGATGTGCCTTATATTGATGGTTGTTGGATCCACATCGATGAGCGAGACGAAGTCAACTCTTGCCGAAACTCTTGTTCGAGTCCTAATGGTACTTACTTAATTACTAATCCATATAACTCATCTACCCTCGGTGGTAAGGTTAAGTGTTGGATGGAGTTGAGTCTCTTGCTTGGGTCTTCCATATCTTTTGCCATTGTTTTCTGTTTTTTACCGTATTTCCTATCTCTTCCCATTTCTTTTCTCATCCGTTCAAAAGTTGTTTTACTCTTTCTTACCATCTTTTCCTAGGTCTGCCTCTTGGTTCCTTTCTGTTACACTTGCTTCAAAAACTTTTTTTGAGCTGTCCATTTGTTTTAAATGTTGAAACCATCGTAATAATGCTTCTTCTATATTATTATTCGTGGACACTCAAGTGTTTTATTTTTTATATATCTAATTTGGTTTTGTTTCTTTTTTTTTGGAATCTCATTTCGATGTCTTCCAAGTTATGTTAGTGTTCATGTCTCTGAGGCACATTTCAAAATAGGTATCACTACCATTTTGTGTATTTTAACTTTCACTTCTTTCGGTATTTCTTTTTTTTTCCGAAGAATGATATTTCAATACTTTCGAAAGAATGATATTTTAATACTTTTGAATAATCTTTCAACGTTTCTTACCCTTTTTTAATTTTCCCATCTATTTTCCTTCCTTCTTCATCATCAATCATAGATACTTGAAATTTTGTACTAGATTCACATGTTTTCCTTTCAATTTTATATATTACTGGTCTGAGTATTTTCCGATTATGATTATTTCCGTATTGATATTTTTATGATTGCATATTGATATTTGTATGACTAGCGTAATACTCTACTTCAATTTGTACAATATGTACCGTCTCCAGCTCTATATATTCCCATTGTTCATTCTTCTGGCGTCTCTCCTTCTTGGAATGCCTCATCAAAAATGTTTGAGAGTTCCTGTAGGGCCGAATCTGGCTTGGGCTTTTATCATCTCTATAGGTGGTCCCTTATTGCTTCTTTAATATCGTTTATATTTATAACCTTCTTTTGTTCCTTGCTGACTTCCTATTACATATTTTGTCTGAGAGATTTTTGAAATATTGTTGCCAGCTTTCCATAATCTTTTTATCTTATATATTTCCTTCTTTGCATTTGATATTTGTTATTGTTTCATTTCCCCTCATGTTTCGTAGTGTTATAAAAAATTGGTTTAGATTTTCTTTATATGCCGTTTTAATTTTATTTCCAAAATGTTTCCAGATATTGACTTTCTCAATTATTCTGTTTACGATTGCTCTTTTATCACTATACCTTCGTAATCCTTCCTTTCTTTGGTTTTTCCCATGTTTTTTATCTTCTTATTTTATCGTTCCACCACTGTGTCCTTTTTGCGTTTCTATTTCCAAAACGTGTCACCTCATGTTTATTCTGCTGCTTCTGTCATTGTATTTCGATTTTTTTTCTGCTTTTCCTCCATAATTCTGTATTAGTATTTTATTCATTCTTCTTTGAGATATTTTTGCTATTTCTGGTTCTTCAAGTTTATATACTTAAATTTTCTCATTCAAAATTGTTCTTTTCTTTTTCTCTAGTTCTTCTACTTGCGTTTTGAGTAACATCGCTTCCAATTCCTGCACCTCTTTTTACTGATTTACCTGATTTTCATCATTACTTACTAGGTAGGCTTAATTGAGACAAGAATCAATCTTATCTTTTGAGTATTTCCTTCTTCACTGTATGAGTAGTTTAAAAAAAAACATATAATCCTTTCTCTGTTATTATTTATCTGTTCTCTATCCAATTCCAATGTGTATCATTCCACACCCTTTCATTTATATCTACTATTATTATTAATCTACACTTACTGTTACCTACTTCTTCTTGTAATTCTGTAGGTTATTTTTCTATTTCTTCTTTTCTCGCATTTTCGTTTGGTCATTACGCCACCATTATTTTATATTATTCATCTCCCTTTATGCGTTAGGCAATAGTCTTCCATTAATATATATATATATATATATATATATATATATATATATATTTTGTAAAGAAATTTATTTTTCCTTTTTTTTAAACGACGAAACCAAAAAGGAGGAGGTTCTCTATTAGACGCGTATATATTTTTTTTTTAGTATGATCTTGCACAACTTTTCACAGAGCGGTTTGATTCCGATAGGGTGTACTTCAAAGTTGGTCGCATTTCAATTTGAACAACAAAATCCATCCCTAAGGGTAGCAAAATGAAGGATATTGATCGTTCACCCTCTGAATTTTGGTCCGTTAACCGATTGTATCAGGCATAACTTTGTAGTGGGTTTTCCGATTTGGATGATTCTTTTTTTATTAGAAAGGGTATACCTCATAATTGATCATATTTCCAATTTGGAATGAAATGATCCACTCCTATGGGTAGAAAAATAGGGGATGATTGATTTTTCACTTGTGAACTTCGACGCGTATATTTAGTTTTTTTTTTACCATTTTTTTTATGTATGATCACGCATAACTTTTTACTGAGACGTCCGATTCCGATAATTCTTTTTTCATTGGATAGGGTGTACTTCGAAAAGATGAAATCCACCCCTAAGGGTAGCAAAATGAAGGATATTGATCACTCACCCTCTGAATTCTGGTCCGTTAACCGATTCTATCAAGCATAACTTTGTACTGGGTTCTTCGATTTGGATGATTCTTTTTTTAATAGATAGGGTATACCTCATATTTGGATTTCGAATGAAATTATTCACCCTTACGGGTGGACAAATAGGGGATAATTGATTTTTCACTTGTGAACATTGGCACACACAAATGTAGTTGACAATGACAGATCGCTACTGTCATTATTCCACATCCGTCAAAATCATTATATTCTATGAGAGGATGGAATGGTATACAGAGTAATGAAATAAACTAACCAGAACAACAAAAATAATGTATATCACAACAAATAGTAAAAATAGATAATCATATTATTTAACTGGTAATAGTTGAAGTAAGGTGGGTAAGTAAGTATTTTGGAAGTAATCAAAAAACAAGTAGGTAGTAATTAGTAGATTTCAGCCACAAAAAATCGAAAAATAAAAACTTTTTAACAAAAAATCAAACCGACGAAATACGGAACTGAAAAGTAAAAAATGAAACAAACCTTCTTAGTCTCAATAACTAAGCTCCTAAACTAATATAAGTAACCAATTTTGAGTCGGCGCCAAACGAACAATCAACGAAGATAATTAAATTACTTCAAAAAAATCATCAGAATGTCACCGCGCAACTCGATGCCATCATTTTACGCCTTACCTAGTTCATTTGCTTGTTCGTTTGGCGCCGACTCAAAATTAGTTACTTACATTAGTTTAGGAGCTTAGGTATTGAGACTAAGAAGGTTTATTTTATTTTTTTATATTCAGTTCCGTATTTCGTCGGTTTAATTTTTTGTTAAAACGTTTTTTCACTTGTGAACTTTGGCACACATATGTAGTTGACATCCGTCAGAATGATTACATTCTATGAAAGGATGGAATTATATACAAAGTGATAAAATCAACTCACCAGAACTTTCAGAATTGATTTATATTATATAACAATATATAGTTAAAATAGAAAATCATATTATTTTATAGTTAATACTTAAAGTAAGCTAGGTAAGTAAGTATTTTGGAAGTAATCAAAAATTAAGTAGGTGGTAATTAGTAGATTTCAGCAACAAAAAATTTAAAAATAAAAACTGTTTAACAAAAAATTAAATTGACGAAAAAATCAACTGAAAAGCAAAAAATAAAATAAACCTTCTTAGTCTAAATGATAATTGAGCTCCTAAACTAATGTGAGTAACTGATTTTGAGTCGGCACCAAACAAACCAGCAATTGAATTAGGTAAAGCGTAAAATGATGGCAGCGAGATGCACGGCTGCGTTTTGATTACTTCTTTCAAAGTTTCTTCGATAATTGTTTGTTTGGCGCCGACTCAAAATCAGTTACTTACATTAGTTCAGGAGCTCAATTATCATTTAGACTAAGAAGGTTTATTTTATTTTTTGCTTTTCAGTTGATTTTTTCGTCGGTTTGATTTTTTGTTGAAAAGTTTTTACATAATTTAAGCTACTCCTGCCTAGAATTTTTTTTCTCTCCCGGTTTTCTTGTGCCTTCTCTTTTCTGTTTATTTTTATTAATTTCTTTTTCCTATATATTTTTCTTTCATGCCCTTCTTTTGCTTTTCTTCCCTATCTTCTTCCTTTCCCAGGTCCCTATAGCTTGCCGTTTTCATCTCTGGTTTTTCTTATCAGGTTTATTTTTATATTCGATTTTTTTTCCAGTTAGTTTTCAATTTACCAACTCTTCCATCCTATTCCCAAGTTTGAACGTGCACTGTTAATTTCTGGAAGCCTATTTTTGTGTTTTTTCGTTGTCGCTTTCCTGTTCTGCTACTTGAATTATTTTAATTTCCGTTTTTGTCAATTCATGAAAATTGTTTCGGAGTAATGTTTTCATTTACTTTTATTTTTCATAATTTCCATTATTTCGTTCATTTTATTTAATTACTCACTTAGATAATCACTCAATCACTCAATTATTTACTCATTTAATCACCATTATTTCCCCCTGACGAGCCTCTTGACTTCTTTTTAGCTCTTCTTAAACTTCCACAACAAAATCTGCAAGGATATCAATTTTGTTGTCTTGTAACGGTAAATACTGAATGATCATTGGAATTTAATCATTACAAGTATCCAAGTCATTTCTGTTAGGCATTTGGTGATGCGATATTGTGTTAGAAAATGAGAAGCTGCAGCAATTCCAACTGTATTGTTACGAGATTGGGTTAGTTTATTGCAATCAAAAATACTCCAATAAATTCAATATACATTTATTCCACTTCATACACAACACAATAATGCACTACAATAATCACAGTTCGAAATTATTGTTCTATACTAACTTCGCACAAGTCATACAATTAACATCAATGAATAAACTTATATATTCAAAAACACACGTCCATAATTTCTGAGGTCATTTCCGGAACCGTCTGGCTTCTTCTCGATGATTCGATGACGTCCTCAGAAAGTCCCGAGGGCCGCATGGTCGGGCACGTGCGGGATGAATAGGGCCGTACTCCTCAATTCCGTTTCCCCTCTAATTTTGATCGTCCCGATCAAAAACCATTGGTTCACCATGATGGGGCAGTCATCCAAGGTGAACAACCTTCATCTTTATCCTAGGGCTGCGTTAGATTCTGTAAACCACGTCGTTGATCTTTTTCTTACCTCGTACGGTCCTTCCCAAAACGGTGATCCGTACACCAAGTCACAGAGCAATCGGAGTTTCCTTCCGAAAATAATGCTAGTTGGAGTAGGCTTGGTTGAGTCGTGGTCGGCTGCTCTGTATGCCATCAGAAATAGTGGAAGGTGTCTGTCCCAGTCCCTTTGATGTTTTCCCACTAGCTCGGAAAAAGGCTCTTCTATAGTTCGGTTGAATCTTTCAATCATGCCATCTGTCTTTTTGATACCCATCAGCTCGCAAACTTTCTTAAATGTCTTCGACTTGAACTTTCTTCCTTGGTCGAAATGTAACTCCATCGGTACCTATTCCGAATCTTGAGAACATGCTGTCTATCAATGTCCTGGCTACTGTGGATTCTTCCTAGTCTAGAATGGCATAGGCCTCCACCCATTTGCTGAAATAGTCCCTGGTAAAGAGGATGTAATTGTTGCTATCGTGCGTTACAGGAGAGGGTCCAGCTACATCAATGGCAATCCGTTCGAATGGTGCGTCTACATTGTATTTCTTCATCTACCCTGGACCCTGTTTTGGGACCTTTAGTGGCTACGCTAATCTTCTGCACCAGCTTTCCACATCGACTCGACATTGAACTCATTAGAACCTCTACCTGATCTTATCCAAAGCTTTAGTCCTTCGAAACTTCACTCATTCTCTTCCTGGGCAAAACCAATTGGGAAATGGATGACCTCGCATTAGCTGATTCCCGTACCCATTTGAGTAATCTGTTTTCCACAATCAGGGAATCCCATTGTGCCCACAATGCCTTGAAGATGAGATCTCTCTCCGAAATATTTCTCCAGGAGGGTTGCCAGTTCCGTCCTCTTTCCAATGTAGATCGTCCCCAAAGAGAGTGAACGTTATCTGAATAGGAGGTACTGATAAGCTCTGGCCAATGAGAATCTTGCAGCATTAACCCGTCATGACGTACATGGACATGAGTACAGGTGGCCCACGTAACATACAGAATGGTCCAATATACATTCAAGAGCCTGTAACTCTCAGATACCAGAGTGCGAAGTGCGCTAGACCGCCACTGTCTAGAAATAATGGTAGCCATGACATGTCCATATACGTCACTATGACTCAAAAATAATCTTTCATCTCTGTCGGGGAAATGCAAAAGAAATGTGGAAAACACTGAAAGAAATAACAGGACAAAAACTCAGAGATAATATTAAAGTAATTGAAATTGATGCTGAGGAAATTGAGGACTTAAATGTTATTGTTAACAGGTTTAACAGTTACTTCATTGAAAGTGTACAAGATATTATAGGTACAATACCCACAAATAATAATGAAATACCACTCATCAGAAGTAAAAACCGTTTTAATAATTTCAGGCTGATTGAAAAATCGCAACTTAATGATATAATTTATTCTCTATCCAGTAAAAGTAGTCCAGATGATATTGGTATGCATTTATATAAAACTTTTTTGAAGAGCTAGCCGAGCCGCTCATCAACATAATAAATACTTCTTCACTAACTGGTAAGATCCCAAATTCGTTAAAGGTATCTACAATTGTTCTGTTGAGGAAAGTTGCAAAGACAATAAAAGCCGAGGAATTCAGGCCTATTAACATGTTGCCAGCTTTTGAGAAAATACTTGAAAAAGTAGTTTATATACAAATTTTACAATATGTGTCAGAAAATAAATTAATCTCTGATTATCAATCTGGTTTTAGGGAGAAACATAGCTGTGGAAGTGCAATTCAGTGCAGCATAAATGACTGGAATTCGGCTTTAGATAATGGTGAAGTGACAGCCATCATTTTTCTCGACTTGAAACGAACTTTCGAAACTATTGATAGGAATAGATTACTTAGAATGAATATGAAGGTTATATATCAGATGAACAATCGATTGATATAGGTATTCCACAAGGCAGTATTTTAGGACCACTCCTATTTATTTCATATCTCAATGATATATCTTTGATATTCGAAAATGCTAAATTTCATTTATTTGCAGACGATACTATAATGTACCTATCTGACAATTCAATTATAAATCTTGTTGATAATATCAATGGGATATTGAAAAATGTTGGGGAGTATATGGAAATTAATAAATTGAAATTGAATGTATCTAAAACCAAGGGAATGATTATTGGAAAAAGGGCATATAAAGAGTTGTATTATAGTAATCAGTTACAAATTGAATTAAATATGAAGTCATTGAGTTGGTTAATGAAATTAAGTACTTGGGTGTTATGATCGACAGTGACCTAAAATTTAATGTCTTTGTTGATTACATATGCAAAAAAAATAGGAAAAAAATAGGGGTTCTGAGAAGGGCCAGTGGATATTTAACACCAATAACACGTAAATTAGTGTATAATGCTATAATACTGCCACACTTAAATTACTGCAGTACTATTCTATATATTACAAGCCAATAGGTTGCAATAATTACAAAATAGAGCAATGAGATTAATAATAGGTTGCGATAGGTATACAAGCACAAGAGGTTAAATTGGATGAGTGTTAAAGATTTTTTAGAGTATAATGCATTGGTTTTTATTAATAAAATCAGGTCGGGCTTAACACCAAAAAATTTACAAAAGATTGTGCAAACATTTGAAGAATTGCATGGATTTAATACAAGGGGAAGACATAATTTTGTACTGCAAAGAGTGAGATCAGCTGCAGGTCAGAACTCTATATTTTCTAAAGGTATAAGTAAATGTAATGGACTGGATCAAGTTATTAAAACCACAGAAAGCATAATTTCCTTCAAACGTTCATTGAAACAAACATTTGTATAATATTATTACTGCCACGATTACATAGATGTTGGGATAAGATGGTGGTGATACTGTCTCACATATTAGTGTAAATTGCAATGTACAAATTAGCTATAGAGCTGAATAAATGGTATTTATTTATTTATTTTATCTATTAGTGTCACCATTGTCTTATGGGAAATAGACTCTCCTACTCAAATAATGTTTACTCTCTTTGGATCGTCCCCAATGTTTGGATCGTTTCCCTGGTACTGTTTGCGGTGGTCCAGTTGTCCTCTGGTAATAGTCTTGATACCAGCAACTCTTTCGCGGGATGTTGTTCTCTGATTTTGCTCGGATGCTCTAGGATACGGTCTTCTAGACAAGACATCTGCATTACCATTTGGTGGTTCTAGGCGATGATCGGTATTAGCATGATACTGGTCCTTTATGGGCGGATCATCGCTAATGCTCCAATCCAGTTACTTGATATTTATTCGAACTCACTAGATGGTCCGGTACTCGTCGGTGAGCAGGAATATGCAGGTGTCCTCCAAGGTGTCAAACGTGGTGGCAACCTCACCTTACAATCTCTCTGGAAATGTCCGCTCCCTAACTCCGTAACAGTATATTATCTATACCTAATGTCTAACCTGACGCACTTTATGTATAGTCCCATCTTACATAATCGTCCATATTCAATTCCGATTGTAAAAAAACATATTGACATGCAAAAGATAAATGAGAATGGCCGAGAACACGAAATTTTCGAAGAATTTTCAATGAATTTTATAGCTTGTGAAAACTCTGTTGGTATTTTTTTTCATTTTTATTTTCAAAAATCAAAGTCAAATGGCTTCTCTCTAGCGTCAATGCAAAATGTTGTGACGTGATCACACGATCAACCAATCCCACAGTTGACACCTTCGATCAATTTTGTAACGTTGCCATATTCTCAAATCTTGACATTGCGAGGAGTGTTCTAGTTCTAACCTTAGATCATATATGCTACGCTAGAGAGTAAGTTAGTTAGTATTGTTGTGGGTCTGCGGGGATCAGCGTACTAAGCTATCAGTCTGGAAGCTACGTCAGTGAGTACGCTAGAGACCCCTTCACTCCCTCTTACAGTTACTACTCTAATACCAAACAATTGCTACACGATGGTGATCTGAGGTTCTGACATTTATAGGTTCAGAAACTTGGCAACATTGCCGTTTAAATCACAATCAACCCGGTTATGCCTATTGCTCGGTCGTTTACGTCACAGAGAGCGCCAATTTCAGTAGCTTCAAAATTTGCTAATTTTCAAATGCTGTAATTGAAATTTGTCTCAAAAAATGTTTTTTGGGAACATTTATATATGCGTTATGTATTTTAAAGCATATTTGAAGCGATAATAATTTCTATTACCATTCAGCCAAACGAATTCTTTGTTTCAGAACTACCAGTTTCTCACGACGATTCTATTTCGAGTACGGAATCTGAGAAAGACTTTCGCAAACGATACCAGGCTGTAACACATCGAATGGTTCATCGAAAATCCTGTCTGGAGATGTACAGGAGGCAGAACAATAAATCTTTTGGTGAGTACCCATTTTTTTGAACACCATGTGATGAGCCGTCGTAGCATGCTTCTCAAATCGGGAAATGAAATGTTGCTATAGAAAAGTAGATTTCTCTGTATTTTTTGTTCTGGAAACGTATCCTATATATGTTCATTCTGGATCACAATACCTATGGGAATGAAGGAGTTTGCAAACGTAATGAGAATTATGTCAGGAAACAAGTAGAACAATTCTCAAGATCTGATACTGTCTGTTTAAAAGCTTCTAACTAATGATTTCGTTGTCTCGTGGATCATCAGGAGATGAACTCGAATGAGTTAAGATGCATTTCACTATACTTTGTACCCAAAACAAGAACATTTGTAAAAGTTTATCTTCAATGGTCACGCATCAATCTATAAAAGGTTAAAGGAGTGATAAATTAACCACGTTTAGTAGTTTGTAATGTTTGTAAACATAACCAAACTTGAATCGAGCAAACTTGAGCGAGTCCGTAGTCCGATCCGCACTTGGCCGAATTTCGGGTGGCCGTGCCCACAACCTTTTTTGAGGGCTGGATCCGAGCCTGCACTAAGGACCTAGGAGCCAACTTCACGGATACCCCTTATTATAACAAGACGAATATTGCGTAACTACAAATAATTATATCATCCATCACATTTGATCCAAGGCTATTTCTTCTGAACATACAAGGTGTGAATTCTCAACAAATCAACAATTTAATTAAAGATTTAACTAATTACAATGTAAATGTTATATGCCTACCTGAAACTTGGTTTAAAAAGATTCAGCCAAATCATTTCACATAAATAATTTTTCTCTGAGTACTTACTTCTGTAGGACCAATACCACTTGTGTATATACCAAAAAAAACGTTAATGTCAAAGATATGGAATGAAATGACTTTTGCATTTAAAAAGATTTCTTAATGTGTGGTATAACTTGTAAAAAAGAATAACAATTGTACTGTGCTGCTATAGGTCAACAAAGAGAAATTTACAATCATGCTTTGAAAAAATGTAATTATGTTATGAATGTAATTTATATGCCGAATTCTGATATCTTTGTATGCGGTGGTTTCAATATAGATTGTTATAATGGAAGAAACAGAGATTTTGCTAAACTTTGTGATATTTTCGCCTCTTATGGACTGAACCACTCGATCAAATGGCCTACTAGAATAACAACCAGTTTACTTTCAACAATCGATCAAATATTCACGAATATATCATATGTATGTACACCCTGTATTGTAGACAATACTATTTCAGACCATCAATCAATATTTTTCGAATATGGCTCACATACACCCACAAATTGCAATGAACGTCATCTCAAAAGGTCGTTCAACAGAAATGCTCTTGAAAGTTTTTGTCAAGATCTAAAAAACGAGGACTGGTTTTTCAGACTGCTTTCACTCATTTCTGGGAAATATTACTTTAATAAACATTTTCCAAAAAAGTTTGCGCAATATCGCAGTAAGGGAAATGAATGGGTTTCAGATGAATTGAGGAAGTCTAGTCAAAACCTTAAAGATTTATATAGAATGGCAATAAGTAACAGTTCTCTGATGGGATTTCACAAAACATCAAAACGAAAACATGACAACTACAACAAAAAACAATTTTATCAAAATAAACTTACCAATTCAGAAAATCCATCAAAAACAGCCTGACAAATTGAGTAACAAAAGTACCATCTCAAAACAAACAAAAATCACTCTATTTGGCGGTAAAGATATCCCGGTAGAAGATCAAAAGGAGGTTGTGGAACTGTTCAATATATAATTTCAATCTATACCTTATAATACTATTCGTAGAATACCACGAGCAAATCGGACTTCAATGAAAACTTACAATTTTCCAAAGCAAACATAAAATCGTTTTTTCACGATGCGTATTCTGAATTAAAATTACTCAACATATTATACCTTAAATTGAGAAATAAATATTCATGTGGACATGACGAGGTTTCTATGTTCGTTTTGAAAAAATTCTTGACATTTCTTATTTCTCCTCTCATACACATTGTCAATTCATCTCTCTCAACGGAAATATTTCCAGACCTTCTCAAGACTGGAAAACTGGTACCAATTCATAAAAATGGTGATCCACGGCTTGTGAAGAACTATCGACCAATTACAATACTTCCAGGTTTTCAAAAATTTTCAAGTATGCTTTCCTTAACAGATTATTAGCATTCTGCAATAACTTTAAAATTTTCTCCAACAATCAGTACGGATTCATAGATAAAAAATCTACAATAACAGCAGTTGACTCGTATTATGAGAAACTTGTGAATTTGATAGACACAGGTGAATGCCCTGTTGGGATATTTTGTGATCTCAGCAGGGCGTTTGACTGTGTCGATCATGTTATTTTACTAGATAAACTCCAAAGATACGGAATAAGAGGTATTCCCCACCATTGGTTGCACAGCTTCTTCGATTCAAGAAGCCAATATGTTTCCATCAACAATACTATGTCTTCAAAACGGGCAGTCACAATTGGAGTCCCTCAAGGCTCGGTTTTAGGGCCTGTTCTATTTATACTGTATTTGAATTATTTGGATAACTTACCAGTCCAGTCCTCTTTCACTATTCACGCAGATGATACATCGCTGATCATCTCAGATAAATCAGACAAACTTCTGTCAGATAAATGCAATGAGACTTTTTTGAGTGTGAAGGATGAGTTCAGTGCAAACCTCCTACATATGAACACGGATAAAATGAAATCAATTAGATTCCATAATCGTCAGAAAAGCTGTTTCGATGTGATAATATTTACAGAAATTTGTGATAACATAAAAATTGTTCAACAAATCAAGCCTTGAAGTGGATGAATGTCTCACATGGAATAATCACTGTCGAATACTACAGTCCAAATTAAATTCCCTCTCATATCAATTTGGAAATCTCAAATTAGTCCTTAACGAGGACCAACTCCTGAAATTATATTATGCTCAAATAGACTCCAGAAATAGACAGAGATGTTTTCGTTGCACAGAAACGCATTTTACACTCTAGTTGGAACACCAAAACGCTCATCCTGTAAAGATCACTTCAAGAATCTGAAAATCCTTAGACTACCATCATTGTTAATTTTTGAATTCTGCATATACAGGGTGTTACCAAATAAGTGCGAAACTTTTCAGGAGGTGATTCCCTTTCGAAAATTAAAGGGGGTCTTTCATGTAAACAAAAGCTCTTAGGCCTTTCCTTGAAAAGTTACACTCTTCCATAAATGAGAAAAAAAATTGTTTTTTTTTTCTTGAAATTGCTGAAGAGTTGAAGAAATGGCATTTTGTGGGCATGTTCTACCAATAAAAAGACTACCTATGAATATTTTTTAAATTTTGTTGTGATCTTTCAAAGGGGTGCAACATGCAACCCCTATTCCATTTTTTACCAGTACTTTTTAACAAAACAAAATTTCTCAATTACAAAATATGTGTTGAAAACCCTTTTTTAACTCCTGTGTTGTGTCTGTAAAAGCAATAGTTTCCTAATAAAAAAATAAAATACAACATTGTGCATGAACGGATCTTCTGTAAAAGGAATCGAAAATATCTAGTAGGTGGCTGTCACGTTTTGTTTGCACAACTTGTGACTTCAATCGTAGTATTTTAAAATCGAATAAATCTAGTAGGTGGCTGTCAAGTCGCTTTGATTTCTATGTGGTAGTTGAAAGTTCAATTGTTTCTTTTGAATCTTCAATATGAATAATTATACTAACGCTGAAATGGCCTCAGCGCGTGATACCTCATCACACATTTTTTGCATATCTTCACCAACGTCTCTGTGAAAGAGGACTTTTCAAAAACGAACAACTGATTGTGGTCGTCCACGAGTAATAAGAACGGTGATACTGGAAGAAGAGGTTCTCAATATGATTGAAGATCGTCCGGAATTAAATACAAGACAAATTGCTAATCTGGAAAATTTTAAAGGATCACCAATTGTATCCTTACCATTTCTAACGAGTCCAGGCACTTTTGCCGCGAGATTTTTCCCAAAGAGTAAACTTTTGTCAATAGAGTCTTCAAAGATTACCCAAAATGCTCAATTTTTAGAAATGGTAATATTCACTGACGAATCCAACTTTTCAAGGCAAGGGATTACAAATTTCCATAACAGTCATCTATGGGCCGAAGATAACCCACATGTAATTCAAGAAGGTCGGTATCAATATGAATTTTCACTTAACGTGTGGGTCGGAATTATTGGCGAAAATATTATTGGACCATATTTTCTACCGTTAAGGCAAACTGGTGCAACCTCTACAAATTTTCTCCAGGAACAGCTTCCCATTTTACTTAAAAATATTCCACTAGCTATTCGACCACGAATGTGGTTTATGCACGATGGTGCGCCTGTCCATTTCAGCATAACTGCTCGTCAGTACTTGAACGACGTGTATCCAAATCGTTGGATAGGCAGAGCAGGACCTCAACCTTGGCCTCCCAGATCTCCAGACATAAACCTTTTGGACTTTTGCATCTGGGATTACCTGAAGTCCTTGGTTTATACGACCCCCATTGAATGTGTGAATGATTTAAGGAATCGCATCGTTGCAGCCTGCGAGACAATCCAAAACACACCAGGAATATTTCAACGTTTGCGCCAGTCTATGAGACGGAGACTTGATTCCTGTTTAATGGTTGGAGGTGATCATTTCGAGCAGTTTTTTTAACTCTGTTCCGTTTGATCTTGTTGCCTTTTTCTTTGTTGTAATACACATGGTTGGTTGGTTGGTTGGTTGGTCGGTTGGTTGGTTGAAAGCTGACGAGCCAGAGACAGGGTTGGCACTTAGCTTCCCTCCCTTGACACTGCGACCAGCTGGGGTCTATTGTATCAGTGGTTCCTCCTTCAAACAGGTTTGTGCCTTTAATTAGGTTTAGTAGCCTGTTGATAAGGTTCTTCGGATTCATGCCTGTTTCCTACTAATTAGGGCGTCACAGTCGAAGATAATATGAGAGGCTGTTTCCTCCTCTTCATCACATAGCCTACACTCCACGGTTTCCCTGCGTACTCCCATGGTGTTTAGGTGTTTTCTTAGGCCGCACTGTCCAGTCAACAGACCTATTATTATACGTACCTTCGTTCTGTTCAGGTTCAGAAGGTCAGCCGTCAGGGTCCGGTTTGGATGCCCTACCATGACTTTGCTGTGTATTTGCCCGACAGTTTGATCCCAATATTGTTGGTGTCTTCTTTTTATCGGTTTTTGCTAATCCCATGTACAGGTTCTGGCCCTGTGAATAGCGTTTCAGATGCTTATCTAGCTAGCTGGTCCGCTTTTACGTTGCCTTCAATGCCTCTATGACCTGGCACCCACATCAAGGTGACCTTGTTGTGTTCTGCCAGCTCGATGAGGTTCTGGAGGCAGTCCCAGACCAGTTTAGACTTTATCTGTATAGAGTTGAGTGCTTTGATAGCACTTTGACAGTCAGATAGAATGTAGATGTGTTTTTTCCTATAACCACTTTCTAGATTCTTCTGAATGCATACCATAGTAGCATGTGTTCCAGCTTGGAATATCGTGGAGCATTTGCCAAGTGGTATTATGTAATTCCTTCTTGGCCTTACCCCATGTATTCCTGCTCCCGTTCCTTCAACCGTCTTTGAACCGTCTGTATACCAGACTAGTCCGCAGTTGATTGTGATTCTATACTCGGGGCCCAGATCCCAGATCCGTCAATTCGTGTTTCGAATGGTTTTTCGAATGAGTATAGGGGTTGCATGTAGTCTGAAATCATTTCGAGTTCTTCGATGTTGATTACATGAGTGATTCTGGTATGTCCAGTTGTTCGGATTCTCCAGTTTTTTGGCCTCTCCAATGCATGTAAGTCAAGGGGTTCGAGGTTTGGGATGATTTATATTGCAGCTGTTGGAGTGCTATTCATTTCACCCGTGATACAGAGACAGGCAAGCCTCTGGATTTTCCCAAGGTTGGTTTTTGCCTGTCTTTGATTTGTTTTTGGCCACCATAAGAGTGAGCCATAAGTTATTCTTGGTCTTATTACCGCTGTGTGAAGCCAGTGCGTGGCTTTCGGTTTGAGCCCCCAGGTTTTTCCAAAAGCTCTCCTGCACATCATGAAGGTTATCTTGCTTTTATTGGTTACAGGTTAGTTTCTTGTCACGAATCAGCCCTAGATATTTCACCTGCTTGTAATGTTTCACCGAATAGTCTGGGAGGTATGAGATCTCCCATGTTTCTTCTCCGGGTGAAGGGAATTAGTGTTGTTTTGTTCGGATTTGCCCTTAGGCTCTCTCTGTTACACCATTCCTCTACTGTCCTCAGTGCATTTTGCATTAGCTCTGAGGTTGTTCGAGTATTCTTTCCTTTGATGAGGATGACCAAGTAATACCCTTGGTTTTTCAGAGAAATTAGCAGTTCATCTACAACCATGTCCCACAGAAGGGGGGAGAGTATGTTTCCCTGTGGGGTACCTCTGGAAATTTCAACCTGCTCTGTTTCCTCGAACATGTTGGCTTGGACCAGTGAAGCATTGAGTGTATCCACCTGCAGGTGGTTTCGTCAATGCCTCTTCGAGTGGCCGCAGAGACCATACTTTCAAAGGAGGTGTTGTCGAAGGCTCCTTCGATGTCTAGAAAAGTGCATAGTGCAATTTCTTTGTTTGCTGAAGTGCTGTCTCGCATGATTTTCCTGTTAGATAGGCATGTTGGTTTTGATGTAAAGGCCGTTCTACAAGAGCGGTTTCCCTTATGTCTCTATCTATCAGTTTTTCCAAGCCTTTCAGAAGAAATGACGATAGGCTTATTGGTCTGTATGCCTTTGCCTGGTCGTATGAGTCCCGTCCAGGTTTTGGAATAAAGACCACGTTTACAGTTTTCCAGGTTTGAGGTAGCCATCCCAATGCTAGGCTCAGCCTGTACAGTCTGCACAGTTATGGTGCTAGATATTCAACTCCGCTCTGAAGTAGTATGGGAAATACTCCATCTGGGCCCGGAGACTTGTAAGGCTTGAAGGAGTTTATTGCCCACACTACTTTTGAATGAGTTACCGTTCGTTTAGCCACTTCCCAGTCTGCCCTTTTTGCCCTCAAATGAAGGTTTGCAAGGATTTCATATCTGGGGTTTTGGTTTGTGGTGACAGTGGATCCTGGGAAGTGTGTATGGAGCAAGAGTTCTATGGTTTCCTTCCCAGTGTTGGTGTGATTTCCGTTGGGTTTCTTGAGATACACATAATTTTGTTTTGTTTGTTTGTTTAATTTTATATTCTATTAAAACAAAACTGGTACTGGTACATGCCTAGATTGAAAGTTAAAACTAGCGGAATAATTTTAAAATACTACGATTGAAGTCACAAGTTGGGTAAACAAAACGTGACAGCCACCTACTAGATTTCTTCGATTCATTTACAGAAGTTCCGTTGTATTTTTTTTTTATTAGGAAACTATTGCTTTTACAGACCCAACACACGAGTTAAAAAGTTTTGCAATGAATCGTTCTTTTAAATACATATTTTTAAATTGAGAAATTTTGTTTCGTTAAAAAGTTCTGGTAAAAAATGGGATAGGGGTTGCATGTTCCACCCCTTTGAAAGATCACAACAAAATTAAAAAAATATTCATAGGTAGCCTTTTTATTGGTATTGCCATTTCTTCAACTCTTCAGCAACTTTTCAAGGAAAGGCCTAAGAGCTTTTGTTTACATGAAAGACCCCCTTTAATTTGCGACAAGGAATCACCCCCTAAAAACTTTCGCACTTATTTGGTAACACCCTGTATGTATATATAAATCGCAGTAACTTGACACCGAATAATTCCAGGTACGAATACAAAATCGCCAAAAAGACAATTTTTATATTCCTTTCAGTAGTACAAAAATTCAATGGCTCCTCGGATTTACAATTATTGCCAGATGAAATAAAAAATTGTGAAACAATTTATAGCTCCAAAAAAAATTGAAGGACTTTCTAGTGACAGAATGTTTCTATTCTGTAGAGGAATATCTTTAAACTTGAAATGTTACTTTCCTTCTGTCTGTAGATGTATGATTTCTGTTTAGTTTTAAGTTATTTGTAAGTATGTATCAGTTTGTTTTTATTTTTATTTTACTCACCTTCATTGACTAATCCAACACAATTTTCAAGTGTCAGATGGAAAATAAAGGTATTATTATCATTACCACCGGTTGTCAACGTACTCTTTAGATAAGCCATGGTTTCCAGAGTTCCGAAGATATGATATCCACACTTGGCGGGGGTGTTGGATTCAAGAACTGGAAAATTTTCCAATATTTCATACTCTCCCATCACTTCCAGTTTCCCCGGAAACGATCCCAACTTGAGAATTTCAAATGAAACACCCGACTCTGAATAAGATCGCATAGTTTTGAGACGAAGAATTGGTACATTTGATTTTTATTTTTGCATCTAGAGTGCGTTGGACCCACTTCAACCAATCTGATGGACATGAATGATGAGTGAGAAAAATTATATGACAGTGATTCCTCCAAGTTGAGTACCTATGGCGGTTTAATATATTCTAAACCACTTACTGTAAAAAAACATTTTTTTTTAATGGCAATATCTTTTAGACACACATTCCTTAGATTCTAATTTTCACGACGAATCCATTGATGATTTCCAATCGAAAATCGGATAGATAAAAATACTAATACACTAATTATTTATCGAACAATTATGAGGAAATTGGGGTATATCGCTCATCAAGTATGATGTGGATAAACTGAATTAAAAAACATAAATTTTCACAAGATAAAGGTTCATATTCCATTCCAACAAAAAAATACCCATAATTCCAAGATTAGTTG
Organism: Gonioctena quinquepunctata; assembly: GCA_018342105.1. Classification (NCBI taxonomy): domain Eukaryota; kingdom Metazoa; phylum Arthropoda; class Insecta; order Coleoptera; family Chrysomelidae; genus Gonioctena; species Gonioctena quinquepunctata. The sequence goes on along the minus strand of JAFIRS010000021.1, from coordinate 596,571 downwards.
AAGGAAATTAAATGTATGAAGTGCATTCCGCCAACTTCCTGATATTTTCTGGTTCTATCAATTGTGTTTCGCATCACATTTCGCAACATAGCAGGATTCATGGTAGCAAACAATTGAGGAATGCGATTTTGTAAAATTTCAAGTGTTTGAGGAGGTGTATAAACACTCGGTTTTTCACATAACCCCATACAAAAAAGTCTAAAATATTGAGATCAGGTGATCGGGCAAACCAACGTACAGGACCATTCGTTGCCATAACTCGCTTATTAAACCAGTTCATTGAATAGTTCATGACTTGAATGGTATCATGAGGCTGAGGAGGTGTATAAACACTCGGTTTTTCACATAACCCCATACAAAAAAGTCTAAAATATTGAGATCAGGTGATCGGGCAAACCAACGTACAGGACCATTCGTTGCCATAACTCGCTTATTAAACCAGTTCATTGAATAGTTCATGACTTGAATGGTATCATGAGGCGGAGTCCCATATTGTTGAAAGTACATCACTTCAGAAACAGCGCGTGGTAAGTCCATTAACAATTCCTCAATATAATTCTGAAGGAATTTTAAATATCTTACCCCTGTCAATTGTCCTTGAAATAAAATTGGTCCAATTATTTTACTTCTGATTACATCCGCCCATACGTTCACTCCAAATGTTTCCTGAAAATTACTTTCCTCCATTAAATGCTAATTTTGTTGTGCCAATATCTGCAGTTTTGTCGGTTAAATTTTTCGTGAAACTGGACTCATCGGAAAACAATATCGAAGGAACAAAGTCGGGATTAGAGGTATTGTTCTGTAGTGACCAGTTACAATAATTTTATTTTCGATTTCCACCATTTTCATACAAATGCTGGTGCACTTGATACTGTCGGGTCCCTTCTTTCCGTTCTAACAATATTCGCGGTTTTCACCAAGAAATCGGTAAAACTTAGTTCCAAGGTAGCAACCCACACCTTCCACCTTCTTTGATGGATTCTGTTTACGTTCAGCAACTCTGAGCGGCTAGAGCTACCGAAGTTCATATAGATTAGGTGATATTAGAGCAAAGGTCCGTGAGGTCTCCTCAATTTCTGAGCATACACCTTACATTATCGAGAGGTCAAATTATATGCATTCAAACACCGAACCATACACATTTATTATAAAATTATATGAAAATCAACAATTCGCTTTTAATACTACTAATAACTTATGATTGACCCGGTATATTTATAAATACCAAGAGTCGGTCACAATATCAATCATTCATAAACAAATGTGGTATGTGCCGGCTGTATTTATACACTAGTCATACACATTAAGAAATTATCTTCAATAGGCACACAATACATCGAAATCATATCTTATATCAATATATCGAGATAAAAAAACTAGCCGGAGTCCCACCGTTATGAAACGTCCAATTAAATAATAAATACAAAGCATACCTATAACCCTGTGAGCCAGCATTGCAAAAATATCCCTCAAAGGCGATATAAATGACCCACTAACACGGAAGCTTTATTTTAATTTCGGTCGTATATATAAGAATATGGGAGCAAAACAACGAAACTTCATATTCACGGCTCAGCCTATAGGTCTGGGTGACTATGACTCGAGTCGTTTTATGTATCGGGTAATTGCCGAATTTGTCGGTCCGTGTGCTCTGAATTAAGGAACACTTGTTAATTTATAATTGTAAGACTTTCCACTACTTCAAGATACTGATTTTTATACGGGACACATTGCGTGATTTTCGTTAATTACCGAGGCTGACTAATGGATGTTATCGAGGCACTAACTCAAAACACCATACCTGTTTCGAAGCACGAGACTGAACTGACGAAAACTGAATGAATGCTGAGACTGTAATGACTACTAAGATCTGAATAAAAAACCGTGTAATGTTGGCAGCACGTTTGAGATGATTACTTTTCTTTAATTAGTTGATTCGTGCATCGTCGCTTAATCATAGTGGGTTTAAAGGGTCAAATACTCATCAGGGCGTTTCTCTGTTGGTTTCATATTTGTGCGTGCGTGGTAGTCATGGGTAGATATTACCTATTTTCAGTGCTGAGGCATCACAATACTAAAACGACCTGTATCTATGCTTTTTCAAAATCTCTCTTGCTGACTCATGACTGATTTGTAACTCATGGCTAATTTTCCTAGTAGAAGGTGGTAGGAGTCACTTCTACAAATGCTAAAACATTGATTTCCGTCACCTCATCAAAGATCAAAGTTTCATGGTTGGGATTTTCTTGTCCGAGTTGTTTCTCCACAACGGGGAAATATTGACAACATGGATGATGTCTGTTGGGATACCTTTCAGCATACAAAGTTGCTGCGTTCCTCGAATTTTTCTTGCATTTGCCATAAATTAACAGCATGTCTACTTTTTCATCTCTTGTATACATGTTTGTTGAAAAACTTAATGACCTAAAGCTCATTGGCAAAGTTATTTTTGTTTCACTAGCACACTTTTGATTTTTACCAACAATAAGAATTCTGTGATGAGAATGGGAATAAATCTGAAAAATGTAGTGAGCACTATTGGTTTCCGAAACTAAGTAGACCCACTTAGAGATTGATTTGTATGAAAATATGAACGTGGTGTTCATAAAATCAGATGTGGAATCATCTGCGACTCAAAAATAAGCTTCAGCCTCTACCTTCCATCGATCAAGAATACCTCTTGTGGGATATTCATGCTGAAAAGGGAAACATTCTTAATTGAATATTGAATAGAAATATTTTTCTGAAAATTGAAAAATCTACGACGATAATGAAGTTATTTTTTGTAATATCTAACAGAAAACGACTACTTCTCCGGCTGAAGCCACGCTGGACATTGAACTACATCTGATAGATATTTTGAAAGGACCCTCACTCAAAAGAAAAAATCTGAAAGTAAAATTTTGATTTTATATTTCAATTAAGAACTCATATGAATGAGTTCTTACAGAACTGTAAATGTAGGTTTGTTCATAAACATTGAGGGGAAAACAGTAACGCCTATTTAATCTGATTCGGGAAGACTATATATGCTGCTGTTGTCACCACCGATTTCATTTTTTTCCAGACAATGAATAAAGCTGTATTGAAAAAGTTTTTAACCCTGCTAATTTCGATGTACTATTTTTGTCTACTATAATATTTGTCCAAGTGGGTTCTATGGGATTCAACTCACAGTTATATGGTGGTGGACAAAATATTGTTTTACTTAGATTTTACTTAGATTTTGTCTTTTTGTGCTTTTCAACAATAGCTACAAGCGCCGACATAGCAAGGGGCATGGGGGCCATGGCCCCCCTTGCGTATCAGGAAATTGTTTATTGATTTCAGGTGACACTCTTTTTTAATTAATTTAAGATGATAATGCATTTGTAAATCGAAAGTTAGATCATACGTCCCCAATCTTCTGGTGACATTTCCACGTTTTGTCCAGTATGTTGAATAGTGTCTAGAATGTATTGGAACTAGCGGTAACCAGATCGAAGACAGAGGATACCGACAGGCGTTTGTTGTTTAACCGATCACAAGGAAAAAGGAAAATCGCAGTTATATGAACAGAAAGAAAGGTATCGAATATAGAGCCTTGTGGAACGTGTTTGGGTACAGGTACATCACCTTGGAAAGGGTCCTACGAGGTGAAAAAGAGAATCAACGCTTCGGTTCACATAATCCAACGCAGTCCTAGAGCTAAGATGGAGGTTGTTTATCTGGAACCGATTGCATTCGAACGGGACGATAAAAATTATAGGAAGTGTTACTAAAATGAAGACGGTACGCCACTGCGTTGGTTATCACAATATTTACTGGAGTGTTTTAATAGATACGAACCCCAGATTCGTAACAATAGATTAGATGAGTACCAAATCACCTTAGCCAATGAACTTGTTTATAAGTTATGGATGGCATTATTATAAATGCTCCCAATGGGCTAAATTGACGACTAAAACGTTCCGATCAAAATCTTGCGATTAGAACTAACATCTTAAATGGCACGAATACAACGACCAAATACCAAAATCGAGCTGATGAGATGAAATAGATTTCTTAAAATGCAATTTGTCAGGAGTGGATAAAATCAAATGCCTAATATTATTATTAAGTATATTTGGGTGTAACTATTTATCTCTGTTATTCAATCAGAAATTGAGGGACTTTCCTTGATGAAGTAGCGAGCTTCAAATGTTCAGGGTTTCAAAATACCTAAGACTGAGCGAGATAACCACTCTATAAGAAATACATTCAATTTAATATTTTTTTTATATTAGATAGATAGATATTTATTTCCATAGTAATAAACGTTGAATTAGTGGATCGTCAAAAAATAGTACAATACAAAACTAAATAAATAATAATATAAATAAATAATAGTTTAAAAAAACTGAAGAATTCGCTTTTATAGAAAACCAGACTAAAAAAATAGAAAATAAGAAAAAAAAGCTGCCCTAGGTGTGTAATGTACTATATAATTAGTAGTGCCATACACCCCACGCTTTTTTTTGAATAAAATTTTTTTTTTCTTATTTTTTATTTTTTTAGTCTGGTTTCTATAAAAGCTATTATTTAATTCCTACTTTCTAGTGTGGTTTATTTATAAAAGCGTGTTTTTTTAGTTTTTTTTAAACTATCATTTTTATAATTTTTTTGCAAATTAGAAAATGGAATAATCTCACAAATTAGGTGATCATAATCTCCGACCCCAAAAACCCCCACATACCAAAATTTTGAATAGAATTAGACCATAATCAATACAAAATTGGCCGATTTAAAGCCCCATTTTTCATTTACGAAAAATCATAATATTCCCCAAAAACCCCCACATACCAATTTTGAATAGAATCAGACCATAATCACAAAACTCGGCCGCCATCTCGAATTTTCAATTTTACGAAAGAATCATAATATTCGACCCCAAAACCCCACATACCAATTTTAATAGAATCAGACCATAATCACAAAACTCGGCCGCCAAAACTCGGCCGCCATCTCGAATTTTTCAATTTTTACGAAAGAATCATAATATTTGACCCCAAAAACCTCCACATACCAATTTTTAATAGAATCAGACCATAATGACAAAACTCGGCCGCCATTTTAAAGCCGCCATCTTGAATTTTTCAATTTTTACAAAAGAATCATAATATACGACCCCAAAAACCCTCACATACCAATTTGAATAGAATCAGACCATAATCACAAAACTCGTCCACCATTTTTGAGCCGCCATCTTGAATTTTTCAATTTTGACAAAAGAATCATAATCTCCGATCACGAAAACCCACAGATACCAATTTTGAAGCTAATCGTTTTGTTTTTATTTCACACAAAAATTTCTTGATGCATTGTCACCGGAATAATGTACACCTGCCAAATTTCAAATCATTCGGACGTCTGGAAGTGGGTCAAAATCGTGCCCAAAGGAGTCGGTTACAAACAAACAAACATACAAGTGAAGCTAATATAATAAAAGCGTGTAAAAAGTAAAGCAAGGAGAATGTCTAACACTTCAGTCCAAGTTCTTTCATGTTCAGATCAAGATACTCTTTTGCCGTATAAAAACAGTTTTTCAGTAAAAAAGCTTTTATTTTTAAACTGATGAAAGTTTAAACACACACTTGAAGGTATCTTGATATACAGGTGCAGATTAGGAGATTTTTTTTGTGACATAATTGAGCTGTGGAGTAATGATGAATTGAGCATAATTGCGAGTGGAGTAATGATGGATTTCAGATTGAACCATATATTTGTTTTTACTTCTATGAATTTCCAGTAAAGATTAATATATAAATAAAGTAGGAAGTGAACGATTTGAAAACTAACAAACAATATTCTCGAAAATGTACTCCCGCCATTACCCTAACTACCCTTTTTGTAACTTAAAAGCCTTATGAGAGTGGCGCGAGCCACCCCATAGTAAAATATGACAAACAGACTGATTTTTTTCTATATTAATTTTGAGTTCATTGCATGTGAACCATGTTTGAGCTGAATAAATAATATCATTCGATAACGTACATAACTTCTCTGAATTAGCACTTTGAACGATGAATGTTGTATCATCGGCGAAAAATACACTCTTTGTCGAAAAAATATAAATATAGAGTTTAAAAAATAAAAAGGTATTAATATATATATATATATATATATATGAAAGAGAGTAATATCGAGGGGACTGTTGAAAACAACATGGAAGGAATTTAATGGATATATATATATATATATATATATATATATATATATATATATATATATATATATATATATATATATATATATATATATATTAAAAGGGGGACGGGGCCCAGAACTGACCTTTGAGAAACACCATGAGTAATAACATTACGATTTCAGATATCACCTCTCATTTTGACACTTTGGGATCTTTTACTCAGGTAAGATTAAAAAAAGTCGAGAGCCAAGCCCATAGTTATATAATTTTTGCAATAGAATATTATACTAAACACAGTCTAACGCCTTAGAAAGATCACACAACGTAAGTTGTGAGTGTTTATCTTCCTCTAAGCCCTCGACAATGTCCGACAGACACAACTTTGAGAAGAGCTGCGTTGTGGATAATATAGGAAATCTTGGAGATCTTCAGAACAAATATCAACGTGTTTGAGAAAACTAGTAACCAAGTATTTATGAGTTATTGGAGTTATTTTTGTATGTATTTCATTGGGAAATATATTTAGTAGTTACTTTGACACATCGGTGTTCCAAATAAGATAAATATCAATTCCAATTCTTTTTCACTCAGAGGCTGTCCATAAAATACGGATGCAATTTAGGGAAAGGGGGTATTGTATCTAGTTTTAGAAAGTGTGTCAAGAAGGGAGGGGAAAAATATTTAGCTTTAGCATTGTCCTAGAAGTTTTCCCTGCTATTATATCATATTAATATGTATTTTAACTGATGTAAATTATCATCAGAATATTCACAACGAATCAACAAGGATGTCTCACCATGGATGTCTCGCTTGATTTGAAAAAACCTCTGATGCAGTTTCATGTTTTTTGTTGAAACTGCGACAGAGTTCAATATAGTAAGAGGAACGCACGGCTTTTTAAGAAAAACTTCAAATGCTGCCATTTTGCAGTTTGTAAGGAAAGAAAAACCACCTGTGAAGAAAAAACATGTTCATGGAATTGTTCTATCCTGTAAATGATGAAGGTGCGAATTGATTGAAAATCGGGAATTAATTGAAAATGGGGGTCAAGTGGCACATCGTTGAAAACATAATTCAATTCAACTATTTAATTTTTTTCGAATTTCGTCAATACGTTTTTTCATAATATGCATTTTAAATGTCAAGTATAAGTGCGGATCTGAATTGTACCCTTACCTCGATAATTTTTGAACGGTTTGATGTGAAATAATGGGACAGAAAATATTTTGATTGGTGTTACCGATCCTAGTTTCTGAGAGAAGATACATTACAATTACTCGTCAGAGGCATAGAGATCGAGTTGCACATCGTTGAAAAGGTTATTCAATTTTACTTTCAACCATGGTTGTTCTAATGGAATTACAATTGCGATGTGAAACACAGAAGAGGAAGGTTCATGACTTAAATAATTTTTCAAATTCGTTTCAAAGCTTAATCAGGTACAGATTTTGAATCCAAACAATATTCCAATTTCCGACCCAAATAATACCCCATTTATTTATTTTTAATGTCCATAATCATAACGGGTACCATTTATTGGATTTGGTAATCAAGCTAGAACCTAGAAATGACTAATATGAAGTTGGGTTATTATGTCGATGTCTAAGATCTTCTAATGTTTAAATGATTATAACACTACTTACCTGCTCTTCATATTGAAAACGAATTATCGCATTTGTATTTAGTGAAGAGTTTCACCTAGAGATAATTTAGTATTGAGACAACACAATGGTAGGTAGGGAGGGGAAAAACACTAGTGGACACGATTGACAATAATTTTGCTTCAAATTCTCAATAAATAAAAATCCTACGTAATAGTTTTGTTTTTTGTAATACATGACATTTCAAATGCATATTGTGAAAAAACGTATGCAAAAAATAAAAATAAAATAGATGTTTGAAAAGAGAATTGAGCTATCTTTTCAACGATGTGCTACTTGACCCCCCATGTTATTTGTATGTTGGTATGCCCCCCCTCCCTCGGTTGATATCATTCAGAACTGTTTTCGTCCCATTGTTCTACGTCGAACCGTTCATAAGTAAACATGGGGGGGGTAATAATAATAGTTTATTTCGACAATAAAGTAATACATATATTCATACATATTCATAATACATGGGTTACATATTGAGTGAAAATAAACTTAAAGTTCCTACAAAGCCTCTAGGCTGCACGTAGGCTCACGTGATTTTATGTAAGTTTGTTACGGAATGTGAACACATATTCATATAATATTACAATTGGGACTCGAAGAAAGAAAATAGTATGTATTAAAAAAAAGAAAAACATTCAAAAATTAAACTAGGTACCAAAAACAAAAAACAAAAACTACAATTAAATTTTCATTTCAATTATTTTTGTGAGTTCTTCCCTTGAATAAGTTGAGATGAAGATTTCACAACTTTTTTCAAATAGCTTAGTCGTTTGACTATTTTCACTTCCTCAGGGATAATGCAGTACATCCTTGGAGCTAGGTAGGCAAAACTCCTTTGTCCTACAGTCTTCGATGTAAATGGGGTTTCATAGAGGGTATTTCTTTGTCTTGTATTGTATGTGTGTTCATGATATTTTAGGTTATGTCTGTTTTTGTACCTACCGTTTAATAGAATAATTGTCGTAAGTCAAATATTTTAGTTTATTGGAATACATTTCCAGTAGGGTATTAAAAGGGTTTTTTGTAAATATTTTTCAAAATATTTTTTTGTATATTGATTAGTTTTCTTAGATACCATCATTCAGTCTTGATTGGCCTAGTGCAAAATAAATCCTTCTGAGTTGTTTTGCATCTAACATATTCCCAAGTAATTTGAATTTATGCAGGACTGTTCTCAGTATTCCAGTAACGTTGATCTTAGGTGTTCGTCGATAGTTACTCCTAAGAATCTAATATAATTAAAAAAAATTATTGAGAAATCATCAACGTTGAGGGATGTATAAGTGGGTAGCGTTCTTTTGGTGCAAGTGAATGTCATGGTATTTATAGTTAAAAGCTTCCATTTTTTTATTTTAAGGAGATTGTTATGAGCACTCCTTATCAAGTATTTTAAATATAGCCCTATGTAAACTGAAACTGAAGAATTCCAATAAAATAAATCAATTTTCGTTCGAAATAAAAAACGGTCGCATTAATAGTAAAATTCATATGACAACTCATAAAGTCGATACTTCCTCTATCATTTGTGTCGGCACCTCAATCGAAATTCCAACCATATTTTCAGACATTCATAACTAATAGTACGCCGGGACAGATGAATGACCCGCGGTCTTTTGGAAGCGATAATAGGCTTGGTGATATATCATGGCGGCGTGTCAACTCAAACGGGGTACTCACCGACTCATTAAATATAATTTTATTGTTCTAGGGCGGCATCGTTTGAATACCAACACTATATATATATATAAGATTCTCCATAGAACTCTCTCTCCTCTCTTCATTCAGAATCCAGTCGTCGATCTAGTCAGTCAGTACAAAGCTAGTTCAGCTTCATTATGAAGCGAATAAAAGTAAAGTTTAATTTCAATTAGCGAAGATGAAGTCTCATCTTCCTACGCGAAATAAGCGTAGACTCCGTAGAGTTTATCTGAAGTAGCAAATTAATCAACCATATGCAGAATCATTGTGAAAGTGTAATTCATCAGAAATCATCTCAGTAATAACTAAATGAAAGGAATTAATATTTATCAAGAAGCTAAATAATCATATTGCAACAAGTGAACGCGTAAAATTATTATCAATTGTTTAAAATAACTGAAGAACAGTTATTTTAATTGTCAGCTCATATTGTTTCTCATTTTTAATTATTGTTTATTCAATCTCATCTTGACTTTCTATACATTTTCTCAGTAAATTATACCAGGTGTATCAATAGTTGTTTTTATATTTTAGAAAATACATATATATATATATTATTACAAGTCCTAATTGTATTATTATTTCGAAACGATTTGAGATTGGTCTTTGTACTGTCAAATTAAGTTCCCTCGCATCATTACATACTGGGAGAAACAAGATCTCAAGCCGCTCTGGGAAATTGTTCCGTTATTGGTCAATAGACTGATAACACTCAGTATGTTATAACAAAAGGTGGACAGGTGTGGTTTTTCAATAAGAACACCCTGTACGTCTTATATCAAGATCTCCTTCAGCTATAAGTTTCAGCTGTTGCCTTGTACAGTACTACTGTATCATCGGCGAAACTTATCATTTTTCCGGTACTATTCAATAATAAAATATTGTTCATATATATTATGAACAATATGGGTCCTAGAACAGTGGCTTGTGGAACACCGAAACTCACCGTAGAAGCATTGCTCATTTCGTCTTCAATTTTAACAAACTGCTTACGATTTTCAGGATAAGACCTCATTAGGTTATATTGGTTTCTTCTAATGCCAATATCGTCGAATGTCTTCAACAATTGCGAGTGACTTACAGTGTCGAAGGCTTTGAAACACAGAGCGTAAGAGTAGCCTCAACTGTTGATTTTTGTGACTGAAATCCAAACTGGTTTTCGGATATTATTTTTTGTCCTTTAAATAGTTTTAAATTCTAGTTTTAATTACTTTTTCGAAATTTTTTGAGATATTACTTATAATAGAAATAGGTCGATAGTTGGACATGTCACTCTTATTGTCAGATTTAAATATTGGTTTTATTATGGCGGATTTGAGAGGTGAAGGCCATTTTCCCGTTTCCAAACACCGGTTTACCAAATACGCTAGTGGATTTCTAATCAAAATTCCTGTCTTTCAAATGTTCTGCTCTGATGCCATCTGGTTCAGGTGTTTTATTATTTTTGAGATTTTGTATCATTTCCAATATATCCCTTTTCGTTTGTTGGCTTCAGAAAAAATTAATAATTTAGCGAATGTTTGGTTGGTTCAAAATCAGTTTTTTTTTTATTTGCACATGTTTGCCCAACACTAGCAAAATAATTATTGAATTCGTTGCAAATGCATTTTACATCAGATATTTTTTTGTTATCTTCATTTTTTATTTCCTTAATTCTTGTTTCTTTCTTCTTTGAGTTCCCAACTTCCTGTACTATTTTCCAGACTTGTTTTGTGTTGTTTCATTGATTTTTTTATTGTAGTATTATTTTTTGGCATTTCTTATCAGAATGTTCAATCTTTTTCTGTAAGAGAGAAACTCGTTTTTTATTTCCAAATTGTTGGGGTTATTTTGCAATCGTTTATATAGTTTGTCTTTCCTAATTATTGGTTTTCCAAGAATTCCGTTTTAGATTTTTTTTTCCAATTTTTTTTGAAATGTGCTTGTATCTAATAGTCCTTCAGTTTGTCAATAAAAATTTCCACGCCTCGGAAATATTATTTGTATTTTCAATATGCGACCAATCCATTTGTTCAGCATTTTTCCTGAGTTTGACTGTGTCTGTGAATTTTATACAATTTTTTTTGTATTTATTGTCTGTTATTGCTTTTTGGAGAGGTATTTTGATTAGAATAGGGTAGTGATATTTTTGAGAGTAATTGGCAAGCATTTTTGAATGTCTAATTTAGTTTTCACGAATATGTGGGTCTATACAAGACCTAGAGTTGTTATTAATTCTAGTGAATGCATTAATAGTAGATGAAAATCCATACTCCCCCATCAAATCCAGATAGCCATCGGTGTTTTCAATAGCAATATTTATATTTATATCACCTATTATAATATTATAGTCAGAATTATCACCATGAACTTCTGAAATGTAATCTCTCAACTCATTCAAGAACTCTATCTCACATGTAGATGGTGGTCTGTATAAAAAAGTGATTAGAAAAGACTTATTAGAAGTGAAAATTTTTGTTTGAATTGCACTTATTGGACCAATTTTGATTAACTTTGAGTTATGATTCACTGCTTGATCGACAGACTATGATTATAAGAAATATCTTCCTATCTTTCTTTCTTTTGTTGGTTAAAACAATCTTTACACAAGCCGATATTGGATGAGGAACGTGTTGAGGATTTAAATGCGTGCTGGATAAAATGAGTTTTCTCATTAGCTTCAACAATTGTGTACTGAACTGTTAGATATCTAGTTTTTTCACTAAAGATAAACCTTATGTTCTCATTATCTTGAGTGGCTTATTAGAAGAAGAGACGTGTATAAATTGACAAGGATATTAAATAATGAGCATTGTACCAATATCTGATATCTATTTTTTTAAGTTCAGTTGTTCTATATTAATGTATTGATAATATGTTTCCTTCTTGGAGAGGATACTTTTTGTGGATAAATAATGAATTTTTACAAGACGCGTTTTTATCCTGTGTTCGATAACTAACTGAAAAAATAAGCAGAGGCCATCAACTAATGATAATTATTGTTGTCTTCATAAATACTGCTTACCATTATTATTATATACAATGGGTCTTTTTCGGGCCGAACTTTTCTGGCTAATACCTATTAGCGTCTATTTGTTGAACATAAACATCAGTAACTTCCAAATAAAATTATCGTGGAATTACTCTGAGCATTATCACCCCTTTGAAGCACAACAAGAATATATTTGCAATATTTAGCCTACTTCATAATATACCGAATGTTTAGCTATACTTTCATCAAACTTCATAGCCAATCAGCATGCACAAATCTTTTGGGTGTTCTTCTACTTTTTTTCTTTTCTCCGATACAGTATTTCCATGTTATAGTAAGCTGATTGCTTCTTTGTTCTTCTATAGGACTGTTATGAATGCTTCCTAAGTTGATTGGATAATCTAGTTATTTCTTCATTTACATTTCCGTTATTAAATGTTTATAGTAGATTCTTCCAAATCCTCTGATCCTCCGTTTTTTCTGGATTATGGCTTCCATTGTTCCTCTTCAAAATTGTTTTCGACTTCCTTTCCAGTATAATTTTTCGTAATTTTTTGTCCACGTTATATTTTCGAAACGTTTAAAAAGTTTTTATCAAAAATAATAATTTTGCCACATTTCATCTTCATCGCCCTGTACTTCTGGTAGTACATATATTTTTTCCTTTTGCAGGTCTGTTGAGTAACCGGATTAGAACAGAAAAATTCGGCACCCGCAACCGCAACTACACTCACATGGAATAAACTGAACTCAAGGCTAAATATTGGAAATGTATTCAAAATAATAATTTATGGACGATAATGAAATAAAATATCATGACCATATCGAAAATATAGAACGAATTATGAAGCAGAAGGGTATAGATAAATAAGAAAGGAGGGTAATTCTCAAAGATAGGATGTATTCTTCGGTTTGCATTGTGAAGATAATTTCAAACAAACATAGAAGACTGACAACTATATTAATAATTGGAAGAAATATCATGTCATTACTATAGGTTTTTCAGTGTACATTTTATTCCTCAAATAACAACTATGGTATTTCATAGCGTATATGTATATATATATATACAGGGTGAGTCAGAATAAGACCGACAAACTTCGACTACAGATTCCTCACCTCATTTCGAGGTGAAAAGTTGCTATCAAGGTATGTCCTAACATGCATCCCCTCTGAGATACAGGGTGTCGAAAATACGAAAAAAATTAAGATTTAATTTAATTTCTCCAAAATTCCGAAGGAAAAAATTTGAAACTTGGTATACTAATAAAGGTTTATCAACGTGCTAATTTGAATTTATATTTTTTAATTTTCATAAACCAGTGGCGTAGTTACGATGGTATGTAGTCATATGTTCCTTCATATTTTCTTGGGAAAAGTGAATGGACAAATGATCGTTTGACATCAGTTCGGCTCATCCATACTCAACCTAAAATTCATAACATTCCATGTGCCTAAAAAGGGAGGTTCCTGAGATAATTGAGAAAAACTGAAGATATATCCTCAGTAGAGACATGATTTCCTATGTGCAATAATCGCATTATGCTAATTTCTTACAACATATCGGAATATGTGTCAACTTCCTGAACACTTTTTAATGTTGGGAGAAGAAACATAGTACGGGTGAGTCAGAATGAGACCGATAACTCAATTTTTTCCTTCATCATATTATCGAATCGATGTCGCGGATTCACTGATATGTTACCATACTTTCTTGCATATGATTGTTTTGACAGATCAACTGACAAACAAACCCAACCTCAAATTCATAATACTCCACTTAGATAAGAGTTAACGTAAGTACTCTTAATTTGTTGAAGTTTATGTTGGAGTATCATTATCAAAGCCATTTCTGATTGAATTATCTAGGAAAATATTATCCAATCAACATGTTTTCGATGAAGAAAAACAATTATTGTGTATTAATATCTGCTTAAATGATAGAAACGGTTTAGTGGGTACACTACATAGAAACAAACAAGGCATTAAAGCAAATGTTCTAATGGACCACCATCTTGTTCAATACACAATTGGCATCTCCGTATCATCGACTGTCGCACGCTTTGGAATATTCCAGGTGTATCCTGTATTAACGTACTTGCTGCTAAAATTCTTGCCGTTAAATCTCGCACAGATTCTACAGGTGTTTCATACACTAGGGATTTAACGTATCCCCACAAAAATGTCTAGTGAAGTTAAATCCGGAGAACGTGCAGGTCAATGTATGGGACCACGTCTACCTATCCACCGAAACACTCGGTAGTTCTGCCCATTCAAACGGGAAGGAAGAAGATATGGTCCAAAGATTTTCGATAATTCCTACCCAAATATTCACTGAAAACTTTTGTTGGTAGCCTTTTCGAAACGTTCCATGTGGATTTTGTTCATCCCATAAATGGCTGTTCCTACTATTGAAATATCCATCTCTTGTGAAACATGCCTCATCCGTGAATAGAACGTATCTAGGAAAGTCGTTTGCTCCTTCATTAGTCTTCTAAAACCATTCACAAAAAAATCTACGAGGCCCATAATCACCAGCATCTAGGGCCATCACATTCTGGATACAAAAGTTGTTCACGTGCTACCCGACTTACTGTTGATTGTGACACTTGTAACCTATACGAAATAGCCCGAGTGCTGGTAGAAGGATATGCTGCTAATCGTTCAAGAATTTATTCTTTCGTAACATTATCTCTTCTTGTTCTATTCGCGCCACAATGGTGTTTACGGAATTCAAAGGGCCCCGTTTCCTTCAATCGTCGATGCACAGCTATAAAAGTAGTGAAATGTGGATGATGTCTGTTTGGATATCTATGTTGATATAATTCAGCAGCAGCTCTGGCATTTCTCCCAGTTTCACCATAAACGAAATGCATATCTATATATTCTTCAAATGAATAATCCATTTTGAAACGATGTTCACTGACTGAAATGATGACAGATGACTTGACAATAATACAAACTGTTTTGGGTTACTGTCAATTATGTCTAATGTAAGCATCGATATAACAGTGTGTTTCTACAGGAAATAATGAAAAAAGGCTACGTTTCTTTTTAGTTCCAAATTCAACAAATTAAGAGTACTTATTTTCAGTTTTTCGCAAAAATTATTTCAGACCTTAACTCTTATCTAAGTGGGGTATTATGAATTTGAGGTTGGGTTTGTTTGTCAGTTGATCTGTCAAAACAATCATATGCAAGAAAGTATGGTAACATATCAGTGAATCGACGACATCGATTCGATCAAATAATATGATGAATGAAAAAATGGAGTTATCGGTCTCATTCTGACTCACCCGTACTATCTTTCCGATTCTCCCAACATTAAAAAATGTTCAGGAGGTTGACACATATGTAGTAAGAAATTAGCATTATGCGATTATTGCATTATGTCTCTACTAAGGACATATCTTCAGTTTTTCTCGATTATCTCAGAAACCTCCACTTTTAGACACATGGAATGTTATGACTTTAGGTTGTGTATCGATGAGCCCAACTGATGTCAAACGCTTGTCCATTTACTTGTCCCAAGAGAATATGAAGAAACGTATGACTACATACCATGTAACTACGCTACTGGTTTACGAAAATAAAAAATTATATCTTTAAATTAGCACGTTGATAAACCTTGATTAGTGTACGAAGTTTTTAATTTTTTCGTTCAGGAATTTTGGAGAAAACAAATTAAATCTTAATTTTTTTCGTATTTTCGATACTTTGTATCTCAGAGGGGATGCATTTTAGCAACTTTTCACCTCGAAATGAGGTGAGGAATCTGTAGTCGGAGTTTGTCTGTCTTATTCTGACTGACCCTCTATATATACAATATATATACAATATATATATATATATATATCACGGGGCTTGTGGCTCAGTGGCAACAGCGTTGGTCTTGTGTCGACTGTTTCCACCCGGCTCGGGTTCGAATCCCGCAGCTGGTGAAAATTTTTTCAAGGTCCCAAGAGTGGTTTCGGATCCCACTATAAAAGGTAAGGTCCCCGTGATTTTAACTCGTACAAGTTTTCATTAACTTC
The DNA here is from genome assembly GCA_018342105.1 of Gonioctena quinquepunctata. NCBI lineage: Eukaryota > Metazoa > Arthropoda > Insecta > Coleoptera > Chrysomelidae > Gonioctena > Gonioctena quinquepunctata. The sequence continues at coordinate 580,044 of JAFIRS010000021.1, read as the reverse complement.
TGAGGGTTGTTCAAACAACTAAGAAAGCGGTAAAAAAACAATTTTACAAAAAAAAAAACAATATATATATATATATATATATATATATATATATATATATATATATATTATATATATATATATATATATAAATATACTTCTGGAGATTGTATTCTTGTATCCTGTTTTATGTACATTTGTGGGAGCTTTCTTAGGATAATGGATACTGGATAGAATATATCTAATATTTCAGCGCATAGTCGCAACGTTTCGTCCCTGGCTGGGGACTTCTTCAGGCTTTATTTTTTAAAGTGAAACTTCTTTGGGTGCAATGAGAGTTGCTGGGTAGTTTCGGCAAATAAGTAGTATATGTATTTGAATGTATAGTTATACTGGATACTGGTATGAACATGCGAGGCTTGAAGTGACGGCTTTTCCATTTTTCTTTGGTGCTCAATAACTCTATCGGTTTTCCATGAAATCGTTCAGAATTTGGATGAGTTTTCATCGATTTCCAGACCTTCTGCTTGGGTCGCTCAATAGGGTATCAGAAAATCATTTTCTGAAAGAGAACTTTCTGTATTCATTCTACTCTTCATAGATTTACTTGAATTGTTGGTGCATTAATATTCAACAATAAATCAAAACACGAATACGAAATTATGTACTCCTTCCGCTCAAATATCTCATTCTTCCATTGTAGTTGAATAAGTGTGAAGTCTGATTTAGGTGTAAGCAAAAACATATTTTTTAATCGAATGCTTATTTATATATCCTAAGCTACCTATCATATTTCATTTCATTGATATATCAGTAGTGAATCAATAGTGCAGTGTTGAAAAACCTGAATATATGACTGTATCCGTGGCTGTATTATATCTTAGAAATAAATAAACATTTTTTGAACTGTGCCCGTTTGTCTTTTCCCTTTTTCTGTAAATTCAAATTATAAAGAAAAAGAATACAACTGATGAAATATGTATACGCCCAGAATGCGAACGATTTCTGATAAGTCTATTCAACACAGAGAGAGCGACCTATAAAAATATTTCCGGAACTCAAAATATATATAAAGTGTCACACATAAAGTTCGCAACATATGGGAGTTTTTTTTATTAATGGATATAATGAAAATTTGACTTCGCAGTTAGTTTAATGCTTGAAAAATGAGTGAAAAACAGCCTCTTTCCTTTTGTCATCAAATTTGAATTTTTTTTCAAAAATCCTCAAAAAATCAGTTTTTTTTTTATTTCGAAAAATGCCAAAACGAAAAGTTGCTCAGTTTCCAATTTTATACCTTTGCTCTGAATTTGGACTCTCTACTGTCACTTTGATTTTACTCTAATTTTTCGAATCTTACGCTCTACCGATTCGAACGAAACATGATTCAAATTTCACAATTTAGATGAATACGAGACTTCAATGTCATATCTTGCCCAGAAAATACCCACATTGGCATGTTACCAGAAAAATAAAATAAATGCACCTCCTGAAATTCGCCTTGTTGCAAAGTTCATCTAGTTTTTTCATTTCATTGTGAAACTGATTCGGATTTTCAATGTATGGACGTTAATATGTCAGTAATCGAATGAACGAATTTCTATTCATTCTTATTACACTCGTATTTCTTTTTTTAACAGATTTGTATCCCGTTAGTTGCAGATGAGTTCTAAATATTTTGATGTAGTTTACACCCAACAGTGTGACTGTTGGATAAAAACTGTTAGATGTAATTTTCGATGGCTTATAGGGATGGAAATAATTTTTGTGCAAAATTATTCTCACAGTTTCTCTGCCAACCCCTGTATTTTCACTAATACTCCTAATATTAGTTTTTCCGTTTTCAACAACGCTCAAACAAACATTGAGTTAATCTTCTTCATGATCCCTTGAAACGATTGTCCACAGAGACAGTTTCTTTGAATGTGTTCAATATCCTTCCCACGGTACTAAAGTGAATATTTCTTCCTGGATGCCGGTGATTGAAAATACAAGAAACATCTCGATATGGCACATTCTCACCTCATAAAAAAACGATTTCCACTTTGTCTTGTGTGGATAACATTGTACATAAAACTTATTTGTGAATTATAAATGTACGAAAATCCGTACACAAAACAACTCGATTTATTAAACGCAATAATTTGATATTAACAAAACAAAACAAAAATTCAAAAGCCTACTAAGGGAAAATTTTATTTCGATTCGATCAATTGTACTATTTTCTTCCCGAGATGTTGCATTAGTCTTGTATTGTTTAAAATCACGAAATTTTATATCATGTTTGGTACAAATCGCTAGGACGAAAGTCTTTTGAATAGTTATGAAACTGTAGGTCATTGTTCAGTTTACAGAAAAGTATGATATTTCGGGTTTGTATGTAACTGAATTATTGGTCAGAAAAATAATCAAACTGGATAAAAATCTATTAAAAAAAGAGATACGGGTGTAATAAGAATGAAGAGGAATTCGTTCATTCGATTACTGACATATCAACGTCCATACATTGGAAATCCGAATCAGTTTCACAATGAAATGAAAAAACTAGATGAACTTTGCAACAACAAAGACGAATTTCTGGAGGTGCATTTTTTTTTCTGGTAACAGGCCAATGTGGGTATTTTTTGGGCAAGAAATGACATTGAAGTCTCGTATTCATCTAAATTGTGAAATTTAAATCATGTTCCGTTCGAATCGGTAGGGCGAAAGATTCGAAAAATTAAAAAAATTGGAGTAATGTCGAAGTGACAGTAGAGAGTCCAAATTTGGAGCAAAGGTATAAAATTTTGGGAATTGAGCAACTTTTTTCTTTGGCATTTCTCGAAATTTAAAAAAAAAACTGTTTTTTTGAGGATTTTCGAAAAAAACGGCAATTTTGACAGGTTTAGAGTAGCACATGACAAAAGGAAAGATGCTGTTTTTTACTCATTTTCCAAGCACAAACTAACTGCGAAGTCAAATTTGTATTATATCTATTAATAAAAAAACTTCCATATCTTGCGAATTGTATGTGTGACACTGTATATATATATATAGTCAACATTAATTACGTAAAGCCTAAAATAATGGCAGCGGGATGGGCAGCGGCGTTCTGATTATTTCTTTAAAGTAATTCAATGATCTTCGTTGATTGTTTGTTTGGCGCCGACTCAAAATTAGTTACTTACATTAGTTTAGGAGCTTATAAGACTAAAAAGTTTTATTTTATTTTTCGCTTTTCAGTTTCTTTTTTTGTCGGTTTTATTTTTTATTAAAAACTTTTTAATTTTACATTTTTTGTGGTTGAAATCTACCAATTACTACCTACTTAATCAACTCCAGGTCTTCATTATGTTGTGGTGTCATCAGATCTACATATGTGTGCCAAGTTTCAACAGAACCCTTAAGGGTGGATTATTTTTTCCAACTTAAATGGGACAAACTTCGAGGTATACCGAATTCCTTGGGTTGGAATTTTGTATTCAAATAGGACCAACTTCAAGGTATACCCTAACCAATAAAAAAAAATAAAAAAAGGAGTACTCTGTATAAAGTTATGCGTAGTCATAATAAAAAAAAAAAATATATATATATATATATATATATATATATATATATATATACGCGTCGACTAGATATCCTCCTCCTTTTTTTGTCGAGGGTAATATCATAAGTGCTAGGGGTTTTATCGAGGGTAATATCATATGTGCTAGGGGTTTTATCGCACACATTTTTTTTTAATATTCGAGAATGCATTTTGCCTGGAAATTTTACTGAGTGCGATTTGTGGTCTTATCTCACGAAAGCGACACTATTTCATCCTTAAACTCAAATAACAGCGCTCACATTGTTTTACTTGATATTAGGTTTGGCATGGAGGCCTTCTTGCTAAGCTAATAGATTTCGACCTGCCACTGAGCTTGATCAAGTGGATCAAGTCGTTCCTCTTGGGTAGGACATATCAAGTTAGGGTCGATAATTCTCTCTCCGATTCGAGAGAAATTGAGGCCGGCGTTCCTCAGGGGGCAGTACTGTCTCCTATATTATACGCCCTCTACACGTCAGATATTCCAAGAAGCGAACATGTAAAGCTCTCCCTGTTCGCCGCTGATACGGCTTTGCTTTCCTCTGTAGCTGACCACCTGATGGGTGTCGTACACTTGCAGAATGCATTAAACCACCTCCAGCAGTGGTATCTGGAATGGAAGATAAAGCTAAATCCTGAAAAAACACAAGCGATTTCGTTGGGTCGCAAGAGGAATAACCCGCAGAGGGGAGTGACTATCTCTCGAAGGGAGATAGAATAGTCAGAGCAGGTCAAGGAACTGGGAGTTACTCTGGATCGCCGGCTCACCTGGAGACCACACGTCAATATTGTCAGAGACAAAATCGTCAAAAAGATATGTGCACTATATCCCCTGATTAACAGGAAAAGCAAACTATCCCTTAAAAACAAAGTTGATATTTACAAAATGATGTTCTGCAGGTCTAGCATTGGCATCCTGGAACGGGTGCAATTAAGAGTCCTGCGGATGATAACGAACGCTCCGAGGTACGTGCGGAACGATCGGATTCTCGTAGACACCTAAATCTGCCTTCTATCAGAAGTATCATTAGAGAACGCAATCAGAAAGTATTTGATTGTGCAATAGCTCACGAAAATCCGCTCGTGCGGGAAGCCAACGATTACAATATAGACGACCTTTCGCGTTTTAAACGTCCCAGGCACTCTCTGGAGTGATGGGTTACCTACTAATCCATACAGGGTAGCGAAGCTGCATCCTCAATAGAAATTACTATTTTTCCAAATTTTTACGATTAGAATTCCCTCTCGGTCATTGTTCGAGAATCACCATCATGGCAAGGACTACAGACCGGTCTCTAATCCTTGACCAACCAAATTATAAATTCGTGAACAGCCGTGGCCCACTTATTTGATGTCTAAAGAGTAAGAACCTTAGGGCTACACTCGGTTTATTAACAGTGATAGAAGATCCAGATAGTTGCTCAATTTTTTTTGAAATTTTCGAGAAAGCATTTTGCGATTTGCTGTCTATTATCTGATTAAACCACGGAAGCGAAGCTTGAGTGGTTAAATTTCCTAGAGGCAAAAATTTCAAAAATTTTCCGATAAAATCTTCTAGTACGAATGATATTTGATAAGAATATTTCCCGAATCACATTTGAAACTGAATAAAACTACCAGAATTCATGTTATATTCGAATTTTCAACGTGGAAATTTACAATTCTTCTCGTTCCAAAATCGAAGGAATCGCCTTACAGATTCATTCATAATGATTATTCACTGCTCTTGAACTCACTCAAAAACTTAAAATACATAAATTTTTCTAGTGTATTTAATCAGGATATAATTTTGAAGAAAATGGGATAGGGTGGGCTCGTTTCCTGCTAAGCTCACACGAGCGTCTGTGTTTTTTCACGCGAGAATTGAGATTAGTAGAGGCTATCATAGGAAGAAATATCATATATTTACTGGAGAAATTAAGTAAAAAACCACTTTTAAAGATTTCTCGATGCATTTACCTCGTAAGTGCATCGTTTGCAGAATCTGCGCTGTGATTTTTATTGAAATTCATTTTCGAAAATTAAAAACAAATAATTGACAGTGGTCGGATTCGAACCCCGGTTGCTTTTTTCGTGGCCTGCTGCGTAGCTAACTAGGCCATTTCGTTTTTGTTATAATAGTATATTATGCAATGAGCACAAAATGATGCCCATTTTGCACGAGTATGAAATTTGCAGCACGAGCCGAAGGCAAGTGCTGCAATTCATACGAGTGCAAAATCGCCATTTTGTTGCGAGTTGCATACTATACTTTTTCTATGACAACATATCGTTCACGTTTAATACATGCATACATTGCAAAAACTTTGAAAGAAATAAACTGATGATATTTCATTTTTCCGAATTCGTCGCTAATGGGCTTTCTATCAGAATTAAAATATAAATTGAAGAAATATGTAAATATTTTCTTTATTGCTATTTCTAATAGGTACACAGAAATAGAAGCCTATAAATGTATGTATGTATCTAATTGAAGTTTAATGTGCAATTATTGAATATCATATTTGGAGAACTTGATTGCTGAATACTTAATTCTTTTCGAAATTGATAATTTGTCGACGTTGAAGTAGACGGCTTCTCGCGATTTTCCATTTCTAAATTCGTTGGTATGCCTGACGGTATGGTCTGTATTGCATTTGCAATTTTATTTGCTATGTCAAGCTTACTTTTCTTCGATTCATCAATATATCCCTCAGCGACTGTAGTAGATTTCCAGCCACCGTGGCGTTTTAACGTGGTTATGTCACCTCCAGCATCAACAAGAATTGTTGCGGAGGATCGGCGAAAGCAGTGCCCAGTATATAATTCGTAATTTGGCAATTTTAAATACTTGGCAATGTCTTTTCCCGTAGCTCCAAACTTATTCAGACCTATTCTCTGAATGGTACACTTTCCTTTTTGATAATTAATGAAAAATCATAGACCATTAGCATTTTGAGGGCGAAGATTTGCATATATTTTATAAATTTCGTAGAATTTGCCAGTTACAGTAAAATTTCGTACTATTTTGGTTTAACTGTCTGGTATTATTACTAAAACAGCTGAACCAAGATAATTGAAATGAGTAATTTTCATTTGATGTAATTCATGTCTTCTACATGCACCCATTACTCCCATAACTAATGCAACCTACAATGTAAATTAGTTTACTTAAACATATTTTTCATCAAATGGAAATATAAAACTTACTTTTGTTGCGAAATATATTTCATCTGGAGCCTGTTCAATGAAATTATCGGTCATTTGCTGTAAAGATCTTTGACTTTTTGGGTTTGTAGCCGTTAGACTGCCGCTTGAGGAATGCTTTCAGTTTCAAATATTTTGCAATATCTATATCATTATAGATAATAAGAGTCGTTCTCAGCATTGAGAAGTGTGACCACAAAGTGGAACTTTAAAATTTTTTGGCTAAGTCGCCAAAATAAGCCATTAAAACGTTCTCGGAAAACGATTTTGTCTTTTGATCTACCTTCCATTCCAAAAAAAGGTTATAAGCGCGTTGATACATACAGTGTTGTTACCTTCACTGCTTCTATTATGTTCGGCGGTGTCAAATCTAAGTCAATATCACTATCAGTTTCCATTTTAATTGATAGTTTCTATAGAAAACAACTATGAAATTACTCGTTACCTACTAAAACTTTGACAGAAACGATCTGCTGACATTTCATCAATTTGTCGCTGGACGTCATAATTTGACAAGCCGTAGTCGTCGTGATTTTAGAGTGAACCTAGACCTAACACGAAATATTCCATTTCGCATTTGTTGCTTAGCAACTTGGCTAGCAACCGATGCAAAAATGAAATTCTGTACAAAATGTGCTTGTTTATGATTGAAGTTACGGTTATAAAATGAACATTTATCGAGATTGTCGTAGAAAATAGCTATTTTTGTATCAAGGGTGCAAAATCTGTATTTATTTTAATAAAATTTGCAAGAAATATCAACATTCTATTTCTAGAAATTTTGAATATGTAGAATAAAATAAAGGAAACTAAATTGTATTCAAATAAATTGTTCAAAGTGTTCACCTTCAGCGAAGATACAGGCATTCAGTCTTCTAGTCATTGAATCTCGTACCCGCTCAAAAATTATTGGTGTGTTTCTTATTGTTTCACAGGCGTCTACTATTAGGTTTCTTAGATCTTCCTCGTTCGCTACTGGAGTTTTATAAACAAGTGACTTAAAATGTCCCCAGAAATAAAAATCCAGCGAGTTTAGATCTGGGTACCTTGGTGCCCACGCTTGGTTAGGTTCCTCTACACCCCTACCGATCCATCGATTTGGATAGACAGTGTTGTGGAATTCCCTGGCTACAACGCTAAAATGGGCCGGAGCCCCATCATGCATAAACCCAGAGCCGGCCTTAAGGGTGGCCAAGCGGGGCGCCGGCCCCGGGCCTCGCGCCTCTAGAGGCCTCACGCTACCGAAGGTTTCGTTTCGTTAATAAAATCACTGATTACAATTTTAAAAAAACTTTTACATGCTATGAATTTTCTGCTACTACTGAAATTATGATGAAGAATGGCCTCTTTGTGTACTCTTCAGAAATTTCAATTTCTAGTTAATGCTCGCAACGTCTGCTTTTCTTTAACAGAAAGGAACCAAGCTCCTAAGTACGGAACTGTACTCTAGGCCCTACCACTCTCCCGCCTATCTACATTCAGGATGATCACGTGTTAGAACGACATGTTATTAGTCATTAGTTGCGTTCAACATCATAGTTTCGTATTTATGTTTAACCGTTGAGTAAAGGGTTTTATTTGATCCAGTCGTTGAATAATAACTGAATATTTCGTGTATAGTCCATCCAATATCAATTGCAGAAGCTGTTTCTATAGGGAGCAAATAAAAACTCACTTCGCTAACACGAGCGTATATGCGAAGAAACGGAACGGAAAATAATCTGTACTACTTGTATACAGTCTCCGTCGGCACAAAGAGGCCGCTGGTCAACGTGGACTTAGTGACTGCTGTCTGTTCTACAACCGATTCGTCTGGGCCAATCAAGTCGGACATCAATGCTGGCAGGTGTGTCTATACGATGGGAGGTCATAAATCACGCGTTATATTTGTGTTTTAATAGCTCTGAAAGATCAAAAACCAGTAGCGTCTGTGGTCTTGGTGTGTGCCGATCGAAATACGTTTTAGGATATTAAAATATCTAAATAAAATTAGTTATCTCCGCCACTGCTGCTCACAGGATTTCGCCGCAAGACTTTTTTATGCTTCTGCAATTGATATTGGGAAAACTATAGCAGGCGTCTTATCAATGAGCACGAGATAAGACGATAGATAGGCCGTCCTTCGGAGGGGACGTTAAGATGTCGGTCCCGAGTTCATTTGATGTTGAGCTCGTTAAAGAACCCCACCTCTGAAACAACAGAGGATTCGGCAAAATTTCCGGTTGGGAGGAGTGTGCTTACCGGCGTCGGTGTCTTGGTAGCAGAAATAGGCCGACGTTAAATAAAAAAAGAAGGAAGGAAGGACTACATAAACACGTTCACGTTAATGTCGTCAATATAGGTATGGTTTTCCCAATATCAATTGCAGAAGCATAAAAAAGTCTTGCGGCGAAATCCTGTGAGCAGCAGTGGTGGAGATAACTAATTTTATTTAGATATTTCAATATCCTAAGACGTATTTCGATCGGCACACACCAAGACCACATACTCTACTGGTTTTTAATCTTTCAGAGCTATTGAAACACAAATATAACGCGTGATTTATGACCTCCCATCGTATAGACACACCTGCCAGCATATCGATAAGACTCTCGTCAACCTGACTAGCCATCGGTGTTTATGTAGTCGCAGACAGATTTATTATCGTTATTATGGGCCGAAACATTTCGGTTTTTCATATAATATTTCAAAATTGCGACAAATTAGATGAAGATCTGAAAAAATGCTTTTGATTTGGATTTGTATCTCAGTAGTGGGGAACATCGGGATGTAGATGGAGCAGAACTATTCATCGAACTGAGAATTTTGAGAGAAGTTTTGCCACCAGAAACACTAACTGCAATTGACTTGTTGACACGACTGAAAGAAATGGGAAATCCGTTTCCCAATACTTTCATCGCATATAGGGTACTGTTAACAATTCCTGTTACAGTTGCTAGTACGGAAAGGTCATTTTCTCGTCTGAAATTAATCAAGACCTACTTACGCACATCCATGTCTCAAGATCGTTTAAGTTCATTAGCCACATTATCGATAGAGTCTGATATAAGTGCGAGGCTGGAATTCGATGCCATTATAGATGAATTTTCGAAAATTAAAGCTAGGCCCGTGATTTTTTTATAAGATCTCATGAGTCTCACATGTACGTTTCACGTTTCATTTTCACTCAGTGAAATAATTCAAATTATTGGTAGGTATATTACGTAATATATTATATATTGTTTTGTTTAGATTTTGTTGCCTTTCTCATATCATTTTATTTAGTATTAATTATTATATTGTCATTGTCAAAACATTCAAAAGTGTTTTTCTCGACAAATAAATTATTCATTTAAATTATGAGTTTTATATTTTGAACATATATTTATTAGGCACGCCATCCGAGAGGTAGTAAGGGAAAGGTGAATAAATGGGAACATTGAGTAGGAATTTCTTCAAAGAATAAAAATATCAATTTATCAATAAATAAAATATATAAGGGCCTCGCACAACAAGTTGGCCCCAGGCCTCGCGCTCACTAAGGCCGGCTCTGCATAAACCACATGTGGATACGAATTCCTAATGGTACATTCTGAAGTGGTCCCGGCAATTCATTTTCTAATGAGTCTCTGTAAGTTGCGCCATTCAGTCGGAACGGAAGAAAGAAAGGACCTATCAAGTAATTATCAATTATTGCCGCCCATACATTTACAGAAAATTGATACTGATAATGTCTTTCACTAACTGCGTGCGGATTTTCCAGAGCCCAAACATGGTTATTATGGAAGTTTGTGATAGCATTTCGGGAGAAGTTTGCCTCGTCCGTGAAGAGTACATATCTTAAACATTGAGAATTTCCAGCCAATTTTCTCAAAAACCACTGACACATAGTAATGCGTTGGGGAAAGTCTCCTGGCAAAAGAGCTTGTACCCTTTGAATATGCTATGGATAAAATTGTTGATCGTGAATAATTCTCCAAACTGTGGACTGAGTAGAATTGAGAGTTTCAGCAATTATTCTTGTACTTGTAGCTTCTTTCAATTCTGGGATTCGGACTGCTCGTGGTCTTCCAATAATATCAGCTGCCCTCTTGAAGCTACCTGTTTCTGCCAAACGACGGTGGAGACTGGTAAATGTTGGAGCTGAAGGCAGTAATCGAATAAAAAATCGCTCCTGGTGAAAACGGCATCTTGCTTCGCGCGCATTGCCATCCGCAAGGTCATAAACAAAATGCATATCGGCTAAATGAGCATTATAGTTCAAATAATCCATTGATTTTTTCACTAAAAAATGTGCTAGAAGTACGCTCAAAAAAGTTATGAATCTTCAAAAAAGAAAAAGACGTGTAGGTGGCGCCCCCTACGAGTAAGAGCAATAATAACATCAATTTCGAATTTGACACCTCAAAAAACCTCTCACCTATTTGGAAAGAAGTGTTTTTGGACATATATTTATTCGGACAATTATATAAGAATATTGTGAAAAAAAACCTAATAAATTTTGTCAAAGACTTTTGAATCACCCTGTATATATATATATATATATATATATATATATATATATATATATATATATATATATATATATATATACATCAAATCACTGTTTGTAGTGAGCTCAAAATCCCTTATTTAATCAATTCTGCATTTCCTGTTTGCTTACAGGAATTGAATTGTATATAATGTATGAATTGAATACGTTGACATATAATGACAGGTGCATGGTTTCATCGAAAAACAATATCATATCGAATCTACTAGTGGTTTTACATAGAGAAACTAAAAATAAAGAGAGTTGTCAAACCTGCAGTAAAAGTTGGCACCACGTTTAGACAGTGGCGACATATCTCGCAACTGGCCGAACTAAGTACAGTTGGTAAAACTGATTGAGATAAGGCGGGTTTTTCAAATGTGTTACTTTTATATGATTGATATGGTATATATTTTATAAGTGATCGATTTGCCATTCTTGTATTCCATATGAATGGTTGTATCATATGAAATACAGGAATGGCAAATCGATCACTAATAAAATATATACAGTAATCGATTCGTAGAATCTGTTAGTTCATTCGTGGTTAAAATAAAGTTTCAAAGTAAATCTTTATTTCATGATATCAAGAATAAAATTAAAGATCTTTTAAAACAAGAATAATAAGTTGAACACTATAAAAACACATTTTATTGTATCTAGGACAAGGTACAACTACAGACAAAACAATAAAACTCCGAAAAACAACAAAATTAAAAATATTCTTCAGTCTTCGTCAAATCAACCAAAATTAAAGCAAATTACATTTACAACAAACCTTCAATAATTTTGTTCATTTATTAGCACAAAGGAGAACGAGTAGGTATACTTAACAAATACTCCAGTTTGATGATAATCTTCGTACTTCCTCAAATGGTGATAGGAAATGGAAACTGATGGACGAAAATAAGTATCAGTTTGTGAACAAATTTCTGCAACTGATGGATGGAAATAAATATCAGTTTGTGAAAAGCAGCTTATATTTTACCTTGTGAAAGGATATTTCGAGGAATTTCAGCGTCAACTGAATAACAAAACATTCCATTTTCGACGTTGGGTTCATAATTCAAGTCCATAGTATAATTTCTATAATTAATTTTTCGATGACAATTAACAGTAGAATTATTACGTGGTTTGTCATTTTCTGACAAATGTCGAAATTGGAAAATTATCATGTCAGTCGTCTGTTTATTGCGGGCAGCGCCTCCATGCGCGACTGGCCGTACCAAAAACTTGGTGGTCAAGATCGCCAATGTTTCAAACAGTCTCTTTATTTTTAATTTGTCTATGTGGTTTTATCAGTATAAAACTTCGAGAAGACGTTTTATCACTATAAAATTGACCTGATTGGTTCTCTGTTTGAAATTTCGGCCATTCAATTTACTCAAAAAAAATGAGGGAAATAGTCGCTCAAAAATTTTTGAAATTTTCGAAAGCGCATTTTGTTTGGAAATTTTACAGAGTGCGATTTGCGGACTTATTATCTGATTAAACCACGAATGGTACAGATAAAACAAGAATGTATAATGTTTTTTAGTAAGGGTAGAGGAATAAAATGTTTTTTTTTTTAATATGGTTCATGTGGTCCTCGTTGGATTCCAAACACATTTTCTCAATACATTTTTTCGATATCTTGTCAATTTTACCCATTTTTCGGCACCACAGACAACTTTTTTAAAATTCCCGGCAAATCTGAGGTCACGTGATATAAGTCGCAACGGATTTTTTTGTTGTCAGACATGCAGAAACGAACCGCCATTTTAAAGTTTTTCAGAAATTTCAATAACAATTTTTTTCCCCATATGTAGCCAACTTTATGACGGGCACTATACATATATATATATATATATATATATATATATATATATATATATTTATATATTTATATATATATATATATATATATATATATATCTGATAAAGATTGACTTATTTTTAGGAGTATTTACCATTACCAAGTAAGTCAACAGCAATGGTTTTTTTTCAAAACACATGAAAAATTTTGTTGGCCCGGGTTTTGCCACAAATATTCTACTGTGCGCCGCTGGGTACGTCCTTGGCAGCCATGTCACAAGAGTGATATTGCAATGGTATAAAAGTATATCCATTCTCAGTTGGATGAGCTGATAAACCGGAGCCATACATGATAGGATTTACCTCTTTGAGCGAACATGCCGACCATAGGTGGAGATTTATTTCTTAAAAAAAAATCATTCGTGATAAAAACCTCTGCTTCACCCCAAACCTGAATTGCAGACACCGAAATTGAATTTTATACGACTCTATACGAGGGAGATAGAAAAGCATGCTTTGTTTTCAAAATAATATGATCCCATCACTTTATTTCTCACGGTAGAATAAAAATTCATGAGGAAATATTGTTCAAAATCGAATGTTGATCCAGAAATGCGAATCATATCATGTCCAATTTAATATTTCAACTTTTTTTCCCATTTTTTCCTCATCGCCCTGTTCAACATAAGGAATATTATGCTAGACGAATGGTATATTGTTAGATATGATGATATCACTCTCTGAATGTTTTCTCATTTCTCCCTCCCATCGTAAAATCACATTAATTGAATTATGTGACGGAATTTCACAAAATCTTGCTGCAAATAGTAAATAAAACTGAATTGTCTCCAAGGTATGATGCTAGAATGCCAATTAATTTATTTTCACAATACAAATAACATTTTTTTAAACAAATATGTCATATGCTTTATTTTACGTGGAGTCCTCCATTCTCAATACACTGCATAGTACGGCGGTGCATTGCATCATGAACATTTCTCAGTATCTGGGGAGCTATTCCCCGAATACAATCCCTGATAGTATTCTCCAAATGACGTATATTTTGAAACGGTCTTCTTGAATATACCTTCTGTTAGAGATATCCCCATAAGAAAAAATCCAAAGGAGTGAGGTCCGGTGACCAGGCGAGTCAAGCGTTATTGGAATATCTTCCAATCCATCGATTTGGAAATGTTCCTTTTAACCACCTTCTCACTTCTAGCGTTGAAAATACATTCCAGCTCTCATCTCCAGAGGAATATCATCTAAATAATCGGAGAGAAACGTCTGCAGCATTCTTAAGTATCTTGCAGAATTCAGTGGTTGTCTGAAAAATACTGGTCCAACAATAATGTCATTAAGAATTCCGCACCAGACGTTAACTTTGAAGTGATATTAGTCTCTACATTGTATCCTAAAATGGGGATTATTACCTGCCCACCACCTGCAATTCTGGGAGCTGACTACCCCATTTGATGTGAAAGTTTTTTCGAAAACTGTCATTATCTTCCATCATAGACTGAAACCAGAAACAGAAATCCAAGCGGTTATCCGGATCTCTCGGTTTCAAAGTGTGTATGAATTTTGGTTTATACGGTTTGAATTTATTATTAACTAGAACTCTTCTCATTGATCGATCGGATATTACAAGATTTTCTCCTCTTTGCGATAATGACATTCTTGGATTTTCAATCGTAGACAGCATAATATTCATAACAGTTTCTTCATTTTCAGTTATCGGTTTATGTGTCACTTTGTATTTTCTCGAAACCGATCCAGATTCCCTGAATGTTTTCAAAATTCTTGTAATTGTCGAATTATGAACGTTTTTACCTGGATGTCTTTCATTAAAATTATTGGCAGTGTCTCTTACAAGTATGATAATTGTCACCATGTATCATTACAATCTCCACTCTCTCCTATATTCTTAGTCGAGCAGCCATGATTGAATTGAAAAACTACTGAAATTACTCTACAGATTTGTGAGTTATTCTTGATGCGTCAAAAATGGTTTGTTTACAATTAGAAATGAATTTGTTTTCAAAGCCAACTGTGATCAGCAAATGTTCTGTATCTCAATCATTTACAGAAAAATTCAAAGAAACTATGGAAGCTGGGTATTGCTATTGAAGTCGAATGTAACAACTTACGATATTTCTAAATTCATAAATAATGAGTGAATAAATTTTTCGAGTGAATTAAAACCTTAATTATGTACGTTGAATGCTAGGCCAAAAATTCAATAAAATATTGTAGATGCATTCTGATGTCTTGCTTGAAAAAAAAACTATACAAAAATTGTCATATTTTACAATTCCTGATAGTCTAAAAAAATGTTATTCGTAGTGTGAAAATAAGTTAATTTTCATTCTAGAATCATACCTTGGAGACAATTCAGTTTTATTTACTATTTGCAGCATTATTTTGGGAAAAATTCCATCCACATAATTCAATTAATGTGATTTTCCGATGGGAGGGAGAAATGAGAAAACATTCAGAGAGTGATATCATCATATCTAACAATATACCATTCGTCTAGCATAATATTCCTTATGTTGTGATGGGGAAAAAATGGAAAAAAAAGTTGAAATATGAAATTGGTCATAGGTGGCTATGATTCGAATTTCTGGATCAACATTCGATTTTGAACAATATTCCCCATGAATTTGAATTCTACCGTGAGAAATAAAGTGATCTGATCATATTATTTTGATAACAAAGCATGCTTTTCTATCTCCATCGCATAGGGTCGTATAAAATTCTATTTTGGTGTTTGCATTGCACTGTATATAGGAGAACTGAACCTAATTATATACAATTTAAATTAGGTATGAAATTATAAAAATAAAATGAAAGATGGCAAATACGATAACATTTTTAGCATCTGAGAGAGAGAGAGAGAAACAAAAACAAGAAAATCCAATATGCGTGGAAAATGAAACGCATTTCTACCTTTAATCATCATAAGGACAACCTCCGAATCAGACAGGTTTATGATTACGAGTTGAATGGATGGCAACAAGGAATATTCACATTCTTTTGAAATCACATTTGAAATGCAATCTGCTCAAAGATCTTTATATTCCTTACTTTTGGATCTTTATTGGATTCTCTCAATTTATTTTTTGTAAACTAATTCTATAGGGTTGAAAACACAATGATAATTTTTTTCGGAATTCAAATTTTTAATGAGTTGTTGTAATACCTCCTTCGTGACCTTTTGGAGAATATTTCATTTTCAAAATCTCCTCTCTTTTTGTCGGTTTTGGAACATGGAGATCTTTGTTTATAAATTCCCTTTTGTTCTTCAGTTTGTGCGTCTTGTTCTCGTTGTTCCTAACGTTATTTGATTGGTCTCCGATAGCCATGTTCCACACATACAGATACTCACGAGATAGTATATTCTGCCGCTTAACGGAACTTGTACTAATTCCACAGGTAAACTCGAACTGAACTGTGTTTAGCTGTTTTTCAAATTTAAAGCAGCTTTGCTTAAGCCAGAAATTTCACGTGGATGGTAATCTCGAGTACTGCACAAACATTTTCTTGCAGTTGTTCAACGTGCATGGATACCTCTGCCCAAACACAAGTGTTCTACTAATAGATTCAACCCCAAACCCAATAAAGTAATCTGTGGTGGTTTAAGGTAATTTTTGCAATAAGCGGTAAGCGAAGTTATCGACTGGTTTTCACACGGCGAACAGTTTTCACTTAATTTGGTCTACTATATACAGGAAATCATATTTATTTCTCTGTCCGGATTTCTTCATAATTCAACATTATAATATGTACGATTTTCAACAAACCCTATATTTTGATTCGAGAATGAATTTATTATATAATAATAATAATAATAATAATAATAATAATTTAATAGTCCTTTAAGATCATATACATGATAGGATAAGTCAGGTATACAATTGTTAGACACATAATCAATGAGATATACAAAATGGTAAACACAAAATCAAATTACAAAATACAGATATCACACACGCATAGTTAAAATAACACTTAACTTTTGAACCGCTGTAGAAACAGTTATCTTGCAAAATATCACATATTTTTGATAATAAACATAAAGGTTTTAACATAGTTGTCTGTATAAAATAGAGTAAGGAATATAGATAAAATATAGATATAGTAGTATAAAATTATGTACCAATCAATAAATCTAGCAGTATTGGTTTGTAGGGTTTCATAGTTTATGTTGTAATTTTTTTTTTGTTGAGTTCTTCATTATAATTTAGGAATTCATCTCCTGAATAAAATCCTTCGGTGGATATAATTTTTTTTTAATTTATGTTTGATTGTACTCATGTTATCAATTGACTTCAGCTCAACAGGCAGGCAATTGAAGAATTTAGATCCGCTATAGATTGGCGCCATTTCGTAGAATTTAGTTTTATGTGTTTTTGTTCTTAACATATTTCCATTTCTCGTTGGATATCTATGACATTGGGCATTAGTTTCCAGATTCATTTCATGTTTCTTTATGTAAATAATCAGACTGGAACAGTTTGAATTTTAAATTTCTTAAAATATGGTTTACAGGCGTCTGTTGCTTTCAAATTGTATAGTAACCGAATTATCCTTTTCTGAGCAGTAAATACTCTTTTGGTATCTCTATTCTACTAAGAATGGATATACTATACCTCCGTGCCACATTTCAACAAAAAATAAAAATCCTCCGTTTTTTCCTGCCGTCCTGTATAAACGAAGTGTGAAAAATTCGAGAGGAGAGGAAATTCGGTATACGTGCGGAACGAAAAATAATTTATCGATGCCACTTCTATTTTAATCCACATATGTTCACCAAAATAGCTTACATTTCTTGAGGAATTCGTGAATGAGGTTATGTGCGTGTTTAAATATCGTCTAGCTTCGTAAAATTAAAATGATCATAGGTAAGTATTCCTTTCTTTAATGGGTATTATTTATAAAAACTGATCATTGAAACTTCATGTATATTTCGGAATCATTGTTCGGAGTAGTGCAAAAATGTTCCCCACTTACAAAATCAAGGAATTATATTCGAAAACGAAACATTCAAGAATATCCAATAATTATTATTTCTTGGTCTACTGAATATCTACATTTCACATTACGAATATAGTTCCGTGATATTCGATTGTTTCATCAGATTTTACATCAATATATTTGTTAAAAAATATTCACAGAAGGGCAGGTTGGTTATACAGTGCCCGGCAAAAAAATCCAGTACCTACAACTCTTGTGATCACATAGCTGGTAGTGTAAAGATGCCATAAAAAGTTTTCTGGAAGTTTTGTGACCTGATTACGGTAAATTGTAAATTTACCAGCGATAACTGTAACCACTATTCTTTGCCGACGTTTCTATAAAGTCATCTTCAGGGCAATTAACACTAGATTTCTTTATCAAAGAATTGAAAAAAATAGGGACAATTACATATGCCTAAGAAATTAAAAAATATAATTAAGATAGGGCTCTTGACAGAGATGAAGAGTGGTGTTCCGTCGGAGGATTAAAAGTCAATCCATAAAAAGCGGACTTAGTGCTTTTCTCCAAGAGACGCAAAATCTTCTTTGGGGAAGATGCCTCCCACATAAAGGGTCAACCAAATACCTGCGCTAAAGAAGGCTAGTATGCCCTTACTGAGCATGCAGAAAAGCCTTCGGTAACACGAGGGGCTTGACACCTAAAGCTCTACACTGGATATACACGGCCAATATTCGGACAACAATAACGTGCGGGTCCATCATGGTGGTGGAAATGAACTAGTTGAGGTACAGGGGCTAGTGGCTTTTCAAGGCCCCAAGAGTGTTTTTGGATCCCACTATAAAAGGTAAGATCCCCGTGATCTTAACTTACAAGTTTTCATTAACTTCTGAGACAATGAGAAAGCGGTTGAAAACAATGAATTTTTTTACAATTTTACAGCGGCTGGCTTGAAAAGAGCTATGGAAACGGCATCAAATAAGTTAAGACTGCTACCTCTGTATCTTGTCATTGAACAGGAAGCCATGCGTACTGCCTACTACTCGCAGGCGCAAGCCAATATCGGTACTCAGACCATGGACACTGTACTTTGTAATAGGACAAAAGAGGGCAGTCCAATATTCTCGATGGAGAGAGATATCACCGAGGAAAGAGTGGATAGACGCAGTACCAAATATTTCTCCTATCAATCTCAGACACAGATAGATCAAGATTTGGTTGCCGAGCTTCACAAAGAAGCAACAGGGATACAAATATCAGTTACTCTAGGCAAACATTAGTGTTCCATGCCGAAGTATACCGGGTGACAATGGGACTAGGGCCATGCCTATATCTCCTTCACTGATCAACCGATTTGAATGAAATTTTGTACATAGATATGAGACATGATTTCGGATTGACAGACATATGGAAACAAAATGGCCGTCTCCTGGTTTCGCCAGAATAGCCACCAACTTCGATTTTTCGAATGGAACACCGTGTATGTTTGATGTTTCTCGGATTCTACTGCTCAAATTACATACGACAATGTTGCCAAATTTTCATTTTAAAATTGAAAAAAAATAATTTCTCAATTATTTTTTAGCCCAGGAGGCCTTGATTGGGTTAAAATCTATACTAATTTACATCAGTAACTCAGATTAATAGTCATTTCATCGATAAGATCAATAACAAATCCTACAGCAGGAATTAAAATTTTCTGAGCGCATTTTTAACAAAAAATCGTTTTTTTCAAATGGTACCTACCGAGGGTCATCTAGTCATTCGAAAGATAATTTAATTACTAATTCAACGACATACATTATGTACCACTTTCTTTTCGTTCAAAACGTTGAGAGCCATCTAACAAAATGAAATCAATCTAAAAAAATTGGTAGGTCATGACATCTATTCATTCTTTCAAACGTTACTTCAGAATGGTAACAATGAATTACCAAAAATAATCGACTTGACAATATGTAATGACCATAAACCCATTACAGAAAAGATAACCTTATTATAATCAAACTGTTTGAATAAATCTAACGACAGAAACAGTGAAACATTCAACGTACAAATTATTACTCACAATACCATTATCCTGTTTTCAATAGAAGAGTTTCACAACCATCGAAAAGTCATTTTATTTATTAATGACCAATGATATGTACGAAGTGTTGCCCGTTTTCCCTAACACATAGACTAGTTCTATTTATTGAACACCTTATCACATTTATCAGTTCGTGAGCAGGAATTTCCTGAAATGCGCGCTCAACTCTATCTCTCAAGTCCTCCAAAGAAGTTGGTCTCCTCGAGTATACTTTGGATTTTATGTGACCCCATAAATAAAAAGCAATTGGGGTTAAATGGTCCAATCAGATGGCCAGATCTGATTGGCCCATTTGTTCCAATCCATATCTGCCCATAGGTACCACTAAGATATTGCCGAACAATATTAGCATTATGTGGCGCAATCCTGCTGAAATAACATATTTTCCCTGAAGTTCTCAGGTAAATCGTTGATATTATTTTGAATATAAATCTCTAAGAATTGTAGATATCTTTGGCCGTCAAAGGCCGTCGAAAAGAATTGGTCCAATGATTCTTGTCCCTATGATTCCTACCCAGTCGGTGAATCCAAATCTTTCTTGAAAATTACCTTCTCTCAGCAACCTAGGATTTTATTGAGCCCAATACCTTGTATTATTCCTATTGAACATACCGTTATTAGTAAACTTAGACTCATCTATAAACAGTATCTTCGAGACAAAACCATTATCCAAATAATGATGACGCAAAAGCCAATTACAATAAGTTAGTCTCCGTTCTGGGTCATTTTCAAATAGATGCTGATGCAAACTGAATTTATAGGAGCGATATTTATGTTTTTTCAATACTTTTCTGGTACTTTCGCTGCTGATCCCACATTCAATTTCCAATTCTAGCACTAAGGCAGATGGAGAAAAATGAACATAAGCTAAACCATTAGTTTCTGCTTCTTCACTGACGATGAAGTGGATGTGGTTTTGATCAGCTGGTTTTTTCCCCAGCATCATTTCCAATTTCCTGAAATAGGTCCTCGATGGGCGCCGTCTTAACGGATAACGATCAGCGTATAGCATACTAGTATTGACAGCGTTCTTCTGACATTCTCCGTATATCAATATCATATCGATTTGTTCGTTTCGAGAATAACGATTATCATTTTCAATTTCAAAAAAACTTTTTACAAACGAAACGAGATGACAAGTAAACTAGGTTTTCACTTTTGACATGACATTAATCACCTACTGTTCTCCATGATTCCACGGCTACTTTTCATTTCATCAAACCTAAACCGATAACTCATTGGAGTTTGTAGGCATCGTATAAAATATTGTACAAATCTTATCGATGAAATGACTATTACTATGAGTTACTAATGTAAATTAGTATAGATTTTAACCTGAATTGCATATTAAAACAAAAAATTAAACCAACGAAAAACGGAACTGAAAAGCAAAAAATAAAATAAACCTTAGTCTTAATAACTAAGCTCCTAAACTAATGTACGTAACTAATTTTTTTATTGGTGCCCCTTTTTACCCATTTAAAGCACGCCTCAGCGTGTTTAAATCAAACTCTTTTAAGTTACCATGGCAACATCAACAAATCGAGAAACGTGAAGTCTAAATGACAGACTTTTTATTATTGATCTGACAGGAGTACCTTGTAACGTCAAATAAAATATTACTAACAACTCGTTCATTTATATGTGATACCTCTTGCTCCTCCATCCATTTGATGAACTTTCCATATTATTTTTTATATATATATCACTGGATTTTCGCGGTATTAACCGCGATTCTGCCTCACTATTCAAAAAATCGATATTAGAATAATTCATTTTTGAGCTCTGGTGACAACAAATATTGATCTTTGATAACAAATTGCAAATGAATATATGTTTTTCTCATTTCCATGACAATGAAAGGTATACTGATGTCACATCACGAATTCAACCATTTTGCATTATTAGTTCTTATTTCAATTTTTTATAGTAATAATACCAGTATATATGATTACAAAGTGCACGAATAAAAAAAAATAGCGTAAAGTATTCGTGGATAACTGGTCTTAAAAACACTTGCGTGTTTTAAAGCCCTTTTCATCCACTTATACTTCGATATTCTATTGAGTCGGTGCCAAACAAACAAGCAAAAAATTTGTTACTTACATTAGTTTAGGAGCTTAGTTATTAAGACTAAGAAGGTTTATTTTATTTTTTGCTTTTCAGTTCCGTTTTTCGTCGGTTTAATTTTTTGTTAAAAAGTTTTCAGTTTTTATTTTTTTGTGGCTTAAATCTATTAATTAGTACCTATTTAATTTTTGATTACTCTCAAAATACTTACTTACCCACCTTACTTCAACTATTAACAGTTGAATAATATGATTATCTACTTTAATTATTCATTGTTATATAATATAAATTATTTTTGGTAGTTCTGGTTAGTTTATTTCATCACTTTGTATATAATATCATCCTTCCATAGACTGTAATTATTGTGACGGATGTAGGAGAACAAAAATAATGAATAGCAATCTGTCAATGTCAACTACATATGTGTGCCAATGTTCACAAGTAAAAAATAAATCATCCTCTATTTTGCTACCCATAGGGGTGAATTATTCCATCCCAAATTCAAATATGATCAACTATGAGGTATACACTATCTAATAAAAAAGAATCATCCCAATCGGACAACCCAGTACAAAGTTATGCCTGATAGAATCGGTTAACGAACCAAATTTCAGAGGGTGAACGATCAATATCCTCCATTTTGCTACCCTTGGGGAAGGATTTTTCATTTCAAATTGGAATGGGATCAACTTCGAAGTACACCCTATCCAATGAAAAAAGAATCATCAAAATCGAATCATTCTGTAAAAAGTTATGCGTGGTCAGACATGAAAAAAATATACGCGTCGACTAGAGAACCTCCACTTTTTTTTTCAATTGTAAAATATAAATTTGGCAACACTGTCGTATGTAATTTGAGCCGTAGAATCCGAAAAACATCAAACATACAGGGTGTTCCATTTGAAAAATCTAAGTTGGTGGCTATTCTGGCAGAACCGGAAGTTGGCCATTTTGTTTCCATATGTCTGTCAATCCGAAATTGTGTCTCATATCTATGTACACAATTTCAGTCAAATTGAAGTGAAGGAGATATAGGCATGACCCTAGTCCCATTGTCACCCGGTATGTTATACTCATATGTGTCCAGGAAAACCTCGACGAAAGAAGTCGAGGACCAATAGTTACCAGCTTGGGCAGTAGAGCAGCAATTACTGGGATCAAACAAGATCACATCCAGATTGGTGTCCGAGTGTAGAAACGTTATAGAAAGTTTGACAAAAACAAAGATTAGCCTCATGTTGGGTCCCAAGACACTCAGGTGTTCCTGGGAACGAGGAGGCTGATAGCCTAGCCAAAATAGAATCGGGACACTTCAATCGAACCGGAACCGTTCTTGGAAATACCCAGCAGCTTAGCTGTCTCCACTTTGGAGGGATTGCTATAAAAGAGGTTCGTTAAAACATGACAAGATACGCCATGCATGAGACAAAAATAGCTCTGTATAAAGGAGTCGTCGAAGAACCTGGCTGAAGAGATCTTGTCACTAAGCAGACGAGATCTCAGGATGGTGACTGGGCTCCTATTTGGACACAAACACCTGAACAGGCACTGGATGTGAAAAAGATTCGTTTTCTATTGAATGAATGTGATTTTTTGTGGAGGAAGAACGTTTCTACCACAGCCTGTAAATGAAAATATAATCAGGAAAATCCATACAAATGTAGAAGGGCAAACTAATGAGTTCACCCCGATAAATTACTGCGTTCACCAAATTATATTTCCTAAAGAAAAATGATTCAATTATTCAGTAACTTGCCGTATTCTGAATTTGCCTATAAAAAAGAATATTAAAAATCCAAAAGATACTTCTATCTATATAGTTTATGATTGACGTTTCGGGGACTATGTCTGCCTCCGTTCTCAAAATCTTATAAATCTCCTTCAATAGCTTAATTTGGTTTTTTCTCTTGCAGAGTCTTTTTCGCTTTTTCAAATGCCAAAAAATTTGAGAGTTACGTATTGCTCATTTGATATATGCATTGTTGTTCAGATCAGTTTATTAGCATTCTGCCATTTCTCACTTCTCCTCTAAGTAGAGGTAATCATGTATGGTCCATTTCAACAGAATTTGTTGAAAAGCAGTTGTTATTGGAAAGAAGAATACAGGCCGTTTCTTTCAATTTTATCCTCTCTTGATGTGGTTCTTTCATCAAGATTTTCGTCCTATTCCATTCAATCGTATGATCGCCATTGGATGTGAGAATATGTTCTGCAATTTCTGGTCAGATTATTTGTAGATTTCCTATGCAACTCCGATGTTCACTCTGGCGCACTTCTAATGGTCTTGACGTTTATATAACTATCACCACACGATCAAGGTATTTTGTAAACATAGTTTTTGGTACATTCTTCGGCGTTTTTTGGTTTTGTTTGTGTTAGTATAGATCACATCATATATTTGTCCAATCCGTTTGATCTTCTCAGATAATCCGGGGACATAAGGTATTATGTTGGTTATGAAATGTGTAGGTGGTGTGAGTACTCCTGTTGGTTGTGTTAATTGGTTGTTTGGTGGATTGTTGTTTTCAATGTCAGTGATTGTTTTTTCCACAAACTGATCCGGTTATGCATTTTCCCTAAGAACATATTTTATGACAAATGACCGGATCAAAAATTGCAGAACATATCCTCACATCCAATGGCGATCACACGATTGAATGGAATACGACAAAAATCTTGATGAAAGAACCACATCAAGAGAGGAGAAAATTGTGAGAAACGGCCTGTATGTATTCTTCTTTCCAATAACAACTGCTTTTCAACAAATTCTGTTGAAATGGACCATACATGGTTACCTCTACTTAGAGAAGAAGTGAGAAAGGGCAGAATGCTAGTCCCCGAAAGGTCAATCATAAACTATATAGAGAAGTATCTTTTGAATCTTTACTATTTTTTTGATAGGCAAATTTAGAATACGGCAAGTTACTGACTAATTGAATCATTTTTCTTTAGGAAATATAATTTGGTGAACGCACTAACTTATCGGGGTGAACTAATTAGTTTACCCTTCTATAGATTTTCCTGATTATATTTTCATTTTCAGACTGTGGAAGGTTACCCAAAAAACCACGTCAATATTCGTTTTCTGTTCAATACGGTTACATATCATAAAGTTGCTTAATTTTTTTTATATATTGTATAAATTTCCCGGAAAATCTTATTTTGACAAATACAAACTAATGAAATGGCATTGTCAAAGAGACTTATTCCACTTCGATCAAATAAGATCTAGTAGTTGTTATTTGATCTGTAACCATCCAAGATTTTTTTGTCGACAACTGTACATTCAACATAATATGATTTTCCTTTGGACTGCAGTGTGAACTGGCAATTTGCAAAACGCAAACGTTCTCGTGCTTTTCTTTACTCTTTTGGATAACTCCCATATGTCTTTTATAATTCCAAATTTACCTATACTCCCATTTTATAACTAATTCTCTCCAACGTATGAATTTTCGTTTATACATGAAGTTGGTATATTTATAACAAATTTGTGTACCAGAAAATGGTTCTTCTGCATCATCCTATACACCAACCATGAGTGAAGAATTAAAACCCAAACTGGAAGAAATCCTGAAAATGATGTTGGTGATTTGGGGTGAAAAAAGCAAAGCCCTACATCTCGTTGGTGTTACAGAAAATGGTTAGTACCTCGGACGCAACTCGAGAGAAAATCTTACTTTTCATCAGAATTGGTAAGAGGAGCTGTGTTTGGTTTGGTGGCTTGCTAAATGTACGTTTTTTATTTCTATGAAGATCAGCAGATTAATCGGTGAATTTATGTGTCAAATTACATAAAAAAATCAAGTCAATGGTGAATGTACAATTATGATTATTTGATATTTGAATACCACTTGTCATTATCCTGATCTAAAATTCATTTCCAGGATTATTATTGAAGTTATGATGCAGGTATAATAAAAAATAGCGTATGATACACGTGTATAAGTGCCTTTAAAGAACTTGCAACGTTGAAGGGCACTCCGCTCCGCGTCGTGTTCTTAAACTCGTTGCGCGTGCTTTAAAGGCTCACCTATACAATTGTATCATAATATTAGTATATTAAAGTATAAGTGGATAAAAAGGGCTTTAAAACACGCGCGATTTTTCGAGCACGACGGCGCAGCCGGAGTGCTCGAAATAGAGCAAGTGTTTTTAAGACCAGTTATCCACGAATACTTTACGTTATTTTTTTTTATTGGTGCACTTTGAAATCATATATACTGGTATTATTACTACAAAAAATAGAAATAAGAACTAATAATGCAAGAAGGTTGAATTCGTGATGTGACATCAGTATACCTTTCGTTGTCATGGAAATGAGAAAAACATTCATTTGCAATTTGTTACCAAAGATCAATATTTGTTGTCACCAGAGCTCAAAAATGAATGATTCTTATATCGATTTTTTGAATAGTGAGGCAGAATCGCGGTTAATACCGCGAAAATCCAGTGATATATATGAAAAAGAATATGAAAAGTTCATCAAATGGATGGAGGAGCACATATAAATGAACGAATTGTGAGTAATATTTTATGTGACGTTACAAGGTACTCCTGTCAGATCAATAATCAAAAATTTGTCATTTAGACTTCACGTTTCTCGATTTGTTGATGTTGTCATGGTTACCTTTAAAAAACGCGCGTTTTTTAAAGTTCGTTTTAAACACGCTGAGGCGTGCTTTAAATGGGTAAAAAGGGGCACCAATAAAAAAAACTATTTTTGTACACGCTCCACAAAATGCTTAATTTTGATACTGAAAAGAGTCCGCAAAATGCCACTTTAGCAGACTTGTACTTATAGTCGTCATGGCAACACTTTAGCGGACTAAAATTTGTTTATTCAGAAAACTTATAACTAATTTATAATGAATATCCTAAAAACATTTCAGGAGACGCAATAAACTATAGATTATTTGAAATTTTGTAGTGTAACACGTTTTTCTTTTGAATATTATTTTAGAAAAATGAAACTAATATTTGACAAAGTATTGATAAACAATCGCTTGCTCAATTTTGACAACTTCCTTACACTACCTTGGATGGTTATTGAAAATGTATTTACGGCGAGGAAATATGTGTGGTACATCTGTTCTGTTTATTTGGAAAGCTAATACAAAAAAATGTTGCGTGCAACACGTACGCAAATGGCTTTAGCGGACATCATATTCATATTCCGGACATGGCTGGAGCCTTACTTTACGTATTTGTTACATAAACTACTATTAGTGTTCAACTTTATCAAATGAGATGCTAAAACATTTTATCTCGCATCGTAACTCGTCCTAACTCGCACAAATGGATAGGTAGGGGAGGTACGGAACATTGGCCTGCTCGATCTCCGGATTTAAATCCTCTAGATTTTTGCATTTGGGGTTTTCTCAAGTCATTAGTTCATTCCACTCCCGTCGAGAATGTTGAAGACCTGAGGAATCGAATTATAGCCGGCTGTGAGACAATAAAAAATACACCAGGAATATTTGCGCGAATACGACAATCGATGAGGCGAAGAGTTGAATCTTGTATCACGTCTGAGGGAGGTCATTTTGAACATTTGTTGTAGCTTTGCGCCAATTTATTTATTAGTGTTATTTTCTGTTATTGTTCTGGTTTAACGTTATTGTATTAGATAGTTCTTGATACTGTATTCAAGAAATGAAAAATACGCGTTAAGATGTTTTATTTTTTTGCATAAAAAAGGCGACCAATACGGAAAAAAGGGCAAAAGAGATTTTTTGTCACAAATTGAACGAGATATTCAAAAATGATTCTTAATTTGAAATATCTCAGTGGCGTACCATTTGTTTTTTTTTAAATAAATTGAAATCATTACCCGTATGGGCGCCAATGATGAACATAAAATTCTTAATTGCATGTCAAATAAAAACTTTTCAACAAAAACTTAAACCGACGAAAAAATCAACTGAAAAGCAAAAAATAAAATAAACCTTCTTAGTCTAAATGATAATTGAGCTCCTAAACTAATGTAAGTAACTGATTTTGAGTCGGCGCCAAACAAACAATTATCGAAGATCATTATCTATGAAAGGAGTCACCAAAACGCAGCCGTGCATCTCGCTGCCATCATTCCACGCTTCACCTAATTCAATTGCTAGTTTGTTTGGCGCCGACTCAAAATACCCTATCTATTAAAAAAAAAATCCAAATCGAAGAACCCAGTACAAAGTTATGCCTGATAGAGTCGGTTAACGGACCAGAATTCAGAGGGTGAGTGATTAATATCCTTCATTTCGCTACCCTTAGGGGTGGATTTCATCTTTTAAATTCAAATGGGACCAAATTCGAAGTACACTCTATCCACTGAAAAAAGAATTATCAGAATCGGACGCTTCAGTAAAAAGTTATGCGTGCTCATACATAAAAAAACATGATGGAAAAACATAAAATATACGGGTCGAATAGAGAACCTCCTTTTTGGTTTCGTCGGTTAAAAATGCGCAATAAACACCTCTTAAAACTCACCAAACTTCATTTGTATATCTCGACCGGTTTCAGAGCAATAAATAAATAGGCGGTTTTTAAGAAAAAATTTAACACCCCGTATTGCGGAAAACGAAGTATTTGCGGACAAAAGTTATATAGCAAACTGTCATTATTTTTTCTTGCAGAATCACCCCCTGAAGTTTGTCGCACTTATTAACACCCTGTATATTCTAGAAACTCATAGTTGGGGAGGCAGACTGTAGGATGAAACTTTGGGGATGCAAAATGCATCGATATATTCGGGTTTATCGATGGATGCATTCCATGTAGGTATGGGTCCTTCTAATATTTTAGAGATCACATGAAATAGGGCAGTGAGTCAGTAATTTTTGGAGAAGCCTATTTGAAATGGACTCTACTCTGTTTTTCAGTTGTATGCCTAGTTTGAACGATAGTTGAAGAAAATTTGCGAATTCATAGAAACAAATTGTCTAAATCACTAACTTTTCCACCTTTCATTCATTACTTCCGAGTGCTTCTGTTTCCTTGATTGATTTTGTGGGTTTCCATCGGTGATTTACGATTGAAGACATTTTTGGGTGTCTTGCTTCATGTCCTCAACTTCAAAATATTCATAATTCGTTATTGTTTAATTTCAGATTGTGATAAAACAGTGGTGGTCCACCGAGATTCAGGAGAATTCGGTTTCCGAATCCATGGATCGAAGCCTGTTGTCGTTTCTGCTATAGAACCAGGAACTCCCGCAGAAACATCCGGGCTCGAAGTGGGGGATATCGTCTTATCAGTGAACGGAGTAAGTGTTCTCGACAAGAGCCACTCCGAAATCGTGAAAATAGCTCATGCGGGGAGTGACACTTTGAAAATGGAGGTAAGTAAATAGACCAGGGTCGATAATTTTTGAAACCAAAAAAAATAATAGTAGGATGAAACCCATTGGAAAAGGAAGAGAATATAACAAAAATGAAAGGAAAAATAATTTACGGGCGATCTGAGGTCGGGAAGTGGAAGGGGGTGAGTTTTTAAGGGTAAAAAACGGTTTATCTCGATTTCCGGCGAAACTACAAGTCCTATGGAAAAAAGTTAAAGGGCAAAGTTGTAGGTAATAAAAAGATCTACAACTTTTGTATCCACACTTTTTTACATAACCTCAAAATTTATGTAAAAAATTCAAATAACCAAGTTTTTGGTTTTTTATTTTTACAAAAACTTTTTTGTCCACGAAATTCGGTGAAAACTTATCTTTTTATGTCTCAAACATACCGTAATTTTTTTGATTTAAAATATTTATTTTTTCACCTTATTTTGACTTAATATCGAAAAAGCACCCTAATTTTCAATCGAAAATTCTCCCGTCAAAATATCAGCTTTTTTAAAAAAGTCGGTGGGCTTTTTGTTCGTTGAAATCTCTACTTTCTGATGGTATAAAAAAAATTCACATTACTATGGTAAACGTTCTCAGAAAATGCAAAGAAATAACAGGTAGTAAGGCCCAGACCCTCCTACCCCCTTCCCCACTTCTCTATGAAATACCTTTTGATGGGCTAAAAGTTTCCGTAGGTCACTCAGGTATATAAGTTATCTTAAAATAGCAATAAATAGGCATCTACTCATATAATTTAAAGATTCTACAATGTTCTCAAAATATTGTAGATGTCTTATTGAATATTAACTTTACGTTTCTTTGCATTTTCTGGGAACATTTACCACAGTAATGTATTTTTTTTTTCATACCATCAGAAAGTAGAGATTTCAGCAAACAGAAAGCCCACCGAGCTTTTTAAAAAAGCTGATATTTTGACGGTAGAATTTTTGATTGAAAATTAGGGTGCTTTCTCGATATTAAGTCAAAATAAGGTAAAAAAATAAATATTTTAAATCAAAAAAATTACAGTGTGTTTGGGACATGAAAAGGTAAGTTTTCACCAAATTTCGTGGAAAATTTTTTTTTTTGGGAAAGAAAAATAAAAAACCAAAAACTTGGTTATTTGAATTTTTTACATAAATGTTGGGGTTATGTGAAAAAAGTGTGGATACAAAAGTTGTAGATCTTTTTTTACCGACAACTTTTTTCCATAGGACTCGTAGTTTTGCCGGAAATCGAGATTTACCCTTAAAAACTCACCCCCTTCCACTTCCCGACCTCAGATCGCCAGTAAATTATTTTTCCCTTCATTTTTCTTGTATTCTCTTTCTTTTCCAATGGGTTTCATCCTACTATAATTTTTTTTTAACTTTTTACCATTTTCAAAGGCTTCAGCCCTGGTCTAAAAGGGCAAAGCCGAACTCTATTTCTCAAATGATTTCTGCAATTTTGAAACTACTCTTGAGATCTTGATGATTACATAAATTTGGTTTTGTGGCTCGCATCGAGAGACTTGTGTCAAATACTTCTTTTGGGTTCACCAGAAGTTTCCGCAGATTGTATTGCCTCTTCACCATAAATTATCGAGATTCGCCATAATATCAGTAGTTATAATGACAAATTTCGCAACGATTGACAACACTATATGAACCAATCAAAATATATTTTCTTAAACCATCACTTCCTTCTCGGCCCAAGCTGTTACGTTCATTGCTTGCATTAATTTGATATATTTCCATCAACTTTTCGATAACTTTAATAGTTTTCACCCAAACAAATTAGATGTAAAGGTATTTTTCATCTACATAAAATACAAAAAAACAATTGAAAAAATATTTAAATTCTTTTTTTTTCTCCTTATAAACAAACTCATGTAATATATTTTCATTAAATTAGTATACAGTACTCGTCTAAAGTCCGTTCCCCCCCTACTAATTTTCGAACCACCTGGTATATCGCAACGAAATTTGGAGGGCTTGAATAGGAGATAAAAACCTACTTTTTCATGAAAAAATCACAGCTAAAAGTTTCAAAATGGCGGCTGAGCGCCATCTTCAATAATTTTTTCAAATAGAATACCCGTATATTATTCCATTTTCGAAATCTGCTCATAATTCTCAACAGTTTTCTCTAATACACTTCACCTCTAAATTCAATTATTTTCGAAATATTAACGTTTGAAAAGTGACATTCCGGTTTAAATTGAAGTATGGATTTTGGTTACTTCCGGTAAAACATTTTGCTAACTAAACATTGAATTCGACTAATAAGAGGCGTAAAGTGCCGCTTACCGGAAAATCTCGAAGCCTACGAATGTGTTCTGTAAATTCACAATCAAAACAAATTAGTTAGCTAAAAAATTATAATTTATTTTTAAATAACACTTTTATTTAACCCCAACAGTTATTTCATCAAGTGTTCAATGTGGCCCCCTCCTAAATCTTGACAATAAAGTGCCCTATTACAAATAGCTTCTCTCACGTTGATGAAAGTCTGTTCATCTATTTCTTCACATGTATGTATTATTCTGCGTTCTAACTCTTCTATTGTTTGGCATTCAGTGGCGTAGATTTCTGACTTCAGATACCCCCAAAGGAAGAAATCTAGAGGTGTAAGATCCGGAGATCTTGGTGGCCATTCTGTACTTCCCCTGCGACATATCCATCGCCCAGGAAAGTTTGTATCGATGAACTCTCTAGCCATGTGATCGAAATGGGGAAGTGCCCCATCCTGCTAAAATATGATTTCACGATTTTCAAACTCTTCCTGATTGTTTAATACAATTTGTCTTATTCGAGGTTCAATTTCAGTTTCTAAAAGATTTCTGTAAAGATCTCCTGTAAGATTGCCTCTGATGAAAATCGGTCCAACAACGCGATTGCCCAAAAATCCCCGCCCAAACATTCACCTTTGTAGGAAACTGGGTATGTCCCTCTCTAAAAATATGCGGATTAGTATCGCTCCAGTATGTACAGTTGTGTGCATAAAAAAGTCGTACAGCAGTTATAGGCTATTGTGAGTCAGGCATGTCAGTCTTAATTAAACTTCTTATCGACTTTGGCAAGTAGTGCCAAAATTCAAACTGTCACAAGTTACAAATGTGTACGTGTACTACTTTTTTATGAAATCTGGAACATCATAGGCAGGTTTACACCATACAAACCTTGTACGACTTTTTTATGCACACAACTGTACATTCTGTTTGTTGACTTTTCCATTAAGAAAAAACGTGCATTCGTCTGCGAAACATACACGTTTTAGGAAGCCCCGTTCTCCTTCAATTGTTCTTGTTAACCACTCACAAAATTCAACCCTCCGGTCTGGATCATCCTCCGTGAGAGCATGCAGGATTTTCATTTTATAGGGATGAAACTTTTTTTTTTTCAGGACTCTTTGGACACTTTTTGAAATTACTCCACAGGATTCAGCAACTGCAGACGTCGACTGAGTCGGATTGATTACCATTTCAGCAACAATTTCTACCTTTTTTCTTCTGAAAGAGGCGGTCTTCCTGATCTTGGAGCATCTTTCAGCGTACCAGTTGCTTGGAGCTTATTTAAAAGTTTGCGCAATATGACCTCGAAATAGGATTCTCGGGAAATCTATCATTAAACATACGGACTGCTAGATGATAATTTCTTCCAGCTTCTCCAAATATCAAAACTGCTTCAAATTTATCGTCTAAAGTACGAGCCATGATCACACTTTTCATAAAAGGATTTAGGCGCTCAACGGACTATTTGACAGTTAGCAGTTCAGTTCGACAGTAAACAAGATGTTTTTAAACCTTAACAAAATTTTTAAGTCAAAATTAGAAATCAATGATTTTAGGAAAGTGTATTGGAGAAAACTGTTGAGAATTATGAGCAGATTTCAAAAAGGGAATAATATACTGGGTGTTCTATTTAAAAAAATATTGAAGCTGGCACTCAGCCGCCATTTTAAAACTTTTAGCTGTGATTTTTTCATGAAAAAGTAGGTTATTAGACGATCACTGTATAGATAGATAGTTTATTTCCTACAAATACTACAAAAATATAAAGAAAAAGACAGACAGATTCATCATTTTATCATTTATATGAGATTTCCTTCATAGGTTGCGAGAACGTGTTACGCCTTGAATCCTCCCAAAGACGACGATTCCTCGAAAATATTGTACAGCGGATACCTATGGAAACTGAACGGGTATGCCAGTGGAGTGAGCAGCAATAGATGGACGCGAAGATGGTTTTGTTTGAAACAAAACAATTGTCTTTACTGTTACAAAATTGAGGGGGTGAGTATGGTAAAATACAAAATTTTATTTAATTTCAGTTCCAGTTTTGTGATTTTTTCCATTGATTGTCATTTCTTCAGTTTCTCCAGTTTTTTTTGGCTTCACGACACTGATTTGATATTTTTCACAATAACACCCCTAAACCCCCAAAATTTGGTACCTACCAGTGGAAGGCATTTTTAAAGAGCTTTCCAATGATGTACACATATGTGGGGATACTATTTAAACTTTTGAAGTGGGGGTTGATGGGGCGGAGGGGGGGTGAGAGTATCGAGGTTCACTCATATGCTGATATTTTGTCGGACTCCAAAAACCCGGACTATCAATCACAAAACCCATTCCCCTAAAAACCCTAAAATATCAACGCGCAAGAATACCTATTTTGTATTCGCAGCAAGCTTATTAATCTGTTATTCATAGAATAATGTAGGTCAAACAATTAAAGGAATATGTTTTTCCTTTCTAGTGCATTTGTATAAAAACTCATCTTTAACAATATTGGTTTATATATTTTTAATTTTTCTTCTTTAATGCATTTCTATAAAAGTTTGTCTTAATTTTTTTTATCATTTTTATTTCATTCTTTCTAGTCATTCATGAAATCAGTCATCTTATTAAATTCTGACAAAAAAAATATAATCTTCGATCCCAGAAACCCCTTCATACCAATAATCACAAAACTCGTCATCTCAAATTCTTGAATTTTGACAAAAAATCTCCGACCACAAAAACTACCTATATGTTTGAATTTGGCTATTCGCCGCCCATTTCGTATTACAAGTTAATGTCCCATACGAAATTATCTGGAGATTGGCTTTTAATCGGGAGTTGAACCATTGTATATAGACTATATACAATGGTTGAACTATTTTCATAGGTCTTTCGTTTGAAATAAAAAAGAAGCATGTATTGTCTTATTTCCTTTAAATTTCGACAAAAAAATATCAATTTTCGAAAAGAATTCAATCTCAATATATTCAATTAATACTATAATCTTTTAGTTTACCTACTAAATTTGAGTTACCGTTTCTCGATGCAACTTGAAATAAAAATACACTACATTGAACGCCCACCTTAATATATTAGAATTGCTAAATATATCCTATTTCAGGATAAACACCCAGTGGACGTTGTGATGCTTCACGATCAAGAAATCCACAGAATACACGACGATCAAGAAAGAATATCCAAACCTAACAGTTTTCTAGTCCAGCGACCGGAAGGAGTGCCCCTTTACATGGCAGCAGACAGTAGCGAAGCACAAGAAACATGGATAGGAGCACTGAACAAAGCTATAAATGATACCAAAGTTATCGATGAATTTCTGGAGAAGTCTAGGAGAAACTTATCATTACCGCCCTGTTCAATTCCGGAGCCAGACTGTTTCGGTTATCTGGTTAAACTGGGAACGCAATGGAAATCTTGGAGCAAAAGATATTGCGTCCTCAAGGATGCTTGTCTTTATTTCTATCAAGATGCCAATGCTAAAAGTGCTTTTGGTAAGTAGGAACGACAATGTCCAAGATATTTTGAGAAATTGTTCATTCAGGCAAAATTATCATCAATGTATTTGAGACCCACTGAATCTCAAGAAATAGAAGAGATCATCAATGAACTTGATACCAGAAAAGCTCCAGAAGATTTGATAATATCGCAACAAAAATTGCAAAAATGGTGAAATCAGAACCTTTAATTAGTATGCTAACAAATTCAACGTTCTCAACAGGCTCAGTACCTGACAAATCAAAATTGTCAAAGTTAAACCAATTTTCAAGACGGGTAAAAAAGATCAAATGGTGAATTATAGACCAATCTCTATTCTTTCGGTACTTTCAAAATTTATGGAAAAAGCAGTGCTTTGTAGATTATTGGAATATCTGGAAAAATCAAATTTATTATTTATTGGGCAATATGGATTTAGATAATCCAATGATAGGTTTTGAATCAGCCGTACTAGATGTTATCACCGAACTTCAACTCGATATGGATTCAGACAAAAAAATGTGGTGCAATGTCATTGGATCTTTGAAAAACATTTGATTCAGTAGATCACAAAATTTTATTGGGTACTTGGAATAGAATCAGTATTAGAGGGCCTGTATATATGTGGATTTAACAATTATTTATCAGCCAGGAAACAGTTTGTATGTATGAGGGAAAAATATTATAGTTCACAGAAAAACTGTTTTATGCATATATTTATTAACTACCAATATTGATAAGGCTCCATAAGACCCTGTGTAAATAAAGTGAAGTCACGAAAATCAGTCTGTCCTTTTTCATGCGGGCGTTTGAAAACTACTGCGCGTACGTAACGTTTTATAGGCGAGATCACAAACTCACAAATTTGCTTCATCTGTGCTTGACGTTGAAACAGGGCCCCCGCTACCATATGTGCAAAGTGTGCAATGCACACGGGCGCCATCCCTTTTAGGGCGCCAAAACCCAGGGTCAAAAATTGCAACAAAATTTGCAAAAAAAAACAAAAAACAAAAATTAATTTTAAAATAAAAGTTGATAAATTAAATAGGATTAGGTATAAATTCACACGAAATTTTATAGTATATCATCCAGTTACTGCCGATTCCTATGTTGCGAGAACATGTCAGGCGGTAGTTTCTTGATTTTTCCTGTTCAGACATGAATAATGCCTGGAGCGCTATAAAAGCGATGCATCGCCAGAGGCGTTTTTAAACCGGTTAGTTCACTGGACCGTGCAACAAGTGCATAAAAACAAGTAACAAGTAATCCTATTAATTTTTACATTTAAAGTTAGTTTTATTTTGTCAAGTGTTGTGTTGTATAATATTTTGTTCACTACTTTTTTTTCTAAAAAATTAAGTGCTGAATGCCTGCTGACTGCA
Source organism: Gonioctena quinquepunctata (assembly GCA_018342105.1). Taxonomy (NCBI): domain Eukaryota; kingdom Metazoa; phylum Arthropoda; class Insecta; order Coleoptera; family Chrysomelidae; genus Gonioctena; species Gonioctena quinquepunctata. Next base: position 543,404 of record JAFIRS010000021.1, on the reverse strand, counting down.
ATTTCAACGGTTTGATTTTTTATAAAATGGTAAGTGTTCCCTACTTTATATAATCAACATTAACCCTTTATAGGATACTGGTTATAATTATTTTTTTTTTACCCAAATATATTTATATTAATTGAAATGTCATGTACGAGTTTAAAAAATTAATTGTTTTTTTATCCATAACTCGCTTAGTTTTTATGCTATCGATCTTTTTAAAAAACCATTTTGTAGGGTTTTTAAGGGCTATAAGATCAAATTAGTTTAATATTTTTTCTGCCTTTATTTTTGAAAGGGTTGAGGCTGAAAGGGCTCGAACAAATTGCTTTTCACTCAAATATGCAAACTTGGTGCTAATTATTGTGCTTACTTTAGAAGTTAATTCCAATTTCCATGAGTACTAATTATTTATTTGTTTTTTCAGGATAAAAGAAAGAGGCCTTCAGGTGCGAAGTTTTGCGAGCAAAAGAAACTGAGACTACGAGAAAGGGAAAAAATAATGATAATAATAATATTTTCGGATTTTTTAGCGACATATTCAAATTAAGTGACAGCGATCTTTTAAAACGTTGTTCTGTTCTTGAAGAACGACTGACAGAGTAGGATAATAAGATATAGACTCCAATGATTTGTTTAATGAAATTAAAGAGTTAAAGTTGTTTTCATTACCTGATGATACTGACCCCTTAAGTATTTTACAATATATATTTGAAAACAATTTAATCTCCACCCTTCCAAACGTAAGCATTTCACTAAGAATTCTTCTGACATTGCCTGTATCTGTAGCTTCTGGCGAGCGATCTTTTTCAAAGTTAAAAATCATTAAAAATTATTGAAGATCGACAATGCTTCAAGAAAGATTGTCTGGGTTAGCAATATTAGTGTAACGAACCTAGGCCGGACCTGTCGCCTCACGCGTTGCCATCGACAGCGATGATGTCATCCCCGGAGATATTCGAGAACAATCCAGTCACGCCGCGGCAGATAACAACGGTCGATATTGGAAATAACTGGAACATGCTGGGCACCAACCGCCAGAATTGGAAACATCGAGAATGCTGTATCGAAGATAAATAGGCCGCCCTCAAGAGGGAGTGCAGTTTTTTTTTCGGCGAATCGATAACATCGAGCTATACAGTGGCGTAGCCAGTAATATAAACTAGTTGTCAATTTAAGTGTGAAATAAATTAGTAAAACCAAGTTAAGTTTATTTACGTTACAATTGGTGTCGGAAGCGAGATTTTGAAAATAAACAAGTGATCGTGGAGTGGATAGTCAGAAAAATAAATTGATAGACCTTTTTGTACGCCCAAAATAGACAGTGGCACGGTTTTCGCGAAGTGGACAATTGTGCTTGGGAATATAAACTGATACACTGTTCGCGTGAAACAGACAATAGACTGGTGGCCCGTGGAAAAGAATTCGCGAAGTGAATTTTTAACAAACTGATAAACTTTTCGTGTAAAACAGACTGATACCTCGTCAAAGACAAAATGTGTTCAAGAAAAGTGCGCCTTGCGGATTTGAAGGTAGCGGAATTGAAACAGGAATTGGAGGAAATTGAACTAGAAACAACGGGTAAAAAGCAAGTACTCCAGGAAAGACTTGCAGAAGGACTTATACAAGAAGGTGAGGACCCCGAAACATTTTTATTCGAAGTTCCCGGAGGTGATTTGAGTTTGGTAATGAATAAACTCGAAGAAACTACTAAATCCGTGAAAGAAGAACTGCAAAAAATTCGAGGACTTTGGAAGAAAATGCTAGAAATCTGGAAGAGAAGCTTGAAGAAAATTCTAGAAATTGGAAGAGAACTTCAAGAAAATTCTAGAAATCTGGAAGAGAAGCTTCTAGAAAATTCAAGAAGCTTGGAAGAAAATGCTAGAAATCTGGAAGAGAAGCTTGAAGAAAATTCTAGAAATCTGGAAGAGAATGCAAGAAGAAACTGGAAGAGAAGTTCCTGGAAAACACAGAAGGCCTAAAAAAGAATTGTGTGGTGTGGCTAATTTTCTAGAAGAAAGAATGGGAACCGTTGAGACAGAGATAGATAAAATTAGGGAGCAAATGAACACGGAGGTAGATAAAATCAAAGATGGGGTCGAGGCAGAAATGGACAAAATAAAGGAAACGATCAGTAAGCTGGAAAAACGAATTAATAGTGCGCACTCCACAGAGATGGTTAACGAAAATGCAATGCTGGACTTGAGTTTGAACTTGGATAAAGTTCAAGAGGGTATAAAAGATGTCAAGGTCATTTCAGAAATAGGGAAGCTTTCCATGAAGCCGCCTCAGTTCGACGGAAAAACTCCATGGGCAAATTACCGCCGGCAGTTTGAAGCAGCGGCCAAAGCAAACGGATGGAATGCAGGGGAAAGAGCTGTAGCACTGACACTTGCATTACGTGGAGAAGCGACAAATATTCTACAAACTCTCACCGCCCAAGAACAGGAGGACTATGATCAGCTGATTAAACATCTAGAATTACGATATGGCCACGCCCATTTGGAACACGTATACCACTCCCAGCTGAAAAATCGCTGCCAAAAAATCGGGCGAATCCTTACAAGAATTCGAAACTGACATTGCACGCTTGGTTCGTCTCGCATATCCAGCCACACCAGAAAATGTAATGGAGCGACTAGCGGTTCAAGCATTCCTGGATGGACTCCGTGACCAATAAACCAGACAAGCGTTGACACTAGCCCGTCCAACACATCTCGTAGACGCACTGGCACGCGCTTTGGAATTCGAGGCAGCGAAACAATCTTGCAAAAGCCAGAGTAAATTCCGAATGATTGAGGAAGACTCACAGGAGCCTGCTAATTTGGAAGCTGCCATAAGGAAAGTGATTAAGGAAGTGTTCCCTGAGAAAAGACAGATAAGATGCTGGAATTGTGGCAAAATTGGACATGTGCGTAGCAAATGTCCAACATTCGAAAACACGACTCCGATGCAGGAAAACTAAAGAAGGTCGACGAGAAGGGGCAATCGTCGGCCTGTGTCCAGCAAGCCCCGGTTAACAACGCATATGTCGCTATCCTGCAACGACAGAACAGAGGTGTTTTCGTAGACGGTCTCATCAATAACGAGCCTTGCACCATGCTGCTAGATACAGGTGCGACTAGGACAATTCTCGGACCTTCCTTTGCCAGAACACCGGAACGAATTGAACCGACAACTTGGAAGCTACGCACAGCAACAGGGAGCCAGCTACTGTATATGGCGAGCTACCGATTGAAATAATTTTGGGCAGCACTAAAGTGAAACATCAGGCACTTGTAGCGGACATCGAAGACGATGCAATCATCGGAATGGACATCATGAATTCCAGAGGGTTTAAATTTGGGATTTCAAAGACGGCGTCCTACGTGTCAACGGAGAAGAGCTGGTACTTCATGGGAGAAGTGAAAGTCGATCCGTGTGCTGTTGGCTGAAGATGTAAGCGTACCTGAGAGGGCTGAAACCATTCTGAGGCTCGCCTGACGGGAGTGCGAGCATTGGAGACGTGGTGATGTTCGAGCCCAAACTTCATGATGAGAAAATTGGACGAGGGATTGCCCTAGGGAAAACCCTGTTACGTGCTGAAAAATTTGTGCCGGTAAGGGTCATGAATGTCAATTACTTTCCAGTGACCTTAAAGAAAGGAACAATTTTAGGGCACTGCTCGTCAGTTTCATCTGTGATCCGGGGCGTACGAGGTACGATTAGCCAACCCAACAACTTGCCCACAGAACTAGAAAAATTAGTTGCCATCTCTTCCAAAGACATAAAACCAGCTCAACAGCCCAAACTAAGAGATTTAGTCAAAAGTTCCAAGACATCTTCGATACCGGACAAGGAAAAGGGGGTCGAACTAATGTGGTCCAGCACAAGATTGATACTGGGGTGCCCGACCGATCCGGCAATCAGCAAGAAGACTTCCTCTTGCCAAGAAGGAAGAGGCTGACAAAATAGTCAGCGATATGGGAAAAGAAGGAGTTATCGAACCATCTGACAGTCCCTGGTCCTCTCCAGTCGTACTGGTGAAGAAAAAGGATGGATCGACACGCTTTTGTGTAGACTATCGCCAACTTAATAATGTCACGAAGAAGGACAGTTACCCTCTCCCGAGAATAGATGACACCCTGGACACGTTGGCTGGTTCCACGATTTTCTCGACCCTTGATCTGAAGAGTGGATACTGGCAAGTAGAACTCGCTCAGGAAGATCGAGAAAAGACTGCTTTTACCATCGGCTCAGGATTGTGGCAGTTCACCGTTATGCCATTCGGGCTCTGTAATGCTCCCGCCACATTCGAAAGATTGATGGAGACAGTGCTGAAGGGACTCTCGTGGAACACGTGTCTAGTGTATCTCGACGACATAATTGTGGTCGGCAGATCGTTCGAGGACCACGTGAAAAACTTGGAGGAAGTATTCCTGCGACTGAGGAACTCCGGATTGAAGCTGAGCCCTAAGAAATGCCATCTGTTCCAAAAAGAAGTACGATACCTCGGCCACGTTGCCTCTGGGGAAGGAGTAGCAGTGGATGACCAGAAGATCAAAGCTGTTAAGGATTGGCCCATCCCAAAAGACATTCACCAACTTCGAAGTTTCCTTGGTTTATGCACATACTATCGTCGATATGTGCTGGGATTCGCCAACATCGCTAAACCACTGACCAGGCTCACGGAAGGCCAAACAAAGTTCCAGTGGTCCGAAGAATGTCAAGATTCATTCAGGAAGCTGAAAGGAGCTTTGATCAACGCACCTATACTGAGCTATCCCCTACCCAAAGGGAAATTCATTTTGGATACGGAGCTGTCCTATCTCAGATCCAGGAGGGACAGGAGAAGGTCATTGGTTATTTCAGCAAGACGCTTAGCAAACCAGAGCGCAATTACTGTGTCACCAGGCGAGAGCTGTTAGCTGTTGTAAATAGAGTGGAGCACTTCTACAAGTACGTGTATGGAAGAAGATTCCTGTTGAGAACTGACCATGCAGCTCTCAAATGGCTCTTACAGTTCAAAAATTCTGAGGGTCAAGTAGCACGTTGGATCGAGAGACTCCAAGAATTCGATTTCGAGATCGAACATCGAGCCGGAACTAGCCATAAGAATGCAGATGCCTTGTCGCGAAGACCATGTCCAGATGATTGCTCACATTGCCGACGAGCAGAAGAGAAAGAAGCAACACTTTGTAGAACCGCGGCAATGGATGACAACTGGAATGACAGCAAGATCCAGAAAGACCAAGAGAAAGACCCCGACCTTGGCTTAGTCGTCAGCTGGAAGAAGGGCAATCGAAGACCATCATGGCAGGAAGTCGCAGGTTACTCGCCGGCTGTTAAGTCCTATTGGGCACAATGGAACTCTCTTATTCTGGACAATGGGATCCTGAAACGTGTGTTGGAGGCCGATATTGGTGGGGAAGACAGACGCCAAGTAATTGTTCCCAGGAAGAGAAGAGATGAAGTGCTGCGGGAAATCCATGATGGAGTAGCTGGAGGACATCTGGGAGTGACGAAGACCCTGCAGAAAGTGAGGCAACGGTTTTACTGGACCAATTGTCAAGCTGACGTCCAGGACTGGTGCAGAAAGTGCGCTGTATGCGCTGCTAGCAATGGACCTCGAATACGACCAAAGGCCCCGATGCGTCAGTACAACGTAGGCAGCCCGTTCGAGAGAATCGCCATTGACATCGCCGGCCCGTTTCCCGTATCCGACCACGGGAATAAATACATCCTTGTGGCAATGGACTACTTCAGTAAGTGGGCGGAAGCCTATGCCCTGCCCAACCAGGAAGCCATCACCGTCGCCGACGTCTTGGTGAAAGAGTGGATATGTCGATTTGGTATTCCAATGGAGCTGCACTCGGATCAAGGCAGAAATTTCGAATCCAACCTGTTCCAAGAAATATGTTTACTGCTGAACATCCGCAAGACAAGAACCACAGCCCTACATCCGCAGTCCGATGGAATGGTGGAACGGATGAACAGAACGATCAACCGCCACTTATCCAAGGTTGTCTCTGACCATCAAAGAGACTGGGACCAGTATCTTCATTTGTTCCTGATGGCCTATCGATCCGCAGTACACGAGTCAACCGGTCAAACTCCTGCTAGTATTATAATGGGCCGAGAACTGCGACTGCCTTGTGACCTGAAGTTTGGGATACCGCCAGGACAAGACACTGCGGGAGAGGACTACGTCAGCAAACTTCGGCAGAGAATGGACGACTCCACGAACGAGTCCGGTTGAACATCCAGAGTGCCAGCGATAAAATGAAGAAGACCTATGACATCAAGGCCGACGCTGGAGGATTTAAGGTTGATGACCTGGTTTGGCTGTACAACCCCAAACGTCGTCGTGGACTATCACCAAAGTTGCGGAACTCGTGGGAAGGCCCGTATAAGATCGTGAAAAGGATAAACGACCTTGTGTACCGAATCCATAAGCCACCCCGAGGGAAACCAAGGGTCGTCCATTTCAACAGGTTGGCCCCTTACGCTGGAAACCATGACCAAGTTCGCACCCTCAAGCCACCGGAGGATGATATGACGTTCGAGAAGTTTATGTCCTTGCATTCAAACGGGCAGAAAGTTTTACATGGGGTTACTAGAGAGGAGTCACGAGACCTTTTCGAGGTGCCTGCTGACTACGCTCTAGCGCACTGTGTGGCAGAAGATCTTCAAATGTCCAGGGGCATCGCCGTAGTGTTTTCCAAGAAATTTGGTCAACTCCAAACACTGCGGGAGCAGAATCCAGAGGTTGGTGGGGTGCTACAGTTGAAGAAAGGCCAGAGAAACATCTACTACCTAGTTACCAAGAGGCATTCCCAAGATAAACCGTCCTACGGAGATGTCTGGAAGAGTCTCACCAAACTAAGAGACACTATGGTGGACCAGAATCTGGTGGATCTAGCGATTCCAAAATTGTCCTGTGGTATTGATGGGTTGGACTGGAGAGTCATAAGAAGTATGCTGGAGGTGATATTCAGATCCAGCGGCGTCAAGATTTTGGTTTGCTGTAACCCTCTTCCACGACCAGTCATGAAGACCGTGGAGTGTTACTTCCATCGAACTTCACGGTGCAACTATGGGGAGTCATGCAGATATCGTCACACTCCAAGGATGACATTTCGGGACAAAATGTCTTTAAGAAGGGGGCAATGTAACGAACCTAGGCCAGACCTGTCGCCTCACGCGTTGCCATCGACAGCGATGATGTCATCCCCGGAGATATTCGAGAACAATCCAGTCACGCCGCGGCAGATAACAACGGTCGATATTGGAAATAACTGGAACATGCTGGGCACCAACCGCCAGAATTGGGAACATCGAGAATGCTGTATCGGAGATAAATAGGCCGCCCTCAAGAGGGAGTGCAGTTTTTTTTTCGGCGAGTCGATAACATCGAGCTATACAGTGGCGTAGCCAGTAATATAAACTAGTTGTCAATTTAAGTGTGAAATAAATTAGTAAAACCAAGTTAAGTTTATTTACGTTACATTAGCAATTGAACAATAAATTTTTGATGGTATAAATTTTAGCGATGTAATTAATAAATTTGCAACAGCAAAGTCTCGGAAAATATCGCTACTACAATAGCTATTTTTTATTTTTCTATTGTACCTAGCTATCATTTTTGATTTTATAACGAAGTTACCTATGTATTTTTTATAAAATATATAAGTAGAAAGTAGTACTATATATATATATATATATATATATATATATATATATATATATATATATATATATATGTAGACATTAGGCAATATTTCTGTTATTTGTTCCTAAAAAAAATGTGATTCTTAGTTTTGGGTTATTTTCTAGTATTTATAAACAACGTGTCTGTACCCCATTAGTTAAGTAAATGCTTTAAAATGGGTGTGAACAAGAATTTATTTTAATTTATTTTGTTATGATTTTATTCTGTGTGTTTCATTTTGATATTTTAGTCTACAAATAAATATGACTTCTAAAGTTCAGTTTTTTGCTTTATTTCAAGCACCTACCTACCTTCAAAAAAATAAATAAAAAAACATGATCCAAAATGCCTTAAGGGGCGCCAAAATCCTTTTTTGCACACAGGCGCCAGTAGCCCTTACGGGGGCCCTGCGTTGAAATATGGTGATAAAATATTATGTACCTATGCATAGTTTTTCCTAGAAGATATTATGTAATATTCGAATAAACGCTGCTCTAAAACCCCCAAATTCAGTGAGACATTCAAACACAGCGATATTGCCGCTTCTTTTGACGTCATAAGTCCATTGATTTGGCATTTTCTCGAGTTGCCAGTGTCACTATTTTGCGGAACTTCTGAGGAAATATTCCGTTTCATCCTATGAATAAAACAGAACTTGTGCGTCAGCATGTGTTATAGTGAAATGAAATGTATGTATACCGAGTGTTATGTCATTATTTTTTAGGCCTGCTCACATAGTAAAGAAATATTATGAATAACGTTTGACAACTCTTTAATTATCTTACGCTCTCGGCGATAGATCTGTACCTACTTGTTACGTCTCATCCTGGCGCGGTTTCCGCAGTGTTCAAACAGGAACATTTCTTTAATGTCTTTTTTTTTTTAAACTACATCGAAAAAAAAAATTGAAAAAATATCCAACCACTTTTCTCATTTTTTTCAGAAATTAGTGATCTCGCCTATCAAGCCTTATGACAAAAATATTTAAGTTTATTTATTCGACATTTTTGACAAGCATACCAAACGACATGTGAAAAGAAATGTCACAATTGGTTATGTTATATATATATATATATATATATATATATATATATATATATATATATATATATATATATATATATATATATATATATATATATATATATATATATTAAAAAAAAAAAATGAATATACAACATTAATGTATTGTAGCAAAAATTTGCATGAGATCAAAAATAACATGATAGATGACCTTAAAAAATATCTTCATGGCTTGTATCGTTTAAATTAACATTACATATATTTTGAAAAATCTTCATGTTTATAACAAAAAGATCCTTAAACATTGATGTAAAAGATCCTATAAGATTCAATAATGCAAGTATGAAGTATTCTTCCAATCTGAAATCCTTGGGACTATACATATACAGAAAACAAATTTCCCCTATAATTGTTTTTTTTTTTCAAAATGGTAATTTGTTTACCTCTTTAATATCTTAAAACCATTTATTTTACTTTGATTCACAAGGGGATAAGTCTGATAACTATTAACTCGAACATCATACAATTTTTAGTAAAATGTATTATGAATTTTACACTCATCTATATATAGTACCTGGGCGACCGAGCTTTGCTCAGTATTTTTTTTTTCTGTAACATCGTGTTTTATTGGAGAAAATGCTTATTTAGATACGAATAACATACTTATTATATAAAAATATTTTGCAATCTTACCTAGTGCACAGGTTGGCTACAAATACACATTTTAATTAAACCGTATGAGTTCCTTGGACAAACCAAAGAAAAACATATATAACATTGGTTTGATGCCCAAATTTGGTAATGTTACTCGGTAAGGTTATTCGTATTCGGATAATGTCATATATGCGCCATCTCACAAAGTTTAGAGGTGCCAGTAGGCTGACATCCAATAGCAACAATGCAAGTACCCCAAAAATTCACGTGTTTTATCCCCTTATCCTGTCATCCCGTTTTTTCGTTATCCCGTTATCCCATTTTTCTGTTATCCCATTTTTTCTTTATCCCGTTTTTCCCTTATCCCCTTATCCTGTCATCCCGTTATCCCGTTATTCCCGTTATCGCGTTATCCCGTTTTCCTGTTATCCCGTTTTTTATTTATCCCGTTATTCCGTTTTCCCGTTATTCTCTTATCCTGTCATCCCGTTTTCCCGTTTTTCGTTATCCCGTTATCCGTTATCCCGTTTTCCTGTTATCCCATTTTTTCTTTATCCCGTTATCCCGTTTTCCCCTTATCCCCTTATTCCCTTATCCTGTCATCCCGTTTTCCCGTTTTTTCGTCGTCCCGTTATTCCCGTTATCCCGTTTTCCTGTTATCCCGTTTTTTCTATAAAATAAAATAAAAATAAAAATAGGGGTTGATCGTAGAAGGGTGAAAATTAAGAGTAATGACAAAATAAAAATAAAAATCTTGCCAAAAAATAGGGGTTGATCGTAAAAGGTTGAAAATATAGGGTTGTATGTATTTTTGAATGCTGTATCATAAAAAAATAAAAACTAATTTTTTTTTCTAGAAAATAAAAAAAAATAAGGGGTGGACCACCCTTAACATTTAGGTGGATGATTTGTGAATCTAAACCATCCAGGGCGCCACCCAAACGCATACAAAAAAATTCATTCAAATCGGTCCAGCCGTTTATGATACCGACTGCAGCGCCATCTGCCGGGCTGATTTGTGAATCTAAACCATCCAGGACGCCACCCAAACGCATACAAAAAAAATTCATTCAAATCGGTCCAGCCGTTTAGGAGGAGTTCAGTGCCACACACGTACAGTAGAATTATATATATATAAAGATATACAAGAATTGCTCGTTTAAAGATATAAGATTTTTTCCGGCGACCTCGTGAGTCTGTTGAATCTAGACGAAATCGATCGTTAATGACCCCTATTAACCTTCTCTTATGCGTGATTTTGATATATGCAGCCAAACATACACCGAATTCGGCCATTAATAACCTGGTAATGGTCAATTTGGTCCATTAATGTATAATTGTGGTATAGGCAACTAAACATACACGAATTCGAATATTATTCAAATTCCAAATCATATTACCTTTGCGGTGTAAGTAAGTAATCTTTCATATAGGCTAGGTATATCCTAATCTTACAATAGATATAATAGATAATAATTACATATAGTGCCAAAAATATTGATAACATTCAAATCTTAATATAAATAAAAACAATAATAAAGATAAAATAGATAAAAAGATAGTAAAAAGTATACATAAATACAAGAATATGGTAAAATACACACATACATATATACATATTTTGCAACCAACTAACGCTCTAGATATTCCAACAATTTCCTTTTAAACCGTTTCACAATATTTGCCTCTTCAATGGTATTTGGTAAATTGTTAAATTCCCGTAGTCCCTTAAATAATAAATTGTTCATACCGCCACCAGTATGAGTTCCATATACATATATATATATATATATATATATATATATATATATATATATATATATATGAAAATAAGCATTCGATCTTGTCTCGTGTTCATGTGTTTGATTATTAAAAACAAAAAATCCGTAAAGTATGATGGTTGGAGACCTTTGATTATTTTAAAAATAAAAACCACTGTTAAAAAAAATTGTCGATTCGAAATCGACAGCCAATGCAATATTTAACATGTAATGACTGCATCTCAAAATAATTCTCATACCCCGATTTTGAAGTTTTTGAAGTTGAGAATCTCTATTTTGGTTTATTAAATACATTAAAGTAGGACAGTACTCAAAATGAGGTTTAATTATACAATTATATGTTAATATTCTGGAGTTAAGAGTCAAATTATTTGCTATTCTAGAGAAGAAAAAAAATAATTTTTATACATATTCAGCATGAATGTTCAAACTCACAGTGTTGTCTACAATAACTCCCAGATATTTTATTCCAGACACATATTCCAAGGCAGTGTTATCAATTTCAAACTTAATTTCATTATAATCAATAGAATTTAGTTTATATTTGGTTATCACCATAATTTTTGTTTGCATTCAACTTTAATTTATTTTTATGTAAATACCCTTTAATATTCTTCATAGAACCTTTGAGGGTATCCACAGCATTATTCAGTACCGTTTTCATAGTATTAACCAATGTAACGTCTGCAAACAGATTAAGTTCATGTTCCCCAGGAACATATCAAATATCATTTAGGTAGGTATATTATTAATAAAAGTGGACCTAGTACACTTCCTTGGGGAACACCAATGTTGATATCTAACTCATCTGACATTTTTGAACCGATTTTTTTTTCTGTTTTCTTTCACTAAGGTGAGCTGATTCACAGGAATTATTTTTTCTAAATCCTGACTGTTGACCTATGAATAATTCATTATTATCAAAGTATGCAACTAACTGCTTGTAAACTGGTAGTTCAAGGACTTTCTCCAAAGTTGGTAGAGTATTTATTGGGCAGAATTCGCTTGCTTCAATTGTATTACTAACCTTTGGAATAGGAAGTTATCTTCAGTTGATCCGAAAATATTCCTTTATCCAGTGATGTATTTACCAAGTTTAACACCTCATCCAAATACCTCGAATGTTTCTTTTAAAAATTTGCTATTCAGTACTTCCAACTTGTTCTTATTGTCTAATAATGAATGAATAATCTTTCTCAGTTCAATCATGGTTAATAGTTTGAATTTGGGGAATGAACTGTTTATATATAACTGGATAATTTGTGGATGACCATTCCTCAGATTGTGGGATACTATTAGAAATATTTGAAACACTATTTACAAAATAATTATTAAAATTATCCGCTATCTTATTTTCACTAATTGTTATTGAATTTTTTTCACAAAAGATGATTTTATTAAGTTTATTATTATTTATTGGATTTATTATTGATTTAAGATGTTTCCACATTTGTCTTGGATTGTTACGATTTGAGTCAATTTGCTGTTCATAGTAAAGATTTTTTTATGTTTTAACATACTAACACACTGATTTCTAACAATTTTATAGTTTTCCCAGAATTGATCTCGCTGAGTAGAGTTGTAATTATTTTTAAATGTATATTTTAAAATCCAAATATTGTAAGTTTCCTCCTAGTTGAAGGAAATGGATATCGAAAATTTCACGTTGACCCCAGGAATGAGGTCGACGGAAATTTTTTGTAATCAACTCGTATATTAAAATGGCGTATAATGATCTCGAACATTAACGAGCTCGCTTCGCTCGCGCATTAAAATATCTCGATCATTAATCACCACTATTAATACACTATAGTTGATTAAATAACTATTAAAATTATAGTTTTGATGAGTATTTAAAAAAAAACAAAGTGTAACATAAATATCTTTGGATCTATTTAAACATATTTCATATAATGCATTATATTTTGAATATATCTTTCATAAACTGTTAAAATTAGGAATTGGATGATGGTAATAACAAATAAATACATATTATTTTACAGGTGCTGCTTATTTACATGGTTATAGAGTACAACAATATTTATCAGGGACTAAGAAACATGCCTTTGAAATCATACCACCGGACCCCAGTAAAAAGCATTATTATTTCCATACAGATTCAGATGCGGATAGAAAGAGGTTAGAAAATATTCGAACATTATTAAGTGCGAATTTACACGATCCAATAAAGTTGATCAATAAATTGAACAACAAAATTGATCAATATGGGTTTAAATTTACACCTGACAATTTATTGGTCAATTTTGGCAACAGTTTTTACCCAGGAATACCAACATACTGACAAGAAATGGTTCAACTACGGGAAAAGTACTGAATATTATTCAGTAGCTTATTGAATTGACTCTGATCCATTCTTAAATATCATTTGAATTCATCAGGAGCTGCACTCAGAAATTCTTCGTGGACTAATTTCAACTTTCCTTTCCTTCTTTTCTCAATCCAAGGTCTAATCCACCATCGTCTACATCTCTTTCTTTTATATTCAGCAATGCAACGTAAATTATGTTTTTTTTCGCACAAACATTTTTCTCGCGGTTATGGTAGGGTATGTGAAATCGCGTAAATAATAACCTGAAAATCTCTGTTTTAGTAGGCATCCAATTCATGACCAAAAGTTACTGCAAATTGTCCCTAAAAATTGATGAAAAATCAGAACCGATTCTAAACCCACCAATTTATTGGTAAAGTTCAAATTGTCGACAATTTTCTGTTTACACCTATCAATAAAATTCAAGGTCACAAAGTTGACCAATTTATTGGATCGTGTAAATTCGCAATAAAATTATCTAATAATTTGATATTGCGTTAATTTGGCTTATATCGCTATTTTTTGTTACAGATGGATAGCAGCAATGGAATACTCCATAGATAAATGGCTGAAAATATAAGAATAATTTTCTTTGTTTACTTTGAAATTAATTACCATTATACTTGACGAAATTGAATTCAGGGCACTTGCGTTGAAAAACGTGTTCTTATTGCTTTATCTTTGGGGAAAAGTCATAGGTATCTCTAGGTTTTGTTGCTACAGAATAAAATTAATAACAATGAAAACGATGACATTTATTATTATAATGGTATTATCACTGGTATTCGTTAGAATCAATTGTAAAGATTGGCTCAACAAATGTTTCGGGTCTACTTCAATAAATTTGTTAGGTTAACTTATTCAACCACACCATTCAAAAACTAGACGAATCTGCCTTGATTTCAATTTTCAAACCCCAACTTCACATTTTTTTTTATTGTTATTGAATTCATATTCTATATAACAAAGTCTATTATATTTGTTGCTCAGATATTCAGCTTTATTTATCAGATGCTATTACGGAAATATATTGATTTTTTTCAGAATGTTGAATTTTTATTCCATCTCCCTCTACACCTCAATATTAGCTATTATCAACTACAAAACACCCAAAGGTACTAAATTATTAAAGTCTACCCTGGCACTTCCTTATGATCGAGTTGAGTAAATGATCATTAGCCGACAAGAAACAACAGGGCATCTATTTATGTGGCCCCAGCAAGTTTATAATGGAATTGACTTCATGTAATTTCCAATTCTTACTTAGATTCAAATCTACGGCAGTTAGAACATTATCATCAATTTACTAACCTACGTACCTACAAGATGGAAACAGGTTCAGATCCACTCGTTATATCGAGCAAACTCAACAAAATAATGTCTATGACCCACTTCGTTTTTGGAATTACATGAATAATGAGAGATAATTATATAAATTACCATCCATCGTTTTTTTGAAGATATAAAAAGTAATAAAAATTACGAAATTGTGAATCTTTTTGCAAACTACTTCACAACCTACACTGATAAAAATATCACCCAAATTCCTGAATATGAGAACAAAGGATACCTATTTGTTTGCAACTATAATATTTTGAAATAACAGAAATAATTAATCAACTTATGTTGGCTCCAAATTGATCACTATTTTGTTTCGTAATCAAACTATTAAGTTTATTCAAAAATCCTCAGATCAATTTTCCTGTCGCATTTCTGAGATATTGTATTACTCTCTGAATCAATCAGTATTTGGATACAATTGTTTGGTGTCCATTCTATTTTTTTTTCTTTCGAGTTAGCGTACTTTCACAATATCTACCAGATATAGTTAGTCAGCGTGGCTTTAGCCGGGAAAGAAGAAAAAATTACTTCATTTTTATTGTAGATTTTCCAATTTTCAGAAAAATCTTTCAATTCAATATTCAACTGATAATGTTTCCCTTTTCAATATGAATACGCATCAAGAGGTTATCTTGAACGATGTAAGATAGTGACTAAAGTTTATCTTCCAGTCGCAGATGATCCCAAATCTGATTTTATGAAAACTCTGTTCATATTTTCAAACAAATCAACAGAACTTTGTTTTCCCACTCCTTTTTCTGTATGAAATGGAAACGTAAAAAAAAGGATTATCACGTGAACACTCAAGGTATGTTTAGCGATCCGCAAAAATAGGGAAGGTGTAATACTAGCTTCAATTTTCTACAATCAAACTTATAAAATATTAAATGAGAGCTGATTGAAAAACTTGGGATAGAAAACAATTATTCAACAACCTGACTCCAACACAATTGATCTCAATATCCCTAGTTTTGTGTATATATATATATATATATATATATATATATATACAAAACTAGGGATATTGGAATAAGCTATGTTTATTTCCATCATCAGGGAAACTACAATAGATGAAAAACCAATATTCAAGTACGAAACATTATGCTACTTTCAAATTTTTTGAGGTTTGTTTCAATGATGTCAAACATATTCATCTAACATAGTAATTCAAAACAGGAATGTAAATCAAAGATGTGCTCTGGCAGAACATGTGAATAAATTTGACCACCAGATGAATTACAATTCAGTGAAAGTGCTAGCAACAGAGTCACATACAACAAAGAGAACATTCTTTAGAAATGGGTTTCATTTCCCAAGAAAATAATTGCATCAATAAAAAACAGATATTAACTATTTGAATGAGATCTACTCTTATTTATTGTCTTTAGATATCAATCCAAATCGTGGCAACAATGCACCAAATAATAGTACCGCCACCTGGTGACAACAGTTGGTACTAATCCAACAGTTGGTACCACTGTAACAATTTCCAAGTGACACCCGTCAGGTGTCGTTGGCTTAAATAAAATTGCAGGAATTATTCCTAACATGGTCACAACACATGGAGTAGACAGTTACATTTATATAATTTTAAACAATTTTAATGCGTTTTTTATTAACTTTGAACTTCGTTTTATTCTTTGATTTACATTCATCTTTTGTATTACTATGTTAGATGAATATGTTTAACATAATTGAAACCAACCTCAACAAAGTTGTAAGTAGCATAATGTTACGTACCTGAATATGTATTGCTATTGGTTTTTCATCTATTGTAGTTTTCCTGATGATGAAAATAAACCTTAGAGTTTACTTTTTCATTGCTGCTTACCATAAATACCTCTAGTTTTGTACCTAACTAGTCAGCAAAGACTTCCCACCCACTTGAATTCGACATATAGCAGTAAATGTAACACACTCATAGGATCCTTTGGCTGTTGATGCAAAAATGCTGTTTTATCTCTTAGAATAAGTAGTTATATATCAGTCAAATCAGTCTATGAACAAAAGCAGCTCCCTTATTACATCCCCTGGATATGCCACAGATTCCTTCATAAAATGTAGTTATCATGACAACATAGTCACTGTTATATATTCTTATGACATAGAAAATAAACCAATTTTATTTGTGTTTTGTGGATGAGTTAAGTGATGTGTAACTACCAAGTGTTTTGTATGGGGATAGCATTGAAAAAACATGACTTTACCAGAATAAGAAGCCCCTTTACCTTGAATTCATGTGTTTTCACAGAATATAGATACGAGGGTAGACTGAAAAGTTTCCGATCTGAACATGAAAATGGCAGCAGATGGCTAGGGAATGTGTTTGCGCATCTTTTTAAAAGTACTCATCAAAATTGCAGCCATTTTAGACGTGCAGTTGTTGTTTGACAATCGTTTGAGTAAGTCGATGTGAGTGTTTTCGTGAAAATGGAAAAAATCATTGAGCTGTCATTAAATATTTGTTTTTGAAAGGCAATTCGCCTACGCAAATCAAAGACGAGTTGGACGCTGTGTTCGGGGACTCTGCACCATCATTTACCACCGTGAAATTTTGGGCAGCTGAATTTAAACGTGGCCGTACCAACTTGGGAGACGATGAACGATCGGGACGTCCAAAAACTGCAACCACTGACGATAACATCGCTCAAGTTCACCAACTGGTGCTAGACGACCGTCGAATTGAAGTGTGAGAGATAGCAGATGCTATGAATACCATAGAAGGTACTGCATGAAGAATTAGGCATGAGAAAGCTGTCCGTGCATTGAGTGCCGCGTTTGCTCACGTTAGACCAAAAAAGTGTTCGGTTGCCATGGCGAAAATCCAAGAATTACGGTTTGAACTGCCGACCACCCTCCTCACTCACCAGATCTAGCCCCAAGCGACTTTTTTCTGTTCCCTAAGCTAAAAGTTGCGCTCGGAGGACAGACATTTTCGTCAAATTAGGAGGCCATCACCTTCATAAACAATTATTTTGCAGAGAAAGTCGTCGAGTACTACTTGGATAAGTTATATAATAATAATAATTCATTGCACTTAAATTACGTATTACAAACATATAACAAAATACAAGAGTAATATATACAAGCCAGTCATCAGAATAGTAAAAATTATGTGAATAGTAACAATACTATGAAAGATACTCGAATATATACAGGCCATATTTTTTATGTCGTACCACTATTAGCATCTCGAAAACAGTAAATTTTCATCAAATTGGATTTGATCTCGATTTGATTCAAGTTTGAGTATTCGTTCAAGGTAGATTTATTTAAAATTTTATCCTCGCAACTTAACATTAATAATTTTTCAAATACGAACAAAAATAAAATCAGGCCTCTATTCTGAATGGGAGGATTTTCATTGTTCGAACCTAGATGAAGGAATGTATGGGCAGAAACGTAGAAAAAATATCAGGAATGATACATATCTGAACTCGGCAAGTTAAGGACTACTTAAATTCATTCAAAAGAATACAGGTCCGTATTCGAAAAAATAGAGTCGAGGGTGGCCCTCGAAGAACAAAACATTGTATTGAAAATCAAAGCACAGCAGATCAAAGCAAATTTGAAAGTTTTCTGAACACATTTCCAAATTCCTAAAAGTGGAGGCGCTAGCGCAAAGAAAACGGGCCATTTCGGTTTTCCCCGTATATTTTGAAAACAGTTCGTGATATTTCCGATTTGGAAAACTCGTTTCATTGTTCACTTAAATAGGCAACTTTTGTCTAATTTAACCAACTTCATATCATTTACCGTTTCGAGATGCCAAGTGGTACGACATGAAAAATAAGGATGCAGAAAGGATTATGAATCCGTTACATAATTCAAGTACTTCCTAAATACTCATCGGTAGAATAAGGTTCTACGGAACATAGGAAAAGCAATATGGGTTTTTTTCACGTCTTGAAAATTATTTTTTGTTTTCAAATGGGCAGGTAAGTTATTGTAGAATTTTATATATGAATACTGGGCAGCTTTCTCAATACAGGCTAACCTGTGATAGGGAATGTTGTAATTTGAGATATTTATTGTGCCATGACTACGAGTTATTTGGAATTGTGAGAAAAAATGCCTATTTTTAAAAACGAATTTGATACATTTAAATATGTAAATTGCGGGGACAGTAAGCATATTTAGCGATTTGAAGTGAGTTTTACACGATGTGAGAAAACTCAATTTCTTAATTATTCGAATAGTTCTCTTTTGAATTCCGAAAATATTCAAGGCTTCACCACTTCCTCCCCAAAGAATAATGCCGTATCGAGTAGAAACCAGCATAGTAGAAGGTCCTAACGATGCTAATGTTAGTATTATTTGACAATATTCTGAGGCCAAATCATGACTGCAGAGACGGTTTATGTGATAAGAAAAACTCAAGGTGTCATCGAGAAAAACACCCAAGCACTTAGTTTCTGGATTTTATATTCCATATCTGGTTTTCTCTGGGTTTAGCACTGATTTTGAGTTCACAAACCAGTTCTCAATGTTCACCATAAGTGAATTACCATTAAGGGTAAGTTCGAGAAAATTCGGGGCGGTAAATAATAGTGTGGTATTGTCAGCATAGTTGATGAGAGTTTGGTCATTCGGCAATGGATAGCAGATCATTGATGTAAATTATGAATATAAGTGGTCCTAATACGGAGCTCTTGGACACCTCCAGTGCTGATGACAGTATGAACCTATTTGTATTTTGGTCCCTAATTTTGGACGCATGTGAATGTTCGGTCATATAGCTTTTGAACCAGTTCAACTCTGAATTCCGTATACCATAGTGTTCCAACTTTAAAAATAAAATGTAAAAGTATATACACTCAAAAGCTCTTGATAAATCCAGGAAAATGCCACAGGACGTTTCCTGCATCAGACAGCTGATGTTTGTTAATTCAAAGAGAGCAGTTTCAGTGCTCCTACCCTTAAAAAACCATGCTGATTTGAGTAGAAAAGATTATTTTGTGGAAAAAATTCGAAAGTTTGTTCATTACACTTATTTCAAAGAATTTTGAAAAGGAGCTAAGCAAGATAATTGGTCTGTAATTAGTCAGCAATTCAGGATCGCCTGCTTTATAACAGGATTTAATTACAGCAAATTTTATATTAGCAGGAAACTGCCTGGTGCTTAAGGAGGAATTAATGTTTGAGTAAGAGGTTCGCTGAAGAGTTAAAGAGATGGGAGCATCGCAGGGAGAAGTGTGTAGACTTACAAGTATACTATGTAGAAAAATAAATTTGAGAAAAAATGTCTTGTATCTTTGTCGAGTCGGAATTTTTTCAGACCCCCCTCGTATATCCATTAATTTCTAAAATATTTACGCATGAAGATTCATCTGGAACATCTTTCCAAATCCCCACACTTCTTTTTCCTTCAATAAAAGTGTATTGAAAACCAAAATCCTTAACCCATTAACGCCCGAATTTTTAAATTTGACTTTGAAACATTATTAGTTGTTTTTATTGATTTCCTTCAACTCAATGGGTATCAAAATAAGGTTTTTCAAAATAAAATAAACGAATTTTTCAAAAAATTGGATGGGTCCATATGGTCCCGCTAGGCGCTTTCCTGGTTGAATTATTTCACGAAAAAAAACCTAATTCCTTGTTTTAAATGTTTTTATTCCAATATACATTGCAGAATCAAGCACTAACTACAGTAAAAATCACCATATATCTATTAGCATTGAAAATCTTCCAAAAAACGTATGCAATGTCGAACTCGGTATTCTTTACACATTGTTCTAACTTTTTTGGAACAATTTGAGGCAGCACATCGCTTTCTTATGCCCTCTGGGACTGGAATTACGCAATAATCAAGCCTATCCTGTCTCATGTTAGCAGACACACGTAGCCTTTCACCCACAGGAGTAGATGGTCTACCACCCTGACTCGGAGAATTCTTGATTCTTGGCAGATATTATTGAAATTGTAATAAATAGATTAAGTGAATCAGGATCTGGGCTCCATATGGAATCGTCACTTCGCCATCATTGTCTGAAGCTTATGGTATATCTCGTGCACCTTGAAGTGTGATTCTTCTAAAATAACAAAAATCTAAATTTATTTCAGTTTAGTGCCTAGCGGTTCCATATGGGACCACTAACATTTACACACCGATATAAACAAAAGTTAAACTTTTATAGTAATTTCGAAAAGTATTCTCAAAAATATATACTTTTTAGCAAGTTTGAACAACAATTATAATTGGGTGGGAATTGAAACCCGCAATTTTCATCCATTGCACAATTGCACTAAAAACAAACTCCTGTCACAACCAGCTGATTCTCAAAATACACATAAACACTGCTTCGGTGTACTCTTTAGTACCTTATCTAACATGATAACGCAATCTGTATTGATACAGATTGTTCTTGTCCATGCCTGTACCTAATAATTAGGAAGGGGTTAGGTGGGTCCATATGGGCCCAGTAGGCGCTAATGGGTTAAATAAAACTAGTAAATGTTCAAATTAAACAGGTATATTTGAGTAATTCCTCCTCTTCAGCGTTTTCAATGGTGCATGACTTGTTACATCAGGGAAATCAACCAACACAATTATTCAAATATAATTTCTATAAGATTTATGTGACCCTTGCAAAGTTAAATCTCCAGAGGAAATCAAATAATTCTAAACCCCGTCCCAATGACCGATAATGGGGCAGTTGCCAGACATCAACTTTTCTATTCTCAACCTGACATGCTTTCAGAGTTCAGTCTACTCGAAAAATCTAGCAATCTAGTCTAAATCGATTCTAGTCTGTAATGATAGAGTACCGCACTGCACTTTACTATCTCTCATCTTGATGTATGACGAATCGAGGTCTTCCATCGTGATTGGACGAAGTGCGTCATGGAATTCGTCTTCGGATTCATTTTGTGAAGCATTGGGCCGAGGATTTTCAATGTGATTACGTAAGTAATCTCTCACTCTGTAAACGGATGCGTTCCTACACAATTCTCTCAGGTCAGAGCCAGAGAAACCATTGGTGCATGTTGCTAATTGGTCATAATTGACATCTTCTGATATGGGCTCGTTTTCCAATATGAGTCTGGAATGTAACACATATTTTGATATTCAGTTCATATAATAATTATAATAGACTTTAATAATCTTTTTTGATAACATGGTATTGATGTAAGACACATCAGTCAAATTGTAAAAAAAAGTTATTGGTTAACTGATATCTGGAGGAGAATTGCATTACTACACTTTTGCTGGAGTTAACTATTAGGGAGTTTTAATTACACCATGTTTGAGCGTAGAGTTTAAGATTTACACAAAAAAGCTAACTCTGAGAACCTAAGAAAGGAATAGTGGAATAACTATGCAAAGCAAAAGAATACCAAAAAAACCAGTGGTGAAAAGGAGGTAAGTGTACCTCAAAAAGTTAGGTTAAAAACTCCAAAACAATTTCAGTTAAACAACTCCAGTTACACTGTCAATATTTCTTCAAAATATAATTACCTCATGATTTCTCTACGTTGTGCAAGATTGGGCATGGGCACATGGAATGTAGCAGGCATCCTTCTCAATATTGCCTTGTCCAAATCCTGTGGTCTATTAGTCGCCCCCATGATAATCACGGTACAATTGGAATCGGTGATCAATCCATCCCACAAGGACATGAACTGTGCCTTCATCATGGCAGTCGCTTCGTGATCAGAACTATTTCTAGCTCTCAAGAACGAATCAATCTCATCAATAAATATGATGCACGGTTGAATTTTGACAGCAAGAGTGAAGACAGCTGCCGCCAATTTCTGGCTTTCACCGTACCATTTGTCGGTGAGAATGGATAGGTCTAGATTAATAAAGCGTGTACCAGCTTCTCGAGCTGTTGCTTTAGCTATGAGAGTCTTGCCACAACCTGGTGGTCCATGTAGAAGAACACCTGGTGCAAAAAACAATATATATGAGCTTACAATTCATACTTTAGTATGAGAACTATTTTATAAAAATAGATATTGCAAAAGGCAAAATATTTCATTGATCAAATTGAAATCAAATTAGGTCAACAAAAATTCATTGAGGAAGATTTTCAGCAGATTTTGTAGAAACTATCAAGTGTGGATGTCTTGACTTCATCCAGGGCCATCAAGACCTATTGGCAAAGTGGTGCGTCGCACCAGGGCAGCACTTCGGTAGGGGCGGCAAATCACCGATTTTTTTTTGCACTCATAAAAAATGTATTTTATCTTTAACTTACTCCCTCGACAACAGTAATATAAATAAAATAGGTGGTGCTTTCTGCGGCCATCTTTTTTTAAGGGTGAATAAACATGCACCCGTTTTTACCTAGTAACTAAACTACATACGTATCAAAGGAAAAATGGATGTTTAAAATTTCAGTCTAGCTTTCTTGCTTAAAACCAAAAATAAAATGTGCTTTTTTTAATGAAAAGGGCGCCCCTGAGGATTCCTCACATTATTGCCTTTTGCGTGAACAATATATTTTTATTTTTTCATTCAAAAACCCTAAGAAAAAAAATTTGGTAGGTAACTTATCAATTATTAGGATTTGCATAAAAAATCGTGTTCACAAAAAAGATAATAGACATATTTTGGTCTTTTAGGACTCATATGGCACATTTTTTTGTGAAAATAAAAAAAAAGTGTGAAATCATAGACTTTATAGGGCGCCATTTCTAGCTCTTGCACCAGGGCTCCCCTGACTTTATCAAAACAAATTTCAATAATCTATGTTGGTTATGAACATATTGAACATATTAGTTCAGTTTTAACGAAAGTGGACTTAATAAATTGTCAACCTTGTAACATACAACTTTAAAAATCTAACTTGACCAGCTTGACTTTCTTCCTTGTATTCAGCCTTATTCAGAAGTACATTGGATATTGGTTATTATTCAATAACTAAATCAATGGATGTTTTCTATTCAGGTGCATCTTGGAAGTTGAAATATTTTCAAACATTGGTTATTTCTCTATGTTGACTTTGGCAAAAAACAATATGCCTATTCAGGAGACCATTTTTTGCCAAGAACAGATTATTGAATATTGAAATTTGAAATAGTACTCTGGACTACTATTTAAGATGTTCGTTCTTGACTTTTGTGAGTTTGTGTTAATAAGACGCCATTTATGAAACTCTAAAATATAAAAATATACTATTTTAGTGTTATGGAATGAATAAATATGAAAAAAATTAATAAATGAAAGTTTATTATAATTTTCATCGCTATTCATTTGTCTCGTTATTTGTTTATTTTAATTATATTATCTGCAGGGAACATAATCAGAAAAAAAGTTAAGTACAATGGCAATCCAGTGCTATTGATTTGCCCGAGGGAATATTCTGTATTAACACGTTGAAGGACACAGGGAAATCCGAAATCGTTCGTGCTGAGACACAGACAGATTTTTGTAATTATAAGGTAATAGCCTGAAATTTTTGATCTTGTTTGTTATAGAAACATTTAAAAAAATATTTTGTGTATTTTTACAGGTTTTAAATTCTGACACTGATAGACGGGCCATTTTCAAGACTACTAATTACTCAAAACATCTATCGACGTTCTAAAAGTTACGGGTTTAAGAAACATTTAATTTTTTATGTTAGGGAAGCTATTTTCAAAGTTTTGGGGTGGGTTGTCTATTTTCCTTGTCATGCTCTGTCCAACATTTGCAAAATAATTATTGCAGTAGTCAGCCATGTGTTTATCATCCTGAAAGTTTTTGTTATACTATTGTTTGTAGCCTCATTGATTATTTTGTATATGTATCCATTAACGAGAATGGGATTACTTTCTATTTATTCAATATAAATGTAAAATTGTTCTTTTGGAGGTTCCTTTTTTAGGAATAGCCATTTCATATACCTATAATGTTGATAAAGTTTAAGCAAACAATATTACCTCTTTTGAAAAGATACAAAATACAACACTTATAAGAAACAATTGTTTTGTTGAAAATTTGGACAAAAACAAAAAAACTCTAGGTTTTCTAACCGTTGGCGTCTTTGTGCAGATAATTTCATGATAAATATGCAACAGATATCTAAAAGGCTTTCAACATTTGTTACGATTTTTCAAGAGGGCCTTTTGAATACGCCAGTTTTTCAACATTGAAAATTTTCAATAGCCAAAAATTAAGGAATATTTTGTCTATAGCAGTTTTTCAAAAAAGGGTCATTTTTTATATATTTACATTAAACTTCTAATACCTCATCTACTAGATATCATAGAAGTAGAATGATTGAAAAATGAAGGTATTGCCTACCAACAAAGATCAGAATTGCAAGTTAGGGGAATCCCAGAGAAATATATTGTATGGAAACCTTTTTTTTTGGTGGAAAAAATACCTGGAAAAGTGAAAATTAATCAGGAATATTATATGGAATGAAAAGAAAAATCATATTTTGCAATACTGCTCCACTTAGTTAATGAAATAAATATAAAAAGATGGTAATGAAATATATATCGATGGATGGTGATGCAACTTCATACCTTTTGGAGCTGTAGTGAGCTGAGAATATGCGAACAGTTCTTTCTTCTGAATAGGTAGAATGACAGTTTCCCTCAGTTCCTGGATGAGGGTCTCCAAGCCAGCAATACTCTGCCATGTGACTTTGATATCTTGAGGATGAACTAAATGGGCAGCGATCATCATCTCGTAATCGTTGAGCTTATCAACAACTAAAGGAGCATTTCCTGTAGTGGCCAATCTGTGAAAAATAATTATTTAATGTAATAATTGCGAGAAGTTCTGGAAATCATACCTCTTCAGAGTTTCCTCGGCTCTTTTCTTGGCCTTTTTCTTGCTTTTATTGGTTGGATCAACTTGGTTCATTATCCATTTGATACTGAGAAAGGTAACAGCAGAAACTAGGGTTAACCTCACCACAAGACCGATTATTTCATTTTTTGTAAAAGCTGTATCTGCCATCTTTTGTGAGTGATTCACCGACTAAGTGCAGAATTTACCCTCTAGCCTCTAAAATACAGTCCTCAGTGGATGTAAGTAATCTTAACGACAGTACTTTTCCATTTTAATCACTGGATGGTAGTAGTCATTCTTAATTTTTTGAATTCAATTAATCGAATGATGGAAACTTCTGACAATAGTGACAATTGACCGATTGGCACTACATTTAACACTTGACAGTTATTAAATTGACATTTGGCGCTTCCTTCGGATCGATACAAAATAATCCGGACAGAAATTGGATTATATGGACAAAAAAAGTAGTAGATTGTTCTATATGTGAAGAAAAGTGATAGTTTTCTATTGAATGGTGATATATTTAACTCGAGTGTTTTTGCCTGTTCCAATCTGATTCGGGCTTTCGTGCAATATCGATTGTCATCTGTCACGGTGCCATTTGAACCTTAACGCAGAAGAACGCCAAAGAGAGTAAACGTTATCTGAGTAGGAGGTCTATTCTCCAAAAGACAATGGTGACACTTATAGAAAGAGATGAAATCCTTTGTGAGTCATGGTGACGTATATGGACATGTCATGGCCACCATTCTCTCTGGATAGTGGCGGACTCCGCACTCTGGTATCTGAGAGTAACAGGCTCTTGATTGTATATTGGACCACTCTGTATGTTACGCGGGCTACCTGTACTCATGTCCATGTACGTCATTATGACACATGAATGCTACAAAATTCTGATTCCTAGAGCTTATTAGTACCTCCTATTCAGATAACGTTTACTCTCTTTAAAAGAACGTCACTTCCTTCTCTTGTTGCTTGACTACCGTCGTTATCGATTGTTATTTTGTTGTGTACATATACTTATTAACTAGGAATATTGATAACTGGCCATAAGTGCAATGCAATGAAAGTGAAGTCGGGTTATATGTCTTTCCATGGTCTTTCCTTGTCATATTGGTAGCGCGTAGTTATGGCGACCGAACATCAACCAATACCTATCACGCTTCCATTTTCGCGCATGAACGTTGCCGATTAGAAAGAGTCCGAGCGATTGTCAAGCTTCATTTGTTTTGGCATCACATTTGCTGTCTTTATTATCAATAATGGTAAGATGTCTAAAAACCCATGGACGTATAAATATATACGTCCATGTAAAAACCCTGGTGAATGAACTGATTCGATATTGTATAGATTGTCGAGGGGACACCACCTGTTACTTCAACAGAGCGTCTCTCTCTGTGGTAGATGGCGCCGTCCAAATGTGTTTGTCTATATTCCCGCTTAATTCACTGAAATATAACCTATAACTGGAATGCCAAAGGAACTTCTCAAGAATGAGCCGTTTTGAATCTCGCGCAGACTTCAAGAAAATCAGGGTGGGAGCATGCGCACTATTATCCGAATCAGGACCGGTCTTGCCTTTGGTAATGAACGACATATCTGAAGAAACAGTGTACAAAACGAATATCTGAATTGGCAGTTTCAGGCGGAAACCAACATTGTTGAAGTGAATTATGGAGAATATGGTCCCTAAAAATAGCTGTAGGACTTATTTTACGTGAAAAACGCAGCGCTCTCCGTTTCAGAGTTCTTTTTGTTCTAGAACTCGTCATTTTCAAGCACCTTTTTCTCATGCAAAAATCACTCAACAAAATGTCTCCTTTCTTTTTTCAGCAGAAACTACAAACACTAAAGCCAAGCCGTTTCTGATTTAGTTCATCTAATCAAAGACGTACGGCATTGTTTGTATATCTTTGTAGTGATCAAAGACATGATTTCCTTCCCTAACTTTTACTGCGTCGCGGCATATTCTTAAAATCAAGTTCCCTTAGGGCCGATATTATAATGTCAGTTTAAACTCCGAAAACCTTAAACCAGTTTATCTTCAAGTTTAAACCAAAGTTGGTGAAAAAGTCATTTTATAAAAACACAAGATTTTTATTTTCCATGTATATAAATGTCATCTGTCACTTGGCCTTATGGTGTTTTATCGTAATAACTGTTTCGTTTTGTGAAAAGTGACGTGAGCAAAATCATTTGGAAATCTGGCAATATCATGAAATTCTATTTTTGTTACTTGCGTGCTTCCTCCGAAGAAGGCATTTTAATATATCTTCGTGATAAAGCTGCAATAGCTGTGGATACACGTTTGACTATTCGTGACATTGTTAATACATGTATTCCATCAAATTCACCCACTGCTCTGAGCATATCCCCTGTAGCATAAAATCTAAGCACCATCAATAACTGCAACAAAGGTTCAACTGCGTGGTTTCTGAATTGACTTTAATAAAACACTTGAAGCTGTTGAAGAGAAATATTTCATTTACCGATTAGTAGGGTGCTGTAATCTACCCTCTATCTGAGTCAATATATTGTCAACAGTTTGCTTACACAATCTGAATCTATTTAGAAATTCTATGTCATTCCATTCTTCATAATGATTAGGCCTTATTCTAAATTTGCGAGCGGCCCTTGGCACATCCACCAAATAAATGATTTCCTCTTCATTATCTGACATTACCTCTTCGAACACTTCAAAAATATTATCTTGAATGTAGTCCATTTTATTTAGTTAGTATTAAGTATTTCCAACTACAAAGTATAGCTTATTTCAAAACAAATTTTTAAGGTTGGACTCGATTTTAAGATGTCAATTTTTGTTAGATTTTGTCCTGTTGGCTAACCTACTTAAACGTTTTCAATCCTTTTAAACCATACCTGAGGTAGGGTTTAAGGTTTAAACTCGATGACGTCACTCAAGAGTTTAATCTGACATTATAATATCGGGCCTTAATGTTAGAACTTGATTTCTGACATCTGCAGTATCTTATATGATATTATTCTCAGTGTTTTGTCGGTATCTACGCGTTTTCCTTCTTTTTGATTTGAAATCTTGCTTAGCTTATTCCTGAGTTTGTTCTTTAAAAAATCACTCGTTCATCAGTTCACTAGTGCGCGAGGAATTGTTCATTTTCAGGTAGTGTAGTGTGTAAGGATACTTTTTGTAGAATTGGCCACATTTGTAGTTTGTGTGTACAGTATGAAGCCGGAGATTCGAATCTGCGGCCTGTATTCAGTACCAAAAGCAAGTAGAAATCTCGACGAATTGACTAATAATGATATTGCCATAGTTCATCATAATGTATGCATTGAATTTTATATTTTCTGCAATTTAATGACTATTTCATTTCTAGTTCTCCGCCTGTCAAAATGCAGTTAACCTCAAATTCAAATGGTATAAAATACGAAAAACAACACGACAGTGCTTTCTTTGTGCAATGTTCGGGGGCTTCTAATTCTAGTTTTGCTATTGGTGAAGTTTGACAGATGTCTCTTTTCAACCAATAGCAAAGCTAGAATTAGAACCCGTGTACAGTTCGCCTCAAAAAGAAATCTGAGGAAATAAATATACCCTGACTGAATTGAAACTAAAACGAAATTGGCGCCATCTGACACGCTAGTAATCTCTATTATCAAGTAGGCCAAGTGTCGCCAAGTCAATCCCAAACTTCTACAGGTATAAGTGCAAGCACCAGGGTTTTTAGACATCTTAAATAATGGTACTTAATACATATATGTTTGTGTATTCTCTTATTCAATCATTTTTAAACACAAAATCTCTATAAATGACATATTTGATATAAGAAATATAAAAAAGTAATTGAATTGATATTTCAAAATAGCGATTTTCCATCAAACGATAGGGAACAAGCATGATTTTTTTTTTGCCTCAGTTCGGTCCTCAAAAATTACATTTGTGAAAATAATTTCTCAAATCCCAAAACTTTGTAGAAATTTTCAAGTTTTAAAGTGCTCCTCAATTTGATTCGACCTTCACTTGAATAACTTTCCAACACTAGCACCAGTTGTAATTCTCTCAGGAATATTGATAGCCAATACTATTTCTTACAACCCAAACATAAATTCAAGCTCACTACTAATGTGATGTTTCAGTAAAAATTAAAAATACTATGATGATAAAAATTTTAGTACATTTTATATAAAAGAAGGCAGATGAAATCATAATTGACAGTTCGAAGCAACTAGCGATAAAAAATTGAACTTTGTGAAGTAACGATTCATTCGTCCATCAGAGGCGCTAGAAGTACGTTTTTGAATGTTATTAAAAAAATTGGCATTTTCTCTTTCAATTTTCTTTAAGTTGGCAACTTGTGCAGAACTTCCTTAGGCCCACTTTTACAGGTTCGGTTTAAACCTAGGTTATGTGAAAAGTGACGCTTATAAGTTAGGTTAACGAAAATCTTCGGTTTATACCCAATAATCTATTCGTTATTGTAGACGATGGAATGAGCAGTAGTTAAACTTCAGTTTAAGCCTACGCATTTAGAATCAGTATCGAAAATTGTGGCAAAAATAAGAACTAGTCTACTAGAGAAAATAAATAATTTCAAAGATTGAGGTTGTTATTTTAATTTGTTGAAATGGATATATTTTTTTTGTGTTCGTTTTGGTATTTTTTTACCAAAGTTACAAGTAGACTAACTTCATCTTCTGAAAACTTTCTTTTTTTTTCTTTGGTTTTAGTCATTTTATTGATATCCATTTTTCAAAGATTTGAACTATTCCAGTGCGAATTTACACGATCCAATAAAATTGATCAATAAATTGAACAATAAAATATGGGTTATATTTACACCTAACAATTTATTGGTCAATTTTGGCAACAGTTTTTACTCAGGAATACCAACATACTGACAAGAAATGGTTCAACTATGGGAAAAGTTCCGAATATTATTCAATAGCTTATTGAATTGACTCTGATCCATTCTTAAATATCGTTTGAATTGATTAGGATCTGCACTCAGGAATTTTTCGTGAACTAATGTAAAGTTTCCTTTTCCTCTTCTCTCAAACAGAGATCTAATCCACCATCTTCTACATCTCTGTCTTTTTATATTCAGCAATGCACATTTCTGCGAATGTTATGCAACGTAAATTATGTTTTTTTTTTCGCACTATCATTTTTCTCATAGT
Source organism: Gonioctena quinquepunctata (assembly GCA_018342105.1). NCBI lineage: Eukaryota > Metazoa > Arthropoda > Insecta > Coleoptera > Chrysomelidae > Gonioctena > Gonioctena quinquepunctata. The sequence continues at coordinate 512,712 of JAFIRS010000021.1, read as the reverse complement.
TAGGGTAGGGTATGTGAAATCGCGTAAATAATAACATATAACCTGAAAATCTCTGTTCTAGCAGGCATCCAATTCATGGCCGAAAGTTACTGCAAATTGTCACTAAAAATTTAATAATTAATTAGAACCGATTCTAAACTCACCAATTTATTGGTCAAGTTCAAATTGACGACAATTTTCTGTTTACACCTATCAATAAAATTCAAGGTCACAAAATTGACCAATTTATTGGATCGTGTAAATTCGCACTAAAGAAGCAGAAAACAAAAAACAAGCTCACGGAACACTAGTGTTTTCTGAGGTGCCAACACAACACAAAAATAATTTTCTGTAATAAAATAAAACTATAAAACGCTCAAATGCAGAGTTATGCTCAAACCAAGTTGAAACTTCGGTTTAAACTCAAGTGGGCCTTATTCACACTCGATTTGACATTCATTTGAATAACTTTCCCCAAACATTAGCGCCAATTGAGGTTGTTCCAAGAATATTGATAGACACTAGAGAGATTTTAAGCCCCTTAATTTTTCACCTTTTTTCCGTTATCGTTATTGTGATCATGCGCAAAGGAACTTTGCCGATCCTTTAACGTTATTAACGATAACCGATTCCGTTACTTACGGAAAAATAAAGGTGTACTGTGGTTATGTTTATCGTTATGTGTAACAGGACACCGTTGCCACACATTCCAGCTTTTCGGGCATTAGATCATTTTGAAATAGGTGATGTACGTGCTGATTAAAATATTTAATATTAAACTATTTAAAAAGTATCTGTTTCCTAAACCTATGGAGAATTTGTTATATTTTTTATTATATCGCCGTAATATTGTTCAAATACCAAGTTTGATTTTTTTGCAATCTCGTGATTATAAAATTTGAATTGAGTATCTGACAACGTGTAAAAATGATGTTTAAAGTGTTTAGAAACTTGACATTTAGGACTGGCCTACGAAAATATATTTTGGGTATACTTCCAGGATATTTTGTCTGGGAATAGAAAATTAGAGTAGAATTCCTTCTTTATAAATATCTACCTATGGTAAGAGAAATCTCAGGCATATGAAAAATATCTCTCAGTATAATATGTCTTATCAAATCTGCATTACGGTCTCTTCTATTTATCACATTTTCCAAATCCTCCATTCAAAATGAATACATATATTTTTTCGAAATTAACACCAGAAATTATGAGGTTAGAAAAACCAAAACAATATAAGGGTCACCTGTCAAATTATAAAGTTTAATTTGGGGTTTAAAATCTCTTAGTTTCATCGTCGTGGTTATTGTTATGGTTAGAAGAAATAACCACAACAACGCCATAATAAGGAGATTTTTTAAGGGGCTTAAAATCTCTCTAATACTATTTCTTACAACCCAAACATAAATTCAACCTCACTTTTAATGATGTTTGAGTAGCAATAGGGGAGTGTCGCACTTGTTGCCAACTTAATAAACCTTCATAAGTTCTGCCTACAGAACTATAACATGTTATAGTTCTGTGGTTCTGCCTCTCCAATAGCAATTGTTTGACTTTGGTTGTATAGAAAATGGCCAATTTGATATTGGCTATGTGCACGACAGTGGCAAACGCCACATTTCAAGACTCGGGAATCATTTGGCAGTTAGATGACATACCATAAAAACTTGAAAAAATATGAAACATTGTCGATATCTGAGAGCAAAGTTTCATATTTGTAAGAAATTAACGTGGAATTATTTATCAAAACAAGTTTGGCAGTCCCGATATTGTTTCACATTTCTATCAAAGCACACGCTGCGATCGATTTGACTGTCCCCACCACCGACATAACCTTAATCTAGACTGCTGATCCCGTATGATGAGAATTCATCCAATTACAAGATATCAAAGAGCTTTAGAGCATGCGCATTTTGTGTCTGTGACGATTCAAAATCACATAATGGCTCCTCCTTAGATGTCAATGTCTGAAATGACATTATTTGTGCTTTCTGCGCTTTGCGCGGACACGTTCACGTACATTCTATTTGGATGAATTTTTCGAGTGGTGGGAATATGACCTCTAGCGGTCTAGATTAAGGTTATGTCGGTGGTCCCCACCAAGCACTTCGCACATAGCCAATACCAATTCAATTACTTTTGGTCATGGAGCGCTTATAAATTTCTAGTATCAAATGTGTCATTCATAGAGATTTTCTGCCTAAATATGTGAATAGTTGGTATCACAAACAATATGTGAAAAAATATTGACAGATGACAGTCAATAATGCACGAATCAGATTAGAAAAGGCACCAACACCCGAGATTAGGAGACAAAGTTCCCTAATGATATAACTAAAAAATATAAGCACTTTGGGACTAAAAATAAATGAACCAGCATATTCAGTTCGTGATTTTCTACGTAACCCTCATGAAATTATTACAATTGGAGAGGCAGAAGTTGTTGAAGGTTTTTTGAAGTTGGCAACTTGTGCGGCATATATATTAAGTACCAATATTGATAATAAAGACAGCAAATGTGAAGCCAAAACAAATGAAGCATGAACATCGCTCAGACTCTTTCTCATCGGCAACATTGAATTGATGCGCATGCGCAAAAATGGAAGCGTGACATGTATTGATTGATGTATGTTTGGTTGCCATAACTACGCACTGCCAATATGACAAGGAAAGACATACATAACCCGACTTCACTTTCATTGCATTGCTCTTATGGCCAGTTATCGATATTCGTAGTTAATAAATATATAAAGAATAACAACTTTATTCAGAATTAAAAAATACAAAAGCAAAGTTTTAAATATAAAATAATATCAAGATGAAAATCTTGATTGAAGCCCGGGACTCGGAGTGATGGCGCATTTGCTGTTTCACTTGGTAATTGGACATACTATGATAATAAATATTGTAACGAACCTAGGCCGGACCTGTCGCCTCACGCGTTGCCATCGACAGCGATGATGTCATCCCCGGAGATATTCGAGAACAATCCAGTCACGCCGCGGCAGATAACAACGGTCGATATTGGAAATAACTGGAACATGCTGGGCACCAACCGCCAGAATTGGAAACATCGAGAATGCTGTGTCGGAGATAAATAGGCCGCCCTCAAGAGGGAGTGGAGTTTTCGGCGAGTCGATAACATCGAGCTATACAGTGGCGTAGCCAGTAATATAAATTAGTTGTCAATTTAAGTGTGAAATAAATTAGTAAAACCAAGTTAAGTTTATTTACGTTACAATTGGTGTCGGAAGCGAGATTTTGAAAATAAATACGTGATCGTGGAGTGGATAGTCAGAAAAATAAATTGATAGACCTTTTTGTACGCCCAAATAATAGACAGTGGCCCGGTTTTCGCGAAGTGGACAATTGTGCGTGGGAATATAAACTGATACACTGACACACAGACAATAGACTGGTGGCCCGTGGAAAAGAATTCGCGAAGTGAATTTTTAACAAACTAATAAACTTTTCGTGTGAAACAGACTGATACCTCGTCAAAGACAAAATGTGTTCAAGAAAAGTGCGCCTTGCGGATTTGAAGGTAGCGGAATTGAAACAGGAATTGGAGGAAAGGGAACTGGAAACAACGGGTAAAAAGCAAGTACTCCAGGAAAGACTTGCAGAAGGACTTATACAAGAAGGTGAGGACCCCGAAACATTTTTATTCGAAGTTCCCGGAGGTGATTTGAGTCCGATAATAGAATCCTTGAAAGAAGAGCTGCAACAAAATTCGAGGACTTTGGAAGAAAATTGTAGAAATCTGGAAGAGAAGCTTCTAGAAAATTCAAGAAGCCTGGAAGAAAATGCAAGAAGCCTGGAAGAGAAGTTCCTGGAAAACACAGAAGGCCTAAAAAAAGAATTGTGTGGTGTGGCTAATTTTCTAGAAGAAAGAATGGGAACCGTTGAGACAGAGATAGATAAAATTAGGGAGCAAATGAACACGGAGGTAGATAAAATCAAAGATGGGGTCGAGGCAGAAATGGACAAAATAAAGGAAACGATCAGTAAGCTGGAAAAACGAATTGATAGTGCGCCCTCCACAGAGATGGTTAACGAAAATGCAATGTTGGACTTGAGTTTGAACTTGATAAAGTTCAAGAGGGTATAAAAGATGTCAAGGTCATTTCAGAAATAGGAAGCTTTCCATGAAGCCGCCTCAGTTCGACGGAAAAACTCCATGGGCAAATTACCGCCGGCAGTTTGAAGCAGCGGCCAAAGCAAACGGATGGAATGCAGGGGAAAGAGCTGTAGCACTGACACTTGCATTACGTGGAGAAGCGACAAATATTCTACAAACTCTCACCGCCCAAGAACAGGAGGACTATGATCAGCTGATTAAACATCTAGAATTACGATATGGCCACGCCCATTTGGAACACGTATACCACTCCCAACTGAAAAATCGCTGCCAGAAATCGGGAGAATCCTTACAAGAATTTGAAACTGACATTGCACGCTTGGTTCGTCTCGCATATCCAGCCATACCGGAAAATGTAATGGAGCGATTAGCGGTTCAGGCATTCTTGGATGGACTCCGTGACCAAGAAACCAGACAAGCGTTGATATTAGCTCGTCCAACACATCTCGTAGACGCACTGGCACGCGCTTTGGAATTCGAAGCAGCAAAACAATGCTGCAAAAATCAAAATAAAGTTCAAACGATTGAGAAAGACTCACAGGAGCCTGCTAACTTGGAAGCTGCCATAAGAAAAGTGATGAAGGAAGTGTTGCCTGAGAAAAGACAGATAAGATGCTGGAATTGTGGCAAAATTGGACATGTGCGTAGCAAATGTCCAACATTCATCGACTCCGATGCAGGAAAACTAAAGAAGGTCGACGAGAAGGAACAATCGTCGGCATGTGTCCGGCAAGCCCCGGTTAACAACGCATATGTCGCTATCCTTCAACGACAGAACAAAGGTGTCTTCGTAGACGGTCTCATCAATAACGAGCCTTGCACCATGCTGCTAGATACAGGTGCGACTAGGACAATTCTCGGGCCTTCCTTTGCCAGAACACCGGAACGGATTGAACCGACAACTTGGAAGCTACGCACAGCAACAGGGGAGCCAGCTACTGTATATGGCGAGCTACCGATTGAAATAATTTTGGGCAGCACTAAAGTGAAACATCAGGCACTTGTAGCGGACATCGAAGACGATGCAATCATCGGAATGGACATCATGAATTCCAGAGGGTTTGAATTGGATTTCAAAGACGGCGTCCTACGTGTCAACGGAGAAGAGCTGGTGCTTCATGGGAGAAGTGAGGAGTTGATCCGTGTGCTGTTGGTTGAAGATGTAAGCGTACCTGAGAGGGCTGAAACCATTCTGGAGGCTCGCCTGGACGGGAGTGCGAGCAGTGGAGACGTGGTGATGTTCGAGCCCAAACTTCATGATGAGAAAATTGGACGAGGGATTGCACTAGGGAAGACCTTGACAAATTTGTGCCGGTAAGGGTCATGAATGTCAATTATTTCCCAGTGACCTTGAAGAAAGGAACAATTTTGGGGAACTGCTCGTCAGTTTCATCTGTGATCCGGGGCGTACGAGGTACGATTAGCCAACCCAACAACTTGCCCACATAACTAGAAAAATTAGTTGCCATCTCTTCCAAAGACATAAAACCAGCTCAACAGCCCAAACTAAGAGATTTAGTCAAAAAGTACCAAGACATCTTCGATACCGGACAAGGAAAAGGAGGTCGAACTAATGTGGTCCAGCACAAGATTGATACTGGAGGTGCTCGACCGATCCGGCAATCAGCAAGAAGACTTCCTCTTGCCAAGAAGGAAGAGGCTGACAAAATAGTCAACGATATGGGAAAAGAAGGAGTTATCGAACCATCTGTCAGTCCCTGGTCCTCTCCAGTCGTACTGGTGAAGAAAAAGGATGGATCGACACGCTTTTGTGTAGACTATCGCCAACTTAATAATGTCACGAAAAAGGACAGTTACCCTCTCCCGAGAATAGATGACAACCTAGACACGTTGGCTGGTTCCACGATTTTCTCGACCCTTGATCTGAAGAGTGGATACTGGCAAGTAGAACTGGCTCAGGAAGATCGAGAAAAGACTGCTTTTACCATCGGCTCAGGATTGTGGCAGTTCACCGTTATGCCATTCGGGCTCTGTAATGCTCCCGCCACATTCGAAAGATTGATGGAAACAGTACTGAAGGGACTCTCATGGAACACGTGTCTAGTGTATCTCGACGACATAATTGTGGTCGGCAGATCGTTCGAGGACCACGTGAAAAACTTGGAGGAAGTATTCCTGCGACTGAGGAACTCCGGATTGAAGCTGAGCCCTAAGAAATGCCATCTGTTCCAAAAAGAAGTACGATACCTCGGCCACGTTGTCTCTGGGGAAGGAGTAGCAGTGGATGACCAGAAGATCAAAGCTGTTAAGGATTGGCCCATCCCAAAAGACATTCACCAACTTCGAAGTTTCCTTGGTTTATGCACATACTATCGCCGATATGTGCTGTGATTCGCCAACATTGCTAAACCACTGACCAGGCTCACGGAAGGCCAAACAAAGTTCCAGTGGTCCGAAGAATGTCAAGACTCATTCAGGAAGCTGAAAGGAGCTTTGATCAACGCACCTATACTGAGCTATCCCCTACCCAAAGGGAAATTCATTTTGGATACGGACGCCAGCAACGTGGGACTTGGAGCTGTCCTATCTCAGATCCAGGAGGGACAGGAGAAGGTCATTGGTTATTTCAGCAAGACGCTTAGCAAACCAGAGCGCAATTACTGTGTCACCAGGCGAGAGCTGTTAGCTGTTGTAAAGGGAGTGGAGCACTTCTACAAGTACGTGTATGGAAGAAGATTCCTGTTGAGAACTGACCATGCAGCTCTCAAATGGCTCTTACAGTTCAAAAATTCTGAGGGTCAAGTAGCACGTTGGATCGAGAGACTCCAAGAATTCGATTTCGAGATCGAACATCGAGCCGGAACTAGCCATAAGAATGCAGATGCCTTGTCGCGAAGACCATGTCCAGATGATTGCTCACATTGCCGACGAGCAGAAGAGAAAGAAGCAACACTTTGTAGAACCGCGGCAATGGATGACAACTGGAACGACAGCAAGATCCAGAAAGACCCCGACCTTGGCTTAGTCGTCAGCTGGAAGAAGGGCAATCGAAGACCATCATGGCAGGAAGTCGCAGGTTACTCGCCGGCTGTTAAGTCCTATTGGGCACAATGGAACTCTCTTATTCTGGACAATGGGATCCTGAAACGTGTGTTGGAGGCCGATATTGGTGGGGAAGACGGACGCCAAATAATTGTTCCCAGGAACAGAAGAGAGGAAGTGCTGCGGGAAATCCATGATGGAGTCGCAGGAGGACATCTGGGAGTGACGAAGACCCTGCAGAAAGTGAGGCAACGGTTTTACTGGACCAATTGTCAAGCTGACGTCCAGGACTGGTGCAGAAAGTGCGCTGTATGCGCTGCTAGCAATGGACCTCGAATACGACCCAAGGCCCCGATGCGTCAGTACAACGTAGGCAGCCCGTTTGAAAGAATCGCCATTGACATCGCCGGCCCGTTTCCCGTATCCGACCACGGGAATAAATACATCCTTGTGGCAATGGACTACTTCAGTAAGTGGGCGGAAGCCTATGCCCTGCCCAACCAGGAAGCCATCACCGTCGCCGACGTCTTGGTGAAAGAGTAGATATGTCGATTTGGTATTCCAATGGAGCTGCACTCGGATCAAGGCAGAAATTTCGAATCCAACCTGTTCCAAGAAGTATGTTTACTGCTGAACATCCGCAAGACAAGAACCACGGCCCTACATCCGCAGTCCGATGGAATGGTGGAACGGATGAACAGAACGATCAACCGCCACTTGTCCAAGGTTGTCTCTGACCATCAAAGAGACTGGGACCAGTATCTTCATTTGTTCCTGATGGCCTATCGATCCGCAGTACACGAGTCAACCGGTCAAACTCCTGCTAGTATTATAATGGGCCGAGAACTGCGACTGCCTTGTGACCTGAAGTTTGGGATACCGCCAGGACAAGACACTGCGGGAGAGGACTACGTCAGCAAACTTCGGCAGAGAATGGACGACATCCACGAACGAGTCCGGTTGAACATCCAGAGTGCCAGCGATAAAATGAAGAAAACCTATGACATCAAGGCCGACGCTGGAGGATTTAAGGTTGATGACCTGGTTTGGCTGTACAACCCCAAACGTCGTCGTGGACTATCACCAAAGTTGCGGAACTCGTGGGAAGGCCCGTATAAGATCGTGAAAAGGATAAACGACCTTGTGTACCGAATCCATAAGCCACCCCGAGGGAAACCAAGGGTCGTCCATTTCAACAGGTTGGCCCCTTACGCTGGAAACCATGACCAAGTTCGCACCCTCAAGCCACCGGAGGATGATATGACGTTCGAGAAGTTTATGTCCTTGCATTCAAACGGGCAGAAAGTTCTACATGGGGTTACTAGAGAGGAGTCACGAGACCTTTTCGAGGTGCCTGCTGACTACGCTCTAGCGCACTGTGTGGCAGAAGATCTTCAAATGTCCAGGGGCATCGCCGTAGTGTTTTCCAAGAAATTTGGTCAACTCCAAACACTGCGGGAGCAGAATCCAGAGGTTGGTGGGTGCTACAGTTGAAGAAAGGCCAGAGAAACATCTACTACCTAGTTACCAAGAGGCATTCCCAAGATAAACCGTCCTACGGAGATGTCTGGAAGAGTCTCACCAAACTAAGAGACACTATGGTGGACCAGAATCTGGTGGATCTAGCAATTCCAAAATTGTCCTGTGGTATTGATGGGTTGGACTGGAGAGTCATAAGAAGTATGCTGGAGGCGATATTCAGATCCAGCGGCGTCAAGATTTTGGTTTGCTGTAACCCTCTTCCACGACCAGTCATGAAGACCGTGGAGTGTTACTTCCATCGAACTTCACGGTGCAACTATGGGGAGTCATGCAGATATCGTCACACTCCAAGGATGACATTTCGGGACAAAATGTCTTTAAGAAGGGGGCAATGTAACGAACCTAGGCCGGACCTGTCGCCTCACGCGTTGCCATCGACAGCGATGATGTCATCCCCGGAGATATTCGAGAACAATCCAGTCACGCCGCGGCAGATAACAACGGTCGATATTGGAAATAACTGGAACATGCTGGGCACCAACCGCCAGAATTGGAAACATCGAGAATGCTGTATCGGAGATAAATAGGCCGCCCTCAAGAGGGAGTGGAGTTTTCGGCGAGTCGATAACATCGAGCTATACAGTGGCGTAGCCAGTAATATAAATTAGTTGTCAATTTAAGTGTGAAATAAATTAGTAAAACCAAGTTAAGTTTATTTACGTTACAATATATTAGTACAACATATAAACGAAGATAGGGCATAGATATAGTTGACAGTTCGAAACTAGCGCTAAAAATTTGAACTGTGTGATGTAACGATGCACACGTCCATCAGAGGTACTAGGGGTATGTTTTTGAATGTGATGAAAAAATTGTGGTTTTCAATTTGGTATTATTAAAAATACTAAATATTTTTTCAATTTCTAAGTTTGTTGCAGAGCTTTCTAGGTGTTAATCTTTGTACAAAATCGAAATGTTATAGAAAAGGAGCACATGTGTGTTCCCTATCCTAACTCTCCGCAAGTCCGATTTTTCAAATGCTTTCACAGTCTACAGTGACCTGTCAGTAGTCCTCTGGTTTTTTCTATTCAGTTCTAATAGGGCTGCTGTTCTTTTCTAAGGGTTTTGTATAACAAGTGGACTCATGTTTTTTTCGCTCGGTCTGATCTGAGAACACTTCTTTGATATTCCGGAGGAGGGATCTGGTCCTATGAACTCCTTCATATTGTCTTCTTTTGCCAAAAGAACGGCTTTCTCATTTACTTCAAAGCCTTTGTGTCCAGGGACCCATAGCAGAGTTATTCTGTTGTCCCTGCCTACGCTTTAAAGGGCCTTCATGCAGTTGTATGCTAATCTGGATTCTGTCTTGGCTGTTTGACATGATTTTGATAGATTTATTTTTACTACTTCTGTTCAGTATTTCTTGTAGGCAGAGTTTGATTGCATGTACTTCTGCTTGCAATTTGTAGCGTACTGTCCCAGGTTAAATTCTGGCTATAATTCATGTACTCCGTCTTCTGTTTTGGAATTGTCTGTATACATTGGCCCTTGTGAGTTCTCGTTCTTTTGTCTCCCATTTATCTCTTCCTGGGTGGAGAATCTCATAAGGTCTATGAAAGTTGTTTAGGGGGATCATTGTGTCTGATGGCATTGCTAGAATCGGATGGGATTTTATCTCGATCTTGCGACAACTTCCTCCCTTATTACTCGTTGACCCCGACGGGTTTCTGTATACACTCACTCTTGCCTCCTTCTCTAAGCAAATGTGCAATGGAGGGATGTTGAGGACTTCCATTGCTGCAGTTGGGATGGTGGACATTGCCCCTGTTATGATCCGACACATTTGTAGAGCTTTTCTCGTGCACTCTTCTGTGCCCCTTTGCTCCACCAGACAACCCCTCCCTAGGTAACCATAAGTGAGATTGATTGCAATCCCCATGTTTTTGCCTTGCTCTGTTGGATATTTTTTGTAGATAAGCATTTAATGTGAGTTTCTTGTCTAGAATTACCCGTAGGTATTTGACTTCTTCCTTGAATGTACTTGTTAGAGGACCGGCTTTCTTACTGAATCTAGCTTCTTCCTTCTGATGTATGGTACTATCACTGTCTTGCTGTGGTTGACTGATAGTTCTTCTTTTTCACACCACCTAGTCTTAGTCTAAGAGCCCCTTGGAGTATCTCCGATATCACCTCTCCAAACTTTCCTCCAACCGCTATAACTATGTCGTCAGCATAGGCTTGAACCTCAATTCCCTCCACCATAAGGGTCTATGAGAAGTGCCCACAGTAACACCCCCTCCTGTGGACAGCCTCTCACCACCCTGGTCAAGATTTTCTCATGGTTGAGGGAGCTCGAGATTATTCTGTACCTGTCGATTACTGCTCTATGTAGGGATATCGGTAGTGTATTGTTGAAGGAACCTTCAATGTCAAGAAATGTTGCTACTGCGATTTCTCCGCATCTCAGAGAGTAGTTCAGTTTCCTGACAAGATTGTCTAATGCATTGTCTGTTGAATTTCCTGCCTGGTGGACGCTGAGAGGGTTTTCCTTCTCATATGTGTGCCTACCCAGGATCATCTCTGTGGCTTTTAGCAGAAATTATTTCTAGCTCATCGGGGGAAGGGGTTTGGGAACGTTTTTATTGTTCCTGGCTTTACATATGTACCCAACCCTCATCAACGTCTAGCTTGAGGGTAGGTATCCCATGCCAGGCTGCTTCACAAACTCCACTTCGATCTCATAGTGTATGAGTTCTTATCGTAGAGGACCAGGCAGTTGGTCTAGATTGAGGTTGAGTTCTTTCATTAGCTACCCTAAAAATGAGTCTGTCTGTTTTGTCAACACAGTACAGCAAATACTTACATCTCTCTATTTACCCTAAAATACACATTTTTTTTGTAATTGAAAGAATCTTATGTCGGTTCTGTTGTCGTAAAATCAAAATACTCAGTGTTGACAACAAGCAAAAAATTCGGTTGGGAAATTCCTAAAAGACAATGTAGGAAAAATTCAAAACGAGTTAACATTGGTCCTTCAAATTTCAAATAAATCAATTATTACATATTTATTTCTGAATTCCCCATTATTATCACATAATTTTAATAATTTTTTTTTAAACATCAGCAATTTATGTTTTGTTTGAATGTTTCAATTTATTGTTTATTATCTAAACCTCGCACTTATTACCCCAGCAAGTACCTGTTGAGAAGGCAAAAAAACTTTTGCAAGGACCAATAAATGCTGGAGGAGGCCTGTTAGCCCATGCCATGCCACCTCTAGTTATTCAAAACTACACATTTTTTCTTCTACATAAAAACAAATAATTTCATTTTGAGATAATTATATTTTATCTACTTTTAGGGTATGAAAAACAACTTCATTTTCCAGCTTGTAATACTGGATAAGTTCCTGCCTTGAACATCATATCTATAAAAAAAACACTATTCAAAAGTTAGTGAATTGTACAGCAAGTCAGGACACAGCCGTAGAAGACAAAGGTTGAAAACAAAATACGATATTTTCTATATTATTTACAGTACAGGAAACTTTACAATCTAATGTAACTTTTTACAGTAAATCAGTAATTTAAATAATAAAGATCAACTCTTGTGTATAACATCACAGCTGAGTTCAGGTTTACTGGGTAAAAGTGAATTTCCTTCACTACTATCCCAATCATCTTCGTCATTTGTAGAGTCATCGGAAGACTCGGCAGAGCTCTCACTTGGCGTATCAGGAACGTGAAATGGGTCATACGGAGGGGTATGATGATCTTCTCTAGGGATTCTACGAAGAAGCAGTGTCAACTGAAAACAAAACTATAGTTATCTATCTATTCATTGATTCTTGTTGACATGAAGGACCCTGCACACCCCTTAAGGAAAAAACAAGGTTACATTAAATTTTTCCTGAAAGCTAGACATAATGTCAGCATTGAAAATGCAAATATTGAAATTTTAAATATCTATCATTTTCTTTCTTTGAGCATATCTGTTCTTATATCACAATTAATCCTTTCGAGGAACTTCTAAGTCAATTATAATACATACATGTGTATATAATACAAGATCAGAACAAATGAAGTACCAACCCCATAGATTAACAGAGATGAGTCCACTATAAAAAAAGGTTGAAAAACTGCTGTTGGATATTGAACCATACTCTCATCTAAACAAGCAAAACAAACTTTCATTGATGTCATTTTAACTTTTTGTTTTTTTCAAATATTTATTTATTGTAAAAATATTTCTTTGAAATAAAGCTTATTAATACATATCTTTTTTATTGGAGATTGTGTTCTGATCTAAAAGGTGATTTCTTCATGAGTTTTCTTTCCACAACTTGGTCACTGTTAACATTTTACGTTATCTGTTTTGTGGACTCTAAATGAAGTTATACTTTACATCTTTCCATTTATGATTTGGGACCAGAGTTGAAAACAATCAGTTTTATAGCTCTTGTGTATATTAATGGCTGACTCATTACAAAATATAAATTTCCACAATCTAGCAAATTCAAAAAAAAAATATATTGCCAGAAGATACCTATAGGGATAAATTGGGTAATCCACCAACTAAAATCAACAATGTTATCTTTCCCTTTTCGGTATAAATACCTTCCAAGAGGTTATCTTGAAGGATGGAATTCAGTCGCAGATGATTCCACATCTGATATTATGAACATCCTGTTCATATTTTCAAATAAATCACATAGATATGATCTGTAAAAAATTGCTATTTAGAATATTCATAATGGAAAAAAAAGAACAATCAGGTATATAGCTGGAGTAAGTACAAGAACAAGCTGTAAAACCATTTTCCAAAGTCCAAGAATTTTAAATCTTGTTTTTTGGGATTAAAATAAAAGTATTTTTCCCATATGTATATCAACTTCGGTTCATGTATGTACTGAAAAAGTTCAGTGGGTTTTCGGTTCAAAAGCTCGAATAAACAATTGAACCCTTTTTGGCTTGAGTTACGAAAAAAATCCATTCAACAAAAAAATGAAACAGTAACTGATATTACATTTAAAATTTCAGCATTCAAAGGTGAACTTTCATGATAAGTGAAATCATCAACTCTCCCAGATTTCATTGCACAACTATTGCAGGGTATTTCAAGATTACGCCACAACATTAAAAAATGATTATTCAGAAAAGTATCATTCTAACGTAAAACGTTTTGTATATTCATTTATGCTGTAAAATCAAAGAAACTCTAAAAAATGATTAAAAAAATTGTTTTTATCCTGTTTTAACTAAATGTAGAATTAATATCACCGACGCGTTCGATCGTATTGCAAATTTACATTCTAAATGATCAATATTTCATGAAAAACTGCATCTTTTCTTCAACAAATCCTATTCACACTTTATTCAATATGCCTTGAAAACTTGTATGCTGTAAAGATATCCTTCGGAGTTCCACAAGACTCACATTCTGGACCACTTCTCTTATTCATCAATGGCATATCTCTTTCAATCAAAAACTATTAATTTTTGTATTTGCAGATGATTAAAATGTATTCTGTCATTACATGACACCAACCCTTTACAAGATGTTGTAGATAACTTAGTTCACTGGTGTTTAATTATATCTTTTTTGGAAATGAAAACAATCTCCAACTATAGCACCTGATATATGAAATAATTTCTCGACCCGTCAGAGGGTGTTGAAAAAAAAAACAACATTCAATTCAAACGGCAATGTAGAGTTTTTAGTTTGCAGAATCGAATGTTCATAGCTGCCCTCTCAACAGAATTAAAAGATCTTGCAATAAAGTCTCCCATTATCTTGATCTTTTTTGCACGTTTTCAAGTGTTATTAGGATCTTGAAAGATGCTACTACTTGTATTTATTTTTTTATTTACTTTTTATGTATTTTCATTACTGAAATATGTATGTATGCTGGCTGGGTTTTAGTAGTATTTTAGGAATATATTTTTTGACAAGATTGTTATTTTTTGTACACTAGGTTATCCCATGATTAAATAAATGACGAGAATAAAAATGATAATAAGGACATGTGGAAATCATTGAAAGAATTACTGAAAGGAAAAAAACAAGATAATCCTTCAAGTATCAATTTTGAGGGAGTGATAGAAAATGATCTCAATATAGCAAATTCTTTTGTTCATAGCATACAAAAAATTGTTTATAACATAAAACCATCCAACGATTTCAACTATATTATATATATTATACCGGTACAATCTATATTTGATACATCTGACATGGTCAGTATGATTGATTTGAAAAATTTTTTAGAATTATTAAAGAAAAATAGTTAATATAGTTTTTCAGGCAATTGGAAACTGCTTCTTGGATGTTATAAACACTTCGCTAAGTGCTGGGATTTTTTCGGATAACTGGAAGCTATCAAAGTCATGACAATTCGAATGGTGATCAATACCCTGAACAGTTGTGAATTCCAACCCATAAATACCCTCCCAATATACGAAAAAATGTTGGAGTTAGCGATCAAAGATCAGCTCCTGAATTTTCTTTTCTATAATCATCAAACAATAATCAGGTTTCCGACAATCTCACTCATGTGAGACTTCCCTGCAATTTTTATTAACCCAATGGAAAAGAAAAATTATAAAAAAAAAGTAATAGACATTGTATTCTTGGATTTTAAGCGAGCTTTTGGAACTGTTAATATAGATTTGCTATTATTGAAACTCAATAGATATGGTATTGGGGGAAATGTATTAAATTGGTGCAAAAGTAATCTGCAACATAGAACACAAAAGGTGAAGTATAACAATGTACTTTCTCATGAATTGGAAACCCAGTATGGAGTTCCATAAGGCTCCATTTTGAGGCCATTATTATTTGGTTTATTAATGATATCAACAATCAAGAAATGCAAACTGAAACTATTTGAGGATGATACGTTGTTATACTTCGCTGGTGAACCAAATGAAATAGAATCATCCTTAAATGATAACTTAAATCATAAATTTATATGTCTATGTGATGTTGAACATTGAAAAGAGCAAATATTTTGATAGCTAGCAGAAGTAAATTGAAAAAATTTAAAAAAATTATGATTTTCAAATGACATTACTTACGATAAAAAAAAAAGAAACTGAAAACCTTCAAATACTTAGGAGTAATGATTGATAATTAATTAAAAATGAATTCACACTGAGATTATATAAAAAAAGTCTTGTACAGGCTCCACGGTAAAGTTTCATCTTTTTCTAAGTTGACTATTTATAAATCTATAGTAGCACCACATATTACTGTGGAACACTTTTATTTTTCCTCAACAATGAACAGTTGAATATGATTAAAAAATACAAAATCGAGCCATAAGAGCCATACTTATGTGTCACAAACACACTCCAATAAAAATAATGCTAGAGACACTGTCATTAATGACGATTAAACAAAGAAAACACTATAATATGTTGGTCTTCGTATTCAAACTAAAAAATGATATGATGCCGACCTACCTCAGTGATAGATAATGTAGAGCGTAAACTGTATATGACTTTTATATAAGAGCGAATAATATACTGTGGGAAACAGTATTCAATAAGGGTTCAATACTTTTCAATAACTTACCCTATGAGATCAAAAATATCACGTCGTTGAGCTTATTCAAAGCAAAATGCAGAGACTATATATTCAACCAATTTTGATATTATATATTCATTCAGACTGTATATTATTGTAGTTTTAACTTGGTGTAGAAATTTCAACTTGTAAGAACTTTTATTACGAATAACTAATACAGTATTTTATGGTATTTTTATTTTTTTTATCTCTTCCTTTTATCGATGGCATATTGTATATTATTTTTAGTTTATTTTATTGTTTTCTATTCCTGTAAAGAGCAAACTGTGTGCTAATAAAGGGTTATATACAGGGTGTTTCATAATTGAATGCTGATCCTAAAGGGCGATAATCCTTGGATGATTTCAAGAAAAATTCTTCATTTGGACATAGGTCCGCAACCGCTTTATTTCTGAGATACAGAATGTTGAAATTTAACAAAAAAATCAGTTTTTTCCCAATATCTCTGAAACCGCTTTGGATTTTTTTTTCAATTTTCGTACATTTAAAAATACATTTTTTCCATGATAAAGGATTTTTAAATTTTTATTAGTGGCATCTCTGTTAACATGCCCTGCCAAAGTTTACAAACTTAAGAATTCATGACTCAGGTTGTACTAGGACTGTAAATGACTGTAAATGCAAACACAAGGTAGAAAGAACGCAATCTCTTAAATACTTGGGAGTATTTGTTGATGAAAATTTAACTTGGAAAACACATGTTTTGTATGTAGTAGGTAAAATAAGAAAACTCATATATAAATTTTATGAACTAAGAAATGTGCTACAAGGAAAAATTCTTAGAATGGTTTATTTATTACTCTCTTGTTGAGTCGGTGATAAACTATGGCCTAGTGGTCTCGGGAAGTGCCTGTAAGACAGTATTGGAACCTTTGTTTGTAGTACAGAAATATGTGATTAAAGTAATGTATTTTAAAAATAAGCGATTTTCAACCGAAATCTTGTTTAAAAACTATAATTTTCTTACATTGGAACAACTACATGTTAAATCAATAATCAGGTTTATACTCAAAAGGCCTTACTATAAATTAGAATTGAAGCATCAATTAAACACGAGAAATGCATCTCAACAAAATGTACTACTTCCCTCTGTCAAGTACTTAGCCATGCAAAAGCACATAAATTTTACTGGTCCAAAGGCTTTTAATGCCTTGCCCCTGCAATTGAAAACAAAAACATACAAAAGAAATAAGCTCAAGATTGATATGTGGATTAAAGAAAGCGGGTTTAAGTTTAATTTTCGCTGAATTTAATTTGATCAAGAATTGCTTTAATTTCCTTCGAATTCAGATTTAGACTTAGTATAAGAATTTTTCAAATTTATAGTTAGCTTAAGGTAAGCACAATTTAAATTTAAATATATAATGCTTGAGAGATTTTTGTACATACTGGAGAATATCTCTCAAAGTACGTCATCATTTTCAATATACCTAGATATAGATAATATATTCATTAAGTTAGGAGTTACTGCACACACAGTTTGTTATATTCTATCGTGCAGCTCATTGGATATAGAACATAATGTAACATAATAATGTAATGTAATATTGTTTGGTGTTCTATATTATTAAATATTATTATTTTTGATCAAAATAATGATACGCCACTGTCTTTTTTCCAAATAATTTTTTTTTTGTAATTGACCTCTATCTTCTCATAAAAATGGTCTCTTGTCTTTTTTTCGTCCAGCGAACGGTTTTTGAGTTAGAAATTAAAATGCATTCATTTGCTTGTCCCTCTGCGACATCAGCCGTTGAAGAGTAGTAGGATTATCTTGTGAGCTAGAAACATCTAGTATGCTAAGAACACATTTCGTTGTTTTCAACATAAACAATTTTGACACTTCTTTAGCTAGATACGTGATATTATTTATTTTACAAAAACTTGTTTATATAAAAAAAAAATTACAAATATTGAATTAGCAGACATGCATTACTTGTATGGGCTTGCTGACGGGAACGCATATGAAGCCAGGCGACTGTATCACAAACCCTGATGCTTGAACGATTTCAAGCACCCACAGAAGGTTATGTGAAACATGAAGTTTTGAGCCAAATCATCACTTGAAAGGAGCACATCGGACTGCAAGAACTCCAGCAATTGAGTTAGCTGTTTTAAATTCAGTTGACGAAAATCCTGAAATAAGTACGAGGCAAGTTGCCAATAATTTGAATATCGCCCATATTCTAGTATGGAGGATTCTTCATGATTATTTATTATATCCCTATCACATTCAACGGGTTCAGGCTCTACTTCCTCGAGACTTTCCATTACGAGTGAATTTCTGTCAATGGTTTTTCCAAAAAGTTACCGAAAGTCCTTTATTTGACAGGGAAATTTTATTCACGGACGAAGCTAGTTTAACTAAAAACAGGATCAGAAATTTTCATAATCATTTTTGGACCGAGGAAAATCCGCTTGCAGTTCTCATTAAATGTCTGGGCTGGAATTATTGGAGATTACCTAATTGGACCTTTTTTTTTACCATGCAGATAACATAATTATCGCCGATTTCTTGAAGATAATTTGCCAATTCTGTTGGAAGATGTTCCTATTTTAATGCGAAATCGCATGTGGTTTATGCACGATTGTGCACCTGCTCATTTTAGTGCTCTGGCATGCGAATATTTAAACCAAAACTTTCATAATCGCTGGATAGGTCGTGGGGGAACAGAGTCATGGCCAGCTAGATCCCCAGACTTAAACAGTCTTGATTATTTTCTTTGGGGACATCTTAAGACTTTGGTGTACAGTCAACCAATTCTAACTGAGGAAGAATTGCGAAACCGCGTAATAGTTTCTTGTGAAGCAATAAGGAATACTTCAGGAATTTTCCGAAGAGTACGTGAGTCAATGACAAGGAGGGCTGAAGCGTGCATACTTGCAGGAGGCGGACATTTTGAACAGTTATTTTGATTTTGGTATTTTTTGTTCATAATAGTTGTTTTTAAAAATAAAAATTTATTTTTATTCGTACTCATTACAAAAACTAAATAATAGTTACCATAAAATTATAAAAATCTTGCCTAGATCCTTTAGTTGCCACAATTGTGAAATTAAGTCTAAGAAAAAATCGAATAGGGACAAACAAATGAATGTATTTCATTTTCTAAATCAAAAGACCGTCCACCGGACGAAAAAAAGGCAGGAGACCATTTTTATGAGAAGATAGAGGACAATTACAAATATAATATTTATTTGGAAAAAAACAGTGGAGTATTATTATTTTGATCGAAAATATGACAGGGCATGTTAACAGGGACGTCACTGATGAAAATTAAGAAATCCTTTATCATGGAAAAAAATTATTTTCATGCGTACTTTGCATGTACCAAAATTGAAAAAAAAGCCAAAGCGGTTTCAGAGATATTGGGGAAGAACTGATCCTGTATCTCAGAAATCAAGAGGTTGTTCTATGTTCATATAAAGAATTTTTCTTAAAATCATCCAAGGATTATCGCCATTTAGGATCAGCATTCAATTATGAAACACCCTGTAAATATATATATATATATATATATATATATATAAACCCCTTCCCTTCCCTGTGTGGATATATCACTTCATGAAAGTAGGATTGTAACGGTTCATTTTTCGTATTGGAATGGATATTTATGGAAACCAAAAAAAAAACAATTTGAGGAACATACCTTAAAATCAGCATGAAACACCTTGTTCTGCTTGTCCTTCTTATTGATGATATCTAGCTCATTCTTCTCGAATTCCAACACATAACAGAGATCTTCAACGTCAGCGTTTCGATCCAAAAAGCCGTTCATGTCGACATCTCGAATAAAAAATGTATTGAACCAAAACTGAAAGAGCTTCTCTTTCCTCATCATGGATTTATTATAGAACTCCACTTTGATATCGCCGGTGAGCGGCAAACAATAGTCCAATTTCATCGAAAACGGCGAATCACTTTTCTTCACTTCATACATATCGTTTTTGCGGAGTTTTTTGCACTTTTGCGTCAACTTTTCGCCCTCCTGAAGGAAAGTCTGATGCGAAATCGTGAACGTGAGGCATCCTTGGCCTCCCGCGAAATTCGGCACCGGATTAAGGATGAACTCCTTTATGTACATGGACACGGGCTTGTAGCAGAGCTGGTTACGCAGCAAAGTCTCGTAATACCGCACATATCGAACTTGACTAGGAATCGTCACACCTTTTTTGTCTTGAGTCCTCGTCTGACCGTAATAGCTCAAGGCTTGGTTGGCACTACTGAACTTACCGCTGTGCAGTAAGTAGCAACATATCATGGTGCCCGTCCTACCTTTGCCCGCCTTGCAATGGACCACGGCAACGTTTGCAGGGTCTCTCGATAGCCACTCCTTCACATCATTGCAAAACGGCTGGATGGCGTCAACTTTCGGAGGGTTGTGATCGTCAAACGGAAATATCTTCACCCTGTTGTGGAACTTGGTTTTATCATAACTACGTTCAGAACAAAGGTTGTAGATATAGTAGTGGTCGGGATGTTTTGTGTCGAGGAACTTGACCACGTCATCAATGTGATTCCTATACACTCCCTCGATATTCGAAGCTGGATAACCCATTGCGATAATTTCGTCCGTTATATCTGAGGTGGAGTTAAGGAATATATTCATTCATATCGCCCACAAAAAAAATATCAAAAAAGATCATTTGACGTTCTGTCCGTAAAAATGGCTGCAGTAATCAACTTTTGATATATCAGCACCACAAATTTGCTAACCTTTTTAATATCATACAGGGTGACCCAGGGGTGCGTGCAAGCTCCATAACTTTTTTTATATCCAAGCTATCGACTTGAATTTGTTTTTTAAAAGATAGGTCCGACAATGAGGCACATTCTAAAAATATTTCTATTGGTATACTTATATACAGGATGTCCCAAAATAAGATACACCACTGAGTTCTGCTTTTTTAAACAGCAACCCCCACCCCCCTTTTGTTAGATTTTTAGTTACACCACTAAAATGTCCATATAACGCACTCAAGTTTCTTAGACTTATCTGCAATCGTTTTTGACTTTGTCAATTTGTGTGTCAAAATATCGTCGTGCATAGACCCATAGAAAAATTCCTAACTTTAGGTCCATTCAAGATAACTTAACCAACTTGTTTCCAATCGATTGGGAATTCAAAATTAGATTCCAGCGCCAGAGTGGCGAAAATTCAAACCAGACATACGTACATTGTTTGTCTGTTTTCACAGAGGTTATACACTTGTGTTTGGAGTTTTTCTTAAAATATTTCCATTTGGTATTATTTTCCAGTTTTTTTGTGTAGTGTTATTCATTTCAAGACTCTGGTGAAGTGGTGTATTTAAATCTCAAAACAATATCATTTGCAAAAACTCACTTTTGAAGGAGACAAAGTATGTTCTAATTTGCTCGCAAAAAAATCTTTTTCAAAGTTTCTGGACAGCTTAGTGAAGTCATCGGGAATTATTGTTATGAATTATTTTGAAGAAATGTTATACATTATTTGTGAATGTTCGAATTGAAAATAAAACTAACAAAAACAGTTTTTTTTATTTTATCTAAAACAAACAAGATGGTGTGAAAATGTGTCCTTATCACCTAGATATACATATATAGTCACTCTTTTTCCATACTGTATGAGTAATCTTCGGTATGTTGAATATATCTCTTTTTTCTCTTCTTAACTCTCTTTTTTTTCTTCTTAACTCTCTTTTTTTTTTCTTCTCAACTCCCTTTGAAGGTTCTCTTTTTAACTTTTTTTCTTGGCCACACACGATACAGGAATATTTTGGGAAGGAACTGTATTCTGTCTATAGACTCACTCAATCCTAGATTAGTCTGCACCAGTACGTTACATTCATTTTCTCATGGAAAATGATAAAATCTTATTCCAGTACAAAAGGATCGTTTTGCCCAAGAGTCACATTGAGAAACAAAATATTTGAACTAGAATCACTTATTTTTTCACTCGAGGACGTACAATAGTCAACAGAATATTCACCAGGTAAACCAGAATTTCATTGAATGTCAACAATTAACAAGTTTTAAGTGTACAATGGCTAAAATCATATAAACATTAATGTTTCGAAAAGAAAACAATGTGTCCTTATCACCTACATATACATACATAGTCGTTCTTTTTCCATACTTTATTAATAATTTTCAATGTTGAATCATATCTCTTTTTTCTCTTCTTAACTCTCTTTTCTTTCCTCACAACTATCTGTGAAGGTTCTCTTTTTCACTTTTTTCTTAGCCACATTCGATACAAGAAGATTTTGGGAAGGGACTGTATTCTTCTTCAAGAGCCCATCGTATGTCTATAAACTCGCACAATCCTAGATTAGTCTGCACCAGAACGTTACGTTCATTTTATCATCGAAAATGATGAAAACTTATTCCAGTACAACGGTATCATTTTGCCAAGAGTCACAATAATAATGATTTGAACTTGAATCACTAATTTTTTCACTCTGACTACAACAGGTAAACAAGAATTTCATTAAATGCCAACAAACACAAGAGATTCGACAAGTTTTAGGTATAGAATGGCTAAAATCATATAAACATTGATGTTTGGAAAAGTAAACAATGTAATTATGTATAGTTTCAAAAATCGACACCATTTTGAATTCCCAATTCCATAGGCATGTTCCATCGCCTACTACAATTTTTTTAAACTGACGAATTAATAAAATCTTCATATCTGGTTCCCACGGCAAAGGCATGTTGAGATACCTGTTAGCTCCAACCAAATTGCAATGATAATACACTATTGTCCACAGCATTAGTGCATGGAAAACCTCTCTCAAGGGAAGATATGATAATCGTGTGGCCCCACAATCTGAGGTGCTCTATAGTAGATCAACTATACACAGGTCTAATGAACACTAATATAATCGTCATCACAGGACCCTACAGGTATGGCTACAACACAAGAATATTGAATCAGGAGATTTACGAAAACAACTTGAATGTCAACAAACACATATATTTCTCAGGTCTGCTATCCCACATCAGAGTACTGGACTGTAACAATACCCTAAAGAAGTCAAACTATATAAATGGAACCTTGAACAACACTGGGAAACAGTTTCTCTGCAAAACAATAACATCAACAATCAACTACATTCTCAACAAAGAACAACAGAAAATAGGAACAATACAATGCAACGACCACCTGCATGTCCAAGAAATGTTAATATATAGTAGTGGAACTGTTGATAGTGAGAAACAAGAAATGAGTGGAAAAACAACTTCAAATGTGATTGTGCCACATGATTCTACAGCAAGAAATGTCTATTTTGCAGAGGAAGACCATACACATTTTTTTCAATAGAATCTGACAAATCACTTTCGGTGATGCTTTCAAGCATTCAATCAGTACGCAATAAGAGTGACGAACTTTATATTTACTTGGATAGTCATGACATCCCGGATGTACTATTATTGACAGAGCACTGGCTGACTGAAGAAGAACCTCTATTCTTACCACCTACAAATTTTGTAGAAATAAGTTTATTCACGGTGGCACTATAGTCTTAGCCAAGGAGGCCATTCTTGATAGGTTTTGTTTCAAGGCCATTGACAAATTCAATCACTTAATATTTGAAAAAGAATTTGAGTTCTCAATTGTTCATTACAAGAAGAATCATTTATATATAATATGCTTGTATCGTCCACCACAATGCAATGAAAATATTTTTCTTGAAAGGTTGTAGGGTATTCTATCTCTTTTCTCTCCTAACATAAACATTTTATTGGCAGGTGATTTTAACATTGACTTTAACAGTAAGAATCCAAGAGCTTGCCTAATTCGAAATTTAATAGAATTCTTCAACCTCACGATGCATGTTAAAACCCCAACACGGTTCTCGAAATACTCCTTATCCATTTTAGATTATGTATGCTCCAACACTACCTGTTTGTCTTGTGATCTGTCCGACCATGAAGCCATAATATCTAAATTTCAAACTGCTCACACAGTATCAAATATTGACAAAAATTATAGACGTATATATAGTAAAAGGAATTTTGAAACATTTGTGCAATTAAGTTCAACTATACAATGGGAGGAAACTTTAAAGAATAGTGATTCTTTGGCCGAATTTCATCTATATATTTGTAATACTTTCAATAATGCATTCCGTCTCACTAAAACAAAAAACAGTGGATAACTAAGGGTATAAAAGTTTCTGCCAAAAATTTGCGCTCCCTTCATTATATAAGAAAATACTCGTTGGAAAATTAAGCTTTTATGTTATATTTCACAAATTATAGAAGAATTTATAAAAATGTCTTAAAAACAGCCAAACAACAATATTTTGGGAAACGAATGGAAAATTCCACCAATATGTTTAGAGAGAGGTAATAAAAACTTTTTAACAAAAAATTAAACCGACAAAATACGGAACTGAAAAGTAAAAAATAAAATAAACCTTCTTAGTCTCAATAACTGAGCTCCTAAACTAATGTAAGTAACTAATTTTGGGTCGGCGCCAAACAAACAAGCAAATGAATTAGGTAAGGCGTAAAATGATGGCATCGAGTTGCGCGGTGACATTCTGAAATTTTTTTTGTTAAAAAGTTTTTGTTTTTCATTTTTTTATGGCTGAAATCTACTAATTACTACCTACTTGTTTTTTATTACTTCCAAAATACTTACACACCTTACTTCAACTATTACCAGTTAAATAATATGATTATCTACTTTTACTATTTGTTGTAATATAAATTATTTTTGTTGTTCTGGTTAGCTTATTTCATTACTTTGTATATCATTCCATCCTATCATAGAATATAATGATTGTGACGGATGTAGGAGAACAAAAATAATGACATTAGCGATCTGTCATTGTCAACTACATATGTGTGCCAATGTTCACAAGTGAAAAATCAATTATCCCCTATTTTTCTACCCGTAAGGGTGGATAATTCCATTCGAAATCCAAATATGATCAACTATGAGGTATACCCCATCTAATAAAAAAAGAATCATGCAAGTCGAAGAACCTAGTACAAAGTTATGCCTGATAGAATCGGTTAACGGACCAGAATTCAGAGGGCGAGTGATCAATATCCTTCATTTTGCTACCCTAGGGTAGGATTTCCTCTTTTAAATTCAAACGGGACCAACTTTGAAGTACACCCTATCCAATGAAAAAAGAATAATCGGAATCGGACGTAGTAATAGTAATACATAAAAAAAAAATACGCATCGACTAGAGAACCTCCTCCTTTTTTGTTTCGTCTGTTAAAAATAGTAAACCACCCTTAAATACTACTCTGTCTGTAGATCAAATTAACGATGATTACTGTTCTATTGCTGAAACAATTTCTATGAATATTAGAGCACAAGAGGACTCAGTCACCTACTTGAAGAATATATCTATCTGCTAATGTCTCCATCTACCTGATGATGCAATGACTGTTTTAGCAGAGGCAATCAATAAATCATTCAAGGGGGATTTTCCCAAACTGTCTTAAAATAGCCATAATAAATCCTTTACCTAAGGGAGGAGACTCTGATATGGTATCACATTTAAGACCAATTTCGCTCTTACCAACTCTAGCCAAGTTAGTTGAGAAATTAGTAAAAAAAAAATGCTTTTATTTTTGCTTCATAACCACACTCTAAGCACCTACCAGTTCGGGTTTCAAACAGAAAAAACACAAATGATGCTGTTTGCTTTATTGGAGAATATATATATTAATATCAACGATGGTGAAACAGTTGCAGCAGTATTTTGTGACCTTACCAAAGCATTTGACTGCGTTGATCATAAGATTTTGCTTCAAAAACTAGAAATTTATGGCTTTAGAGATGTAACACTAAGATGGTTCCAATCATACCTACAGAGCGTACCCAAATAGTCTCGCTTAACAAAAAAAGTCCAAGTCTCAATTAGTTGAAGTGTGGGGTCCCACAAGGATGAGTGCTTGGACCACTCTTATTTTTATTATACATCCTAGCAAACATCAAAATCAGAGGTAAGTTTACTATGTTCGCAGATGACACCACAATACTGTGGCATAGCAACAACAAAGAAGAACTGAGTAACTATGTCGCTGAGGACATATTGGTAGTCCAGATGTGAGGCGAATAAACTATGATTCAATATTTCAAAAACATGTATTTTGACGTTCAGATTCACTCTTAATGATATATTTTTGGGAGACTCGAGAATAACTAAAACTTGGTTTTTAGCACAATAAAGACTTTCTTCTTCTTCTACAAATGGCAATAATTCGACTTTTTCAAATGTCGATATAGGGTCTATTTTGTGGAGTGTGCAAGATCTGTTGCAAAATAAAAAAATTTCATGGTTTTTTTTCGAAAAAAAAAAAAAAAGAATTGAGTAGGCTGCTGTCGTAAAATTTGACACATCCATGTACATTCAATAATTGTACATGTCTAATTGTTAATTGTATTGGCGAAGTTGACAGAAATCCTTTATTAGCAAACAGAATCTACCATAAAAAATATCCAGAAGCAAGAACTCCACGGGTGTACTCATTCCAAAAGTTAAGAGATTGGTTTGAACTCTGGTAGTGTGTCTTATACCAAAAAGGAAATTGTTGGTGGTCGGATCAATGAGGAAAATGAGTTACAAGTTTTATTGATGCTACAGGAAAATCCTACTTAACACTAGGGAAATAGCAGCGGAACGGATATTTCACAAAGTAGTGTGAACAGAATAATATTGAAACAAAGTTCCACCCTTATCATCTGAACCTACATCAAGAATTGTATGGTAATGATTTTGCAAATAAAGTTGCGTTTTGTATTAAATGAATGGCATGATTGACGAGGATTTATAATACTTTAAACAAAATTATTTTTCTGATGAAGCAATGTTTAAGAACAACGGTTTGGTCAACAGACATAATATGCATTATTATGCAAGCGAAAATCCTCACTGGTTGAGGACTGCTGATCACCAAAAGCGATGGTCGCTTAATGTTAGGGGATGAGTTATTGGAAAGCACATTATTGGACCCTACTTTCTCGACAATGTGCTGAAAGGTGAGAGGTATTTACATTTTCTTCGCGTACATCTTCCCAGAATGTTAGAAGAAGTGGATTTGAACACCAGAAGGACCATGGGGTTGCAACACGATGGAGCTACAGTGCATAATCATAGGATAGCGCTATAATTTTTAGATCAATCCTATCCTAATCGTTGGATAGGCAAAAGAGATACTAATCCTTGGCCTGCGTGATCCCCAGACCTTACTCCTATAGATTTATTTTTTTGGGGGTACATGAAGTAAAGGGTTTTTAGAGATCGTCCAACAACTGCAGATGATATGAAAAACAGGATCACGGAAGCCTTTCGTTCAACTGATGGAGCAAAGCTTGCTAGAATTCATTTACTAGAAGACTAGCAGCTGGTGTGGAACATGATGATAACCTATTTGAGCATTTATAAGTAGCCTTTCCTAAGAATGTTCACATTGTTTCTGTTAATCATCCTTTCCTGTTCTTGTAAATATTTCTAGAATTGTTTCTTTTGTGATGTTCTCCTGTTTCTATTACAATTCCATTTGGTTGAAACATATTCTTTTCAGAATTGTATGGATGCTTCAAATTTTACGACAGCGGCATACTCAATTTCTTAATTTGCAACAAATCTCGCAATGTTTACAAATAAATCTCCACAAACCCTATTTTGGCAAAAAAGCTCTAAAAAATTCCATGAAATGATGCAATAAAATATAGGGTGTTGCATTTGAAAATGTCGAGTTATTGCCATTTGTTATTAATCATTTTCAAAAAATCATAGTTGGCGATGAAACATCAACTCCCAGTTCGCCTCCATCTCAAAAGATAATAATAATAACGTTTATTGCTTCAAATACAGGTGGTTAGCATGCATTATTACAAAAGGTACATAGTAGTGCCAATCATATTTTCATATGTACTCTGACTAGATGAGAAGTATGTATACAAAGGACGCGCTGGCACAAATTATGATCAACAATGATCTTCCGGAACTTAGGCTTAAATGGTAACAAGTTGTATAAGTGAACGGCTTGGCAACTAAAACAGTTTTTAAGAAACTCAGTTCTATGTCTTGGTATGGAGAAGTTAGTATTATTCCTTGTATTCAAAGTATGAATATCACTGGGCCGCATTAGTAATTCTGCTAGATATTGTGGACAATTATTATTTACAAACATTAGTAACCAAGCAACTCATGTGCAAGAAACGTCTTTCACCCATTTTCAAGAAGCACTGAAGCCTAAGGAATCGACTGGAAAAAAGTAGGTAGAAGAATACTCCGGGGCATAAATTACGGAATACGAGCCGTACTCAATTGCACAAAAAAAACTGTGGGGTTCCCAGGGATCCATCTTAGGCACAATGATATTCTTACTTTACACCAATGACCAGCAGATGCTGAAACTTCAAGCGAACTTGATTATAAGCTCAGCATATACTGGCTGAAAAGTTTACGCGATGGTGCAAAAAAAACTACTCAATAGTAAATCCTAATAAAACTCTAGTAATGCAGTTCCTTTCTAGGAATCAATCAACTTATCACTCCACTGAAACTAATTTTTTTAGGAGTAATGCTTGACAGTATAGTTATTCTAATCCTAATTGGAACGGCAATAAAAATAAGAACACTACGAGGAGTGTTCATATGCACTGCCCGGAAAATGGGAAATTCATATACTACCAGTGTTTTTACTTTCAAAGCGTTCCTGGTACAATCATAAAAAAGTTCAGTCGTATGGAAGAGAATTCCTTCTCGAAACTTTTTATGCCGGTCCAATTGGGATTAGAAATACTATACTACTAGTTGCATTTTTAACAATGACTGTTAAAAATAATTTTTTCGCACCTATCATGAGTAGTAAGAGGCTCATTTCCCTGACAAATAAAAAATTGCCAACGTTATGCTAATTTTCGAAACGGGTAAAAATGATCATATGAAAAATGATGGGCCTATCTTTATTCTCTCGGTGCTTTTAAAAATTGTAGAACAGCTGTAAATAGCAGATTATTGAAATATCATTAAAAATCAAACACAGATTTTGGAAAGAAGGTTTTTTAACCATCCAGTAATTACTAAAATCAAGACAAATATTGAACAATAAATTTTACTATGATCTTCCAGACTATTTGAAAACATATGGCAAATTATAATTTTAAATTCATTTGAAAAAATTCCTGTTTCATTTGTTTTTTTTTTGTCATTAAATGGGTTCCAATATTTTCTCATATTCTCTTGAGCACATTTTGTTCACCTTCTAGTTAGTTAATTTTCATATTTTTTCCTTTCATAAACTTCTACATTTCTTGGAAAAAAAATGTTATTATTAGTATAATAATAAAGGTAAAGTAGATTTTAAAACAACGCCAGTTTGATGATTGCATTTGGAAAATGCTAATAGAATGTATAGAATAGGAAAACAATGAGTTTTGTTGAAATAGTCACTTCTTTCTTTAAAAAATTATGGAAGAACATTAAAAAAGAGTATTAAGTCAAGGCATTTTCTTATGTAATTGTAATGTTGATTCAATGTTCTAAATCACATTTCAAGAACTTATTTACCACGTTTTATTTGTTGATAGTATTGCATATATTTTCTAAACAAAGGAAGATTTTATTTATAATAAGAAAAATCTCAAATAAATCTGTATCCAAAGAGTATAATTTCACAATTATTTTTTTATAGAAAAAATAATATAGTAAGTAAAAAATTTAAAAGAAAATGACATGAGTTTTCACATTTAGCAAAAAATCCAGATTTTATCATAATTATTTTTTGAAACAATAATTCAATAATGATAAAATATATAACTTACGAATTTCTCAAATCAGGTATCTAGTACACACTGTATACTCATATAGAATTCGCAATTACTGTCAACCCTCAGAAAAATAATTTTAATTTACAAGCTATTTGATTACTTGAACCATTTCGGTTATTTACTGTATAAACCTACAACTATGATAAAAGAATACGCTGCTTTGTTATCAACAGTAATATGACCATTTCAACCTCCTACATTCGAAAACATTTAAATGCACCAACCTAAGAACGGGGAACTAGGTCAAACACATAAAATTATAATGTGGAAAATTGAAAAGTCTTGCTAAGCTATAAAATTACAGAAAATAACAACACCTAACGAAACTCACTGTAAGGATAAATATAAATAACTTTGAGAAGGTCAGTACACTAAACAGTTATGAATCATAAACCTCAACATCACACAATATGCAATAGGAGTTTTTTTATTACACACATAATTTTCCCAGATAAGATGTATTTTACGTGAAGGGATATTTTGTTTGAGAAATTGTATCTCGATTACATTAATCATTTTATTTATATACAGGGTGTAATCTAACTTCTTGCAGCACCTCTAACAGTTCATAGTATATCCGTTATAAAATAGCATAGCATAGCGGGGAACAGGACATATGATTATTTTAAATTTTGGTTTCTTGGGTAATTAGTTTTGCTCTATCGATCTATCAGCGCTGCGGCGTTGCCGCTTATATTGAAAAGTAGCAACAACTTTTTTATTTCATATGAGACCCTGTATATTATTGCATTTTTCGCTTTGCTATTGTCCATATGTCCTATGTATTAGTTAGGTCTAAGGGAATTTGTTCTCTAGTATACAGGGTCGTTTAAAATTTGCGATTTCAACAATAGATACAAAAATGGTGAAAAGTGCATTTTTTTAAATGGAACATCCTAACAGAATAAATTAATTGAAAAGTTTCACTCAGAATGTGTCAAGTTCGTTTTTTCAAAAAGAATCTCCATTTAGATTACATGATTGAAAAAAAAAACATTTCAACACGTGTATACCGATCCAACGACGCAGCTAAGAGCGTGGTACTGTTAGTGCCGTGGTATATAACTTTCACCATGGAGTGGTCGAACGAAGTGGAATTTTTATCCCTCCATGAAGCCGAGCTGATTATTTGGAACCCACGGGATCCAAACCATAAAAACAGGAATTTAATTCATGATGCCTGGAAGCGAATTGAAGAGCAAATAAATGATTGCAATTAAACCAAATTATTTAAATTTTTAACGCCAACACTGCCGGCTTAAAACAGACTACAACCGTTGCGTGTCCAGGTCTGAAACCGCGATCCTACATGCGCCGTGGGAACGGCCTGACACATTTCGGCGCGCCAACCTTGACACTCAACCCTCAATCCAGGATTGCCACCCCACGCGCCATTGGATCCCGGCTTAACAAAGTATATCCCACTCTCGACTATTTTTCCAATAGATAACAATTGTATAGAAAGTACCAGAGTACCTTCAATATCCAAAAAATAATTTCAAAATGGATGTGTAGAGAATATTTCTGGATAAAACATGTGTGGTATTATGTATAGAATATGCCATTCAATCCTTTTCAAATGTTATTATGAATTTGAATACGTATCACCGGTATCCTGCAACAAATGTTAATAAGGACATAAAAAGAGTGTAAGAACTCTGTTTGTACATTTCTCAAAGAAGCAGTTAAAGATTGCATCAGACAGTTGCTAGAGTTTTCTTACGTTTCAGATGAGGTTAGGCAAAAAAATTAATAAAAAAAAAACGAAAGTTTAAATATTGTTATTTGTTTTACACCTGTCATTCACAGGTGTGCAAAAAGTTAAAATATACCCTGTATATATTATATTACTATAGTATGGTATTTTAGAATTTTGTTCCTTGACTCAAAAAAACACATAAAACTAATAATTGGACCAACAGGATTTCCTAAATGTTCATTATTATGGTGCGACCAAGCAAGTAAATTTTCCATTTGAATAACATGGGGAAAATATGGTTTTACATTCTAATTTGAATAATCTAATTGGGAAATAAAAAATGCTCCAAAGTTAATAAGTCATTAAATTATCTACAAAATTCATGTAAAACATTTTTTCCAAATGCAGTGATGGACGTAACAGGGATTCCAACATCCATATTGGTGAAAAGCCTTTATGCGTGTCACAGTTAATTATGCTAGAACCATACTAACATCTAAACATTGTTTGTACCCTTCGCAATAAAAAAAATATGATAATTTGTAATCATGTGGAGAATGTTTTTCAATTCCCTAACTAGGTTCTTCAGATTAGAATGAAGAACCATATTTTTCCTGTCATTAGTGTGCACCAGCCTTGCTGCAGGAATTCGTTTGGGGCACTATTGTCTAGATAGATTAAAACCATCAAAATGAAAGTAATAAAGGATACAAGTCAAGTCTAAATTGAAGCCGTCTTTCTTGTATCTATTCCTCCTTTTACTGACGAGCCCTTTGATCGGGTTTGCTATCTTCATAGTAGAGAATGAGGCAGCCATTCCACTTTCGACAAGTCTAATAGATTGTCCTTTCACGTGATCCAAGGAAGTTGTCTCATCAGGCGCTATTGATAGATGTTGAGATGCATTATCTAAAAAAATATTTCAATTATCAGTTTGGAAATTTATCGGGATATATTGAAAAAGTTTATATATTTATATTGAGGCGTTTGGTAGAGAGGGTTGATTTTCTGCATAAAAAATAAGTAACAAAATTTTATCCAATACTTATAAATTAACTCGATATGATTTAGACATTAAAATATAAATATACTAATTCATTGACACATTGGTATAATGTCTAGTATGCTTGGATTATTTTATTTTATTTATGCAGTTATAACTTTTAGCAAATTTAAGAATAATCTTTAACGACATATTTCTCAACTCTATCCATACTTAGTTTTTCTATTTTATTTATAAGTCTCAAATATCTCTATCTGTAATTTATCTAACATTTTCTTTATATTTATGTGTAAGCAAATTAAATTTATAAATATAATATTCAGAAGGTTTGTTGGGAAGATAAACTATTGTTGCCTTGCAAATGTTATTAAATTTATTGAAAAGGCTAATAGAATGTTGAGTGATAATGATACCTATTAACTGTTAACTAAGGACATTGCCACCAAAATACAAAATACAAATAACAAAATAATAAAAGAGCTTTACAAAAATAACTACATAGATCTAACATGTGCAAAATACCTCACAACTGAAAATGGTGTGTATCCTAAAATGAATGTTTTACCACAAAATACACAAAGAAAATACATCTTTTTTTAGGTTCTCCTATCTATAAGCTGCCTAAATGGCTTAGTAAAATACTAAAACAGGAAATGAAAAGACAAATATAGATCTTTTCACCAGCACTCCAGTTGACCTTACAATAAAAATAATAAAAAAATGTTGGAATAAAATTTCTGAATTCACCATGTTATACCTAGAGACTTTCATTAAAGTTTTGGAATTCTGTATAGATTCCAGTTATTTCAATTACAATGGAATTTTTTACAAAGAAACATATGGTTTAGGAATGAGTAATTGTGATGATCTCATTATGTCAGAACTACAACAACAATGCTTAGACAAACTATCTTTGCCTGTCCCCTTTTTCAAAAAGTACGTTGACGACATTTTCACAGTTTCCACTCAAGATTTAAATTTACTTCAGAGGAAGCTTTTATAGACATGAATGTCATTAAAACTCCTAACGTGTTGAAAGTAGATTGGTATCACAAACCAACTTTTTCAAAAAGGTTTCTCAACTATTTATCACATTATAATTTTCAACATAAACATAATTAAAAATGTGAAAACAAGAGCGCTCAAAAATTCAAACCCAGAACACTATAAAACAAAACCAATAATTGACAATAAAACATAACAAAATACCGTCTGTGAGAAATCTCTCTGAAAGATTTTGAACAAAGAAAATTCCAAAATCACATTCTCAAACGACAACACCGTTGGTAAAAAAAAACAAAAACTCCCCTGATCTACAATCAAACGTCGTCTATAAAATTAACTAACAATTGTACAAAATGCTACGTTGGTCAAACAGGCCGATATTTTAAAAAACGCATATACAAACACGATAGGGGCAAAAAAAATATTGCCCAAAATCCCACTGCTCTAGTAGAACATATTAGATAAAACGGTCATACTTTTGATTTCACAAACCCCATCATATATATAATAAAAATGAATCTCAATTCTTAGTAAGCGGAAAACGTGAGAAATTTTTTTAATGTTCATAATAGCCCGAGGATGGTTGAAAAAAATTAGGAAAGTTGCCCGGAAATTGGAAAATTTGGGTATATAAAAAATTTGGCAAAGAAAAAGACTAACGAGTACCAAAGAGGAAATAGCTCAGCGGTTACACTGTCGCCTACCAAGCAGAAGGTAACAGGAACGAATCCCGTTCGGGGTAACATTTTTTTTTTATAAAAACAACGGCTGGACCGATTTGGCTAATTGTTTTTTGAATGTTCGTAATACTCCGAATGAGGTTTTTAGGGAAAGAAAGGATTTTTAGAAAAGTTAATTTCTTTGTGCTGGAAAAGTTTTCAGGAATATATAACCCGATAACTCGGTAATGGGATAACAGAAAAACGGGATGAAGAACAAACGGGAAACGGACAGAGTCAGAGGCATAACACAAAAAAAAATAGGATTTTTTTTTTAGGGAATATAGAAATTTGGACAGGACGTCTGTCAGCTAGTCCTTGATAAAAAACCCTTCCCGTTAACAAAATGATAGAAATTTTCCACCAAGACAGCGTCAATACCAGAAGAAACACGTCCTGTTTCAACTTGATAAGTCAGATTCCAAAATGATTTTTCATCATTCCTTTTTTTACCACAATTATTTTTCTCCATTGATATAAGGACTATATGGTTCAAGGATATTTTTTTAAAGTATCTCAGTATTCCTTTGTCTCGTATTCAATATGGAAGCTGTTGTCCCGTGAAAGTTCTTTTCGTGTATCTAGAATGTCTGTATATGTAATAGTTTTATTTGCATCTAACTCGGAAAAACAAAGTTTTTGGTGAGTCTCCCTTTTTTGATAATTTATTTCACTGGAAAGATTCAATTCTTGTGGCTTATTGTTTCTAATTGTTCTTCTTTCTATTTCTAAACATCCTCAACTTGGAAAAACTCTTACAGAGCCCTGAAGATGAATTTAATAAAATTCGAAACGTTGGCAAAGAAACAATGTTTTTTTTTTCAACGAAACTAATCCAAATCCCAATAAACATTCTGAATAATATACAGGGTGTCCCAAACTCTATGGCCTATTAGACGTTCCTGGAGAACGGGATACAGGATCATTTAAAAAATTTGGTGTTTTAGGTAATTAGTTTTGCTCTATTGATCTAAAATATTTTCCGCGCCGCGGCGTTGCCGCATATATTGAAAAGTAGCAACAACTTTGATATTTTAAATGAGACATCCTGTATATTATTGCATTTTTTGCTTTGCTATTGCTTTACGATCATATTTGTATAATACTTCTCCTACCTATTTTCGAAAAATTCATTGGTTTCCTTATTTTTTGTGCAAAACATAGCTTCAATTAAATGTTTATTACTGCGGTATTTGTACTTGTACAAAGCTGAAATTTTGGGTGTAGTTTACCAATGTTCTGTGCATTAGTTATGTCTAAGGGAATTCGTTCTCCATTATACAGGTTCGTTCAAAATTTGTGATTTTTCCGATAGATACAAAAATGGTGAAAAGTATTTTTCTTTTTAAATGGAACACCCTGCATATTATCGAATATCCTGAAAGGCAATTAAAGTTCCTTCAAATGATGTATCATGTTCCTATACATAAATAGTCTGGTTTCCGAAATAAAAAAAAGTTTCTATAAAAATTTAAAATATCTGCATTTGAATATGTATTATTATCCATTTTGACAGAAACACCATGAAAATCACTACTTGTCAAACTAAAATATTGTCTTGCTCTTTTCTGGTCACGGCACACTACTACCATTTTCTTCCCAGTATAACAAATCGAAACATGATTGAAATGATCTTATTAAAAAATCAAATCAATCTGGGATGATTCGCTTCAAAATGTTCATACTTTTGGAGATACAGCTGAAACATGAGTTTTTTTTTAACTCTCAGATATGCAATACAGTTTTAGCAAAGATTAAATAAAAAATATCTCAGAAAAATTTGGAAATAGGTTTGAGTCATCTCGTAAAAACGTCCATTAGTAATTATTATTTTACAGATCATCCTGTATAGATCATTTCAGATTCTACTCTCTAATCTGACTTTTTTACTCATTTTTTTTTTCAAATTATCCTGAGTTATTTTTTTAATTAATTTATGCCAAATTCATTTATTTATCAGATTGGGGAGTATAAAAAAGATTTATGAACATTTTTCTAAATTGCCAAAAGGTGTTTTTCAAGCACCTTCTATAGTCGATTCATTTAATTTCCAGAAGACTCTTCCACATGAATCAACTATTTACCAAATTTGAGTCCTGTGAAGATATTTCATATTGATTTGTACTCATTTCAATAGTCGATAGAAAAAATATAAAACGATTACTATTTTAGAAACGGTGAGAGATAGGTATAAGACCTGATCGATGAAAGTTATTGGTATTTTTCAGTAGAATCCGAATATGGCATAATATACTGGGTGTCCCTTTTAAATAAAATGACTTATGACCGTGTTTCCTAATCACCTACAAGAATATGTTTTTCATACACTCTGTATAAAATATTGTCAAAATTGGTTCTATTTTGGTAGCAAAACAATTACAAAATAATCAATATTCAATAAACGGTATACGACATGTTCAGTAAAAGTTATTTGTATTTGTCAGAAGACTCCAAAAACATAAGTAAATACTGGGTGTTCCATTTAAAATTCGAAAGTTGATATTAGTTACAAGTACATGTGGCAACACTGCAACCGTGAAAATATTTTTGGGAGATCGCAGTCTCTTATCACAAGATACAAAATTTCGAGTATTTATATCTCGGATCTCCAGAAACCTCCAATAGGCCATCGAGTTTGGAATACCCTGTATATTAATCATTCTTTGTACAATCAGTTCGTCATCTTTCATTCATACACTTCAATACACTACAGAACCTTCTGCATGTTCTCGCTATAATTTGATCACATTGACCATGAAGATAAACAATTTTATCAAAACTTCGTTTGAATAGTTATTGCCTTCCATTTTGATTCTTTTCTGATCAAATTTTTGGTAATGAACGCGGCAAACGTTTTATTATTGATGCACTAATTGTCGAATTTACACAATTCCATAACATTTATAATACAAAATATGGCGAAATTATCCGATTTTTATAGAAACTTGCTTTTATTTCGGAAACCAGACTATTTAGGTATAGGAACATGATACATCATTTGAAAGGAACTTTAATTGTCTTTCAGGATATTCGATATTATACAGGATGTTACATTTAAAAAAATGTACTTTTCACCATTTTTGTATTTATCGGAAAAATCTCAAATTTTGAACGACCCTGTATAATGGAGAACGAATTTCCTTAGACATAACCAATGCACAGAACATTGGTAAACTATACCCCAAATTGCAGTTTTGTAGGAGTCCAAATACCTCAGTAATAAGTATTTAATTGCAGCTATGTTTTGCACAATAAATAAGGATATCAATGAATTTCTCGAAAACCGCTTGAAATAGGTATAGGAAAGTATTATACAAAAATGATCGTAAAGCAATAGCAAAGCGAAAATGCAATAATATACAGGATGTCTCATTTGAAATATCAAAGTTGTTGCTACTTTTCAATATAAGCGGCAACGCCGCAGCGCTGAAAATATTTTAGATCAATAGAGCAAAACTAATTACACAAGAAACCAAATTTTTAAAATAGTCCTGTGTCCTGTTCTCCAGAAACGTCTAATAGGCCATCGAGTTTGGGACACCCTGTATGTTTACATTGGATCACTAACCTTACTCAAATTAAATTTATACATTTCATAACTAATTCTGTTTGACCGCTCCATATGACTTGTTTTCTATATGTGTATCATGTGAAAATAAATATATTATCATTATTAATGAAAATTATATCAGATTTAGTTGTTCTTTTAGAATAGATGAACGATAATAATATTTACTTACAGGGAATATAAGACCCGAAAATTGCATAGGAATTATTTGTCAGACGGCCCCAACTTCTAGTTCCTATAAACTTATCCTGATGAAATTTGTTTTTCTGTTTAAAAAACTTTGATTCTTGATTTGTTTACACAGGGTGGTCCATTAATATGAAGCCAAATAATTGCTGGAGAGTATATCAAACTTGCAAATCTACCATGACCATGTTGAGAGTGTGTGTATTCCAAACTTAATCTGGATAGTCGGTAATGTCAGTTTGGAAGATATATTCCTGGATTCTTCGTTAGTAAAGTTTGTTAGTGACAATTTTAGTCTTTTTGAGTTGAATCAACTCAAATAACCTAATAATCACTGAGTGTTTTTTTATCTTTGTGTTCCTATTGAGCATTTTAAAACATCAGGCTACAGGCTACCCAATTTGGTTTTCTCGTGAACTAAAATCTCTAGTTAGTAGGAAAAAATCACTTCGTGATAAATTCAAAAGAAAAAAGATCCACAGCTTTACAATTAATTATTGCCAATTGCGAACCCACTTAGAGAGAGAGAGATAATATATGTTCATAATGATAATAATAAAAGGTCTTTATAGCTTATAGCTGCTTCACTTAACCAGTGGAGTACCATGAGACATCATGAAAACAATAATGAAATTATAAAATATAAAATAAATTCATGAAATTCACATAAAAGCATAGAATAGTATACAAAAAATATATGAGAGAGTCTCCATGGAAGAAAAAACATGACAAAATGGGGGAGAAATGGCTTTTCATTCTTTACTGCTATTGGTATCTTATTGAATATCTCGGGAGCATTATAGGAGAATGATCTTTGGTACAAAAATGTTTTATGTTTGTTCATTATCAGATTGATGTATCTGATATTACATATGTGAATGGCAGAACCAATGGTTAGTTTATTGTGGATGTATACTGGAGATCTATCTTGTGAGACTTTGTAAACTAAGCAGGCCAAGTGTAGTTTTCTTCTATTAAACATGTTGAGCCAACCCATCCGGGAAAGTTTACCAGACACATGATCAGATCAGCTCAAGGAAAAGGTGAGCCGTACACAAGAGTTCTGTATTCTTTGAATTCTAGCTGAAGACTCTAGATCTAGATATGGTCCATATACCACATCAGCATAGTTTAGGTGACTCAATACAAGGGATTCGCCTAGTTGCTTATGAAGTGTAAAGTTTAAAATGCTTTTACTGATATTTGATAGAGTAAATCATTTAATACCATTGGAAAAATTGAAAAGCTCTAGGATTTGGTACTGATATATTGATCTGGATAAATTGTTTTTTCAACTCAGTATTAAAATTAATAATTATATTTCTCAAACAATTCCTGTGGAATCTAATGTAATACAGGTGTCACATCAGTCCATTGTTATCCAACCTGTCTGTGAACGACATACGTGAACTTCCACAGCATGGGCGATAATATCAGGCAAAATTGACTGCCCATACCTTTTGAATCAAATGAACTTCAGTGTTATTCCTTAAAACACCAGATATCCTTCATTATTTCCAATAAGTCATTGCACAAACTACTCACCAGATACCTGAGATAGTTTAATAAATATAATTTAGATCGCTGTGTGAAATCTTTAGGCAGATTCAAAAACACTAGAAACCTTACTTTGAATTAGATAGATGACTTTTAAGTATTGAATGAATGTGGTTTTTTGTGGAGGAACAACGTTTCTTGACATTGGAAGTGCGCCAAAGTGAACATCAGAGTTACATCAGGAATCGACAAATAACCGGATCAAAAATTGCAGAACATATCCTCACATCCAATGGCGATCATACGATTGAATGGAATAGCACAAAAATATTGATGAAAGAACCACATCAAGAGAGGAGAAAATTGAAAGAAACAGCCTGTATTCTTCTTTCCAATAACAACTGCTTTTCAACAAATTCTGTTGAAATGGATCATACATGGTTACCTCTACTCAGAGAGGAAGTGAGATATGGTAGAATGCTAATAAACTGATCTGAACAACACCCCATATATCAAATGAGCAATACGTCATTCTAAAATTTTTTTGGCAGATCTCAATTAACATCCGTCAGTTGAAAAAGCGAAAAAGACTCTGCGAGAAAAAATCCAAATTATTAAATCAATTAAAGGAGATTTAGGAGATTTTGAGAACGGGGGCAGATATAGTCCCCGAAACGTCAAGCAAAACTTATATAGAGAAGTATCTTTTAAATTAAAAAAAAAAAAAAATTGATAGGCAAATTCAGAAAACGACAAGTTATTGACAAATTGAATCATTTTTCTATAGGAAATATAATTTGGTGAACGCAATAACTTATCGGAGTGAACTAATTAGTTTGCCCTTTCTACACTTGTATAGATTTTCCAGATTATATTTTCATTTTCAGACTGTGGAAGGTTACCCAAAAAACATGTCAAGAAATAGATGACTTTATATTTACATAAATGAATTGTCTGGTAAACATATTATACTTCGATTTTTTCAATATCACTGAGAGATAAATTTAGCAGATGATATATAAATTATACGATTTATTTTATTTGTACGTGATATACATATTTTCCCCTCTCTGTATATGTTACTGTTTTTACCTGTTTGTGATGCAGAATGAATAAAGTCTATTTATCTGTCTACATTAATGATAATTCGTCTTAAGTTCACTGTTTTGTTATAGTATTTCCCTTCATTTATCTCTAGTGTGCTTCGTTACAGAGATGGAGTGTTAAAATTTTCATTAACTTGCACATTAGTTTTCAATACATTGATGTCTATAATACGCCATTTAATTACTAAAAATACTTTACAATATTGAAATAAGTATTAAAAACTGAAAATAAATTTCAAACAGGATCAGTTTTAGTCTGAAGATTTTGAATCTTGATAATTTTCACACTTAATAGATATATCTTGGGAATCCAATTTGAGATGTATTCCTTATTTTTTATTTGTTCCTCAGTTTTGAATAGCTAATGAATTATTAGCAGTAGTTTTTTCAATCTCATTCACAACATT
This sequence comes from Gonioctena quinquepunctata, assembly GCA_018342105.1. Classification (NCBI taxonomy): domain Eukaryota; kingdom Metazoa; phylum Arthropoda; class Insecta; order Coleoptera; family Chrysomelidae; genus Gonioctena; species Gonioctena quinquepunctata. The sequence goes on along the minus strand of JAFIRS010000021.1, from coordinate 471,537 downwards.
CCAATCAAAAAAATAGCTAAATAATGATTTGCCTTGTAAGCTTTTTTAACGGTCATATGTATTTCACAGATATGAAATATACAAGAATTACTTCACTTCTGCAAAATTCAGAAAAGGGATGAAATGTGTACTGCTTGGAACAACTAAAAAAATTAATATATCTACTCATCATGAAAAAATCCCCAACACAATAGTATCAACAGAATGAAGATCAAGAAAAATGTTTTCAATGTTGATTTATAAAAAATTACCTATTTTCTGAAACAGGTTTATTTTTTGAAATATTTTGTATGAGGTTGAATTTATGTATGGCATTTTATGAATCTAGTCTTTTTGAGAGGGTTTCTGGTGGTTTTTAAAATTATTTTCAACTTCGACTCAAAATTTAAAATATTTAAGGAGGATTTTGCTGGGATTAGTTTAAGAAAGTTGTTTTTATTTTTCAGTAGACGATAACTTCAAGAAATTCTGGTAAAAATGCAGTTTAGGAAGAATTTGCGTATCTTCAGAATTATTGCTTCATTCCTCTAAAAGCTTGAAAATAAAAAAAATTCTTAGCGGTCACCTATTTTGAAGAAATTATTGAATTTTAAAATGTTCCCTTTTGATTGAATGTATGTGCCGAGGAAGAAGAAACAGCCAATCACGTGGTTATAATTAGTTGGCGTAGGTGTTGTCTATTGGTCGATGTCTAGCATCTCATTGTCACTATTGTGCCTCAATAATAATTCAGAAGCGTTACTTCACAAGGTTGGTTGACTTGCATTCAACTTCGATAACAAGGTTAGCCAAATTAGATTAGGTTGTGTTCCCTTCTTTAACATAAGATATTGACCTGGTTCGTTTCTCTGCAGACCAAGCTGTAGACTGCAGATTGGGGGTCAACAAGATGCAGCTATTGTAGTGTTTGAGTTAAGGCAATCAATCCTAAATATTAAAATTACTTTTGGTGGGTAAAAGTAAGAATCCTGGTATGTATTTACATTCTGAAGAAAAGTGGATATTTTGTAAAACGGCAGTTTTTCGTACAAAAAAGTACTAAAAACACGTGAATAGGGGTGTGTGTGGTGTTTTTTGTTAAAATAAGGACGAATGGTGACTGTTTTCAGTGGCCAAAAATAGAGCTGCAAATGCTGTTTGTACTTCTGGAAGCTCGTATCTCGGAAAGTATTTGAGAATACCACGTTTTGACTTCAGAATTGTGTTCAGAAGGTGAAAATACAATAGTTTCACCATACGGCATGTCCCAAATAGTGCAATTCTAATTACTGGATATTTACCGTCGTGAAAATAATGGATTTAAGAAAAAACTTTTTTTTTTTCTTTATGACTGACCGCTGGATTTTTTTGTATTTTTTGGAGTTAGAAAAACTTTTTTATTTAAAATAAAATTACAAATCTGTGGAATTCTCTCTAAACTGCATTTTTTTCGAGAAATGTTTTCAATATTGATTGACTTACTTGAAAATTACTTTATGAAACTGGTTAATTTTTTTACAAATATTTTGTATAAGGTTGAATTTATGTACATGGAATTTTATGAATTTAGTCTTTTTCAAGAGGGTTTCTTATGTTTTTTTTTTTGTAAAATTAAAAAATGTAGGAGTTTTGCTGGGCATATTTTAAGAAAGCTGTTTTTATTTTTCAGTAGATGATAACCTCAAGAAATTCTGAGCATATTATACACATATATTTTTTTCATTTACTTATTACAATTTTTAGTAGCTACTTAATATTTTTTTTTAAAGATTTTGAAAATGCAATTCGCGCATCACGAAAATTTTTGGTTTATGTGATAGTTCAATTCACATCATTCAATTTCAAAATGCCCCGTTTTGATTAAGTGTATATGCCTGTGGAAGAAGAAACATCCAATCATGAAAAATTAAATTTTGGATTAACAGGCTCTGTGCTGGCCTGGTTCATTAGTTACCTTAGTGAAAGAAAATAGAAAACAAAAATCGGTTCAAAAATATCTGATGAGTTAGATATCAACATTAGTGTTCCCCAAGGAAGTGTACTAGGTCCACTTTTATTTATAATATACCTAAATAATATTTACTATGTTCCTGGGGAACATGAACTTAATCTGTTTGCAGGCGATACATTGGTTTATACTTCGAATATGGAACTGAATAATGCTGTGGATACCCTCAAAGGTTCTATGAAGAATATTGAAGGGTATTTACATAAAAATAAATTAAAGTTGAATGCAGTTAAAACAAAAGTTATGGTGATAACAACCAAATATAAACTAAATTCTATGGATTATAATGAAATAAAGTTTGAAATTGATAACACTTGATAAATTTTTATTTTTTCTAGAATAGCAAATAATTTGACTCTTAACTCCAGAATATTAACATATAATTGTATAATTAAAGCTCATTTTGAGTACTGCCCTACTTTAATGTATTTAATAAACCAAAATAGGGTTTCTCAACTTCAAAATCGGGGTATGAGAATTATTTTGAGATGCAGTCGTTATACTTCCATTGATTACATGTTAAATATGCTGCAGTGGCTGTCGATTTCGAATCAACTATTCTTTTTAACAATGGTTTTTATTTTTAAAATAACCAAAGGTCTCCAACCAACATATTTTAACGAATTTTTTGTTTTCAATAATCAAATACATGAACACGAGACAAGATCGATTGCTTATTTTCATATATATAGAACTCATACTGATGGCGGTATGAAAAATTTATTCTTTAAGGGACTACGGGAATTTAACAATTTACCAAATACCATTAAAGAGGCAAATACTGTGAAAGGGTTTAAAAGGGAATTGTTGGAATATCTAGAGCGTTAGTTGGTTGTAAAATATGTATATTGTATGTGTATATTTTACCATATTCTTGAATTTATGTATACTTTTTACTATATTTTTATCTATTTTATCTTTATTATTGTTGTTATTTATATTCAGATTTGAATTTTATCAATATTTTTGGCATGTGTAACTGTTATTATCTATTATATCTATTGTAAGATTAGGATATATCCTATATTAAAGATTACTTACTTACTTACTTACAATTAGTTGGCGTAGGTGTTTTCTATTGGTCGACGTGTGTGTTGTAGTGTGTACTTGCATCTATCGACTGATTGTTACTATTGTGCCTCAATATGTACACACTGTGATAAATAAATTAACACGTTAAAGGTCACAGGGAAATCCTAAATCGTTTGCGCTGTGACACAGACAGATTTTTGTAATTATGAGGTAATAGCCTGGAATTTTTTATGTTATTCGTTGTATTTTATAATAAAAACAATTTTTATATTTCAAACCCTTGGAAATGTTTCAATATTTTTTGGGCATTTTTATTATTATATTTTTTCTGTTATTTTACAATATTCAACTTTTCTCAAAAAGAATTATAAAGCAAAACTCATTGTTACAGAGCCCTGATGATGCATTTATTAAACTTTGAAACGTTGGCGAGAAAGCATTAGTTTTTCTTCAATAACATTGATCCTAATCACAATCGAATTTTAAGATTAAAAAAAACATTTTGTGTAATTTTACATATTTTAAATTTTGACGCCGATAGACGTTGTGCTATTTTTAAGACTACTGTAACGTAAATAAACTTAACTTGGTTTAACTAATTTATTTAACACTTAAATATACAACTTAATTTATATTACTACGCTACTGAATAGCTCGATCGTATGGGCTCGTTCAGACCGTCTCTGAGACTTGAGGGTTGCCTATTTATCTCCGATACAGCATTCTCGATGTTTCGAATTCTTTCAGTTGGCGACCGGCGTTGTTCCAATTGTTTCCATTATTGACCGTTGTCTTCCGCGGCAGAGCGCACTGGATGGTTCTCGAACATCTCCGGGGATGATCTCATCGCTGTCGCGCGAGGCGACAGGTCCGGCCTAGGTTCGTTACATTGCCCCCTTCTTAAAGACATTTCGTCCCGAAATTTCATCCTTGGAGTGTGACGATATCTGCATGACTCCCCATATCTGCACCGTGAAGTTCGATGGAAGTAACACTCCACGGTCTTCATGATCGGTCGTGGAAGAGGGTTACAGCAAACCAAAATCTTGACGCCGCTGGATCTGAATATTGCCTCCAGCATACTTCTTATGACTCTCCAGTCCAACCCATCAATACCACAGGATAATTTTGGAATTGCTAGATCCACCAGATTCTGGTCCACCATAGTATCTCTTAGTTTGGTGAGACTCTTCCAGACATCTTCATAGGACGGTTTATCTTGGGAATGCCTCTTGGTAACTAGGTAGTAGATGTTTCTCTGGCCTTTCTTCAACTGTAGCACCCCACCAACTTCTGGATTCTGCCCCGCAGTGTTTTAGTTTGGTGAGACTCTTCCAGACATCTTCATATGGTGGTTTTTTTTGGTAATGCCTTTTGCCCCTGGACATTCGAAGATCTTCTGCCACACAGTGCGCTAGTGCGTAGTCAGCAGGCACCTCGAAAAGGTCTCGTGACTCTCTCTAGTAACCCCATGTAGAACTTTCTGCCCGCTTGAATACAAGGACATAAACTTCTCGAACGTCATATCATCCTCCGTGGCTTGAGGGTGCGAACTTGGTCATGGTTTCCAGCGTAAGGGCCAACCTGTTGAAATGGACGACCCTTGGTTTCCCTCGGGTGGCTTATGGATTCGGTACACAAGGTCGTTTATCCTTTTCACGATTTTATACGGGCCTTCCCACGAGTTCCGCAACTTTGGTGATAGTCCACGCGACGTTTGGGGTTGTACAGCCAAACCAGGTCATCAACCTTAAATCCTCCAGCGTCGGCCTTGATGTCATAGGTCTTCTTCATTTTATCGCTGGCACTCTGGATGTTCAACCGGACTCGTTCGTGGATGTCGTCCATTCTCTGCCGAAGTTTGCTGACGTAGTCCTCTCCCGCAGTGTCTTGTCCTGGCGGTATCCCAAACTTCAGGTCACAAGGCAGTCGCAGTTCTCGGCCCATTATAATACTAGCAGGAGTTTGACCGTTGACTCGTGAACTGCGGATCGATAGGCCATCAGGAACAAATGAAGATACTGGTCCCAGTCTCTTTGATGGTCAGAGACAACCTTGGACAAGTGGCGGTTGATCGTCCTGTTCATCCGCTCCACCATTCCATCGGACTGGGATGTAGTGCCGTGGTTCTTGTCTTGGGATGTTCAGCAGTAGACATATTTCTTGGAAAAGGTTGATTCGAAATTTCTGCCTTGATCCGAGTGCAGCTCCATTGGAATACCGAATCGACATATCCACTCTTTCACCAAGACGTCGGCGACGGTGATGGCTTCCTGGTTGGCAGGGCATAGGCTTCGCCCACTTTACTGAAGTAGTCCATTGCCACAAGGATGTATTTATTCCCGTGGTCGGATACGGGAAACGGGCCGGCGATGTCAATGGCGATTCTCTCGAACGGGCTGCCTACGCTGTACTGACGCATCGGGCCTTGGGTCGTATTCGAGGTCCATTGCTAGCAGCGCATACAGCGCACTTCCTGCACCAGTCCTGACGTCAGCTTGACAATTGGCCCAGTAAAACCGTTGCCTCACTTTCTGCAGGGTCTTCGTCACTCCCAGATGTCCTCCGCGACTCCATCATGGATTTCCGCAGCACTTCCTTCTTCTGTTCCTGGGAACAATTATTTGGCGTCTGTCTTCCCACCAATATCGGCCTCCAGCACACGTTTCAGGATCCCATTGTCCAGAATAAGAGAGTTCCATTGTGCCCAATAGGACTTAACAGCCGGCGAGTAACCTGCGACTTCCTGCCATGATGGTCTTCGATTGCCCTTCTTCCAGCTGACGACTAAGCCAAGGTCGGGGTCTCTCTCTTGGTCTTTCTGGATCTTGCTGTCATTCCAGTTGTCATCCATTGCCGCGGTTCTACAAAGTGTTGCTTTTCTCTTCTGCTCGTCGGCAATGTGAGCAATCATCTGACATGGTCTTCGCGACAAGGCATCTGCATTCTATGGCTAGTTCCGCTCGATGTTCGATCTCGAAATCGAATTCTTGGAGTCTCTCGATCCAACGTGCTACTTGACCCTCAGGATTTTTGAACTGTAAGAGCCATTTGAGAGCTGCATGGTCAGTTCTCAACAGGAATCTTCTTCCATACACGACTTGTAGAAGTGTTCCACTCCCTTTACAACAGCTAACAGCTCTCGCCTGGTGACACAGTAATTGCGCCTGGTTTGCTAAGCCGCCTTGCTGAAATAACCAATGACCTTCTCCTGTCCCTCCTGGATCTGAGATAGACAGCTCCAAGTCCCACGTTGCTGGCGTCCGTATCCAAAATGAATTTCCCTTTGGGTAGGGGATAGCTCAGTACAGGTGCGTTGATCAAAGCCCTTTCAGCTTCCTGAATGAGTCTTGACATTCTTCGGACCACTGGAACTTTGTTTGGCCCTCCGTGAGCCTGGTCAGTGGTTTAGCGATGTTGGCGAATCCCAGCACATATCGGCGATAGTATGTGCATAAACCAAGGAAACTTCGAAGTTGGTGAATGTCTTTGGGATGGGCCAATCCTTAACAGCTTTGATCTTCTGGTCATCCACTGCTACTCCTTCCCAGAGACAACGGGCCGAGGTATCGTACTTCTTTTGGAACAGATGGCATTTCTTAGGGCTCAGCTTCAATCCGAGTTCCTCAGTCGCAGGAATACTTCCTCCAAGTTTTCACGTGGTCCTCGAACGATCTGCCGACCACAATTATGTCGTCGAGATACACTAGACACGTGTTCCATGAGAGTCCTTCAGCACTGTTCCATCAATCTTTCGAATGTGGCGGAGCATTACAGAGCCCGAATGGCATAACGGTGAACTGCCACAATCCTGAGCCGATGGTAAAAGCAGTCTTTCTCGATCTTCCTGAGCAGTTCTACTTGCCAGTATCCACTCTTCAGATCAAGGGTCGAGAAAATCGTGGAACCAGCCAACGTGTCTAGGGTGTCATCTATTCTCGGGAGAGGGTAACTGTCCTTCTTCGACATTATTAAGTTGGCGATAGTCTACACAAAAGCGTGTCGATCCATCCTTTTTCTTCACCAGTACGACTGGAGAGGACCAGGGACTGTCAGATGGTTCGATAACTCCTTCTTTCCCATATCGCTGACTATTTTGTCAGCCTCTTCCTTCTTGGCAAGAGGAAGTCTTCTTGCTGATTGCCGGATCGGTCGGCACCCCAGTATCAATCTTGTGCTGGACCACATTAGTTCGACCCCTTTTCCTTGTCCGGTATCGAAGATGTCTTGGTACTTTTGACTAAATCTCTTAGTTTGGGCTGTTGAGCTGGTTTTATGTCTTTGGAAGAGATGGCAACCAATTTTTCTAGTTCTGTGGGCAAGTTGTTGGTTGGCTAATCGTACTCGTACGCCCGGATCACAGATGAAACTGACGAGCAGTGCCCTAAAATTGTTCCTTTCTTTAAGGTCACTGGAAAGTAATTGACATTCATGACCCTTACCGCACAAATTTTCAGCACGCAACAGGGTTTTCCCTAGGCAATCCCTCGTCCAATTTTCTCATCATGAAGTTTGGGCTCGAACATCACCACGCTCCACTGCTCGCATCCCGTCCAGGCGAGCCTCCAGGATGGTTTCAGCCCTCTCAGGTACGCTTACATCTTCAGCCAACAGCACACGGATCAACTCTTCACTTCTCCCATGAAGTCCCAGCTCTTCTCCGCTGACCCGTAGGACGCCGCCTTTGAAATCCAATTCGATCCCTCTTGGAATTCATGATGTTCATCTCCGATGATTGCATCGTCTTCGGCGTCCGCTACAAGTGCCTGATGTTTCACTTTAGTGCTGCCCAAAATTATTTCAATCGGTAGCTCGCCATATACAGTAGCTGGCTCCCTGTTGCTGTGCGTAGCTTCCAAGTTGTCGGTTCAATCTCGTTCCGGTGTTCTGGCAAAGGAAGGTCCGAGAATTGTCCTAGTCGCACCTGTATCTAGCAGCATGGTGCAAGGCTCGTATTGATGAGACCGCTACTAAAAACACCTCTGTTCTGTCGTTCAGGATAGCGACATATGCGTTGTTAACCGGGCTTGCTGGACACAGGCCGACGATTGCCCCTTCTCGTCGACCTTCTTTAGTTTTCCTGCATCGGAGTCGTGTTTGAATGTTGGACATTTGCTAGCCATGTCCAATTTTGCCACAATTCCAGCATCTTATCTGTCTTTTCTCTGGCAAAACTTCCTTCATCACTTTTCTTATGGCAGCTTCCAAGTCAGCATGCTCCTGTGAGTCTTCTTCAATACTTCGAACTTTACTTTGGTTTTGCAGCATTGCTTTGCTGCCTCAAATTCCAAAGCGCTGCCAGTGCGCTCTACGAGATGTGTTGGACGAGCTAGTGTCAACGCTTGTCTGGTTTCTTGGTCACGGAGTCCATCCAAGAATGCCTGAACCGCTAATCGCTCCATTACATTCTCCTGTGTGGCTGGATATGCGAGACGAACTGCGTGCAATGTCAGCTTCGAATTCTTGTAAGGATTCGCCCGATTTCTGGCAGCGATTTTTCAGTTGGGAGTGGTATACGTGTTCCAAATGGGCGTGGCCATATCGTAATTCTAGATGTTTAATCAGCTGATCATAGTCCTCCTGTTCTTGGGCGTGAGAGTTTGTAGAATATTTGTCGCTTCCCCATGAATGCAAGTGTCAATGCTACAGCTCTTTCCCCTGCATTCCATCCGTTTGCTTTGGCGCTGCTTCAAACTGCCGGCGGTAATTTGCCCATGGAGTTTTTCCGCCGAACTGAGGCGCTTCATGGAAAGCTTCCCTATTTCTGAAATGACCTTGACATCTTTTATACCCTCTTGAACTTTATCCACGTTCAAACTCGAGTCCAGCATTGCATTTTCGTTAACCATCTCTGTGGAGGACGACTATTAATTTGTTTTTCCAGCTTACTGATCGCTTTCCTTCATTTTGTCCATTTCTGCCCTCGACCCCATCTTTGATTTTATCTACCTCGTGTTCATTTGCTCCCTAATTTTATCTATCTCTGTCTCAACGGTTCCCATTCTTTCTTCTAGAAAATTAGCCACACCACACAATTCTTTTTAGGCCTTCTGTGTTTTCCAGGAACTTCTCTTCCAGGCTTCTTGAATTTTCTAGAAGCTTCTTTTCCAGATTTCTAGAATTTTCTTGAAGCTTCTCTTCCAGATTTCTAGCATTTCCTTCCAGGCTTCTTGAATTTTCTAAAGCTTCTCTTCCAGATTTCTAGAATTTTCTTGAAGCTTCTCTTCCAGTTTCTAGAATTTTCTTCAAGCTTCTCTTCCAGATTTCTACATTTTCTTCCAGGCTTCTTGAATTTTCTTCCAAATTCCTCGAATTTTGTTGCAGCTCTTCTTTCAAGGATTCTATTATCGGACTCAAATCACCTCCGGAACTTCGAATAAAATGTTTCGGGTCCTCACCTTCTTGTATAAGTCCTTCTGCAAGTCTTTCCTGGAGTACTTGCTTTTACCCGTTGTTTCCAGTTCCCTTTCCTCCAATTCCTGTTTCAATTCCGCTACCTTCAAACCGCAAGGCACTTTTCTTGAACACATTTTGTCTTTGACGAGGTATCAGTCTGTTTCACACGAAAAGTTTATCAGTTTGTTAAAAATTCACTTCGCGAATTATTTTCCACGGGCCACCAGTCTATTGTCTGTTTCACGAAGAGTGTATCAGTTTATATTCCCACGCACAATTGTCCACTTCGCAAAACCGGCCACTGGCTATTTTCTGTTTCACGGAACAGTGTATCAGTTTATATTCCCACGCACAATTGTCCACTTCGCGAAAACCGGGCCACTGTCTATTTTGGGCGTACAAAAAGGTCTATCAATTTATTTTTCTGACTATCCACTCCACGATCACTTGTTTATTTTCAAAATCTCACTTCCGACACCAATTGTAACGTAAATAAACTTAACTTGGTTTAACTAATTTATTTAACACTTAAATATACAACTTAATTTATATTACTACGCTACTGAATAGCTCGATCGTATGGGCTCGTTCAGACCGTCTCTGAGACTTGAGGGTTGCCTATTTATCTCCGATACAGCATTCTCGATGTTTCGAATTCTTTCAGTTGGCGACCGGCGTTGTTCCAATTGTTTCCATTATTGACCGTTGTCTTCCGCGGCAGAGCGCACTGGATGGTTCTCGAACATCTCCGGGGATGATCTCATCGCTGTCGCGCGAGGCGACAGGTCCGGCCTAGGTTCGTTACACTACTAATTAATCAAAACGGACAGAACGTCTATCGACGTTCTAAAAGTTACGTAGTCGTCTGCAAAAAGATATGCTCAAAATTTTAAATAAAATAAAAAACCATGGAAAATTCCTTTTATTGACAAAATTTGTAACTCTTGAAAAATTAAATAATATCGAAATATCTTGGAAAAAAATTCGTAACTCAAAAACTAAAATATTATTCTAAGTATATTAGTCATAATGATTTTTGGAAACAAAGCTTTCTGAAACCCATACATAAATCAGGGGCAAGAGATGATATCGGCAATTGGCTCTATAATTTGCACCCAATCAGAAATACCCAAACTTTTTGACTTTTTAGTAAACAGGCATATGACTTGGCAAAGCAAAAGTTTAATATCTCCACAGCAACATGGATGGCTAATAAATCAACTGTGTCGAACCTACTCGTTCATGAAAATTATATCCTAAGTGCTATGGAGAAAAGATTACAGGTAGACTCTATCTATACAGATTATTCTAAAGCCTTTGACAGGGTCAACCAAGAGTTGCTTGCTCATTGCCAAACTGTCTTCGCTGGGTTTTTATGGATCAATTTTGCAGTGGATACAGAGTTTCTTATCTGGTAGAAGCCATATAGTGAAAATAGGAGGCTGTGTATCAATCACCATCCCTGTATCTTCAGGTGTTCCTCAAGGATCCCACTGTGGACCTTTGTTATTCAACCTATTAATTAATGACCTTGTTACAATTATAAAACATAGTGAGGTTCTCATTTTTGCTGACGACGTAAAAATATTTAAATCAATCTCTTCCATAAACGATGTCTCGCTCTTACAAGAGGATTTGTCACAATTTTATGAATGGAGTGGTACTAATCACATGGACTTGAATATATCCAAATGTTATAGCCAAACATTCTCTAGAATTAATCACCCTGTTCTACATGACTACAGCATCAATAATATACCAATTAATAGGAGATCAGTAACAAAGGACTTGGGGATCATGTTTGATAGTGAATTAAACTTTAGATCACATAATGAGTATATTATATTGTTCATTAGTGAGATCATTATTGGAGTATGCTTCAATAATCTGGTGCCCATATTATGAGTTACACATAAAACAAATTGAAGCTGTACAAAATACTTTCCTTAGGATTTGTGCATACAAGCTAGGTCTAAGAAGGGGAGAATATTCATACAACAACATTAGAGAACAGATGGACCTATTATCTTTAGATAATAGAAGAATTATTATAGATGTATGTTTTTTAAACAAAATATTATCAGGCAGCATCAACTGTGAGGAGATTTTATCTTTAATTACTATTAATGTCAGTAGACAGACCAGAGTTAGTACTGAAATATTTAAAATACCGTTTCACTCCACAAATTATGGTTTTTTCTCTCCTCTCACCCGAATGCTCAGAAATGGAAATAAGTATCAACAGGTTGATGTCTTTAGCAGCTCCACAAACACCATTAAAATTGAACTGAGTCGCATTATTTCCTGAAACACTTCCTTTCATGATTCTGTAGTATTATTTCATTTCATTATTATTATATAGCTTTGTATTTTTATATGATATTTTACCACTATATTGTATTGTATTTTACCACTTTAGTGGGCTTTACTATTATATTGTATTGTGTTTTATATTATTATTAGTATTAGTATTGTATTATGTATTAATTATCTTTAGTCTAGTTTAAGATTTTACAAAATTTCTTCTTTTTATACAACAAATTGTAATTGGGACTACCCGTTGAATAAAATAAATAAATAAATAAATTAAATAATTCGTAGCCGACGTTGTTCCCGCTCGTAAGGACCATTAGGATTAATCTGAAAAGAAAAACGTTTATTTTTTTGCAAGAATAACAAAAACAACGAAAAACTTCAAATAACTGCCAACATTATCGTGTCTTTCAAATTTCATATTTTATTGCTTTTCCTCAACGGTAAAAAGTGAGTGGTATTTTCTTCCATAATGATGGACTAAATGGTGACGGTTACAAATTGTATATTATTTTCCCACAATAGTTAGAAATATTCCTACAATAATACAATACAATTTAGTCTACGCAATTGTTATTTATAAAAGATACAAGTAGAATATACATGTATATATTTTCAACAATAGTAAGTACTTACGTTTATAAGAAATATGCAGCATCAACTGGAATTCTAAGTTAGATCTAATCTAAACACTGTACATGGCGTGACACAGCAAATACAACTAAGTGAGTTTCTTTTGGAAGAGACGACGCCATATGACTTTGTGATAAAATTGGGAGGGGCAAATTCTTGGCTGGCAGGGTGGGGATTTAAACCGATATTTTATGCAAGAAATCCACACAACACAAACCTATTTCACACAATCCGTGACAGTAATCACGTGTCTCCTATAATAACTATTAACTAATTGAACGCCATTCCGCGTCCCGTCCAATTTAATCCGGATGTGTGAGGACGCAGTGCAGTGTTGTGTCGCAGTTGTCACCGACCTCTATGACGCCGTATGAGGTTAGTGTCCATCAACGTGTTAATTAATAAGAATTTCATATTTGCTCTTCACCAACTCTCTCACACCCATTTCAGTTCTCTGTAGTATATATGTATGTATGAATATGTGTGCATATACAATTTTTTTATTAAAAACACTTAATATTTTAGTTTTTCATATGTAAATCAACAGTGCTATGTGATATAATTGTTATATTATTAATATACTTAAGTTATTTTAGTATGTATTAGTATTTAAGTATGATAAATATCTAAAAATCAATTGTTTTATACAAGTTTGTCGAAAACTATTTGAGAATGCTGTGTTTTGACTTGGGATTTGTATTCAGAAAGCGAAAATACGATAGTTTCACCAAACGGCATGTCCCAAATGGTGCGAGTCCAATTACTGGATATTTACCGTCGTGAAAATAATTTTTTTGACCGCGGGTTTTTTTTGGCTTTGAGGTTTGTTTATCTACAAAAACATAAATTTTAACAATCTGCATTTTTTTCAAAAAAAGATTTTAAATTTTGATTGAAAATTACTTTCTCTGGTTTATTTTTTAAGAAATATTTTGCATAAGGTTGAATTTATGTACATGGTATTTTTTGAATTTAGTCTTTTTTGAGAAGGTTTCTGGTGTTTTTTTTAGAATTTTTAACTTCAACACAAAATTTCAAAAATTAAAAAATATAAGGGGGATTTTGCTAGGCATATTTCATTCAACAAAGCTGTTTTTATTTTTTGGTAGTCGATAACCTCTAGAAATTCTGAGGTATTTGTTTACCTATTTCATTTCAGTAGGACAAAGGGTCCAGGACCTACCACTCAAAAAAAATACATCTGATCGAGCTTACTAAGCTAACTACTAAGTGGAATTGATTACAGGAATAAGATTAACAAAATAGAAGCTGTTATAGCAGATAATCACAACTACCCTAAAGCAATGTGACATAAGGAAATTGTTTGAAAAATCAAGTTACCTTTCGACTGAAATTAAAGCAAAGTGACTGGCGGCAATAGTAAGGAAATTGTTTGAAAAATCAAGTTACCTTTTGGTTAAAATTAAAGCAAAGTGACTGGCGGCAATAGTAAGGAAATTGTTTGAAAAATCAAGTTCCCTTTTGGTTGAAATTAAAGCAAAGTGACTGGCGGCAATAGTAAAGACAATTTTTTAAAAATTCAAGTTACCTTTGGGTTGAAATTGAAGCAAAGACTGGTGGTAATAGTAAGGAAATAGTTGAAAAAATCGAATTACCTTTTGGTTGAAATCTATTCTGGGACCTGCCACCACTAAAACACTGACCCATAAAATATCTTCGGTTTCTTCGAGTTTTTTACACGCGATATCAATAAATTTTGATAAACCACATTCTGTACAAAAAGACATTGCGACATCGAAAGCTCTCAATCGGATTAACTCTCGCTAGATTTCCAAAAGAACACCAACTCGGAGGGTGTTATAAAATACTGAATAATCTACTGGAACAATGTTTACATCAGATGGAAATGTCCGACATTTCCAGCACTTCACAAGTTTTCGATTCCATATAAATAAGTACACTCCAATGATAATCGCACTATAAGATCACAGACAATAAGCTCGCTAGGCTTCTCTTTTGGAAATTGTGATAAACCACCGCTTTTCATTATAATAAATGGAAAATGTAGAGCATCGAACAGCGAGCACTGTCAAATGTACTAAAAAGTTACCCCTTCCCATTTTCTTGAATCTTTTGTCTTCTGTCTAAGCTTCCAGAAAGCAACACAGATTGATCGGGTTACATCTGTCCTTCACTGAAATCAGACACTAAACAAAGACAAAATCTAACATGACAAGAACAGGCAGAACAGAGTAAAATTTCGGAATGGTCCCAAATAATCCCAATATAACTGTTGTTTGTTGGTAACAATGTCAATATTCAGTATTCACTGCTACCAAACCTGAAACAAAAAATATATATTTGCAACCACTGTGCAGGGGACGACATCTGTGATAGTATAAGATTTTTTGTCCAGAGATGTTTATAATAATCGAATTCCAGGCATTATGCTCTGTAGTCTCTGTATTCAGACGAGTTCATCATTTATCCTTGAAACAAGAATATGTAAGGGGGGAGGGGGGCTAATTTCAAAATAGATGTGTAAGCAGTGATTTTTTTAAATAAAGCTTTTAAGCTGACCATGAAGTCAAAGAATATATTATTCCCAATGTATTTTTTCAGTTTTACGAATCAATTTGAGCGATTTTTATTTGATTACATATCAAATTGATAACCAGTCTTCTTGTTTCAATGCAAGGTGATTAGCGTCTAAAGTAGGCTTTTCGAATAGAAAACGGAAAGTTAAAAATGAACTAGGTGTTAACTCGACTACCCAAGTACCCAAGATTTTGAAAACCAACCCTGCAACAAAAATGAACAAAATATTGGGGATCGCTATTTGGCTAGTAATTTCAAGGAAATAATTAATTGGTATCTTAGGTAACCCGAATATTTTTATTTTATTCAAGTTATAGATACTTGCCCATCATTGTATGTAGTTAAGGTTACTACGCGTGAACTCGTGTTTTAAATATTAATTTCTATACAGGGTGTTATGTAAGTACGTGGCCAAACTTGAAGGGATGATTCTTTGAGTAATTCTAAGACGAAAAGTTCATATAAACATAAGTCCGGTAATGCTTCGTTTTCAAGATGCAGGGTGTCAACATTTTTAAAAGAAATAGTTCCCAGCAAACATGTTACGCGCGGGCCTCTAGAGGCACTTTGAAAACAGCCGACAGACAACATAAGCGGGCCATAATCATGATATAGCTCGTCCAGTATTGAAACGACCACTTTGGCCTTCACCTACCTAACAACCAATTTTCTCGAAAATGCCCGAGCCATTGTCTAACTGCGGCTATTAATAGAAATTCCATAGGCGTACCAAATTATTTCATATAGGTGAAACACGAGACGTAGTTTTTGGCGGACGAGTTTTGTGATTATTGTCCGATTTTTAATCAAAATTGGTATGCGGGGGTTTTTGGGGCCGGAGATTATGAATTTTTTATCAAAGTTGAATAAATAACTGCACTACCTATTTATTAATCAAACAAACCTAACCTTTCAAACGCTGCATGACAAGCCACTGGTGAAGATTTGCCGTAGCATAAGCAGCCACAGCAAATCGTGTCCACTCGTGTTTTCCCCCTCTCTACCTACCAAACGGTCGTTTCAATACTGGACGAGCTCTACGTCGTCGGCCTGGCTAGCCCGTGTCGCGACGGCCATCAGTAGGCCTCTAGACTACCACCCGCTTCAATACATAGTGGGACTTCAGCGGATAGACAGAGTTAAGATGAACTAATATTGCATGGTACAGATTATAGTGCGATTGCGGGTATCCTACTAATCAACCGCGTCATTCCACTGTTGGGATTTCATCAATGATCTTTGATATACAGAAGCGTCCAATTCAAAATACATTACGGTGTGCCGCTGTCGACATCTGACCGCAGTTAACAGAAACGGCCGTCTATTTACCGCTCATTGATGTTTGCTGGGTTTTTTCCTAAATATCTTAATAATCCTTTAGCCGATTTTGTTCAAATTCGGCAGTGTTATTTGGGGTAGCAAGGGGCTAATTTAGTCCTAACTAGATTGGAAATATCATGTCCAGTGGCGTCCCGGAAGGCACCTTAATCAATATTTTTACAAAAAAAAATGTGCGCCACTGATTTTTTTGCAATTTTCGTTTTGTTTTCGCATTAAGCTACTAGTTCCACAACTTTTTTTTTCCTAGCATTTTTTCGTAT
Source organism: Gonioctena quinquepunctata (assembly GCA_018342105.1). NCBI lineage: Eukaryota > Metazoa > Arthropoda > Insecta > Coleoptera > Chrysomelidae > Gonioctena > Gonioctena quinquepunctata. The sequence continues at coordinate 455,016 of JAFIRS010000021.1, read as the reverse complement.
CTTCCTTTGTTTTTGAGAAAAAAAATCAAAATCACTTTATTGTTGTGGTAACGCCGGAAATTAAAAAAAAAACATGAAACAAGAAGAACACTTTATTGAAACCACACTTAAACAAATGGTACGCAATTTTTTTCAATAAGTAACACAAAACTTACCATAGTTGCTCAAAATGTCCTCCTTCAACTTCAATGCAAGCATTACCTCGTCTTAACATCGATTGCCGAACACGTTGAAATATTTCCGGCGTATGTCTTATCTGATCACATGAATCCCGTATCCGTTGGATTAATTCATTTTTAGTGTCGACTGGAATTTTATAAACGAAGGACTTCAAATGTCCCCAAAGGAAGAAATCTTAGGGATTTAAATCCGGTGACCTGGGTGGCCATGAATCATGAATGATTGAAATTAATAGTCTCTGTTTGAAAATAACAGCAATGAGTTACCATAGTACTACACTAAAGTATGTCGAGTAGGTGAGGAAATAGAAATAGGGAGTAAGCACGCAGAATATTTTGATTTGCACCTGAAGATTAGCAACTAGAAAGCTCAGCAAACTTGGGATTTGAAAAAATGTTTAGTGTTTTTCAGAATTCGAAATTGAAAACGCCAATTTTTTCATCACATTCAAGAACGTACTCCTAGTGCCTCTGATGGACGTATGCATCATTACTTCACAGATTTCAAACCGCTAGCTGCTTCGAACTGTCAACCATAATTTCATCTGTCTTCGTTTATATGTTGCACTAATATTTTTATAATCCTAGAGCGCGTTCCAATAACCCTACTATGTTGGAGGATCAGTCAACAATTTGGCATATTCTGTCAATTGTCATTTTGATTCTTTTGGAGCGAACATAGAATTGTAATTATAATAGTCAGTATATTATAATTACAATTCTATGGGAGCGAAACGAAACAAATTAGTTATTTGTCAGTTGTCATCATCCAAAATAATTCAAAATTACATTGAAATTTGAGATACCTAGGGTTTAAGGATTTAACAATGGAAGAAATTGAAGGGAAGATTCTAGCCATTACTGGAGTACGGAAACAATTTGTAGATACTATTTCATCTGAAAGTGAGTCAAATTCGAATTCTGACGAAGAACTTTTAGATATGGATTTAGTTTGAAGAAATTAATATATAACCTATGACTTAACCTTTAATCACTTCTAACTATAATGTGCAATGCGCATGCGGTTGAAATATTTCAACTTTCTCACGGACTCTCGAGTTCGTGAAAAAGTTGTTCACCCGATTAAATCCACCGGAGTATGGGAGCGACTTTCACGAGTTACTAAGAGGGTATCCACCGAGTTTATGAACGGTTAGGTTGAAAAGTTGGAATATTGGAACGCGCCCCTAGTATTTTCAATGGGGGAGTTCCGCACAAGTTGCCAACATAAAAAAAACCTTCAAAAGTTCTGCCTCCCCAATGTTTGACTTTGGTTGTATAGAAAACCGCCAATTTGATATACCAATTCAATGACTTGGTTCGGAATTCACTAGCCAAAGTCAAGATATCTTCATAGAATGAAAAGTCCACCCTTACTTGTGAAATTCATGTGTTTATTAAAAAGTGATAAGTATACTAATAATAGTCATTAGCCTTATCGATCTTGACAGTTGGCCTTGTTCTCCCGACCAACTTCTTGGTTTAGATCCCCCTCCTCCGATTATCTCATGCGGGTATTACTGAAAAATAAAAGAAGAACTGATTTAGATTGTTTTCTCTACTCGCCTTTGTTAGTAGGGCTCACCTTTTCCGGATAAGTCATTCTAAGATAGCTGGAAGCAGCCTAGACTGTCGGAGACCAAAATTCATCGATTTCTCAACTTCATCAACATATTTTATGATATCTACAATAAACTTTCTGATTTTGTTTAGGTTGTTAGTTGTTAGAGAGGTAATAGTCCGGCAGAGATGGGCAGTGAATGGCTTGGTAATAGTTTGTATCGGAAAGTTTAATGAAACTATGTCATCAAAGAAAATTTTCCAAAGCCCTCAATTTTCAAGTTTCCAAGATCCCAAAAAGGCCGTTTACGAAGAAATCACTTTGGAAAAATCACCAGATCTTCAAGAAAAATCGGGCAGTCATCTGATTTTTGACAGACATGTAAACATTGTAGTAAATTTCAAGGATTTCATCTCATTTTCGCGCCAACTGTTCTGTGAGGGATCTTGTTCGTAGAACAATAATCTTTGGCTTGGGTTTGTGTAGCGGCATCTGTGATTTGTATTTTTGAGGATGGTGATTCTCGATAGCGCCTCTGGCGCTGATGGCGATTCCGAATATCAGAGTTTATTACCATTGTCTAAAGATTAGACAATGTTATTATGGTTTCGAATACCTATGCAATTTGATACTAGCACCGCCAGTTTGCCATTTTATCTGTAGGTTCGTTCGTTGGTCAATGACGTCACAGATTTAGCTGCCTTTATAGGATTTTCAAAAGAAAAAGATATGTGAGTAAAGATAAATTGTTCTATTATTGTTCTCTAATAGCTACTAATGGCACAATCGAACAAACCTTTTAATGTCAATTAATTTAAACGATTATAGTGTTTTGGTAACAAAAATTGAGTTGAACTTTGAATCCTTTCTCCTTCTACACAAATTAATTATGATATAACATTTAATCAGGAATCGTCTGTCCTAATTGGTTACTGGAAGAAAAGGTTAAGGCCAGGGGTCTAGGTGAAAAATAATATTTTGTCGATTAACATAAATCCCAATCAGACAAATCTCGCTTTGCCGCAGAGGGAGTATGAACTAGAATCAGTTGTCCTACACCAGTGAAAATGGGTGCCAGAGAAATCTTCCACTTTGTTGCGGCCGTTCATTTTTGGAGCGGATGTTATTATGACTGGAATTACGTGAGGATCCCTTCACATGTACATAAAATGGGAGATTCATTCGGATTCAGTAATAAACTGAAATTCCTTACCTACTGGAATGCAGTAAGTGTTGATATAAATTATTTAATCTATACATTCATATAATCATTTCATCACCAAGTTTGAATAGAAAAAATACTTCAAATGTATTATAGGTATCTACTTTTATAATAATTACACTTAGAGTGAGACCACCATTTGCTATGTCCCCCAGTATAAAAACAGAAAATTTCCTAGTTGGTACTCATAAGACGTTATTAACTGTTTTAAATTAAAATCATATTATTTATCATGCTATGGAAAAACTGGCAACAGATTTTCGCAAGATTTTTCTCGCATCAGAAGTTACATAAAAAACAAAGTAAAAGTAGCGTATGATAACTACCAACACTCTGTTGAATCAAACATTGGCAATGACCCCAAAAGCTTCTGGAAGTTTGTTCAACTCAAAAAAGGATCTTCCAGAATACCAAATAGATTTTTAATTGGGACACCATCCTAGACGCTCCCCAAGACACAGAGCTGGTTTAAAAGGTGTGGAGGCCCTAGGGCAACAAAAAAGTGGAGGCCCCTAATTATTTTTCAAAAAATTTTATTTTTATTTTATTTATTACGGAAAAAATCAAATTATTTCGACACGAGCATATGTAGGTATAATAAAATACGAGAAATAAATTAAATTATATCATTGATGATTTCGGTCAAATCAAGCATCCGGAGAAAATCATTCTCAATGCTAAGAAGCAATAACTTTGATAGGCGGCTTTGTCTCATCGTAATTCGCCTATTTTTTTCATTTTGGAAAATGAGCGCTTTCCAGTGCAATTTGACATCATCACATTCTCAGTTGTAATATCACAAGAGAGTGAAAATAATTCGACAGATTTTCGAAAACTTGTTGCCAGGCGATAGACAAGAGAGACCAACTGGCTCGAGTGGCTATTGCCAACAAGTTTGAGAAAGAAATCTAGATAATTATTTTCTATATATCGAACTCTCGTGTGGTATTCTTTAGATTATTTTTTGATGTTACGGTCATAAACACATTTCCTTGCAAAATTATATAATGTACTAAATCGGTTTGGATTCATTTCACACTTTTCATTCGAATTGATGACAGACATCAAATTAAAAATATAGGTTGTCAGACAATAAAAACAAAATACCTCAAATTATTCCCGCGACAATTTTCTAGGTAGAATATTCCCACTATTGATTGGCCAAAGCGTATATGAATTATTTGAATTGAACGTTTCCATTGGTTTCTAGCAATGTAAAAAAATAATCACTGTAATTTCAATGTTTGAGAATGTAGCTCTGAAATTTTGGTTTTCAAGAATTCGATAGTAGAACATCTTAAATAGATAGATAGATAGTCCTTTTCAGAAGGATTTACATTTGTTGCGGAATGTCATCCTTCTCTTAGACTCACACTTTCAGATTTCGGAGATTTCTCTGTTACAATCGCGCCACTCAGTGGACACTTGTCAACGCCAATAAATAGGAAAAACAGGTATAGACGGGCAAAGTGTTCGTAGAATCGGCAGAAAAATAGTCAACAGAATTTGAACTTTTGTTCTATTTTGGAATACGCACAGGGCTCTTATAAATTGATGCAATCATATTCATAAATTGAAATATTATTTTCTTTTGCTTATGATTATTGAATTTCATTCTGTATCTAGATCGCTTGTGTCATTCGAAGAATACACCGACAGAAAATCCTTCATTTAATAAAAAAAAATGTATATTTTTTTTAAATTCAATTGTTCTTGTTTTTACAGCTAATTTCGATACGATATAATATTTTGTATAATAGTATGATGTTTTACTTGGTGATTGTTTCTCGCATATACACATGATTCATCAGATCGAATATTAATATTAACCATGGATTTTGACAAGAATACGAAACATGTTTTTGAATGTTTAAAACGAAAAATGAGAGGAAAAAGTGGGAGAACTGCTCTTTTGTTGTCAGATTTTTTATATATAATTTTGCATATCCTTCGGTATTTGTTAGGAAATTTTACCTAAAAATGTATATTGTGGAGGCCCCTCTTTTGTGGAGGCCCCGGGGCTGCAGCCCCGTTTGCCCTCCTCTTAATCCGGCTCTGCCAAGACATAGTTAATGGTTTCGCTGAGTTTTTTTTGGGAGTGTTTTCTCTCCCCATATGGAATATGAGTGAAACCCTGATACGGTGTCAGGTGAAAATATATCTATAAATCTCTTTACACAGGAACAAGTAAGTTTTTCACGTAGGAAATTATCCAATAAAATGATGTCTGGAAATGACTTTATTCCCAGCTTCCTAGTTAGGCCCAATTATTTGACTGTCCCTTATAAAAAATATTCAAAGCAATCCTTCCCTGGTCGATGGAAACAATCAAAGATTTGTCCAATTCTCAAAGCCAGAATCCCTTAAAATATTAAGAATTACAGACTAATATCTATTATATATATATATATATATATATATATATATATATATATAACATAGCGAAGGCTTTCAAGATATCTGTATATGACCAGCTGATGCCACAAGTCAAACCCCTGATTTCAGCAAACCAGCATGGCTTTCTAGCAAAAAATCCACTATGTCAAATCTCTGAATTATTAAACAGTTTTTGTCAGATGTAATGGACAAAAAAGGCAATTTAACATCATATACACAGATTTTGTGAAGGCCTTCACAGGAGAAACTAGATCGAATGGGTTCAAATTACTCACTGACTAGACTGCTATGCTCTTATTTGTACCAGAGAACTAATGTTGTTTTCTTTAAAGGTTTGTATCTACACCATACATATCATCGTCAGGTGTGTCACAAGGCTCCAACGTAGGACCCCTGCTTATCCTCATCTTCATAAATGATCTTACTTCCGAGCTTTCGTGTGGCAACTTACTTTTCGCAGACGACTTGAAGATCTTTTCATCTGTCTCAAACCAAGAGACAGTCGCAATTAGATCTAATAGTAAACTGGTGTCAAGTCAATAAATTAGCAATGAATGTTGAGAAATGCAAAGGTTGCTCTTGCTAAGTTTGCAAATGCTATTGAGTCCTTCTATTCTTTCGAGGATGAAATACTCACGAAAAAGCTGTAAGAGACCTGTGTCGTGTTAGAAGGTTGACATTTGTTGGCCACACAAATAATGCTGCAGCATTGCCTTCTGCGCAATTGTAAAACCATTGCACACTACTTCAAAGATTATTATATATAAAATTTTGCATGGTTTCATTGATGCACCCTCGTTACTAGAACAGATTAATTTCAATGTACCTCAAGCTAATACACGTAGACAGATCACTTTCTCTACTGTCTCTACCAGATCCAACCTTGGGAAAATATCTCCCATTAATCTGATGTGTGAAAACTACAATACTCACTGCAGTCAATGCAATATAATTTCGATCCACTGAAGACTATATTAGTCAAAATTGAACAAGCCATTGTTTTGAGCATTGTCTTTATATCACTTCACTCACTTCATTTATAAATAATATATAATGGGCCAACTCTTTTTTGTTTTCATTATCTTTCTTACTCCATCACGTATATGTGTGTCTATAGTTTTGATTTCTCAAATGTAAAAAACACAAACCTATCTCTCATGAGTCCTATTTTAGCATTAAGTAGCTTATTTTTATTGTATTATTGTATAATATGTTGCTCTGTAAATGGATTTATGTTGGGCAATACATTTTGGTTATCTTTTCTTTTTTACTGATACTGTTTCTATGTTGGGGTGCAAACATTTATAATGAAGCCTAATTGCCATAGTTCATGCAACCAGAAAAAAACAATCACAATACTTGGAGTTTCCTCTCCATTCATAATTCATTCATTGTGTCTAATACTAAACTTTTTTCCAGCTTTTCCAAGCATTTTTCTTCACGATTTGCCTATTGAATGATTTTATCGGTACTAATGAAAATTTACCAAAAAGAAGTCCTTTAATTCGACGAGTACGAGATAAGGTAATATGTTTTTCTTTTTCATAATTTTTAATTTAGTGGATAACTTTCAACTCTCCTTGGTTTTTAATCATTGATCCAAATTAAATTGTATTTCCTTTAATAAAAATGATTCTGTTATACTGTTTTTTTGAGTTTTCCGAAGGGTTTACAGTTGAATAGATGGGGTTGAAAATAATTAATTTGTATCCTCCAAGAATTTATTTGTTGTTGAATTCTACTACTGGAACTATATTTCTCAATATTTCCTTTTTCAAATATATTTGTCTGTAGAAGTATACAGGGTGTAATCTAGCTTCTTGCACACCCGTGAATGACGAGTGTATAATTCCATTTTATAACGATTTACAGTGGTTAAAAATCTAAAAAAAAAATATTGAAAACATGTTTTGTTCTTTGTAAAATTCAAAAAAAATTTGTGTAGCGCCTCCCGCCTAATTTCAGGTGACCTGCTCAGAGGAAAACTTCGGCAATTGCCGAATGCAATAAACATTTAATTCGACATTTGAATAAGGTAGAATGTTGAAGTGATTGTGTGGTAAATGTACACATTGCAGGCTGCCTGAGATAAATGTTCAGTTTCAAAGTGAAGAAAACAACTAACTTTGTTATATCCTAACTGGTGATAAAGTCAGAACTAGTTGACTTCATACTCTGCTTTGAGGCACTTATCAATTATCACAGTCACTTGTAAGAAACAAACAGTATTGCAAAGGGAAACATTCGCAATTGAATATTGTTTTGAAAAATAATATCACGACCATTTTTTTAGTGATTCAGACATTCAGAACACATGAACTGAACACTGTTGCCAAGCAAGATTCTCGCATGCACGGTTAACAAAGCTGTCTATGAACGAAAGTTTGGTAGATTCTACTAGTGTTCTCTGATTGGCCGGTGAATGAAAGATCTTGAGATCTTAATCAACAACTAATCAGAAAACAGTAGGCAATGTGCTCAAGAATGAATTTGAACATAATTTCGTTATTTATTTCTATGCTATTTATAAAAAATTTCATACAAATACCTAATTCTATCATATCATATTCATTGTATATCAGCGACAGTTCTTACTAAATTCAACATTAAATTCACATATGTTTCTTATTATACCTAATATCAAATAAACTTAATATTCTAAGAATGGCTTTTGCAAAATATTACATACTGACTGAAAAATCACGTCGCTGGTGATATACCTATACTATATTGTTTCCTATAAATGTGAACCTAACTGATTCAACACTTGTTTTGTACAGAACGTATTTAACATATTTTATTTGAATTCAACAATTTTATAATTGTAAATACATATATACATATATTGAACAATTTTATAATTGTAAATACAAAATAAAGTAAATTAATCAATTAGTTTTATAAATGAAAAATAGTTGTCATTTATAAACGTCTTACATTGCATTGGCATTTTTTTTTTAGTTTCTAATATTTCTAATACTTAAAGGTAATAAATTGTAAGTCTTTGAGGCTAGATGTTAAGCAAATCTTGCATTTACATTTTTATTAGAGTCAGGTACTTTCACCAATTTGTTTGTTATACAAGTCACAATATTATGCAAGATATGATTTTTTAAATGTTCTTTTTTATGCATAAATGTTACCAATGTATAAAAAGTACAGCGATCTTATGTTTTATATATCCCTTCCATAAATTAGTCTGGTTGAGTATCGTCTACTTTTTTGTAAATAATTTTCAGTATATAATTTTGAATCGTAGAAAGGTTTTAAATGCTCCCCAAAACAGTATTCCGTATCTTAAGTGATTCCACTAGGGATTTGTATACCAAAATCAATATATTTTTACTCAAGATATCCTTTAACTGATAAAATTTCTATATTAGTTATCTAACTCGTTTTGTTAAATATGCTACACGTTGATTCCATTTTATATTTTTATATATAATAATTCCTAAATATTTAGTTTTTTCAACTTCTTTTATGTATCCATTGCCCTTAATATTAATGATGTGAAAATAGGGTCTATTTATATCTGTGTTGGTAAATGCTATATAATTGGTCTTATCTACATTTAAAGACACCTGATACCCATCCAACCACATCTTTATGACATTCATATCTTCTTGAACGCTTTCCTTAGTAACTTCCCAATTATATCCAATAAATATGGCAACAGTGTCATCAGCATATGATACTACTTTGCTACCTATGTCAAGTGTTAACCGAAAATTTATATATATGGTGAAGAGTATATATAGGCCCTAGAACTGTCCCCTGAGACACCCACTCTCACCAGTTGTGGTTCACTTAGACCTTTATTGACTTTTACATATTGTGAACGGTCATTTAGAAAATCTTTAAAAAACTTAACACAGTACCAGTATTGTCTTTTAAAAAAATTGTCATTCTATCTTAAAATAATTTATATTATATTAATATAACTAGTACGAAAACGCCCGCACAGTGATTGGCGACTCCAGAATCCAATCAGAATTTAAGTTTACTATTTCATTAATCTTGTCTTCTACTCTTCAAAATAAGTACGGAACAGCTCGGTGTTTAGTTTTAACAGCCAGCAAAAGCCAGCAAATTAATTCTCCTGTACATAGCATACTGTTTTCTGATTGGTTCCTAATTAGGATCTTTCATTCACCAGCCAATCAGAAAACACTAGAAGAATCTAACAAACTCGTTCGTAGACAGCTTTGTAAACCATGCATGCGAGAATCTTGCTTGGCAACAGTGTTCAGTTCACGTGTTCTGAATGTCTGAATCACTACAATAGTCGTGATATTATTTTTCGTATCGTTTGTTTCTTACAAGTGACTGTGATAATTATGATAAGTGCCTCAAATCAGAGTCAACTAGTTCTGACTTTATCACCAGTTTGGATATAACAATGTTAGTTGTTTTCTTCACTTTGAAATTGAATATCTCTCAGGCAGCCTGCATTGAATACATTTACCACACAATCAGTTCAACATTCTACATTATTCAAATGTGGAGTTAAATGTTTATTGCATTCGGCAATTGCCAAAGTTTTCCTATGAGTCGGTCACCTGAAATTAGGCGGTTATCGCTACCCAAAATTTTCTCGAATTTTACTAGAACAAAACATGTTTTCAGATTTGTAACGACTGTAATTTGTTATAAAATGGTATGTATTTCTTAATTTTCTGATTGTTGATTAGTCATGATCACCATTCAGTAACCAAAATGATCATCAAATTTTCTTGTTTCAGCTGATGTCAAGTTTAGCATTACCTCTGGCCTTTTTTGTGGGTCTCACATTTTGGGGGCTATATTTCGTAGACAGAGAGCTGATACTTCCGAAAGCAATTGCGCCATACTTTCCTGTGTGGCTAAACCACTTGATGCACACAAACATAATGGTTTTCATTCTAATAGAGCTCTTCACTTCTTTCAGGAAATATCCTACTAGAAAACAAGGATTGGCCCTTTTATTGACAGTTATGTTCACTTATCTCATATGGATTCATGTCATATATTATCACACAGGTTTTTGGGTTTACCCAGTTCTAGAAGTCCTCAATTGGCCTTTACGTATTGTATTTTTCCTTACCACACTTAGTTTAATCATACTACTGTATATTGTAGGTGAAAATTTGAATAGTACAGTGTGGAAAAAGCAGATGAAGTTATTGAAAAAGTCATAGAAATAAACTTATTGCTGAGTAGTTCAAATTGGTATTGAATCATCTGTGACAATACTTTTCCAAAGAAACAAACCTTACTTAATTTTTATTTACTTCTATTTATTATTAGTATAAAATTATATTTATCCAAAGCTCATTTTGGTGATCACAGTGCATCTTCTATACACTTTATTCAGACTCTCTTGAATATATGTTACTGATATCATTCCCAAATATAGGAAATTTTGTAAATCGAAAGAGATTTTCATAAAAATAAAGTCAAATTTGAACACCAACATGTTTGATTTTGCCAGTTCCTTTGATAATTTATCTGTACCCCATATTTTGGAAAATGTATAATTGTTATTCAAAGAATAGAACTGATTTGCACATATGGTGTGTAGAATTAATTATAGTCATACACCATTCGATTGGCAACTCTAAGTTGGAATTGACAAGTTTACTAGGAGACTGACAATAGAAGTGATCCACCAATCTCTACAGGCTATCTTCAAAGTGTCAGTGTTAGTCATCTACCATTTGAATGGCAACGCTGTATTGTTGGAATTGACAAGTTTAGATTGACAATAGAAGTGGTTTTCCATTGGACTGCCTAAGTCTGACGTCACAAAAGGGAGGAGCTTACGAACCTTTCCATCGAAAATGCAAATACTTTAATGCCCATAAGGAATTTGTATTATTGTGTTATAAACCCAGACAGCACTGGATATTCCATGAATATTCATAGAATATTATTTTTGGGATATTGGAATATTCTTAAATGTGCCAGGGATATACATATCTTTTTTGGAATATTCCTAGAATGTGCTGGTGGGGAAAATTTTTGATATTCCTTGAATATTCCATGAGGAATATTCCCGGAATATCCAGAATATTCCATGAATACTCCAGAAAGAATACTCCTGGAATATCCTCTGGGAATATTCCTTGTATATCCAGAATATACCTACAATAGTCCATGAATATTCCAGAAAGGATAATCCTAGAATATTCCACGAACATATTCTATGAATTTCCGAGAATATCCTGAAGGGTTTTCAGAACAAAATAACCATTCCCTAAAATTTCAGAAATTAAGAAAATAAAGAAAAATATAACTGTTTCCCCACATGAGTATCCTCAAATATAAAATCTTGAATGACCCTTTTACATCAATAATATGAACTTCTACAATTATGCCTGACAATTCAAGCAATGTAGTTGCTTACATTCGCCAAGAAACAAAACTTCATTTCAAAAATTATGTAGTAATTGTTTTCCTCAGAGTAGTTGTGGATTGGAATTGCAGGTTCCACTCAGAAAAAAAACATTTGATTGCCGCAGACTGCGCACCCCTTCCCTACAATGAAATAAAACAACATGAATTTGAACAGGTCTATTTCTATAGTATTTCTATAGTTATAATAATAATAACACATATTTGATTAACCCATTTCTTATGTCACTACGGGGATATCTCTGAAAAACAAGAATTGCAAGATCGAACTACTGCTATCTGAATCAGAAAAACTTGAATCCATTCTATCACTAATAGTTTCAACTTGATTACTTAACTGTCCTTTTGCATGCTGTGGCGGAGTTTGTGTAAAAATTGCATTAAGAATATTTTCAGTTTCCTGGCGTACTTCCTTATACCAAGCACTGCTTCTTTTTCTTCTAGGCATTTTGTAGAAAACGCCTTGAAAATGAAATGATCAGTGATACCTATACAAATGAAATGAATAGTAACATAAAAGTGTACTTACCACACTGTGGTGATTATTAAGAATATTTGTTAAACAATTCCAAACACAATAGTTTTACATACAAATATGCAAAAGTAACCCATACCAGCAAAAAAACAAAAGATGTCAAATGTCAATTTAAAATGCATTCAACTTTACAGCTCTGCCATCGGGTTAAGCTACGACTACCGGATGAACGACAGACGCTGACGCGCGCGGAATGGTTTTGATTGGTCGTGAAAGTGCACCTCGATATTTTCCGACCAATTATAATTCGGTCAGTACAGTAGTATATTTTTGTCAGCTTGTCTGAACAAAAACTCTGTTTGCAAATCAAATACATCTATTCGCACTTTTTCTCATACTTTACCCATATTTTGAACTCGATATTGATTATTGGTGTTCATTCCATATAAATAAGGGAGAATATTCCATGAATATACAATACAGAATACTCAATTTTGATTATTCTATGAATATTCATACATGATTATTCCTTGAATATTCATACATGATTATTCCTTGAATATTCACACAGGAATATTCTATGAATATTCATACAGGAATATTCTTTCGAGAATATTCGTGGTACATTCTCCCGAGAATATTCCAGGAATATGCATATTGGAATATTCCTGGAATATGCTAGAGGCATGTGAATATTCTAGGAATATTCCATGTATATTCGGAATATACTCTTCTCTTTTCGGATATTTAGAGAATATTCTAGGAATATTCCGTGCTGTCTGGGAATAAGTGTGGATATACTAATATTTTGTTAAAGTAATGACAAATTTAGGAATTCCCATCTTATTTTGTAGAGATTAAGGATTATAACATATTTATGGCTTATTTAAAAGAGTTGAGGTTATGTCATTGTTTTGATTATTATTGTGTATGTTCTGCTTAAATATTTCATTTTATTTTCAGAATTTTAGCTTAGAATGATCTCAAAACACGTTTTAAAGCTTTCTAGAATTAACAAGCTCCTGGAAAATGACAATAAAATAATAAAAAATAAGAAAATGCATTGGAATCCTACCATTGCAAAACAATGCAATTTGATGCTGATTAATTAATGATTATCAGAGGAGAAATACATGCTAGCATGAAAGTTAAAACATATAATGTACATGTATATATTGTAGAACACACTGAGTAAATCAGCTACTTTTTCTTACCCCAGGGGGATGAAATGTCACCACATTGCCACACTGGCTCTGTTTTGACATTATTACAACATATCCGTTACAGATAAGAGTGTACTTGGAATGTTCCAAAAAAAAAGGTAAAGTAGCCTAATCTCTAAAGCTACAGAATAGAGGCATCTATAATTACCCCACTAGAGGAAATACTAATCTATTTGTACTGTGTCTAAACTATACAAAATCTATGAACTCTTTATTCTATAAAGGTCTATTAGACTACAAAACCTTCCACTTGAGATAAAACAAAGTGATACATTTCATTAGGACATTCAAGAAAGCACTCACCATTCATTTGAACATGCAATATCCACATTAATATTAGATGAATTTAATTTATTTTTTAATTCAGTAAATGTTTAGTCTATTATAAGATAAGCATACATTTTCAATGTTATGAAAAGTTGTCTGATTTTGTCAACCCAAATTCGAAATATTTCTGTATATTAGGATGCCTATTTGAAATAAAGGATTATTATTAATTATTATTAAATTTAATTATTTTTGAATGAGAACAAAACATTGACATAACCCCAACTATCTTTGTTGGAGATTTATATATTATTCACACTGTATATGTTCCCATTTCATTTAACTGCATGAGAATAGTTGACTGTGAATTTGTTGTTATTGTTTTTGAGAAATAAATTGATTGACAATTTTTGACAAGGAAAAATATAATTTCATTTTCGTTCTTCCCGAGATTTCCATAAATAAGCATTCTTCCAGGTAAAGTCAAATCATATGGTTCTTCGAGACCAGATATTTCCATAAATAAGCATTCTTCCAGGTAAAGTCAAATCATATGGTCCTTCATCGCCTTTAGAGAACAGCACTTTGGTACAAACAGTAATGTCAAGAATTCGGAAGAGTGAAAGACTTGCCGAAAAAGCTATGGAAGCCCAGGGAGACCGAGAAGATCTGATCATAACCAAGAGGACGTTTCTTCTAAGAGATCGATGGTAGCCAATAATTTAGAAGACAAGACATCTGCCAGAGAATCTTTGAATGTCGACAACAAGAAGAATAACTCAGAACATGGTCAATCTAGATATGGAAGCAAGGTAGACTCGAAAAGAAGTTATTTGTCATCAAGAAAACGGAAAGAAATCGAGATGGGCGTAGAAATAAAGAAGAAAGAACTGGAACAAGAAGTTTTGAAGAGACAACAAGAAATTTTAGATCTTCAACTCGCGATGAGATTAGCACAGATGGAAAGCGGAATCATCCGACACGGATCAGGATGAAACTGGGTCACATCGGTACAAAGAGTCAGTGGTAAGTGCGGTCCAGATGTCCAAAAATGGATGGCGGAGAACTCCCATGGGCTAGGCAAACCGACGTTGAAGGTATAGACAAATCTACAATACCCAAGGTATTTGATCATAAATTAAGTAGTGTTAGTAACTTTCATTCTAAAAGTTTCGAAAAACATTCCATACAAAATGGAAACGTTAGTTCTCGACAAGCGTCAAATGACAGATCATGACATTAGAAACTTTTTACTAGACAGGGTGTTCGAAAGATTTGCCCATTTTCAGTGGAGATCCACAGAATGGCCAAATTTCATACATCAGTATAAAAATTCAACAGCCATTTCGGTTATACAAGCGAGGAGAATCAATGTGACTTCAAAAATGCCTCAAAGGTAGCAAAGAAAGGTAAGCAATCCTTATTGATATTACCACAGAACATTGACAAAGTTATCAGCCTTTTAGAAAGTCGTTTGATCGTCCGAATATATTATATCACTCTTATTAGACAGGGTGAGAAAATTTTCCATTATCAAAGAAGACAAGCTGGAAATGTTGGTTGAATTTTCAGATGAAGTGAAAAATCTTGTCGCTACCATTGAAGCATTGGAAGAAGAAGATCATTTGCGAAATCCTATACTTCTACAAGAGCTATTAAATAAATTGCCAACTTCACAAAAATTAAGCTGGGTCGAATACATTTCTGATAAAAAAATTAAGCATAAATTGGTCGAGTTCTCTTCATGGCTAGATAAAAAGGCAAATGCTGCCAGTCATCTTTTGATACCTCGAATTCCTGATGAACATTTTTCGAAAAATAAATCGAAAAATAAAGATATTACTCTTACGACTAAAAGCTTTAGTAAAACTTGCATATGTTGTAAAATGAAATTCACCACTTGAGTATTTGTCCAAAATTCAAATCTCTCTCAATAGATGACAGATGGAAATTTGTGACATCGAACAGGATATGTTTTTCTTGTCTTTTCCATTCCACACTATAAAGGAGTGTAGAAAAAGGAAAACATGTTCGGTTGATGATTGTCCAAAACCCCACAATAAAATGTTACATCATGTCATTGATCAAGAAACTGTTATTCCAAGGAATGATAATGTTGAAACTAATTGCCACATATTAACAGACAGAAAAGTTCTACTTAAGATTTTGCCGGTAGTAATTTCGAAAGGTAAACAATTAGTTGAAACATTTGCCCTTCTTGATGATGCCTCTACCGTAAGTTTGATTGATGAAGACTTGGCCAATGACTTGAAATTAACTGGACCACGACAATCTCTTCATTTACAATGGACAAATAATCAATTCGAAGAACAAAACGATTCTAGAGTTGTGAGTTTCAAAATTTCATCAAAATCGGATACAAATTCGAATTTCTTTTTACGCCATGTCAGAACTATCAAAGGTCTATCTTTACCCAGCCAAACCATCAATATTCAGGAAATCAATGAACATTATCCATACATTGATAACCGCTTCACATCTTTGATTGACGCAAACTAAATTATTGATTGGACAGGATAACTGGCAACTGCTCGTGAGTAAAAAATCATTTCTGGGCGTGGCATGGTCCTGCTGCCAGCAAAACAGCTCTCGGCTGGGTCATCCATGGGAATTTCAAAGTGAATAATGGAAGTGTACAAGGACGGTTTGTTTGTTTCACTGATCATAAGGTGAAGGACGACCTCGACATTTTACATGACCTTGTGAAAGAACACTGGAAAATCGAAACATGCAATGAATTGGATAAGTCAATGTCTAAGGAAAATCGTCGTGCTGAACAAATTCTTGATAGTACAATGAAGAGGAGGGAGATAGGAGAAACAGGGCTTCTTTGGAAAGTTGATGATGTGTTTCTTCCGAAAGTAAGAAAAATGCCTTGAGGAGACTGCTAGCCACCGAAAGAAGAATGGACAAAGACAAATCTTTTGCTGAAAATTATGTGAGGAAAATACAGGACATGGAAGAAAAAGGTTATATTTCGAAAATTTCTCCAGAATATATCCATATTCCTTCCACGAAGATTTGGTACCTCCCTCACTTTGGAATTACCAATCCGAATAAACCCGCAAAATTGAGAGTAGTTTTCGATGCATCAGCAAAATCTCATCAGGTAAGCCTAAATGATTGTTTATTGACAGGACCTGACTTATATAATTCGTTGCAAACAATTCTTCTCAATTTCCGGACGAAAAAATATGCCTTCACAGCTGATATCAAAGAAATGTTTTTACAGGTGAAGGTGAGAAAGGAAGATCGAATGTCCCAAAGAATATTATACAGGGGTATGGAAAGGAAAATGGAACCAGATGTATACGAAATCAATGTAGTTTTTCGGATCGACTGTGGTCCATGCCTGGCACAAAAGCTAAAAACAGAAATGCCCGTTTCTTCAGCCATCAGTATCCAGATGCTGCTAAAGCAATAATCGATTCTCACTATATGGATGATTACTTGGGTGGAGCGGATACTGAAGAAGAGGCAACATCATTGATACGTGATGTATGTTTTGTACATAATAAAGGAGGTTTTATGATTTGTAATTGGGTTGCCAATGATTCACGTTTACTGAGACATTTGGATGAAAATATTTTGGCAGATTGTCAAAAAAGAATTGACAATCATTCCGAATTATCATCTGAACGAATACTCGGTGTATGGTGGGATCCTAAAGAAGACACATTCACTTTTAAAACCAACTTCCATAAAGTAGATAAGGATATATTAGAAAATAAAAGACAACCGACAAAAAGAGACGTTTTAAAAGTAGTGATGTCGGTTTTTGATCCACTGGGATTTCTTGCAAATTTGATAATTCAGGGAAAAATACTACTTCAAGATATATGGCGAAGTAGAATAGACTGGGATGATGAAATTCCTGAAACCCTGTATATGAAATGGACAAAATGGATTGATGATCTGAAAAATATTATTCAATTCAAACTTTCCCGACAATACTGCCCGATGGATAGACATTCGAGTAACCTTCAGCTACATATTTTCACTGATGCATCCGAAAACGCATACGCCAGTATAGCGTATTTACGATGGCAACAGAATGAAAATGTCAAAGTAAGTTTTTAAATGCGAAAACTCGTGTATCACCCTGAAACCCTTATCAATACCACGCCTAGAACTACAGGCAGCTTTGATAGAGACACGACTAGGCGAGCCTAAAAAATCTTTGGAACTAAATATTTCTAATACGTTTTATTGGACCGATTCCAAAACCGTCCTGTCTTGGATTCGTTCGAAGCAAGGCGATTCAAGATGTTTGTGGCACAACGTCTTGGTGAAATCCAGAACTTACCAGCGTTCTTGAATGGAGATATGTGAAATCCAGAGATAATGTCGCTGATGAAGCAACAAAAAGCTATGGTCAGACTGACTTTTCAAGCTCTAGTAGATGGATTAATGGTCCCGAATTTTTGTGGCAATCGTCCGATCAATGGCCTCAAGAGGAAACTTCTTCAATTGTCAATGAAGAAGAATTAGAAATTCGTAAAAACTTCATTTGTGTTCAAATTGAAACAAAAGCTGATATACCAAATCTGAAATACTTCAACAAATGGCAGAAGTTATTACGGTCGACAGCATGGATTTTCAGATTCATTGAAAATTGTAGGAAAAACAGAAGAAGTGGTGAACTTGATCCTTCTGAACTGGAAAAATCTGAAATTTTCTTGCTGAAGAAGGTACAATTGGAATCGTATCCTGAAGAAATTTGCACTTTGAAATCAAGAAGAGAACTGAAATCTTCAAATAAATTGTACGCTCTTGATTGTTTTTACGACGAGACAGATGGATTATTGAAACATGGAGGAAGGATAAACAATGCACCTCTATGTGATTATATGAAAAAACCTATCATATTGAACCCAAAACATGAAATAACCAGACTTATAATCAAATATCATCATGAACTTGTCAACCACCACGGCCAAGAAATTGTTGTTAACAATCTTCGACAGAAGTATTGTATTATCAGAATCCGACAAGCAGTTAGAAGTTGTTGGGCGAATTGTCAAGTTTGCAAAAATAGAAGGAGTTCTCCAGTTGTTCCAATTATGGGTCAATTGCCAGTTTGTAGACTCGAGCCAACTATCAGACCGTTCATCAAAACTGGTGTAGATTATTTTGGGCCCATTGAAGTGACCGTTAAAAGATCTCACGAGAAGAGGTATGGAGTTTTATTCACCTGTATGGTAACCCGATCAGTTCACCTAGAAATAGCACACGACCTGAGCACTGATGGTTTCATTCATGTATTTAGACATTTTGGTTGCCGAAGAGGATTTCCAGAGGAAATGTACAGCGACAATGGACTTAATTTCAAAGGTGCTGAGAAGGAGTTGGCTGAAAATCTTGGGAAATTAAATCAAGAAGAAATCGAAGCATTCTGTACATTGAAAAAAACTAAATGGACTTTCAATCCCCCTTCAGCTCCGCACATGGGTGGTGCGTGGGAAAGATTGATCCAATCCATAAAGAAAAACCTCAAGGAAGTTTTGAAAGAAAGATATCCTCAAGAATATGTTCTTCGAACAACTTTCGCCGAGATAGAGAATATTATAAACTCAAGACCACTGACTCACGTATCGATTGATCCAAATGATCCTGAGGCAATAACTCCGAATCATTTCCTGATAGGGCCGTCATATGCCGCATTGCCATGTGCTAAAATAGAAGAGAAAAATCTCAATCTGTTGACGAAGTGGAAGGCAGCCCAGAAAATTTCCGATTTCTTTTGGCAACGATGGTCCCGTGAATATATACTCTCACTCACAAAACGGACCAAGTGGCACAAAGAACAGAAATCCATCAAATTGGGGGATGTTGTACTAATTTTTGATCCAAATACAACTAGGAATTGTTGGCCTAAAGGCATAGTGGTAAATTTATATCCTGCGAAAGATGGAAAGATTCGTATAGTCGACGTGATGACCGCGAAAAAGACCGTTTATCGAAGACCAGTTTCCAGGCTTTGCATCCTACCTGTTCAGAAGGATAGTGAAGAAGAAAGTAATTGTTAATAGGAGCAATTACTGGGTGGGAGAAATGTTGGAGATTTATATATTATTCACACTGTATATGTTCCCATTTCATTTAACTGCATGAGAATAGTTGACTGTGAATTTGTTGTTATTGTTTTTGAGAAATAAATTGATTGACAATTTTTGACAAGGAAAAATATAATTTCATTTTCGTTCTTCGAGACCAGATATTTCCATAAATAAGCATTCTTCCAGGTAAAGTCAAATCAATCTTAAATGAGCCATAAATATGTTATAACCTTTACCTCTCTATAAAATATGATGGGAAATCCTAAATTTGCCCTCACTATAACAAAATATTAATATTTTATATTTTCACCCTTATTTATAAGACAACCACAAGTAAACTAAAGAAAATTTGCTGTGTGACACCCCACTTGACTGGCACGGGCCTCGGAAGAATGGGGTTATTATGAAATAAAACATTTTTAGGAATGTACGAAGTCAATTTGATGGGACAATTCAACAGTCAATTTAACGGTCAATTGACCAAGGGAGATCTTTGACCCCAGTCAATTGAGCGGTCCTGCACCAAACGCGGGTCATTCTAGTAAAGCCCGGCTGTAGCGCCAGACTGGGAAACAGTAGAAAGCTCCAACTGCAGACTTAATCTGATTCTTTTGCTCCCTGCCTAGTTTAGTTCTAATCCATCAGATAGATTTTTAATAATTAAATGGCAAAGTTTTGAACTTTGACATTTTTTATTTTTGACAGATGTCAGTTGGAGAAATAATTTTTGACTGTTCTGGATACACTTTTTCAAGGGCTTTCAAATGACATATTTCCGTCAATATCTCGATTTTTGGTTTTCACACGATTACATTACTTGACCGCTCGAGGGGGGCCTGTCAAGTAATAAAAATTCCTTATGGGCATTTAACATGCAATTGCATTTTTGATGGAAAAGTTCGTAACTTCGCCTATCGTTTGTGACGTCACGACTTTGGCAGTTTATTGGTCTTACAACGGAAAAAAAAATCTTTTGAAAAATTCTATTTTTTCCGCATAAGAAACGCCAGAAAAATGCGCAAGGAATTATTTTTATACAGATGTAAAACAAATTTCACGCAGTATACGATTTCCAATGTGTTTGGATGTTGAATGGTGTCTATAGTCGACCAGCACAAAAATATAACAAATATGCGTGAGGAGAATCAATTAGTGAACTAGACCCTCTTGATTTGTTCCCACTTCTTAGCTAGGCTAGAGCACGTGACTCTGCTTTTAGAATTCGTAGGTTTAGTCCAGTTAGTATGAAAATTTTAGTGTGGATGTGTGTCTGGCTTATCAGGAAAAAGACTCCACGAGGCCGACGTTCCATTGCATGCGAGAAATTATTTGCTGTAATAAATGTAACAAATAATTTCTCTTCTGAAAATAAGCGTTGTTGTTCCTTTTTGCCATAATGACTTTGAAAAATAAAATACATTCTACGAATTGAAAAACATAACGTAACTTGTGAAAAATAATAAACTAAAAAATTTTATCCTATGAATTAAAAAACAATGTTAACTTCTGAAAAATAAACTAAAATTTTACTCAAAACAAAAAACTACGAATCTAATGTAATAAAGGTTCAAATAAACCACCTGGTTGTACCAAACAATGGCCTAATAGAGAGAGACCCCGTTCCTGTTGGCGTCTTTGACCAATGTTTGTTGTCATTCGTTCTATGGAACATAGTTGCCAGTCCATCAAAAAGTTGGAAAAGCTGAGTTTCTGATCAATTTTATGTTCTCTTAATATTCTCAACATGATGCATTTTAGGAATAGATAGTGTGTGCTTCATAATTATCATTCACAAATATGTTGTATACAAAAATATGGATCTGGGGGGGCCACATGATTGTACCCTGTGTTGATATTACACGATCTGGAAACGTAGTTTGGAAGAATTGTATCACTGCTCGTGCATTGTGACTGGAAAAACTATCCTGTTGAAACCAAATATCCTCAAAATTAATATGAAGTAGCTGAACTGTCGGAATAATTTGATTTTGAAGGAGTTGTAGATATAAGGTTCAGATTACCATCGATAAAGAAGGAACCTATGAGATAGTCTCCTAACATTCCTGTCCAAACATTGAGTTTTTGTGGGTATTGAGTAGGCACAGGAATACTTAGATGCTGATTTTCCCGAGACCAATATCATACTACGGATGGATTGTGTTTCCTACGTAAATAAAACGATGAGTCATCTGTAAATAATACGTTTTAAAAAAAACATTTTTATTTTGTTTTTCCATCATGGTTTCACAAAATTCCATCTGTCTAATATGGTCCCCGGGAAAAATTTCCTGCATTGTTTGTACTTTGTAACAATGGTATATTTCTTTTCAAAATATTCCGAACAGTTCTGTCATTCATATTGATTTGATCTGATATTTGTCGGCTCGTACGAGGTTCACTGGCTTCAACAGCGGCACATACTCTTATTTTCCTATTTTGACGGTCTTCATTAATTGGCTTTACACGTGGTTCATCGACATCATCAACACATCCACATTTCTCAAACTTTTTAATAATTCGACTAATGGCGGACTGTGACGGAATTGGCCTATTTTCAAATGCAACAATAAACAAATTTATTGTATCTTGAATCGAGTGACCCCCAAAATACCACTTTACAATTTGTATCTTTTCTTCCTTTGTGAACCCGAACATTTTAGAATTCACAAGAACTTATTTTAATTTCAATCGTTATGGGCTTACTACTAATGCGAGTGAGTAGACTGCGAGACTGGCACGTAAATGTGCTCGAGACAAAGAGTGCAGGAAGGGAAACAGTGGTCCAGTTGACTAAGGCCCGGTTGTTCAATCGAGGATGACCAAGTGATTTGGTTTAAACCAGGATTACCAATTTTGTTTCAGTTGTTCAATACGGTTTATGAGATAAACCTAGTTTAACCATGGTTTAAGTTAATCTCATGAATTCGGGGGTTTAAGGAGATAATTTGCCGATTCTAACTTATTTGATTGTTTGACATTTCAATAGACATTGACTATTCCGAAAATTATTATTGTGTTGAATATTTTTGTTTTATACCCGACTGCAAAGATGTTCGTAGATATAACAGACGATTTTTTTGAAATTTTTGATATTATTGCCCCAAGAAGAAAGATACCCGTATTTAGACAATGTACCGTAATTTCGGGTGACTGGCTCATTTTCAGAAATAGACATTATTAATTATAAAAAATGTAAGTCTGTTTTTTTTATCGGATTGATTTTTCGTGATTCTATTGTATATATACCTGCAACACTGTATTCGATTTAGGAGTCATTTGCAACCAAATTCAACTTGCATAAAATTTGTCTGCAACTAATTTTTTTACCATTTATGATGATTAAAAATGAAATAACGTTTTTATGAGCAAATTTATTTTGCTTATTTTATCCGTCGGATTACTTTTAAATCACCCAAAATTTAAGCCATGGGTCAAAGCCAGCCCTCAATATGCGGGTGACTTTGAACACCATGTTTTTTTATATATCCACATATAAAGTCTTAATCACATTAATAGCTAAAAATGGAAACATTCTCAATTAAATATTGAATAGAAAGATTTTTCTGTGAATTGAAAAATCCACGATAAAAATTCAGTTATTTTTTGTGAATGTCTAACAGAAAACAACTACTTCCCCGGCTAAAGCCACGCTGGACATTGACTACATCTGATAGATATTCTGTAAGGACCCCAACTTAAAAAAAAAAATCTGAAATTGAAAATTTACATTTTTATTCAGATAGTTATTATTTTTATTGATTTTCTATTCCAGTCTCAATTTGAAAGAGTGGTCAAAGATCAATATTTTGGTATATAATACCAATTTATTTTTACAAATTAATCGTAGACATTCTTCGAATTCAAGTAAGCCAAAGTCACCTGAAATTACGGTACCTAGCATTTGGAAGAATGGGCAGAAGAATAATTTTTGAATAGATTTTGCTTGCCTAAAGAAATGGTCCGCAACTAACAGAAATACAAAAAATCACCCCTCACTACAAAGGCAAAATCGTAACAAAAAATAAACTTCCAAATAAAAATCAAATCTTGATTTTTCATACCAAAAACGTTTGACATAAAAACCTAAAATTAAATCATCACAAATGCAAAATGAAAAACTACATGATCTGTTCTCAGGAATCTAAAGCAAATGTTGATTTATTGATGGTTGATGAGTTATGTTTCAAAGATAATGTTTGTTTATATATCTCAATCATATGGGTTTTCTCTAGATTCTACTCCTCCCTTTGTAGTTCCAAGGAAAGTTGGTGTTTTTCTTTCATGTGTATTAATTTCAACTTGTGTTCTTCGAATGATCATTTTTGTAAATCTAAAAAATCTGCTTTGGACAGAGCCCAAGTAGAAATTTTGTCCTTTATTGTTGAGATGCTATTCCTTTTTTTTTGGGACCTCCGCAGATGGTATTGTATTCATTACTTATTATAGCCCCAACTTCAATTTTTGCGAATTAGTAACTGCGTCCGTTTTTTACATTCTACAATATCTTGGAATTTTTTTACGAGTGAAATTATGAGTAATTTTTTCTTAAGAGACGCCTAACAATTTATATAAATACACTTGGCTGTTTTTGATCAATTGTTCTGTATTCTTTTGACAAAACTACGAATTCTTAGGTTAAGTTTGATTCAATGTTGATATTTCTGAAAGGTCCGAATGAAGGTACAAGCGGAAAAATGTGTTGGCAACATATGAAAACAATGAGTTAAGGAATCCAGGATTCGTTTTTCATTGAAAAATGCATAACGTTCTAATCCATAGTTAATTAATAATCCGAGTTTAGATAATCAACGGTTTAAACTCGCATTGAACAACCGGGCCTAATTGATTCTCTATTGCGCATATTTGTTATATTTTGTGCTGGTCGACTATAGACATCATCCAACATCCAAACACTTTGGAAATCGTATATTGCGATAAAAATATTGTTTTGGAAAAAATAACTCTGTGTCGAAGTAGCCAGACCAATTCGCAAGAAATTATTTTGATATAGCACCATTCTAGATATGAAATAAAATATAACTGACCATATTTCATCTTGACAGTCGAATGCAAAATAATAAAAAAATAATTTAGAAAATATATTTTGTGTAGAAGTTGCAGCCAACTTAACATTGCCCTCCCTGTGGACAACCCTCTACAGTGCTAGTCAAAAGTCCCCTCCCCCCCTCGTATCTTTTGAACGGGTATACTTATAATAATGAAATTTGGAGGGTGGAAATAAACGGATGTAGGCTTCTCAACTGGTCATAACAGGTGACGCAATAGTCATAAATGACGTCACAAGGCCACTGTGACCAATAATTTTAAATGGGACCCTATGGCAAGTGACAGCTCGTTTGAAAGGTATTGAAAATACCTATTCAGTCATACCAATTTTGTTTGGGTTTCGGCTGATTTTGATTGATAAATTGAAGAAATACGAAAATTATAGTTTCGCATTTAATTAATAAAGATTTAAGAACCAGTTCTTATAATAAGTGTTCAAAATGTGCTCCATCTACTTCCTGGCAGTAATGCATCCTATTGCTAAACTCTTGTCGTACTCGTCCCAGTGTGTCAGCGGAAATTGCCCTACATTCTTCAACAATTCGTTGTTTCAGAATGGCAATACTGTCAGGTGCTGTAGCGTAAACCTTAGATTTCAAGTACCCCCATAGAAAAAATCTAATGGTGTAAGGTCCGGTGACCGAGCTGGCCATTCGATCGAACCTCGTCGTCCAATCCATCTACCACGATATTCTTCATCTAGGTAACGTCTTACTGCACCGTAATAGTGTGCAGGAGCACCATCTTGTTGAAACGTTATTTCCAAGTGTCGAATTCATCTGGATTATCTTCTAGAATTTCAAGACCACGTATTCTTCATCTAGGTAACATCTCAGATACAATTCACCGGTTAAGTTAGCATTGAGAAAAGAGGCCCAACTATGTGGTTTCCCAAAATACCTGCCCAAACATTTACTTTTTCTGGAAATTGAGTATGTTTTCACGAAAGATGTGAGGATTTGTGTCACTCCAATACCTCACATTTTGAGTGTTAACATTCCATTGAGAAAGAAAGTACTTTCGTCACTAAAACAAATTGTCTGTATGTAGCCTGGTTGTTGGTTCATTTTATTGGACATAGTTTCACAGAATTCTAGTCTTCGGTCGGGGTCATCATCTGAAAGTTGGTGCACCATTTTAATTTGTATGGATGAAATTTGTTTTAGCCAACACCCTATGTACTGTCCTTTGACTGACTTCACAGATAGACGCAACTTGGGCTGTGGAAGAAGTAGGGTTTACTACCATTTCTCCAATTATGTCAATTTTTTTGTCATCACTAATTGTTGGTCGACCAGATCGTTTGGCATCTTGAACACTACCTGATGCTTCAAACTTCCGAAGAAGCTCCCTCAAATAAACCCTCGATATAGGGCGATCGGGGTACCTCTCATTAAACAGTCGTTCCGCTGCATGGAAATTGTTTCTACATTCACCAATTATTAAGATAGCTGCTACTTTGTCGACTACAGTACGTACCATTTTGCCTATGTAAACACTTAAACGTCTCGTTAAACAATAGCTTAGGTAAATTTTCAAGGTATAAACACTTTTGACAAGTAGAGAATTCAAAAACGTCAACCTTTTTGACAATTAAGCAGAGGCGTACTTTAAAATCTTTATTAATTAAATGCGAAACTATAATTTTCGTATTTCTTCAATTTATCAATCAAAATCAGCCGAAACCCAAACAAAATAGGTATTGTCAATACCTTTCAAACGAGCTGTCACTTGCCATAGGGTCCCATTTAAAATTATTGGCCACAGTGGCCTTGTGACGTCATTTATGACTATTGCGTCACCTGTTATGACCAGTTGAGAAGCCTACATCCGTTTATTTCCACCCTCCAAATTTCATTATTATAAGTATACCCGTTCAAAAGATACGAGGGGGGGAGGGGACTTTTGACTAGCACTGTATAATAAACCTGAACTCATCGCTAGTGAAGACCAGCGAGCGCCTTATTTTTTTGAATGAAATTTTTGCCGTCTGACGATTTATTTTCAGCAGTCAACATGAGGATATTCGTTTTTTATGAAAAGGGAGTGAATCAGGAGTAATCTGCCTCATGTAAAGGAATGAAATACTTCGTTGTCCTTCAAGTCAGGTGAATTAAACTGAAAGAAACCTCTTTCTAAATCATTCAAATAATTACACTAGTTTCAGTACTTTATACATTTTCAACTAAAACTTCGAAATTTTTGTTGAGCTGGTTGTAAGCTTCTCCTGCAATAATGGCCAACTGCCCCTCGGGTAGACTTTCCGGTTCTTGTTTCAAAATTTGAAGTGCTTCCCCCAATGTATCGATTGCTTTCCTCAGTCGATTCTTGAATTCGTCCTTGTTTATGAAGTCGTTTTGGTATTGGTGTCTTGCCAATATCATTAGGGGACCGTGCAGTTCGTAGAGTGTCATACCTAAAAATTAATGGTTGTATCATTGGCTAAAGATATATAGTCAAGTCAATCTCTATAGAAAAAGCATTGTATCTTTAGACAATGGAAAAAGTATTGGGTACAATTCGCGAGCGCCCTCTAGTACACTTTCAAGAAACTGTACAAATTGTATCCCGTAACGTGGCGGCACCACCGGATGGCAAACAAAACTGAACTTCTGTTTCATTTTAGAAAAAGACAATCAGTAACAAAATATAACCCGGTGTGCCTGAAACATTTCTGGAACCGATCATTTTCCATTTGAAACATTTAATCTTTTGACTCAGAAAGTTTCCTGAAACATGGCATAAACCAGAAATGACGTAGGTGTGAAACGTTTCACGAGGAATGTTTCACGTGAAACATTTCTGATACATAAGTGAATATGAATACATAAAAACACATATCTGAAACATTGCTGAAACCAATCATTTTACGTGTCATCTGGAACATGGTAGATAGAGCTCGTCCAGTATTGAAACGACCGTTTGGTAGGTAGAGAGGGGGAAAACACGAGTGGACACGATTTGATGTGGCTGCTTATGCTACGGCGAATCTTCACCAGTGTCTTGTCATGAAGCGTTTGAAAGGTAAGGTTTGTTTGATTAATAAATAGGTAGTGCAGTTATTTATTCAATTTGGGACAAAAAATTCACAATCTCGAATCCCGAAAACCCCCACATACCAATTTTGAATCAAATCGGACCATAATCACAAAACTCGTCCGCCAAAAACTACGTCTCGTGTTTCGCCTATACCAAATCATTTGGTACGCCTATGGAATTTCTATTAATAGCCACAGTTAAACAATGGTTCGGGTATCTTCGAGAAAAATTGGTTGTTAGGTAGGAGAAGGCCAAAGTGGTCGTTTCAATACTGGATGAGCTCTACGAAACATATCCTATGTATGATGCATGAGAGAAAAAGAGCTCAAAATAAATGTTTACAATTTCTGAATTGACTCTCAGTATAGCTATTGATTCATGAAATGGATGTGAGAAGGTAGTGTGCAATGCCAAAAAAAAAACAGGTAGGATTTCATCATGCTTTATTAGTCATACAATATAAAGATTGCTATAATTATTTGTTTCCTTCCCTCTTATATCTAAGGGCTGCTTCTGTTCTTTGTCTATCCATATTTGTAACATCAGTGGAATAGCTATAAATAAAAATACAACTTATGAAAATATAATGATTAAAATTACAAACAGATATAGGTCCATTGAATTTTTAATCCACACAGTGAAGAATTGTCTAGAATTAATCTCACAATATAATATAGCCATTATAACCATTGTTATTCAACAAATTAATTGCACTGTGTGATTCATGTAGTGTATAAAACAAAAACAAAACATTATTAACAAGCTTCTCATATAAAAATACATCACACTATAATAATATATATATATATATATATATATATAAATATTTTAATTATATGATGCACACAAATAAAAAATTCAAGAGCATATCAGAGCTAGTTCATGAATCCCGCCACATTTTATTTAACCCTCAAATTCATAATTTGTATTTCTGTATTGAAACTGTAACCTATAACTAGGGATCGTATATCAATTATTTACATACCTGTTGATATTTCTGACGAGTATTTATAGTCATAACACATTGAACTAGACCTCAAATTGAAATTCCACGGCCATGCAGTCCAAGCACATTCGATAAAACTGATAAATGATAAAAGTAACCAAACAAAAGAGTCACAAGACACAAAATGGCCAGTCCCGTTGGCGTTGGCCGATGAGTAAATGTCGGAATGCCCTCATTAGTCTCAACTGATCACGTGATTTACTAGAGCCCTGTGGCCTGACGAAACAATCATAATAGTGCGGGTTATTTGAATACTTCTTTGTAAGTATATTTTTAATGTGTCAGAAACATAACTTTCCTTTCAGCTATTTTATAGGAAATATTTGGATGATTCAGATATATGTCTTTTGTTAACATGTTTTATCTGTCCATTTGAAACATTACAGACACACTTCTTGTGTGTATATGTTTACGATATATTTCTGGAACGTATCTTTTGAATGTTTCAAATGGTACCTATTACGGTTCCGTTGACATGTTTCGGACACCTTATGTGTTTACTGGGAACTCTTGCTAATAATCTTGAAATTATGAAAAGTTGCGTTCTCCAGTATCTCGTATGTAACATGTGACTTGTATTTGTCGGATAATAAATAAATCCTAATGATAAATTTGAATTCATGGGAGAATGAAACAATTATATCAGATGCAAATCTTCTGACTTAAATGAAAAATATATATGATTAAGAAAAAATTTGCCTTTCAGATGAGATATTTTTAATTTATATTAGTGATGAGGTTAAGTGGTTTTGAAAGGTAATATACCACCATATACAAGTAAACCGTGGTTATACCATATAAAAATTGACCGAAACTAGCATTCGTGTCGTCTCGGGTACTGTCGGGTAACAGTAACGTTTTATACCAGGCCGCCCCTGGACTATGAAGATAAGAACCGGGAATAGCTGATTATGAACTTTATTTGAGACTTATCTCTTCATTCGAATATTATCTTTTATAGTATGCATATTGTACTTTATCTATTATTCATGCTTATAGTGATTTTATTTCGAGAATTATCTTTTACATCTTATTTTCTTAAAGCTTATTGTTTCAAATGTTTATAAAAACTCTGAGAATGTTTACCATTCAGTTCAGTTGTTACCAGCTTTCTATTTAAATAAAAACACATAGTGAGATTCGATTAATCTTTATTTGTGTAAAAGTTTGGGTGAAATAGAGTACAAAACTGGCTCAAAACCACGCAGGGGCTTCTACGAACCACCACTGCTAGAGGCTCAACGTAATTGGCTCAGTCACGGTAGGATAGTCGCCGTACGAAAAGGTGGAAAACGGGACTATCACAAAAAGACAAAGTGTTTCGAGAAGTGGGCTGTATATTCCTCGACTCACGGGGCCACCAATTCTTGGACTGAATATTCAAGAACTGGCTAACAACCTTTCTGGAGGACTGTTTATCCCTTGGACTGGTTCAACACAAAGAAAACAGAAACAAGCAAACTACACTGAGAAACAACCACTCTACACTGAGAAACAAGAAACAACCTTCCTGGAGGACCTTTTATTCCTGGACTGGTTCAACAGAAAACTATCCAACAACACAAGACGTACAGGGTGAGTCTCTCATTCATTTTCCTTTATTCTTTCCTACTTTTTTCTTTCCTTTATATGGTGTTATTAGTGAAATTATTCTCACATATTTTATTTTATGTTTCGTGATTTGAAAAATTTGGCAAAAATAAATAGTGAAACTAGGCAACAATTCAGATCGCTCAATATTTCATCAGAAGAATCTGATACTGATTTGGAAGGTTTAACTCAAAATTTATCTTCTTTAAGTTTGAATTTAGATAATATTTCAACCACAGCAACAATGCCTGAGCCAAATTATCAACAGTTGAGACTTTTCTTAGATATTATTCCACATTTTAATGGAGATCCATGTGAACTCAATAATTTTATTGCCGTTTGTGATGAAATTTTTGAACAATACAATAATGAACCTCAGTTCATACAAAAACTAATTTTCAGAGCAATTTTGAGTAAATTGAAAGGTAAAGCACTCACTTTGATATCTAGTCGTACAGAATTAAATACATGGGGACAAATAAAAGACCATTTGAAAATCTAATTTTCTGATCAAAGATCTTTCACCTGTCTTCTCCAAGAACCTCAACCAAAAGAAAATTCTTATAATTTTGGTGTTCGTTGTCAATATACTAGAAGTTTGAAAGAAAAACTTGCACAAATTAATAACATTGAAAAACTTATTTTTGTAACATTTTTAAAATATCTCCCACCAATAATACAAACAAGTGTTCGCCTCAAAGACCCAAAATGTTTGGAAGAAGCTATGAAGAATGATATAGAAGAAGAAAATTTCGCAGCATTGGTCAACGATGGAAAAAGAAATATTCCACAGCAGTTACCAACACCAAATTTCAAAGCTCCTATGGTACCAACACCAAGTTATTCACAAACAACCAACATGTACTACAGGAATCCGAACCCTCAACAATTTTTTAGCAAACCAAATAATTCGCAAACCCAAATATTTTCAAACCAAAATCCCAACCATTCTTTAACCCAATCGAAAAATTTTCCTAGTCAACCCATTCAAGTGACACCCAGTACCACAGAAGTTTTTCTCAAATCAACAAGTTTTTGGAAAACCATCCAACACGAATGTTTGGAAACCGACAAATCAACCTGCAGCGTTCAAACCAACACCAATGTCTACAATTACAAGGCAAATACCTCCTCAAAGAAATATATTCATACCACAGTCTAGACCGACATTTCATTCAGAAGAACTACACCATGTGACAGAACCACATTCATCTAATTATGAACAATTATACATAATGGAAGGAACCACAAATGAAGAAAACTGGGAAATTCCAGTGGATATTCAACAAGGACCAATAGAAAGTGAACAAAGAAACGAAGAACAAATTCAAGATGAATATTTTCAACCATGTTACGAAAACCAAGAAGAAAATTTTACTTTACCAGCCTCTGGAACGGAAACTAATCATATGGACCAAAAAAAACTACCCTTCATTACAATATCAGGATTTTATAAACCACTACACTTACTTATTGATTCAGGTAGTCATATTTCTCTTATAAATCCAATTATAGCGAAAAATTATTTTCCGGAACATATAATTACAAAGCCAAATATTATCAAAACCTCATGCGGACAACAAACAGCAAAATATGAAGCACATATTCCAGCCTTTGCTGAATTCCAAGTAAATGAAAAAATTATTTTCACTCTATTTGACTTTCATCCTTTCTTTGACGGACTCATTAGCTTCAGAGACCTCAAAAATATGGGATTTAATTGGAATCTTCAAGAAGGATATTTAGTTAGGAACGATAATATTATACCAGTACCCTTCTGAATATTATAATTATAATATCACTTTGAATGAAAATGAAATATTTAGGACAAAACTTCCAACAAATGCAACAATAGATGGAACTTATTATATTCCTTACAAAGAAATAAATTTACACTGCTTTATACCCGAAAGTATCGCAACAGTAGAAAATGGACAAGCTATCGTCGAAATTCATAATGTGAGCATCGAAGATACTTATACCAATCTCAGATACACTTTGGAAGTCTTCCCAATTACTGATTTTGAAATTTATCAAGTGGAAATAAATACTTTTCAACCTTATCCAGACCAAGAAGAAATCGGAAATTTATTGAGAATAGACCATCTCAATGAAGAAAAAAATAAATTGTTAAAACTATGTCAACAATACCACACCGTATTTCAGTATCCAAATCAACCTCTTTCAGCAACTACTCAAACCACTCATGAAATCAAAACTACTGATGAAGAACCAATATATACCAAATCTTATAGATTTCCAGAAATACATAAAGAAGAAGTTCAAAATCAAATAACAAAGATGTTAGAAGATGGAATAATAAGAAATAGTACTAGCCCTTGGTCAAGTCCAATATGGATCGTATCCAAAAAACCTGATGCCAGTGGAGTAAACAAATGGCGTATCGTAATAGACTATAGGAAACTCAATAACAAGACCATCCAAGATAGATTTCCAATTCCCAATATAGATGACTTACTGGATAAACTTGGAAGAGCACACTATTTTACAACTTTGGATCTTGCCAGCGGGTTTCATCAAATAAGAATGCATGAAGATAGTATTGATAAAACTGCTTTCTCAACAGATGCAGGACAATTTGAATTCTTGAGAATGCCTTTTGGGCTTAGGAACGCACCGTCTACATTTCAAAGAATGATTAATGAAGTACTAAAAAATCAGATTAACAAAATTGTTTCTTCAACTTTAGATGAACATTCAATTAATCTCAGAGAAGTTTTTAGAAAATTCCTAAAAGTACAATTAGATAAGAGTGAATTTTTAAAAAGAGGAGCTGAATTTTTAAGACATGTTATTACAAATACAGGAATCAAACCAAACCCAAGAAAAATAGATGCAATAATGCATTTTCCAATTCCAAAAACACAAAGAAATTAAGAGTTTTTTAGGAATGATTGGTTTTTATAGAAAATTTATTAATAATCTTGCTAAAATCACAAAACCCCTTACAATCTGTCTCAAAAAAGGTAAAAAAGTAGAACATACTAGAGAATTCATTGAAGCTTTTGAAACCTCTAAAAATATTTTATGCAATGAACCAATTTTGATTCATCCTGATTTTTCAAAAACATTTACTTTAACAGCTGATGCGAGTAAATTTGCTATAGGAGCAGTTCTTTGTCAAGATGGCAAACCTATAAGTTATGCTAGTCGCACTCTCAACCCCAATGAAATTAATTATTCAGTAATTGAAAAAGAACTTTTTGCAATTATATGGGCAGTAAAATATTTCAGACCATATTTGTTTGGACGTCATTTTAAAATAAGATCAGATCATAAACCATTGAAATGGTTAGAAAGCCTTAAAGAACCTAATTCAAAACTGGTCCGATGGAAATAATGTTATCAGAATATGATTATAAAATTGATTATATCAAAGGAAAAGAAAATGTTGTTGCAGATGCTCTATCTAGAAATCCAGCAGACAATATTTCCGTTATAAATGAAACAGGAGACATAGATGAAACAATCCAAAAATTTATGGATGATACTGAGAACTATGTTACTATAGTTCATTCAGCAGATGAAATGCCTATACTTACATTTCCATATATTGATAAACCATTGAATAATAATATAAACATCAGATGATAATAAAAATAACATCTCCGGTACCATTATGTATCAGAGAGATTTTTTTGAAAATTATAGATATTACTAAATCTCAGAAAAAAACATATAGATGAAGATTTAGAAACATTCATAGCAAATCTTCATAATAATACTATGTATTATTTACATTTTCCGAATAAACAACATGAAATATATTTTTTGAAAACAATTCAAGATAAAATAATTAGAATACATTCAAAATTGATTATTTGCTCTACCAAAGTTACTGATGTGACATTAGAAAATGAGAAATAAGACAAAATGAATTATCATCATGTATATAAAACAGGTCATAGAGGTATCACTACAACAATTGATTCTATAAAAAGAAACTATTATTGGCCCAATATGGATGAAGATATATCAAATTATATTAATAATTGCAATATCTGTCAAAGATCCAAATATGAAAGGCAACCAAATGAATTTAAATATCAACCAATCCCAATAGGTTCGAGACCTTTTGAAAGAATCCATATTGACACCCTATCAATATCTAATGAAAAATTCCTTACTGTTATAGATACATTTTCTAAATTTGCTCAAGCTTATCCAATGATGGGAGCTAATGCTATAAATGTACTTGATGCTATTTTAATTTTTATTTCACACTATGGTGTATCACACACTATTGTTTGTGATGGAGGATCAGAATTTTATAATGAAAATTTTCTAGACTTCTGCAAGCTCCATAAAATAAATACGCATTTTACTACACCAAAAAATCCAAATTCAAACAGTTATATCGAAAGATTTCATTCGACATTCTTGGAACAAGTAAGAATAAAAACAGACAAAACCCAAAAGAATCACTTAATAATTTAATAAGATACTCACTTTTACATTATAATAATTCAATTCACTCAACTACTGACTATACCCCTTTTGAAATAGTCACTGGTCATTTCAATTCGAAAAATCCTTTCGACATTACAGAAAAAGATGTAATATCAAAATGTTCATAATCATAAAGAAAATTTAAAATCGACTTATAAAAAAATTAATGAAAATTTAAATGAAAATGTTCAACTAGAGAAAATAAATCTCAATCGAAAGGAACCTATAACAATTTCCAAAGACGATTAAATATATCACAAAGAACAAACAGGGACAAATTAGCACCAAAGTTTACAAAAATTGATCCCATTGCTCAAACAAAAAATAAAGTAAAAACGCAAACTTCAAAATATGCAAAACATAATCTGAAGAAACGTAAAAAATATTAATTTTATTATCTATTTCAGATGAGGCAAATGTTAATTCTATCATTCCTTCTTTTCATCCTCTCTGAAGGATCCATTCAAAGACTAACCAACCCCATTCTCCCTATTAATTTGAAAATAACCAGAATCATAGTGAGCAAGCATACTTTTGTTAACTATATGAATATCACAGAACTTTCAGAAATGAAATTTCATTTAGACCTCCAACTGAGTTTCATTACTAATAAACAGAATTTGAGTACTCAGTCAGATTTGTTATTAAGGCAAGCAAATATTATATCAATACAAATTGATCACTTATTACAAACTATTAACCCACATATGAGATCTAAACGTGGATTGATTAATTTAGGTGGAAAAATATCTAAATGGTTATTTGGTACCCTTGATTATGATGATAGAAAAAGAATTAATATAATTATGAATCATTTAGAAAGAAATGATCACTTATTACAGGATGCAATAAACAATCACATATCCTTAGCAAAAGAGTTCATGACACAAACTAATCGCACTTTATTTCAAATTAAATCAAATATACTCATAACTTTAAATTTGATAAATGAATTTGAAGAAGAAATCAATGAAATTAATGTTTTACATCTAATCATTGACTCCCTTATGAATTTACAAAGTCAATTGAACCAAATAATTAATGCAATTACTTTTGCTAATTTTAATAGAATTCATCCAACCTTTCTCTCATTAGAAAATCTCAATTATATTATTGATAAAATGAATATTTTGTATCCCTCGATTCAAATAAGTAATTTTAAAAATCAACTATCTATTATATGTTTTTGGGTATTCAATTAATATTCACGGAAGAGAGAATAATTTTTCTTTTATACATTTTCCAGTATTGATGCCTATATTATTCCAAACATATTTCCTTTATCCCATTCCTCTCCAAAATAAGATAATACCATCTCAGAAACCATACCTTATCCTGAATGAGAGAAATGAACTTTACCAATATCAAGAGGAACCATGTGCAGACATTGAAGATGTCCATTTCTGCAAGAATAATCTTCAAACAGAAGAAGATTGTGTTGTCATGATCCTGCTTAAGAATGAAGCTGCCAACTGTACCACATTACCAATTCACCTGGACAATTACATGGTCAATCAAATTACACCAGAGAATATTATTTTCACAACACCTTTCAACATCATTATTACTGAAAGTTGTTCTGTTGAAAAACATCATGAAATCCAACCTGGTAGTTACCTTATTACTATCCCAGAAGACTGTTTCTTCCTTATTGGCGAAGAGAAGTTTACCCACGGAAATGATGAGCTTGCTCCAATGAAAGTTATCCAACTTCCATCAATGAACATTTCCACACTTTCATCAAGACCCATTCAAGTTAAGCTGACCAAAATGGACTTAGAAGAAATCCAACATTTGACAGCAAAGATGAATACCCACAATGGAATCATTTTGCCAATGGAACCAGTACCCACATCAACATTACCTGTATGGCTTATTACCATTATTTGCCTCATGGTATGCATTGCTATTTATTTCGGAGTAA
Source organism: Gonioctena quinquepunctata (assembly GCA_018342105.1). Lineage (NCBI taxonomy): Eukaryota > Metazoa > Arthropoda > Insecta > Coleoptera > Chrysomelidae > Gonioctena > Gonioctena quinquepunctata. The sequence continues at coordinate 418,123 of JAFIRS010000021.1, read as the reverse complement.
CATGCTACTATAAAACATGTTATCCTTACAACCTGGTTACCTACCTACGAGCAAGGACCACATCCCAACCAGCTGACATCGAGATGGATAGTCAGCCTAGCCAACCAAGCTTCCATTTTAGACGGGAATAGCTGATTATGAACTTTATTCGAGACTTATCTCTTCATTCGAATATTATCTTTTATAGTATGCATTAATATCGTACTTTATCTATTATTCATGCTTATAGTGATTTTATTTCGAGAATTATCTTTTATATCTTATTTTCTTAAAGCTTATTGTTTCACAAGTTTATAAAAGCTCTGAGAATGTTTACCATTCAGTTCAGTTGTTACCAGCTATCCATTTAAATAAAAACACATAGTGAGATTCGATTAATCTTTATTTGTGTAAAAGTTTGGGTGAAATAGAGTACAAAACTGGCTCAAAACCACGCAGGGGCTTCTACGAACCACCACTGCTAGAGCCTCAACGTAATTTACCTATGTTCGAAACGAATTAATTCGCTTATACCGCCTGAGTTCGCCGGCCGGGTGTTGAATGTTGAATCGTTAAGTGTGTCTGTACTCGCGCGTAAACAATATTGGTGTTTTGTATTTTCTAATTGTGTGGTATTGAATAAATGTGATAGTAACAGAACTACTTTTATAGTATGGTAGGTACGCAACGAACCATAAATTGATAACATATTTTTGATCTGTGTGAATTACACAATTCATCCCACGTACAGTAGATTGTTTAGTTTCTAAGAATAACAAAACTATTAGTTTATCGAATAACGCACCTGCAGCTAACTAAGGTTACCAGAAACGTAGACTCAAACTGAAAATGTGAAATGGGGAATTGCCATAAAAAAAGTTTCGTTTTCGGCCGAAACGGAGACCTTCGAGAAATTCGGTCGGTTTCCGTCGGACACTAATAAAGACCAAGAAACAAAATCGAACTATTGAGATTAATATAACTGATATGCTACTTGAAAAAATGCCAACAATAGGTATCCCCAAATCCACATTTCTAGGATGTCTGAGAAAGCATACTTGTGAATATCGAAATTATTTTATTACATGTCCATTATAAACTTGGAAACTCACCTCTTATTCGTGAATATCCCGGTTCGATGACTACGAGAACTTCGAGCAATTGTTGGCAAAGGTCGACTTTTCTTTCGATAAGAATATCCGGTAGATCTTCCAGCGTATAGCCTTCAACCTTCCCGTACAACTGATCCATCACGCTCCTCAGAATGTTCATGTATGCGTTTTTTGGGTGTAAAACGGATCTGTATTTTTTGTATATGGTTTCACCTGCTTCAACTCCTGAAAAATATTAATAGGGTGTTCTCAAAGGTGAAAAAACACGCATTTACAGCAATATGGACTGATAAGTCAAAAATAATAAGAATAAAGTCATTGACCAAAAAATGTCCTCTTACCTGTAAAAAAAGCGTGAGGTGCTTGATACCAGTTATCTTTATCTAATTTTTTGGGCAATGACTTTATTTTGATTATTTTAAACTTTTTAGTCCATATGACTAAAAAAGACATGGAATTTAAAAAAAAATGGTGAATGCGCTGAGACCAACCTGCGCGTTCTCCATATCTTTGTAATTTGAATGATTTTTTTCTGACGTTATCGGTGAAAATAAACAGATCACATCTATGAAATTATTGTATCACCATCGGTTCTTAATACGTGTGCAAAATTTCAAATAATTCAGACGTCTGGAAGTGGGTGAAAATTAATGTTAAAGATTCAGTTACATTCATACATACATACAGGTGAAGCAGCTAATAAAAGCATGTTAAAAATTAGCAAAATACCCCAGATATTGATTGAAAATTTCAGAAAATTCAAGTGTTTTGAAATTTCAATAATCAAAACCAAACTTCAGAAAACCGTGAAAAATTAGGTTGTTTTGCTTAGTATTTGTTTGAGCAATATACAGGGTGTTAGTGAATAAGTGCGACAAACTTCAGGGGGTGATTCTGCATAAAAAAATAATGGCAGTTTGCTATATAACTTTTGTCCGCAAATGCTTTGTTTTCCGAGATACGGGGTGTTAAAGTTTTTCTTGAAAACTGACTATTTATTTATTGCTCTGAAACAGGTCGAGATATGCAAATGAAATTTGTTGAGTTTTAAGAGGTAGTTATTGCGCATTTTTGACATGCCATTGAGAATTTTATGTTCATAATTGTCACGCATACGGGTAATGATCTCAAATTTTTTTTAAGAGACAAATGGTACGCCACTAAGATATTTCAAATAAAAAATTTTTGAATTCCTCGTTCAATTTGTGAAAAAAAATCTCTCTTGCCTTTTATGCAAAAAAATAAAACATCTTAACGCGTATTTGCCATTACTTTAATACATTATCTAGTAGCGATGCTAGTATAGGCTAAACTGTCAACATTCTGTTAAATACGAATATTTCATCGAAATGTCAAATTAACGTTTCTTCATTTTTAAGCTTTTTGTTTGATTTAACATTAATGATAATAAGTAATTAATTTTTCTTTTATCGAAAAGAATGGAAAATTATACAAATGCGGAATTGTCAGACATGCATTTTGTCTATGGTCGAAGTAATGGAAATGGTCGGCAAGCTCGACGATTGTATGCTGAGTTGTATCCAGGACGTAGGGTACCCCATCACACAATATTCGCTCGTGTTTATATTTTCTTGTGATTTTATAAAAACTGTAACATAAATTATTGATTTTTTTTGTATAGTGATTAGAGTTGACAAAAATTGACTTTTTTTCTATAGGGTTATGTGAAAGATAAAGATTCCTCCCATTATAAGAGAAAATATGAAAAATCGTACCCGAGAGGTTTTCCGATTCATTGACATGAACATCTTGAGACGCAAAGAGGTCATTTTGAGCATTAACACTAGCTTTTTTATTCATTCCTTTGAAATGCTGATTCAAACTCTCACCATTCACAAGTTTAAATATGGTTAGGAGGTTCTAAATCGACTTCTGTGGCCGAAAAATCGAAAAAAATTATGTGTATAGAAATTTTGTATATTGGCCCTTTAACTTATAAAGTCTGTATTTTTTATGTCGTACCACTATTTTGCATCTCGAAAACGGTAAATGATACGAAGTTGGTTAAATAGGAGAAAAGTTGCCAATTTTAATGAACAATGAAACGATGTTTCCAAATCGAAAATATCACGAACCGTCTTCAAAATATACGGGGAAAATCGAAATGGCCCGTTTTCTTTTCTTTGCGCTGGCGCCTCTATTTTTAGGAATATGGAAATGTGTTCAAGAAATTTTCTTCTCTGTTTTGAATTTGCTTCTATATGCTGTGCTTTGATTTTCAATACGACGTTTCGTTCTTCGGGGCCACTCTCAACAAATTTTTTTTAGAATACGGACCTGTATTTTTTTATGAATTTAATGATTTTCAATACGACGTTTCGTTCTTTGGGGCCACTCTCAACTCAATTTTTTCGAATACGGACCTGTATTTTTTTAATGAATTTAAGTAGTTCTTTTCTTACCGAGTTACGTGCTCTTTGTTTCTACATTTCGGCCCATAAATTCCATCATCAAGGTCCGAACAATGAAAATCCTCCCCTCCGGAATACGGTCCTAATTTTATTTTTGTTCGTATTTAAAAGGGTATTTGACTTGAGTTGAGACGATAAAATTTAAAATAAATGTACCTTGAAAGAATACTCAAACTTGAAATCAAATCGTGATCAAATCCAATGTGATTGATACATTTACTTTATACATTTTTTATGTCAAAAAGCCGAGAAGCATTTTTCTTGTGTGTCCATTCTTAGGCAATAGGCAATTCTTTTGTCTGTCTTTGAGTCCTATACGTATTCCCAAACGAACCTATTTCAAATGAAAGTTTCAAACTTAATGAAGAATGTAGTGAGCCATGGATAAAAGAAAGTGGATGACAGATTACAAATTAACGAATTCAAATCTGAAGGGTGGATTATTTACACCTTAAACCAAAATCTATGGAGTTTCTAATGATGAGAAAGTGGATATGTTGTTCGTGTATTCGAGGTGTTTCATGTATCAGGAAATGTATCCCGAACGTCGTCAACCCAATGCTAGAATTTTTCAACGTATCGAAAAAAGTTTACGAGAGCATGGGTTCATTTGTGAAATCTAAGAATAAAAGTAGTCCTATTACTGGAAATGGTGATGATAATGAAATCGACATTTTAGGTAAGTTTTTTTAAAGTTTCATGTTACACATAGTAAAATGATAATTTGAATCAGGATTCGTGGAATACAAAAAAAAATCGGAATGAGGAAGTATCTCTTAGAGAGTTAGCAAGAGATAGTTGTATATCGCATTCGTCAACAAAAATTTTTTTGAAGAAACATAAATTTAATCCCTAAGTAAGAATAGTGCATCATTTGCGTTTAACAGACAACAATAAAAGGGCAGAATTTTGCACATGGCTACTGAGACCTTTTCGGCAAAATGATGAAATTTGTAGTAACATTTTATGGTGCGACGAAAGTCGGTTTACAATGCTAATTTACATAAAGCCTCTAATTTTCATGAGAGGTACGGCATTAATGTCTGGGTTGGTGTTTTGGATACCGAAATCATTGGTCCCCACTTTTTCGATGCTCCATTGACGGGGGAGTTGTATCTTGAGTTCGTATCGGAGATAGGAAGATTTGCCTCTGAATGTCCTAAGGAAATATGAATATTTCCAACATGAATTTGTGAAACATTTCTCTATAGGACCATGCTAGGAAGATGGATAGGAAACAACGGTCCTATTAAATGGCCATCGCGTTCATCCGCCTCACTCTTCTTGATTATTCGATATGTGGTTTCATCAAGGACAAAGTTCAGTTCAACTTTTGAGAATGTGGAATTGCCACAAACATACCATTTTTTTTTAGAGCGAAAATATGTTTTAGGAATGGTGGGCGTCAATTTGAACACCTTATTAGACGTCGGTAGCGATGACTACAAAAATGTCTACTTTGAGATATTAATTGTTTTTCTTTGTTATTTTTATAGTTTTTTTTCTTAATTTTAAATAGTTTCAAGTTTAATGTGTTATTCAAAGTGGAATATCGTCTTTTGCCTGCGAAGGCAAGAGAAAAATCAGTAGAAAATAAATTTTGGAATTTTCATTGTTCAGACCTTGATGACGGAATTTAAGGGCAGAAATGTAGAAACAAAAACAGGTAATCTGAACTCGGTAAGATAAGAACTACTTAAATTCGTTATAAAAAATACAGGTAAGTGTTCGAAAAAATTGAGTTGAGGGTGGCCCCCTAAGAACGAAATGTCGTATTGAAAATCAAAGCAGCATATCGAAGCAAATTCAAAACAGAGAAGAAAGTTTTTTGGACACATTTCCATATTCCTAAAAATAGAGGCGCCAGCGCAAATAAAAGAAAACGGGTCATTTCGGTTTTCCCCGTATATTTTGAAAACGGTTCGTGATATTTTCGATTTGGAAACATCTTTTCATTGTTCACTAAAATAGGCAACCAACTTCGTCTCATTTGCCGTTTTCGAGATGCCAATAGTGGTACGACATAAAAAATACGGACTGTATAGGTATCACCCTCGGCGTTGGTCGAGACCACGGCAATAGCCTGCGGTGAAAGTATAACTTTCTGGGCTACTAAGGAACATATTATTTCATTATTGGAATGGATATATTCACAAATATGTATATCAATATGGGATAAAAATAAACCTTATTCTAAAAACATATTATAAACTGACCTTCTGGCCCAACAGTATATTCCACATTATCGATATCTGCTTGAATAGCTGCAAACACTTTTCTTACTGCTACTGCATTCGTCTTGAACTCACAGTGTGTACACTTCCATTCGCATTTATCATCTGAAATTTAAGTTCCTATTTGAAATGATAAATAAACAACATATATTTAGTTAAATTTTGAGAATTGTTCTAAATTTTTCAATACCGCACATTTTGAAACTACACGAACGATTTGGCCTATCTTCAAACACAGTTGAGGTAGGTATTGACACAACAATTAGTTTGGCTTCAAGGCCAAGAAATCAATGATACACGCGATTAAACACGTGCTCTCAAAGGCACGCGATGGCAACGCCACATGGGGGGCCATCATACTTATTGATGTCAAGAACGCCTTCAATACCGCCAAGTGGGACCGAATTAATCTGAGATTGAACTGGAGTACCGCCGATAGACCAGCTGGCAAAGGAAAGGGCGCGACTTGACGACCGCGAGGAAATCACGGAAAACTCAAAGGAATAGGAAGGGTGAAGACCATCGATGAATTGCAATCTAGATGGGACAATAATACCTCTTCCGCATAGAGGACCAAGAGGCTAATCCCCAATATAGAGTTTTGGCTAACGTGCAACCATATACGAACTACCACGTAACCCAATTTTTAACAGGACACGACTCTTTGAGGTCTTTCACTTCGAGGATAAAAAAATCCGTCGACAACCTCTGTATTTACTGCTAGCAAATCGCGAAAGGGCAGAGCTAGAAATGGAGGTAAATATGGAACCAAAAACAGATAACATCATCGAACATATGTGCAGCTCAATCATCAGAGTTATGGAACGTAAAGAAGCCGAAGAAAGAGAACACCAGAGGACGGAGGGACAACTGCACAATGCTTAAAGACTGTCGCCGCAACGTAACTGAAGAAATGCCCTATGGTCATTAAAACCTGTCATGGGGTATGATAGATTGATTTGTTGAAAATATGAACAGGATGTTCATAAAATCAGATGTGGAATCATCTGCGACTGAAAGATAAACTTTAGTCACTATCTTTAATGTCAAAAAACACTAATTTCAAAGTGTCTCTCCAAAAGAAATGATTCTAACTTTTTCCATCTTTGCAAAGTGAGATTGCTTCTTGAAAATGTGTTTCCCATTTCTTCCCGTCTTCCTGATGATCGTGGAAGCGTGAAATAGATTTTCGTCGACAAAAATGTAGTGAAGACCTAGTGAATACGATGCCTCTCTTGCGTCAATGTTACGAATGATTTCTGGTGAGTACTCTCTTTTGGAAAACATTCTTCTTTGCCTCATTCATTTTAATGAGTTCATAATCAAGACTGGAATAGAAAATCAAATAACTATCTGAATAAAAATACAAATTTTCAATTTCAGATTTTTTCTTTTGAGTTAGGGTTTCTTCAGAATATCTATCAGATATTCCAGCGTGGCTTTAGCCGGGGAAGTAGTTGTTTTCTGTTGGACATTCACAAAAAATAACTTCACTTTTATCGTGGATTTTTCAATTCACAGAAAAATATTTCTATTCAATATTCAATTGAGAATGTTTCACTTTTCAACATGAATACCCCACAAGAGGTTATCTTGACGCTGGAAGATAGTGACTAAAGTTTATCTTTCAGTCGCAGATGATTCCACGTCTGATTTTATGAACATCATGTTCATATTTTCAACAATTTGAAATGAAGTGATTTAGATTAGAAACAAGTACAGTGACGTGCTAGGTGTTTCAACAGTGAACTGTGATTGATTTATTTATCAGAGTGCATTATTGTGTTGTTTTTGTGAAGTGTAAATAAATGGACAATAATTAGTTCAGCATTTTAATAGCCACCATTTGTAGAAATATTGAATTAAGTTTCATATTTGAAATATTCCCTCATACTTAGTACTCAACTACTTTTCGAGTGGTTTCTATAATCTCGTTTGATAAAATTATTTTCTTTTAATAACAAAATTGTTTAAGAATAGCTCTTGTGTATGCGAAATGAAATAGTATTGTCGAAACTTTTGTCTAAAATGTTTAGTAACTGTTTTGTTATGTAGTTGCAGTTCTGTGATTGACTTCGTACGAGTCGGAAGTGTTCTCAGAGCAATTTAATTTCGTATTAAATCGAAGCATTGTGTTTGTGTACCCCAGTGCACTAAAAATATACTGATTATACTCTAGTATTGTGAATACATAGTGATGTTAGGTGTGAACGGGGGTAAACCCTCCGATCCTCCCCCTACTGAAACACCCCCAGGGGAATCATCAGATATGGATATATCATCTCCGATAGGTAACAATAGTATCTATAACAACAAAAGAGCCGTGAGTATTGTAGAGCAAGTAAATAAGAAAATAATTGCGGAGCGTCTGCAAGAAACCCAACAAAAAACAGGTAATGAAAACATTCCAAAACAAACAGTCGATAGATATTGTTGTACAGATACGGACCCTTTCAAGTGTACGTAGAAAATAATAGCCAGGAGTTTCAAGGGAGACTTAATGCTATTAAAGTGGGTGATATAGTACTTACATCTTTCCCTGAATTAGATAATAAAATTTGTAGTTTGGACACAGTTGGAAGAAACAGAATTAGAATAAAGTTGAAAGATTATAAATCAGCAAATTATTTATTAGAACAAAAAAATACAGAATTTTTAAAAAAACATAATTTAGAGTTATACATTCCTAGATTTATTGTTGTTCGTCAAGGGGTTATTAGAAATATAGATACAGAGTTTTCGGAAGAATATATAAAAAGTAAAATCAAGCGGTTGGATATGCATTGTAATTTTGAGGTAGAAAATGTCAAAAGAATTAACAAAAAAGTCACAAATGATGGTAAAACAGAATATGTGGCTACAAGATTATGCATTGTAACTTTCAGAAGTCAAAGCCTCCCAAAATATATTTCAATCAACAGGGTGAGAATTGAGGTTGAAACATACATCCAAAAAGTATTGCTTTGTTATAACTGTTTTCGATACGGACACTTGGGAAAACAATGTAAAAGTAGACCTCGCTGCGTCAAATGTGGCGAACAACATAACTCCTCAGACTGTCAGAATACCTCAGAGTTTAAATGTTTCAATTGTAATGGATCACATTTATCATCGAACATGAAAGTATGCCCAGAATTTAAAAGACAAAAACAAATCAAGGAGGCAATGTCAACTCTCAATATAAATTACTATGATGCATGTCAAAAAATTCCGAAAGTTTCATACGCCAATATAGTATCCCAAACAAATAATGAACAGGTGACCCTCATATCCAGAACTCCCGAACAACAATCCTCCCAATCCGAACACTCCTTTTCCCCAAAAAACCGTTCCCAGCCAATGAGATTTACACAATATACGAACAGAATCAGCCATAATAGCTCACAGTTACACATTCCTCAAAAACGTACAAGGACATCTAGCCCAGACCCTATACAGGGCGCACATAAAAATATCATATACCCTTTCTCACTACCTAACGAAGAGGGGGGTATTTTGGAAAAGAGTGCGTATACGAAAAATTTATGCAATAGCAACTCAGATAATAGCCAATATTCAAATCTCACTAACATTATCCTAGAAGTAGTTATATCTGTAATAAATACAATGAAAAACTCGAATAATTTTGAGATTCAAAAATTAGACCTTGAAAATATAATTAGTAAGCAGTTAAATGTAAATGAGTCGTCAAATTCGCAAACCTGGGGGAGAATCTAAAATTTTGTCAGTGGAACTGCCGTTCTGCTAATTCAAACAAAGGCAGCTTAGAATATCTTCTCTCACAAAATAAAATATCTCTTGCTTTCCTTTCAGAAACGTGGTTTAAACCACACGTTTACTACAAATTCGCAGGCTATAATTGTATACGGAATGATAGAGATGATGGTAAAGGCGGTGTTGCCATATTGATCAAAGCACAAATGAAATACAGAGAAATAAATTTTAGAAATTCAGAGAATATTGCAGCCGTCGGTATATCAGCAGAAATCCTTCCAAACAAAAAAACTATTTATCTAGTATCATTATATGTAAAACCCCAGACCCGTATAAATCCCCGTGAATGGAGTGAATTTTTTGACGATATTCCTAAACCATGTCTTATAGCAGGGGATTTCAATGCTCATCATGTTGCCTGGGGTAACGAATTTGACGACACATATGGAAAACATCTTCTTGAAGCAATTGAAAAATGTAACTTGGTATTTATCAATAACGGATCTAGAACTCTCGCCACAAGTCAAAGGCACATTGCGATTGATATCACTTTATGCTCATCTGATATAAGTCATTCATTTTCCTGGTCAACACTTGATGACCCCATGGGTCCGATCATCTCCCTATCATTATAGAAACCAATTGTATGTACCCGACAGGTGAAACAAAAACTCATAAGATATGGAATTTAAAAAAAGCCAACTGGTCACAATACCAAACGACTCTCGAAACCAAGGACCCACCGGTGTATTATCATCAACTAATAGATGCTATCAATGAAGCTGCGACGATCTCAATCCCGAAGAACTCAACAGTAAGACATTCTCAACACATTCCTAAACCATGGTGGAACTCAGAATGCGACTCAGCAGTAAATAATAGAAAAGAGGCATATATCAGATTCAAACTTAATCCAAATCAAGAGAATCTTCTAGAATATAAAAAACAAGATGCAACTGCAAAAAAAACCTTCAAACAATCCCAGAGGCAGAGTTGGCGAATGTACTGTGAAAGTCTTAACAGAACAACACCAATGAAAGACGTTTGGCAGAAAGTTAATAGATTTAAGAATAGACGAATGGGCAATACAACACGGATGGATCCAGAGGCAGAATGGGTAGAAAAACCCACCAATGAAAGACGTTTGGCAGAAAAATACAGCTCCCATTTCACAAGTAACGGAAACTGCCATGGAAATCATAGTCTATCAAAGAACTTTGAAATGTGGGAACTCAACAGGGCCCTCAAACAGACAAGTAATACTGCCCCAGGCAAGGATAACATTACATATTCCATGTTATATCACCTACCAGAAGGCCTCAAAAAAAGTTTGCTCAACATATTCAATAGAATATGGAATAATGAAATAGCAATTCCAACAGAGTGGAAAGATTACCTAGTGATACCCATTCTCAAACATGGAAAACCGAAAGAAGAAGAGAACTCATACCGTCCGATCTCGCTTGCATCTTGTATCCTGAAAACTTTCGAGAGAATGCTGAAAAATAGACTGGAACATTGGTTAGAACATCACACAAAGCTCCCGCTTCACAATATGGGTTCAGAAGGAGTAGGTCTACACAGGATGCAGTGGCGCAAATAGTTACTGACGTACAGCTGGGCTTCACTAGAAATGAAACTACCACGGCAGTTTTCTTAGATATACAAGCAGCCTATGATAATATTAAATTGGACATTCTGTTCGATAAAATAATAAAACTGGGAATTCCTTCAAGGATATGTACTGCGATAATCTCACTATATTCAGAAAGAAGAATATATTTGAAAATAAATGAGTCCATAAGCGATCCACGCGAGACATCTTCAGGTTTACCACAGGGGAGTATTCTGAGCCCCCTTCTCTTCATTGTATATACCTCAGAGTTAGAAACATGTCTGGAAATAAATTCACATATTATACAGTATGCAGATGACATTTGTATATACGCCCAAAACTCCTCCTTCGAAAACACGCTCGAAAACCTAAATACTCAGATGGAAAACACCAAACAATGGTTGGATAGAAACGGACTGACAATTTCGGAAAACAAATCAGAAATATGCGTATTCACCAGGAAGAGGACGGTATATCCAGAACATGTACAAATCGGACCCTGGGATCTTTCAATACAACATTCAGTCAGGTACCTAGGTATCATTCTTGATAGAAAACTATCATGGAAGGAACATGTAAATCAAATCCGACGAAAATGCGAAAATGCCCTGAATATTCTCAGAACCTTCTGTAGAACTAAGTGGGGAGCAGACCCAAATATCGCCCTTATATTTTTCAAATCATTTGTGAGATCAATCATAGATTATGGAAGTACTCTATATGGAAACGCTTCAGAAGCTCTACTGGAAAAAGTGGAAGTCATTAAAAACAAATGCATAAGAATATGTTTGGGCTATCTTACATCTACACCCATCACAATATTAGAAGCTGAAGCCAGAGAACCTCCATTGGGCTTGAGAAGACAACTTCTGAGTGACAAATTTGTCACAAAAAATCTGGCAAAAAACTCCAACTTATTGAGCAAACTCCATGAACTTACCGTTCTCACACTCACTCATCGATATTGGCACCAGAAAAAGATGTCTCTATTAGTAGAAAGTTTCACCAGATCATCGAAGTACGAAGAAATAATCCACAGGACAAATTACCTACCATACTTCAATGAACAGTACGGATTAATATCCTATGAAATGAGTGTTCACTACATAGACGAAAGTATAACACATTTCAATGAAGAGTTTGTTGAACATATCAATGAAAAAAAACATTTCAATGAAGTTTTTAATATCAAAACATCCGAAAATACAGGTTTTGCATTCTACCACTCTAACAGCACCTATTTCCATACCTACAAATTACCGAAGGAGGCATCAATTTATACTGCAGAAATGACAGCTATATTAATAGCTATGCAATATATAATCACACAACATACCCACCAGTCTATTATTTTCACAGACAGTAAGAGCTCGGTAGACAATCTTCGTAACATCCAAAACCACAAGCAGTTTTCCGTATTGGAAATTGAGATTGCCAAAATTCATAAAGAAATAGTTTCACAAAATAGAAAAGTTGATATAGCTTGGGTGAAAGGTCATTCCGGCATTAAAGGAAATGAGATAGTTGATCAATTGGCAAAACAAGCAACGATAACAGGAGAACAATATTCTCAACACACCATACCTTACTCGGACTTGAACAGAGTGTATAGACAAGAATTAGAAAGAACATGGCAGAATAAGTTTACCAACTCTGAAACAGGCCAAAACTTCAAGTGTCTGTTTCCCAATATTACTGGAAATACATGGTTCAAACAGGAAAATGATAGGAATTTCATCAATACATTAAATAGGGTACGATCTAACCATGCCCTGTGGGCAGCATAGAAATTCAAAATTGGCCTAGCCGAAAACCCAAATTGTAGTTGTGGATGGTATGGTGATCTTAACCATATAATTTTTAGATGTCCACTCCAGTCTATGAGTATTAATAAACTGTACTCTGAATTAAACTCCCTCAAAATACCCCTTCCAATTAACCTGAATTATTTATTGTCACTCGATAATAGGAAAACATATAAAATTATATATAATCATATAACAAGATGTAAAATGAAACTGTAATCTATAATCTTATGAATACTAACGCAAATATTGTAACCGATAATCGGATGTGGAACACAAATTGTATAAAACATTGCAGAGAAAAAATATATATTTATAAATTAAAAAAAAAAAAAAAAAAAAAAACAAAAACAAAAAAAACCAAAAAATCTTGATAGAAGAAAGCAAAAAAAAAAAAAAAAAAAAAAAAAAAAAAGAACCAATCACCTGCATAAATAAGCTAATGTCTGAGTTCTATTCGAAATGTAAAAATGTCTGGCTAATTGGTATACTCCAAAGCCAAAATTTATTCACACACACACACACGTTATGTAGTTGGGTTTTCGTTTTTTTATTACTCCTAAATCTTTCAGTTTCGGGATTTTTATTTCATTTCTCGAGTTCTGTTCACTCACCTAATGGGCCCGTAGAGAGAATGACTCCGTTATCGCATTTCTGGCACTTTAGTGAACTGGCGTGTGTTCCCAATTCGGTTTTGTCGCAGCACCTTTCGCACAAGCAATCAAAATATTTGCTTTCTCTCAAAAACTCCCTTCGAACTAGCGTCGGCCAAAGGGAATACGTATAACTGCTGTATAATTGACCGCCTTTGGGGATATCCACTGCCGCTCTGACAGCTACACTGAAAATGGGAGGCGTTTTAAAGGAATATAAGTAAAATAATGTTCATTTTCCCCTCCTCAGCCAAATAAATCACTGAAAAATTCTTATTTTATTTCGAATTGATTCAAATTCTTATATAATAATCCCGAAGAAGGTGTTTCAAGAATATCTTAAGCTATACAGCGTGTCCCAAAAAATACGCAACAAAGAGTAAACTTTTTCATTAATCTATCAGAAAAAAATGGGAGCTTGTCGAACATACATACAGACAATCATCTAGTGTAAAGTAGTCATCTAATAAACTGTTCAGATTTTGAATATCAGCGATATACTGATGAAATTAATTATATCTAATATATAAAATTCTCGTGAAACGGTGTTTATAATTAAACTCCTCCGAAATGGCTCGACCGATTCTCATGAAATTTGGTGTGCATATCGGTTAGGTCTGCGAATCGGACATCTATTTTGCATCCCCCTAAATGTTAAGGGTGGTCCACCCCTTAATTTTATTTTTTATTTTTTAGATAAAAATATATTTTTTTATGATACAGCATTCAAAAATACATACAACCCTAAATTTTCACCCTTCTATGATCAACCCCTATTTTTCCATCGCGTTTTTATTTTATTTTATTTTATCCACAGATCCGCAATAGGGTTGCAAGATGGCAATCGAATATAATAATTGTTGTACGATAAATTGGGAACGGGATAACGGGATAACAGGACAACGGGATAACGGGAATAACGGGATGACGAAAAAACGAGAAAACGGGATAACAGGATGACAGGATAAGGGAAAAACGGGAAAACGGAATAACGGGATGAATAAAAAACGAGATAACAGGAAAAAGGGATAACGGGAATAATGGGATAAAGAAAAAACGGGATGAAAGGATAAGGGGATAACGGGAATAACGGGATAACGAAATAACGGGAAAACGGGGTGACAGGATAAGGAGATAACAGGATAAAGAAAAAACGGGATAACAGGAAAATGGGATAACGGGATAACGGGAATAACGGGATGACAAAAAAACGGGATAAGGGATGACAGGATAAGGGGATAACGGGATAAAGAAAAAACGGGATAACAGGAAAACGGGATAATGGGACCACAGGAAGCGGAAGGAGTCAAAAGCATAGTCTAGATGGAACAACATAAAGGAAAACATAGAAAAAAAGAAATTCTACGCGGACGAGAGTTTTCGGGAAAAACATTTTAGGGAACATAGAAATGTGGACAGGACAACGTCTGTCGGGTCAGCTAGTATATATATATATATATATATATATATATGAAATGCACAAAATTATAGAAGTGACTCCTATAATTTGTTGGGTGAAGCTTAGACCTAATGAAGTGGAATTCAATGACACGAAATTTCGTGCAACATTGATAGGTCACCAACAGATGTCAGTACCAAAAGTCGTACTTCTAGTGCGTTCAGAGTAACGCACAACAAAAAAACCTGATGATTGGGAAACCATGAAACAGCTGTAGGCGGATGCTGGCTTTTGTGGAATCGAAACATATCTCTCTTTCTTTCGTTATTTGTTTTGCGTTACTATCGACAAAAATACACTAACTTCTTGGTTAAAAGAATCTGCCTCTAAAATTGAAATTGACATTAAAAAAACTAAAGTGACAAATCATTCTGCAAGAGCCACGGCACTATCAAGTTTGGCTAAACATGGAGTGCAAGAAGAGCAGCTCATTAAGATTACTGGTCACAGCAATACAAATTCCATGAAACATTATCTTCAAATGGATGCTGAGCATCACCAAAATATAATTGAAGCTATGAGAAGTGATAATTCCATTATAAACATACAAAATAATAAATTATTCTCTACAAAAAACAACTGCAATACAGCCTGGTAGTAATATTGTTTACAATAACTGTGTTTTTAATATTACCAATTATTAGATTGTTAGCTACTCAGTAAATTCCTTTCATTTGAATAAAGTATTTAATAACAAATTGTTTTTATTTTATTTTTTCTTTCAACGAAAGACTTAAACAGTTGACAAAGGAGCGATACCGATATGGCTAGGCGCAACCCGGCGGCGCCGGCGCTTATCTATCTTTTTTTTATTTCCTTGTACTCTAGTAAAATAAGGTTTACATTTTCCGATCAAGTTATTATATTCTATTAAAATCACACAATATTATAGTACTAGAGGATAGGAAAAAAATGTAAGTCAGTGTTATATTGTGGCTATACGCTTATTTATCATTTTTTTCATTTCCTTGTACTCTAGTAGAATAAGGATTGAATCTTTGAATCAAGTTGATTATATTCTAATAAAATCACACAATATTATAGTACTAGAGGTAGGAAAAAATGTAAGTCTGTTATATTGTGGCTATACGATTATTATAATTTTTTTCCATTTCCTTATACTCTAGTAGAATAAGGTTTCAATCCTTGAATCAAGTTGATTATATTCTATTGAAATCACACAATATTATAGTACTAAGGATAGGGAAAAAATGTAGGTCTGTGTTATATTGGACGATAGGTACCTCCTTTATTGATAAACCTATCTATACCTATATTGTATTTTAAATAATTTTTTTTTACTTTCCCTTTGCCCTAGTAAAAAAAAGTAGGAATCAGAGTCTTGAATAAATACATTTCTTCATATTATAAATAATTTTATTCTACTAGAGAGAAAGGAAAATTAATAATGACCCATGCAAAATCAATTGCAATTTTATGCGGTAACATAAAATATGTGAAGTTGGCTGTGACTGCAACGCTTTGGTGGAATGACGTTTCACATTATTCGCCATATTAGAAATAGAGTCGCAAAGAAAACATCATAAAATGAATGGAAAATCGTACAATTTTTGTTCCTTTTGTACGGAATCTGAGCATATTCAAATTTATCATAAAATATAAAATATTTAACGTATTTGGCGAACAATTCTGGCTTAAATCCCGAACAAGAAGATCTATAAAGGTATGAGCAATATTCTTCGTGAAATTATACCATATTTCACCCATAAATCCAGTGTTGAGAAGAACAAAATCATATCGAAGTATTTTACTTTTATTTCATGAAACATTATTCGCCATTGACGAAAAAAGAAGTGGAAAATGAATTTCAAAAACACTTGCAATTAATAATTGATGTTGCCAATAATAAATGACATGTACTCATTTTTAAATTGAAAATAAATATTTGTCAAAAATAATTTATGCTTCTGTTATTCTGGCATCTGAACGTGACAGCTGTCAAGCCAGGGAAATGATCACTTATTAATTTTGCATCTAGGTCACGTGACCTATTTTTTTTTTCGGAAAATTCAGGTTGTCGTCAAAATCAAGGCATCTGATTGGCTTAAAACAACAGGTAAAAAATGTTCACTTATAATCTCCCTAGAGCATGAATTATTGCCGGGAATTTTTTGAGTACATGAATATTTTGAAATTTATCACGAGTCGCGAAGCGCGAGAGATAATTTTCTTTAAAAATTCATGTACGAGACAAATTTTCCGCAATTAATTCAAGCACGTGGAGGATTCGGTAAGAAAATGTAATACCGGAATTATATTTAAATAGAAAACATTAAGTAAATATTTATTTTGACGTTATTTATAAATAAATAGAAGGCTGTGTGCAATGGGAGTTTTGGGGGAGATTTTTTTCTGATTTTCCCCGTTCCCTAGTAAAATAAAATATATAATATCAGATAAATTTTTAAAATTAAAGGTTTTGGAAAAATTTTTTTATTTTCCCCGTCCTTGTAAAATAAAATATATAATATCAGATACATTTTTATATAAAATTGATTGATTTCTTACAATTTTCTTACTAGGTTTCAGGGAAATGCCAATATTGACTAAAAATTAAAGTGGATGTTCGTATTGCGGGAGACATTTTATTTTTATATAAAATTGATTGTTTTCATACAATTTTCTTGCTAGGTTTCAGGGAAATGTCAATATTGACTAAAAATGAAAGTGGATGTTATTTCAATATTATTATTGTCTAATTATATGATAGCTGTCATGTGCCGGGAAATTTCCACTTATTAATTTTACGTCTACATGCTAATGTGAATGAAACATTTTCAGAAAATTTGCTGGTTACCATAGTAACAATGTCGAAATAAAGCATCTGATTGGTTGAAAATGACTAGTATAAAATTTTCAGTATAATTTTCTTATTATTCACCTGCAATCTCCAACGTCTCCAGTTCCTTTATAATCCACCGCGTGGTGGATATTCGATACGCAATTATGAGATAGAATCGCCAACTTTGGGAACAAACATCTGATGAGTTGACCGCTAGTGGTTCTCGCTTCAAAAGAATTTATTTCCAAAATTCCGCACACGGTGTGTATCAATTCTTCCGAAAACCTGTCCAGTTTGCACGCGCCGCGTAAGTATTCTACTATGTTGTGCTGGTTGAATTTCCAAATTGGGGTATTTTTTCTCCTGTCGTTGTGCGCCTCCATCGAACTGATTTCCTCGTCCCATCGTCTGGGGTGTTTTTCTTTGGCCAGCAGCACTCTGAAGCAAAGTTATTGGTGTAGTTAGTAATTTCGCAAAATGTGGAGCATCTAAGTGGTGTATCTTTGGAAAAACAAATTTTTCGGGAAAATAAAACGAGGATTTTTGTGAAGAATGTTGATATCTACAAAAATATGGGCTATTCGAAAAAAAAAACGCAAAAACAATGAGAGGCAATATGTTTTAATTTCAAAGTGCGCGTCTAGTATTCGCTAAGTGCGAAGTGCTTGCTGGGACAGTCAAATCGATAGCAGCGCGTGCTGTGGCAGAAATGTGAAACATTATCGGGACTGCCAAATTTGTTTTGATAATTCCACGTTAATTTACGTTAAATTCGTTGTGTTGTGAACCTTACAAATAAGGGATAAAATAGTTTGTGTAAATTTTATACTTTTCCAAAATCTGCCTGGAAATTAGAGCAAAGAAAGAAATTGATAGCTGCTGTAAAAACGATAAAGTAAGTGTGACAACCTCATTTGATGATTTCACTGAATCAATTTTATTCGCGCGATATTATGAGTTCACACGTTTGTACAAACCTTTTATGGCAAGGAGGAACATATCTGGATCTCCTATCACTCTTAATAAGCCGAGTGTAGCCCTAAGGCATCAAATAAGTGGGCCACGGCCGTTCACGAATTTATAATTTGGTTGGTCAAGGATTAGAGACCGGTCTCTAGTCCTTGCCATGATGGTGTATCTCGAACAATGACTGAGAGGGAATTCTGATCGAAAAAACTTGGAAAAATAGTAATTTCTATTGAGGATGCAGCTTCGCTACCCTGTATGGATTAGTAGGTAACCCATCATTCCAGAGAGTGCCTGGGACGTTTAAAACGCGAGGGGTCGTCTATATTGTAATCGGTGGCTTCCCTCACGAGCGGATTCTCGTGAGCTATTGCACAATCAAATACTTTCTGATTGCGTTCTCTAATGATACTTCTGATAGAAGGCAGATTTAGGTCTTCGAGAATCTGATTGTTCCGCACGTACCACGGAGCGTTCGTTAACATCCGTAGGACTCTCATTTGCGCCCGTTCCAGGATGCCAATGCTAGACCTGCAGATTTGGCCCCAGGCGGCTGAGGCATACAAAATGACAGGCCTGAACATCATTTTGCAAATCGTGACTTTGTTTTTAAGGAAGAGTTTGCTCTTCCTGTTAATCAGGGGATATAGTGCACAGATCTTTTTGACGATTTTGTCTTCGACAATATTGACGTGGGGTCTCCAGGTGAGTTGGCGATCCAGAGTAACACCCGGATACTTGATCTGCTCTGATTATTCTATCTCCCTTCCAGAGATAGTCACTCCCCTCTCCGGGTTGTTCCTCTTGCGACCCATCGAAATCGCTTGTGTTTTTTCAGGATTTAGCTTTATCTTTCACTCCAGATACCACTGCTGGAAGTCGTTTAATGCATTCTGCAAGTGAACGACACTCATCTGGTGGTCAGCTGCAGCTGACGTGTAGAGGGCGTATCATATAGAAGACAGTACTGCCCCCTGAGGAACGCCGGACTCAATTTATCTTGAATCCGACCCTGACTTGAAATGTCCTACCCAAGAGGAACGACTTGATCCACTTGATCAAACTCAGTGGCAGGTGGAAATATATTAGCTTAGCAAGAAGGCCTTCATGTCAAACCCTGTCAAAGGCTTTGCTGATATCAAGTAAAACAATGCGAGCGCTGTTATTTGAGTTTAAGGATGAAATAGTTTCCTCCACTAGCCTCATCACCTGGAGCTCAGTGGAGTGAGCACGTCTAAAACTAAATTGTTCGTTGGGTAGGACATTTCTATCCTCCACTTCTTCGTCAAGCCTTTCTAGAACGATTTTTCCAGCCAGCTTAGCCGAACTGCAAAGCAGACTGATCGGTCGATAATTTTGTGGAAAGGTCAGGTTTTGTCCCTGTATCGGAATCATAACCACAACGGCATGCTTCAAGGCTCAAGGCGCAGTGAATTATTAATAATATTCAATAATGACTGCACCTGGTTATCCGGGAAATACTTAATCATTCGATTAGTAATTCCGTCGTAACCAGGCGCTTTTTTTGGGATCAAGTCCCTTTATATGGGCCTTAATTTCATGCAACGTAGCTGGACGAATGTCGTCATGATTGGGTTCCCTGAGGGTACGGTAAACCCGATTTTCCAACAAAATTTCACGATCCAGATTTTCGTCAGGATGCTCATTCAGTCCAAACTGCCTTTCCATCGAGTCTGTAAAAGCTTGAGCTTTGGACTCTGGGTCATAGCACAGTCCGGCCTCACCATGAATAGGGGGGAGATCGGTCTTTTATTGTATCAAATTTTGATTAATTTTCCAAAGCTGATCGCAGTTTAGGAGGAACATAATAGTCTCATCAAATCAACCAACAAGGAAAAGTGACGGAAATGAATTCAGCTCAACTCAACAACAACGCAGGGTACTTACATTCAAATATGTTTTGGAGGATGTTAATTTTACTGAGGTTTTCCTAATAATATGGGCTTGTATTAAATCACTGTGGCCGTTAATGTGCCGAAATTAATTCATTACCTACCTTTCATCATCACAGTTTGAGGTTGGAAAGATATGTTCAGATCCGTTCTCATTGTAAAATCCATTTGTTTAACTCACAAATATTATAAATTGTTCTCATATATCGATATTTCATCATTCTTCAAGTTTTTCACTTGATTTTGATAGAAATTATCAAAACATGGCTTGTCATCTAACTGTCAAATAATTCCCGAGTCCCGAAATGTTGTGCACATAGCCAATAGTCGATGTATAATTCACAAGTTTCGTTGTCAAAAGAACCAGTAGACATTACCTGAGAGGTGTAAGACATTCGTATTGCAAGCAAACTTCTGCGGGATCCTCGACGGTTTGGAATTTAACACCGGCTCCGGAAAATACTTCACATTCGCATTCTCTGTGGCTAGGAAGTTTTTCACATGCTTCGCCACATACTGGCCATGAGCATTTTGAACAAACTTTGGTGCAGTCTACGGAATTGTAACATCCGAGGCAAATACAAGGACTATCTGAAATGTTTTTGGGGTGGTATTAGGATGTATTGAACATTGTTTGAATTTCAGATGTTAATAAATAATTCTTCTCATACAGTACGGCTTTTCAAAGTCCCTCCCCTTGTTAACTTTTGAACGGTTTGACTTAGAACAATGGGACAAAAACAGTTTTGAATGATAACACCGATACGACTTTTTGAAATTGAAGACATTGTGATTGCTCTATATATGGCGAGGGGAGTACATCACAACATCAACTTCAATTCTCTTTTCAATCATCTAATTTTTTTTTTAAATTTGTTTATATGTGTTTTCACAATTTGCATTTGAAATGTCAATAAAAACTTTTTAACAAAAAATTAAACCGACGAAATACGGAACTGAAAAGTAAAAAATAAAATAATCCTTCTTAGTCTCAATAACTAAGCTCCTAAACTAATGTAAGTAACTAATTTTGAGTCGGCGCCAAACAAACAAGCAAATGAATTAGGTAAGGCGTAAAATGATGGCATCGAGTTGCGCGGTGACATTCTGATAATTTTTTTGAAGTAATTTAATGATCTTCGTTGATTGTTTGTTTGGCGCCGACTCAAAATTAGTTACTTACATTAGTTTAGGAGCTTAGTTATTGAGACTAAGAAGGTTTTTAATTTCTGAGGTTGAATCTCTGATTCCAAAATACTTACTTACCCACCTTACTTCAACTCTTACCAGTTAAATAATATGATTATCTACTTTTACTATTTGTTGTAATATAAATTATTTTTGTTGTTCTGGTTAGTTTATTTTATTACTTTGTATATCATTCCATCCTCTCTTAGAATATAATGATTGTGATGGATGTAGGAGAACAAAAATAATGACAATAGCGATCTGTCATTGTCAACTACATATGTGTGCCAATGTTCACAAGTGAAAAATCAATTATCCCCTATTTTTCTACCCGTAAGGGTGGATAATTCCATTCGAAATCCAAATATGATCAACTATGAGGTATATCCTCTAATAAAAAAAAAAAATCAAGAACCCATACAAAGTTATGCCTGATAGAATTGGTTAACGGACCAGAATTCAGAGGTTGAGTGATCAATATCCTTCATTTTGCTACCCTCAGGGGTGGATTTCATCTTTTAAATGGGACCAACTTCAAAGTACACCCTATCCACTGAAAAAAGAATTATCGGAATCGGACGTCTCAGTAAAAAGTTATGCGTGGTCATACATAAAAAAAAAATCACGCGTCCACTAGAGAACCTCATCCTTTTTTATTTCGTCGGTTAAAAAACAAAACTATTAGTAGGATTTTTATTTATTGAGAATAAGAAGCAAAATCGTTGTCAATTAACGAATCAGGTGTTTGAAATGTCCGCCTAATGCTTCTTGACAATAAAATATTATATTGGATGATCAGGGAATTTTTCAGTTACAAGGGAATATTATTTTGCCGGAAGGCGGGAGATTTTGTCATTCAATTTGTCGAGGGAAGTTACTTACAAGCAACAATCTTTAGATCAAATTTTTCCTGAAAAATAATTGATGAGACTAGCGCTTTGTCCGTAAACGATTCGACCGCGAAAGCCTCATTTTGCGTACTTGTTACATAAACTACTATTTCGACAAATCTGTCATAGGGATCTATAAAATATAATAAACTACACTACTCACTTATTAATTTAACAAAGGTAACCTTTCAACCGCTGCATGTCATGACATTGGCGTGTTTGCACCGTCGCCACACCGTGTCCACCCCCTCCCCCCCCCACCGTGTTGTCTCAATACTGAATTCATTGTAGGTGAAACTCTTCACTGAATACAAATGCGATAATTCGTTTTTAATATGAAGAGCAGGTAAGTAGTGTTATAATCATTTGATACATTAGAAGGTCTTAAACATCGACAAAATAATCCAACTTCATATTGGGCTTTTCAATTATTGTGAGGATTTAAAATCTCTACTTAATTGAGCTTTCGAAAATGAAAAAATATTCAAGTCGTCAACCTCTATTGACCGTATTTTGTGTTACTCATGGCAATTGTGATTCCGTAAAACAACCATGGGGGAAAGTATAATTGAATTACCTTTTCAGCGATGTTCAACTCGACCTCTATGCCTTTCAAAGTTTTCGGATTGATGTGCCCCCAGCGTCCTCTGTCGAGTAATTGTAATGTTTCTTCGCTCAAAAAGTAGGCCCGGTAATACCATTCAATGAATTTAATGTCCCATTGTTTCACATCAAACCGTTCAAAAGTTATCGAGGTAAGGATACCATGCAGATCCGCTCTTATACTTGACATTTCAAATGCATATTGTGAAAAACGTATTAACGAAATTTAAAAAAAATGGATGGTTGAAGAGAGAATAGAATTATATTTTCAAGATGTGCCACTTGACCCCCCATGCAACCGTTCAAAAGTTAACAGGGACTGCATCACAATATGGGGTGGGGCCTTCAATACCTCACTTAATATTCTCCAAACAACACAAAATACATTTCTAAAAATTATTCTAAAAAAAGCAAACAGTTTTCCACTGACATTCTTCTCAATGTCCAAGCCTTCAAAAAAACACTAACACAAAGATCTTTTTTCTTTTTCGATCCTAAATTCTATAACTCTATGCCAAAAAAACTAAAACAAATTTCAAACCAGGAAAATTTTAAAGTTGAAACCAAAAACTATATTCTACATTTTTCAGAAAAAATTTACGATATCTTGAAATCAACATCAATTTAAATCAGAACGATAGTGAAAAAAAAAATACTTGCCACCTGTCCTCCACAGTAAAACATCCAAGGAAGTATATACTTCATTTATATATTTATCTTTTTCCCTTTTTTAGTTTTATAAACCTTTCTACCCACCTACTCAAATCAACAACAAAATGTACGCTTTGCTGGAAAGTATTCACACCGAGAACATATAGGCCAGTAGAGATAGACATGATTTTCCCAAAATTTCATAATAATTACAAAAGTTTCAAAATTTCAGTAGAGTGAAGAAGACTTTCATATAATATGTAGTCTGATTCGGCAACACTTTTTTCTGAACGGAAGATGTCGAAAATAAGGATTTAATAAATTTTCACATTATTAGCGCGGAAAAATTTTCAAAAGTTCTGCAAACTTTCGATGTTTTGAACATTAGCAATTTACATCCTCTGATAAATTTGCAACCATTCAAACAAAACGGAAATGTTTGTTTTATCGAAAAAAAATTGTTATTAATCTGAAAATTCCAAAAGTTCTGCAAACTCGAAAAAATAACTAAAATAATGTTCTTGAGAAGAGTTTTACTTTGCAACCTCTTGCGTCAAACGAAAAATATATATTTTCATTAAATTGTTTTTTTTATTAAAATAAGTATCGGAATTATTACAAAAGTTCCAAATAATGGTTGCAAGTGGAGATGTCCTGACGTATAATGTTTTCATTAATTTGCAAACTCGGAAATAATGGTAAAATCAAAAGAAAAATATTTTCGTATTCGTACCTTACCAAAAAAAAAGCAAAAGTTCTGCAAATCGGGCAGACAACTCATTTTACCAATACAATTGGTGGCCGTATAATAATTTGCAAACTATATACAAATATATATATATATATATATATATATACAATGCGAACATTGGAAATTAAAAAATATTTATTTTTACCACACCTGTGTTATCTGCATAATAAAGATTTTTATATACCTAATAAATGACATTCATTGCGTTACCAAGTTAAATATCGACCAAGAAGAAGCTCGCCAACGGTAGGTGAAATCATTCAATGTTGAAAGATAATGTTTTCGATATGAATTCATAACATCATATTACAATTAGGAATTTGCATAAAAAAACCTCTAAGTACGTTTGATGGAGGATCGAGAATCTCTCTGTCCGTTCTCGAGTTATTTTGGATTTGGGTATTCATTTGAGTCGATTGCTGGATGGAAGCAGTGGCGCCGACAAAAGCTCACACAAACTAAACAGCCGATTTATTTCATTATTTGTTTTTCAATGTTATTGTAACGAACCTAGGCCGGACCTGTCGCCTCACGCGTTGCCATCGACAGCGATGATGTCATCCCCGGAGATATTCGAGAACAATCCAGTCACGCCGCGGCAGATAACAACGGTCGATATTGGAAATAACTGGAACATGCTGGGCACCAACCGCCAGAATTGGAAACATCGAGAATGCTGTATCGGAGATAAATAGACAGCCCTCAAGAGGGAGTGCAGTTTTTCGGCGAGTCGATAACATCGAGCTATACAGTGGCGTAGCCAGTAATATAAATTAGTTGTCAATTTAAGTGTGAAATAAATTAGTAAAACCAAGTTAAGTTTATTTACGTTACAATTGGTGTCGGAAGCGAGATTTTGAAAATAAACAAGTGATCTTGGAGTGGATAGTCAGAAAAATAAATTGATAGACCTTTTTGTACGCCCAAAATAGACAGTGGCCCGGTTTTCGCGAAGTGGACAATTGTGCGTGGGAATATAAACTGATACACTGTTCGCGTGAAACAGACAATAGACTGGTGGCCCGTGGAAAAGAATTCGCGAAGTGAATTTTTAACAAACTGATAAACTTTTCGTGTGAAACAGACTGATACCTCGTCAAAGACAAAATGTGTTCAAGATGCGGAATTGAAACAGGAATTGGAGGAAAGGGAACTGGAAACAACGGGTAAAAAGCAAGTACTCCAGGAAAGACTTGCAGAAGGACTTATACAAGAAGGTGAGGACCCCGAAACATTTTTATTCGAAGTTCCCGGAGGTGATTTGAGTCCAATAATAGAAAAACTTCAAGAAAATTCTAGAAATCTGGAAGAGAAGCTTCAAGAAAATTCTAGAAATCTGGAAGAGAAGCTTCAAGAAAATTCTAGAAATCTGGAAGAGAAGCTTCTAGAAAGCCTGGAAGATAAGCTCCTTGAAAACACAGAAGGCCTAAAAAAAGAACTCTGTGGTGTGGCGAATCGTCTAGAAAAAAGAATAGGAACCGTCGAGGCAGAGATGGACAAGATGAAGGAAATAATCAGCGATGAAATCAAAGACGGAATCGAGGCAGAAATGGACAAAATAAAGGAAACGATCAGTGAGCTGGAAAAACGAATTGATAGTGCGCCCTCCACAGAGATGGTTAACAAAAATGCAATGCTGGACTTGAGTTTGAACTTGGATAAAGTTCAAGAGGGTATACAAGATGTCAAGGTCATTTCTGAAATAGGGAAGCTTTCCATGAAGCCGCCTCAATTCGACGGAAAAACTCCATGGGAAAATTACCGCCGACAGTTTGAAGCAGCGGCCAAAGCAAATGGATGGAATGCAGGGGAAAGAGCTGTAGCACTAGCACTTGCATTACGTGGAGAAGCGACGAATATTCTACAAACTCTTACCGCCCAAGAACAGGAGGACTATGATCAGCTGATTAAACATCTAGAATTACGATATGGCCAGGCCCATTTGGAACAGGTACACTCCCAACTGAAAAATCGCTGCCAGAAATCGGGCGAATCCTTACAAGAATTCGAAGCTGACATTGCACGCTTGGTTCGTCTCGCATATCCAGCCACACCGGAAAATGTAATGGAGCGATTAGCGGTTCAGGCATTCTTGGATGGACTCCGTGACCAAGAAACTAGACGAGCGTTGACACTAGCTCGTCCAACACATCTCGTAGACGCACTGGCACGCGCTTTGGAATTTGAGGCAGCAAAGCAATCCTGCAAAAACCAAAGTAAAGTTCGAAGTATTGAAGAAGACTCACAGGAGCATGCTGACTTGGAAGCTGCCATAAGAAAAGTGATGAAGGAAGTTTTGCCTGAGAAAAGACAGATAAGATGCTGGAATTGTGGCAAAATTGGACATGTGCGTAGCAAATGTCCAACATTCGAAAACACGACTCCGATGCAGGAAAACTAAAGAAGGTCGACGTGAAGGGGCAATCGTCGGCCTGTGCCCAGCAAGCCCCGGTTAACAACGCATATGTCGCTATCCTGCAACGACAGAACAGAGGTGTTTTCGTAGACGGTCTCATCAATAACGAGCCTTGCACCATGCTGCTAGATACAGGTGCGACTAGGACAATTCTCGGGCCTTCCTTTGCCAGAACACCGGAACGAATTGAACCGACAACTTGGAAGCTACGCACAGCAACAGGGGAGCCAGCTACTGTATATGGCGAGCTACCGATTGAAATAATTTTGGGCAGCACTAAAGTGAAACATCAGGCACTTGTAGCGGACATCGAAGACGATGCAATCATCGGAATGGACATCATGAATTCCAGAGGGTTTGAATTGGATTTCAAAGACGGCGTCCTACGTGTCAACGGAGAAGAGCTGGTGCTTCATGGGAGAAGTGAGGAGTTGATCCGTGTGCTGTTGGTTGAAGATGTAAGCGTACCTGAGAGGGCTGAAACCATCCTGGAGGCTCGCCTGGACGGGAGTGCGAGCAGTGGAGACGTGGTAATGTTCGAGCCCAAACTTCATGATGAGAAAATTGGACGAGGGATTGCCCTAGGGAAAACCCTGTTACGTGCTGAAAAATTTGTACCGGTAAGGGTCATGAATGTCAATTACTTTCCAGTGACCTTAAAGAAAGGAACAATTTTAGGGCACTGCTCGTCAGTTTCATCTGTGATCCGGGGCGTACGAGGTACGATTAGCCAACCCAACAACTTGCCCACAGAACTAGAAAAATCAGTTGCCATCTCTTCCAAAGACATAAAACCAGCTCAACAGCCGAAACTAAGAGATTTAGTCAAAAAGTACCAAGACATCTTCGATACCGGACAAGGAAAAGGGGGTCGAACTAATGTGGTCCAGCACAAGATTGATACTGGAGGTGCCCGGTCGATCCGGCAATCAGCAAGAAGACTTCCTCTTGCCAAGAAAGAAGAGGCTGACAAAATAGTCAGCGATATGGGAAAAGAAGGAGTTATCGAACCATCTGACAGTCCCTGGTCCGCTCCAGTCGTACTGGTGAAGAAAAAGGATGGATCGACACGCTTTTGTGTAGACTATCGCCAACTTAATAATGTCACGAAGAAGGACAGTTACCCTCTCCCGAGAATAGATGACACCCTAGACACGTTGGCTGGTTCCACGATTTTCTCGACCCTTGATCTGAAGAGTGGATACCGGCAAATAGAACTGGCTCAGGAAGATCGAGAAAAGACTGCTTTTACCATCGGCTCAGGATTGTGGCAGTTCACCGTTATGCCATTCGGGCTCTGTAATGCTCCCGCCACATTCGAAAGATTGATGGAAACAGTACTGAAGGGACTCTCATGGAACACGTGTCTAGTGTATCTCGACGACATAATTGTGGTCGGCAGATCGTTCGAGGACCACGTGAAAAACTTGGAGGAAGTATTCCTGCGACTGAGGAACTCCGGATTGAAGCTGAGCCCTAAGAAATGCCATCTGTTCCAAAAGAAGTACGATACCTCGGCCACGTTGTCTCTGGGAAGGAGTAGCAGTGGATGACCAGAAGATCAAAGCTGTTAAGGATTGGCCCATCCCAAAGACATTCACCAACTTCGAAGTTTCCTTGGTTTATGCACATACTATCGCCGATATGTGCTGGGATTCGCCAACATCGCTAAACCACTGACCAGGCTCACGGAAGGCCAAACAAAGTTCCAGTGGTCCGAAGAATGTCAAGACTCATTCAGGAAGCTGAAAGGAGCTTTGATCAACGCACCTATACTGAGCTATCCCCTACCCAAAGGAAAATTCATTTTGGATACGGACGCCAGCAACGTGGGACTTGGAGCTGTCCTATCTCAGATCCAGGAGGGACAGGAGAAGGTCATTGGTTATTTCAGCAAGACGCTTAGCAAACCAGAGCGCAATTACTGTGTCACCAGGCGAGAGCTGTTAGCTGTTGTAAAGGGAGTGGAGCACTTCTACAAGTACGTGTATGGAAGAAGATTCCTGTTGAGAACTGACCATGCAGCTCTCAAATGGCTCTTACAGTTCAAAAATCCTGAGGGTCAAGTAGCACGTTGGATCGAGAGACTCCAAGAATTCGATTTCGAGATCGAACATCGAGCCGGAACTAGCCATAAGAATGCAGATGCCTTGTCGCGAAGACCATGTCCAGATGATTGCTCACATTGCCGATGAGCAGAAGAGAAAGAAGCAACACTTTGTAGAACCGCGGCAATGGATGACAACTGGAATGACAGCAAGATCCAGAAAGACCAAGAGAAAGACCCCGACCTTGGCTTAGTCGTCAGCTGGAAGAAGGGCAATCGAAGACCATCATGGCAGGAAGTCGCAGGTTACTCGCCGGCTATTAAGTCCTATTGGGCACAATGAAACTCTCTTATTCTGGACAATGGGATCCTGAAACGTGTGTTGGAGGCCGAGATTGGTGGGGAAGACAGGCGCCAAATAATTGTTCCCAGGAACAGAAGAGAGGAAGTGCTGCCGGAAATCCATGATGGAGTCGCTGGAGGACATCTGGGAGTGACGAAGACCCTGCAGAAAGTGAGGCAACGGTTTTACTGGGCCAATTGTCAAGCTGACGTCCAGGACTGGTGCAGAAAGTGCGCTGTATGCGCTGCTAGCAATGGACCTCGAATACGACCCAAGGCCCCGATGCGTCAGTACAACGTAGGCAGCCCGTTCGAGAGAATCGCCATTGACATCGCCGGCCCGTTTTCCGTATCCGACCACGGGAATAAATACATCCTTGTGGCAATGGACTACTTCAGTAAGTGGGCAGAAGCCTATGCCCTGCCCAACCAGGAAGCCATCACCGTCGCCGACGTCTTGGTGAAAGAGTGGATATGTCGATTCGGTATTCCAATGGAGCTGCACTCGGATCAAGGCAGAAACTTCGAATCCAACCGTTCCCGAAAGAACCACGGCCCTACATCCGCAGTCCGATGGAATGGTGGAACGGATGAACAGGACGATCAACCGCCACTCTGTCCAAGGTTGTCTCTGACCATCAAAGAGACTGGGACCAGTATCTTCATTTGTTCCTGATGGCCTATCGATCCGCAGTACACGAGTCAACCGGTCAAACTCCTGCTAGTATTATAATGGGCCGAGAACTGCGACTGCCTTGTGACCTGAAGTTTGGGATACCGCCAGGACAAGACACTGCGGGAGAGGACTACGTCAGCAAACTTCGGCAGAGAATGGACGACATCCACGAACGAGTCCGGTTGAACATCCAGAGTGCCAGCGATAAAATGAAGAAGACCTATGACATCAAGGCCGACGCTGGAGGATTTAAGGTTGATGACCTGGTTTGGCTGTACAACCCCAAACGTCGTCGTGGACTATCACCAAAGTTGCGGAACTCGTGGGAAGGCCCGTATAAGATCGTGAAAAGGATAAACGACCTTGTGTACCGAATCCATAAGCCACCCCGAGGGAAACCAAGGGTCGTCCATTTCAACAGGTTGGCCCTTACGCTGGAAACCATGACCAAGTTCGCACCCTCAAGCCACCGGAGGATGATATGACGTTCGAGAAGTTTATGTCCTTGCATTCAAACGGGCAGAAAGTTCTACATGGGGTTACTAGAGAGGAGTCACGAGACCTTTTCGAGGTGCCTGCTGACTACGCCCTAGCGCACTGTGTGGCAGAAGATCTTCAAATGTCCAGGGGCATCGCCGTAGTGTTTTCCAAGAAATTTGGTCAACTCCAAACACTGCGGGAGCAGAATCCAGAGGTTGGTGGGGTGCTACAGTTGAAGAAAGGCCAGAGAAACATCTACTACCTAGTTACCAAGAGGCATTCCCAAGATAAACCGTCCTACGGAGATGTCTGGAAGAGTCTCACCAAACTAAGAGACACTATGGTGGACCAGAATCTGGTGGATCTAGCAATTCCAAAATTGTCCTGTGGTATTGATGGGTTGGACTGGAGAGTCATAAGAAGTATGCTGGAGGCGATATTCAGATCCAGCGGCGTCAAGATTTTGGTTTGCTGTAACCCTCTTCCACGACCAGTCATGAAGACCGTGGAGTGTTACTTCCATCGAACTTCACGGTGCAACTATGGGGAGTCATGCAGATATCGTCACACTCCAAGGATGACATTTCGGGACAAAATGTCTTTAAGAAGGGGGCAATGTAACGAACCTAGGCCGGACCTGTCGCCTCACGCGTTGCCATCGACAGCGATGATGTCATCCCCGGATATATTCGAGAACAATCCAGTCACGCCGCGGCAGATAACAACGGCCGATATTGGAAATAACTGGAACATGCTGGGCACCAACCGCCAGAATTGGAAACATCGAGAATGCTGTATCGGAGATAAATAGACAGCCCTCAAGAGGGAGTGCAGTTTTTCGGCGAGTCGATAACATCGAGCTATACAGTGGCGTAGCCAGTAATATAAATTAGTTGTCAATTTAAGTGTGAAATAAATTAGTAAAACCAAGTTAAGTTTATTTACGTTACATTATTTTCTGAGGGTGATTGAAATCAAGTTTTTAATGGCCATAAAAATATTTTTCAATTACTCAATGCTAGAGTCGAAATGTATTGCGAAAAACTGAGTAATTTCAAATGATGTTTCGTTCTCCCTTTGAAATTGATTTTTAAGGGTAACTGCGGCTGAAGATATTATCGATTCAATGTCAAAATTAAAACATGGCGGAAATATTTTGTGATTTATATTCTGATTCTACCTATCCAAAATTTTTATCTGGAGATTTTTGGGATCGCAATAAATTATGAATTACATGTCTAAATTCGAGAATTTAAGATGGCGGATGAAGTTTTGTGATCTATATTTTCATTCGTATAGGAGTGTTCGATGTCGATGATTATAGATTTTTTGTCAAAATTCAAGGTGGCGGACGGGTTTTTTTACTAATGGTCCTATTGATTCTTTGGAAAATTAATATCCTATGGTTTTTGAGGTCTAGAATAATGGATCCATGTTAAAATCACAAAAATTAAGGCGGTAAAAATAAACACTAACATTTACTCAAATGTACTAAAATGGAATAATGTTTTATTAGATGTGTGAGGCAAGTTATTCTATGCTCAAACTAAATTGGTCGCATGACAAACTTCTGAGTCTGTAATTACCGGTTATCAGATGAGAATATCATCACACATCTAACAAAATATGATTTTTTTCACGGCATCTGAACAAAAGCTTGTCTTGGAAAATTTTGTCATCTTTCTGCCTTCAATTAGATACAAATTTGCCGTTCGTAACATCGGTTTTTTGCAAAAACCAATAATTTCATGAAAGAGATATTTTTTGTCTGGACTCGGTAGTCCATAAGAATTCGGGAATCTCTTACTTTTTCCCATTCATCATGTAATCACTGTTTTTCTTAAAAATCATCATAACCAAAAATCACTAAAGTTCTCGAATTTACAAAAATGCGTTATATCATTTGATCAAAAAAAAAATCGTTGAAAAAAAAAGTTGAGAGGTGTCAAGGGACACCCGGATGGAACGAAGTTCCTTTCGATTAATTAGTGAAGGAATTGTAATAATATTTTTTTATTTATAATAATATTTTTTTATTATTAACAAATATAATGTAATATAAACTTAATCAGTAGGCTCAATTTTAGTACATACGCATTGATATTGTAATATTAAAATATAATTTGCTTTTAAATTTATTAAAGTTATGACGCGTACACTTGCTAAACACACAATAATGGAGAGATTATAACGCGTATGACTTGGTTAGCACAATAGTAAAGAGAGGTTATAATGCGTACTTGCTAAAAATACATAAGCATTTATTATTGTCTGTATAAAATCTCTACTTACCTAACTCCATCAGCAATAACCGGAACTTGTGCAGAAACACTGTCAGGATTCATTATTGTTATTATTTTTTATTATTCATTATGTACAAAAAACTTGTATACACTCAACAAAAATAATCGTCGCGACACCACACTGTTCAATGCGAAATAGAAAGACGAAACGAAAATAACTGGCTTGCTTCCTATGAGAGAGAGAGAGACAGACAGAGAAACACGCGCACGCCGCACGGCTTACAACTACAGCAAAAAGTGTCGTTACAACTTTTGGTCTCAATTTATTCCGTCTAGCCCCCTTTCGCAACGCGCGATAAGGAACTTCGTTCTTAAAACTGGAGGCATTGAACGTTTAACCTACAACTGTGTTACGTCTCCTCTTTATTTTAAAATTTATATGAATAAAGAAACTGATTTTTACGTGTCGATTACATTTCAGTCCTCCATTCGAATTCAATGGAATTTTTCATTAGAAACCACAATTGGGGTAAGAAAGTCGAGTGGAAAGGTAAATTATAATTCAAGAAATAAATACCTGTAATAATTCAATTTGAGAGTGTAATATGGATCTCACAAATTTTTATTTTTCAGCGACGTTTTTGTTTGATGATGGAAATTATGTACTTGCGAGATTAACAATCGATAACGTTTTGATATCCTTACTTCCATATAGCATCGATTATTCATTTTAAAATCTCTTCAATTGCTATAAAGTCGAAAATTTTAAATGAAGAATGATTGTATAAAGTTTCCAATGCAATAGAGAATAAATGTCTTCTAATACTTTTTTAGCAGAATTTAGCAAAATTTTGTACTCCTTCGATTGTTGCATTCGAAAATGTTGGATTCAATTTATTTCGCTGATTAGTCGAATATAGTGTTATGTCTAAGATTAATAAATAGTTTAAAATTTTGTAGTGGTTAACTATGTAACCGTATTATTTTTCGGATGCATTTTCAATTAACCAGTACAAAATATAACAGATATACGCGATGGATAATCAAGTATTTAACTGGACCACTGTTGACATATGTCGGTCGAATATATATCTTAAACCTATTTGCACAATGTTTACAATGTATGGCCAAATTATAAAAAAAAAACAAACCAATTATATAAAAAAATGTTCCGTTGAACAATGACGGTTGCAAATCTCTTGCGTCACGTAAAATATTAGTCGTTATTATACCTGCAATTTGCAGAAATTTTGCAATTATTTCAGCAATTGTAAAAATGCACAAAATTAATCGGTTCCGTTTTTTGTATGAAGTTGCAAAGTTACATATCCACTGAGACCAATATTCTCTTTATTTGCAACCATAATAGAAAACTTTTGTAATTATTTCAATGTCTGTGTATATTGAAAATGGCAGTGTCGATAAAAAAGTTTGATAAATAAATGATGCGTTTTTTCAGAAATAGTTGCAAATGTGCGTGAATATGTTAAACTTTTTTTCCATTCACTTATCCAATTTGCAGAACTTTTGTATTTTTTTTAAACAAATGACAATTAAAAACTTAAAAATATGACAAAAAACTAGGTTCCGTAACTTTTACAAGGTTGCAAACTTAATGCATGTTCTAAAACATCATTACTATCGGTATGTCTAGTTTGCAGAACTTTTACAATTTTCACTGCAAAAATAAAGCATGAAAACGTTTTTGCAATTAAAACAATGTTCCGTTAATCGCAGACTTCTGCAAAATTTTATAGTTTGTTTTTATCAATGCACTAACATACCATTGAAGTTTGAAAACTTTTGGGATTAATGTGAATTGATTGTCTATTTCTACCTGCCTAATAGCAAGACAGGCAATCTTTGCCTAGGCTAAAGTGCTGGATCTGGAAACTTTATTTTATTAATGAATGTATATATTTTGATACAATGTACTTCACCTGATGATGAATAAACTATAAAAAGCCGCACTGTATAAAAATATATGATTATGATTATATAGTAACGAAACATCAAATTCAAACTATGAAAAAAATAAAAAGTGTCCGCTAAAAAATCATATTCGTTTTCTTATTATTTGGTTGTTATATAGTTTCCAGTTCATAGGTACTTATTTTAGGAAAATAGACCATATCCGGAACGGATGCTAAATAGACATGGTCATACATAAAACACATACAGGAAGTATTCACATTTTTATGGAGTTCTAAAAAAGAAGCCAAATCAAGCGCAAGCGCTTACCCTATTCTGATTTGTATTTATTACAAGCTTTTATTTAGTTTCACCTGTCCCGGTGTCTGTCTGTATGTCTGTAATAAAATCTTGCAAGTTAAATTTGACCCACCGACCGAGTGATTTGAAATTTGGCAGGTGTACATATTTCCGGTGACATGCATTATGACATTTTTGTTAGGAAAAAAAAAATGGCGGCTCTAATATGGCGGTCAATTTTTGTGATCATGTTCCGATTCTTTTCAAAATTGGTATCTATAAGTTTTCGGGGTCGGAGATTATGATTTTTCTACTACTACTAAACTAGTTATTTAACATCATAAATACTAAAAAATAAATAAACGAAAAAAAACAAGCTTTTATTAGTTGTTAATAAAAACATAACTAAAAAGTTAAAAATACAAATGATAAAAAAGAAAATTTAAAGATAAACTTTTATTTATACAAATGCAACATCATAAATACTTAAAGAATAACCTAGATCAAACAATGAAATAAATTATTTTTTACTTTTTAGTGCATTTGTATAAATGATTTTTTTATATATAAATTTTTCATATAATTATTTTTTTTCTAAATTTTCTATTTTACTAGTGTTTTTTCATATATTCCTATCGGATAATAATTTCATGAAATTAATGATAGAATATTTCAGAAATGACAACAGAATTCTCCAGTACCGTGTCTGGAATTTTCTAGAACTGTCTGGAATGTTCCATTACTTTTTATACAGACAGGCTAGTAACAGTAGGTTCCAGTAACGACATTTCTTTACCTGACTTTGGGCCATAGGCAAATGGCTTCTCTGAAAAAATCACATCCCCGGCTTTCAAATTTTCCTTTGCAACTGCATACCTACCAACTTTATCATTCCTTCCAATGATAAATAGATCCTGCAAAACATTAACATAACATAATGAATCAGACCAGTCGCATGTTTTTTAATACTATCATCAGAAATTATCATTATTGACATCATTTTCAACCTGAGAGGTTGTTTTTCTAAAGCCAGTGCTCAATAATGATTCCATTACTGACTGAGGAAAGCAGCAGTAAGTGCAAATTTATTACCGGAAGAATTCAAATATTTTTATGTTATCAAGAATTTCTAGTGACTGATAAGTACCGTCAGTATTGCAGAGTTTTTGTTTTAGGTAGATTTCAATAGAAATACTACCTATTGATACCGACATCACAGAGACTTT
Organism: Gonioctena quinquepunctata; assembly: GCA_018342105.1. Classification (NCBI taxonomy): domain Eukaryota; kingdom Metazoa; phylum Arthropoda; class Insecta; order Coleoptera; family Chrysomelidae; genus Gonioctena; species Gonioctena quinquepunctata. The sequence continues at coordinate 381,714 of JAFIRS010000021.1, read as the reverse complement.
CAATAATTTTGGTAAAAATTTAAATTTTTTAATTATACAGAACAAATCGAAAATACATGAAAATTAAATATATATATATATATATATATATATATAATACGAAAATGGAAATTGCGTGCAAGAGAAATACATGGAAAAGGAAATTGTTGCATATTGGACAAAATTATTGAATTAAAGAAAAAAAAACATCCTCAAGCGGGAATCGAACCCACGATCTTCTCATCTCTAGTCAGACGCTCTGCCAACTGAGCTTTTTGAGGACATAGGAACCGCCGCATATTTGTGAATCATTTTTTCCCATAAATGTTTTTTTCATTTCTCCAGTTTCTCAGAGCCTGATTATAATTATTTTCTATTAATCTATGATGGGCTCATGTAACAGTTAATCCAGAAGTTAAAAAAAAAATCTCAGAATAAAGGTCATTATCATTGAATAGCTTTATTTAAAACGACGTTTCGACATTTGTATTTGTATCTTCAGGTTAAAACTAAAATAATTTAAGAATTTAAAATAACAACATATAGTGTACATAATTGCGATTGTAAATAGAGTATTAATAAATGATTGGTATAAGAACTGTATTCGTTAAAAACTTTTTACTTACGAAATAATCAGGCGTTTTATTCATGTATGATCATTCTCTTGCTGCTCGTTCGAATGTTGTTGAAGATATGTGAAATATTTGCTATTATGGTGTGTTAAAAAGTTGGTTTTTTTTCGCTCACTATCATTCAAACCAGTATTTTTCAAAAGATATGTAGATGATTGTCTAACATGTGTCCCAATTGACAGAGTTAGTGGAATTCTAGATGAATTCAACAACTATCTAGACTCAAATTCACAATTGAAAAAGAAAACAACAAACAAATTAACTTTCTCAACACAACAGTGGAATAGGACAACTCAGGAAAAATTCACACAAATCGCAATTATGTATACTATATGTTGTTATTTTAAATATCTTAAATTGTTTTAGTTTTAAGCTGAAGATGACAAAGACAAATGTCGAAACGTCGTTTTAAATAAAGCTATTGACTGATAATGAATGACCTTTATTCTGAGAAACTGGAGAAAATAAATAGAGGTAAATACCTTTTGTTGTCCTGTCCAAATTTCTAAGCTCTCGTCCGTTATCCCGTTTTTCCTTTTTCCCGTTATTCCGTTTTCTCGTCATTCCTTATCCCATTTTCCAGTTATCCCGTTTTTCCATTATCCCGTTTTCGAGTTATCCCGTTATCTCGTTTTCCAGTTATCCCGTTATCCCGTTTTCCTGTTATACCGTTATCGCTTTCTCCCGTTATCCCATTGTCTCGTTATTCCGTTTTCCTGTTATCCCGTTTTCCCGTTATACAGTTTTTCCGTTCGCTATCCCATTTTCCCTAAAAAAAAAATAGTCAAATGGGTCCAGCTGTTCTCAAGTTATGAGCTTACCAAGACAGGCATTCATATTATATATTCCTGAAAACTTTTTCTGGACAAAGAAATTTCCAAAACCTTATTCGGAGTATTACGAACATTCAAAAAAACAATTAGCCAAATCGGTCCAGCCGCTGTTTTTATAAAATAAAATGTTACCCCAACCGGGATTCGTTCCTGTGACCTTCTGCTTGGTACGCGACAGACTAACCACTGAGCTATTTTCTTTTTGGTAATAAATGACTCGATAGTCTTTTTATATACCCGAATTTTCCAATTTCCGGGCAACTTTCCTGATTTTTTCCGTACCAACCATCCTCGGGCTATTACGAACGAAAACCCAAAACAAACGTGACATCACATTATTATAGATTGTGGAAATTAATTCATTGGATTTTGTTTTTCATTCAAAAGTGTATCTCCTTGACATAAGAAATAATATAGAACTAAAAATGTATAAGTTTAACCATTTCCAATTGCAGAAGCTGTTTCTACCGGGAGCAAATCAAAAATTCACTTCGCTATATGCGAAGAAACGGAACGAAAATAATGTGTACTATTCGTAAACATTCTCCGTCGGTGAACGGTAGATCAAAAGAAGATCAGAAGAGCCGATAGTCAACGTGGGTTTGAGTGACAGCGTTTGAGTGACCGCAAGCCAATGATAATGCTTGTAGGTGTGTCTATACGTTGAGACTAATAAATCACCAGTTTCAGGAGGTCTGAGTAAATGAAAGCCAGTAGCGTCTCTGGTCTGGGATCGAAATAGGTTTTAAAATATTATATAGCTGTGTTGTGTTTTGTTGGAAAATATGGCTTTTTTCGACCATGGGAAAATGAAATTATGATGATCCGATTGCCTATTAATACATACTTCCTCGTTTATGGCATATTTTTTATTTTAACGTATTTTTAAAATATTTAAATATCTAAATAAAATTAGTTAACTCCGCCTCTGCTGATCGAAGGATTCCGCCGCAAGACTTGAAAACTTGTTTTTTATGTTTCTGCAATTGATAATGAATGAACTATAACATATGATTGATTGCCTAATGTTGGAATATCCACACCAATATTCACCTCGCTCATTGTTTTTTCTCGATTTGTGGGTAAACAAGGGTACTGAACTGAAATCACGGTATCCAAATCACCAACCTCACACTCGCAAGTCTAGTGAATTCTGAACGATTCTATGGCTGTTCTCGATATTTGACTTATTTTTAGATAATCGTTCTTGGACTGAAAATAAACGTCAAGTGCTGAATACAATTAGACTTTGAAATGTTTAATTGAATTAGGCACGTAATATTAATAGAAGAAAAATCTGTCCGTGCTTGTTTTTTTTCAGTTTATAAATATTGAAAAAATGAAAACTATTCGCATTCTAGAGATTATATATTGTTACGAAACTGGGTTCTTTTATATTAAACCAATATTCGAATAATTGATTAATTCCCGACGGTTGCGTTGAGATGAACAGGGACGTTATATACTTATTTCCATAACACTCTAATTTTTATCGTCCCGATCAAAAATCATTGATTCACCATCTTGCTATTCCATAGAGAATTTAATTACCAATTCAACGATATATATTATGTACCACTTTCTTTCTAACAAAATGAAATTAATCTGAAAATTTGGTAGGTAACATGACATCTATTCATTCTTTCAAACTTTACTTCAGAATGGTAACAATGAATTACCAAAAATAATCAACTTGACAATATTTAATAAGCCCTTTACAGAAAAGATAACTTTAATATAATCAAACTGTTTGAATAAATCTAACGACTGAGTGAAACATTCAACGTACAAATTATTACTCACAATACCATTATCTTGACGATGGAAGATAGTGACTAAAGTTTATCTTTCACTCGCAGATGATTCCACATCTGATTTTATGAACATCCTGTTCATATTTTCAACAGATCAATGTACCATTATCCTGTTTTCAATAGAAGAGATTCACAACCATCGAAAAGTCATTTTATTAATTAATGGCCAATGATAGTTCGAAATGTTGCCCGTTTTCCCTAACACATAGACTAGTTCTATTTATTGTACACCTCATCATATTTATCAGTTCGTAAGCAGGGATTTTCTGAAATGCGCGATCAACTCTATCTCTCAAGTCCTCCAAAGAAGTTGGTCTCCTCGAGTATACTTTGGATTTTATGTGACCCCATAAATAAACATCAATAGGGGTTAAATCGGGCGATCTGGCTGGCGATCTGATTGGACCATTTGTTCCAGTCCATCTCTGCCCATAGGTATCACTAAGATATTGCCGAACAATATTAGCATTATGTGGTCCTGCACCATCCTGCTGAAAAAACATATTTTCCCTGATGTTCTCAGGTAAATCGTTGATATTATTTTGAATATCGTTCTCTAAGAATGGTAGATATATTTGGCCCGTCGAAACGAATTGGTCCAATGATTCTTGTCCCTATGATTCCTACCCAGACGTTGAATCCAAATCTTTCTCGAAAATTGCCTTCTCTCAGCAACCTAGGATTTTCTTGAGCCCAATACTCTGTATTAATCCTATTGAACATACCATTATTCGTGAACCTAGACTTATCTATAAACAGTATATTCGAGACAAAACCATTATTCAAATCATGATGACGCAAAAGCCAATTACAATGAGTTAGTCTCCGTTCTGGATCATTTTCATATAGATGCTGATGCAAACTGTATTTATAGGAGCGATATTTATGTTTTTTCAATACTTTTCTGGCACTTTCCCTGCTGATCCCACATTCAATTTCCAATTCTCGCACTGAGGCAGATGGAGAAAAATGAACATATTCTAAAACATTAGTTTCCGCTTCTTCACTGACGATGAAGTGGATGTGGTTTTCATCAGCTGGTTCTTTCCCTAGCATCATTTCCAATTTCCTGAAATGGGTCCTCGATGGGTGCCGTCTTAACGGATAACGGACCGCGTATAGCATACTAGCATTGACAGCGTTCTTCTGACCAAACACCCTGATATTTTTCAACAAGGAGGACATTTTTGATTCAGGAAAAAAAAGAGAATATCAATATTTGTCCCCAGCAATCCATTGTGATCAATAATGATGATAGTACCAGGAAGTTAACTCGGTTGTTACATCTTAACACTGATAGCATTAAAAGTAAATCCCTAATGGTGAATGTCCTTCTCCAGGAATATAATGTAAATATATTCTGTTCGACAGAACACTGGTGTAATGTGGATTAAATCAGCAAAATTCACTTTGATGGCTATACTTTGGCAAATTCTTATTGCCGTAAAAATTTCATAGGAGGAGGCACATCAATATTTGTAAAAAATATCAAATTTGAAATAATGAGTTCACCTGTTATTCAAGAGGAGAAAATATTCGAATATTCTTGTATAAACTGTTATTTGAATAATCTTAAGCTTGTAGTCATATGTGTTTATCGTTCACCTAAGAGCAACATTGATTCTTTTTTAGAGAAAATGACTGAGCTTCTGGATTTTATCTTTGAACATCCTAGGCCAATTGTGGTGTGTGGAGATATAAATGTGGATTTCTTAGTAGAAACTGCACAGATGCACACAGTAAGACAGTTATTTCTTTTATATGGATTAGATTCTAGAGTCACGGAAATAACTAGACCTAACCCTAGAGGAGGATCTTTGCTATATAATATTTTCACAAATATATCAGAGGACATCTCACAAGCAACGGTAATCAAATCAATTATATCTGATCATTTTGGGCAAGTTTTTGATTTTAAAATTGAACCTAAAAATTTTTCAAAACAGAAAACATACAAAAGATATTATTCCGATGATAACATATCAAATTTTTATCAGTCTCTATCTAGTGAATCGTGGGAACAAGTTTATTTAACTTAGGACGTAAATAACAAGTATAAATCCTTTTACAATATCCTATTCCATCATTTTGATGTAGCTTTCCCTCTCACTTCTAAGGTGACCAGAGCGAAAAGTAGTGAAAACTCTTGGGTAAACCAAGAAATAAAATGTTACTCCCAGTATGTAAGGGACTGGTATAGATTATACACAGAGACAAAATGTGATGATATTCTTGAAAGATATAAAATGGAAAGATCAGCCTATAAGCGATGGTTATCTCACTTTAAAAAATCGTTGAATGACAATAACATAGCTAATTCAAGAAATAAATCTAAAACAATGTGGAATATCTTCAATCGCATAACAAATCATGGACGTATAAATATATACGTCCATGTAACAAATAGACAAAATAAAAATGGAGATATAACTTTGACCAGTGGCGGGTCTACTGTAGAGGACCCTTCAGAAATTGCTGACATCTTCAAATCGTATTATGATTTGATAAGCAACACCTCCCAAGAGTAGGTATCATAAACGTGAACTAATTAAGGACTCTCTTTTTTGGGCATCTACCTCAGCCAAGGAGATAATAAATGTTTTACATGCACTACATCCTAAATACTCATGTGGTTTTGATCAAATTCCGTCAGCAATTTTGAAAAAAGTCCCAGATTTTATTGGTACTGTTTTGGAACACAATATTAATGAATGTTTCTTGACTGGCACTTTCCCAGATGACTTGAAGACTGCTAACGTTGTCCCAATCTACAAAAAGGGTTCAAAAACTGATGTGAAAAACTACAGGCCTGTGTCATTATTACCTGCACCATCCAAAATAGTTGAAAAAATAATTTACACAAGACTTATTGCTTTCTGTGAAAAACACAATATTCTTGCCAGTGAACAATTCGGCTTCCGTAAAGGAATGTCTACTGAATTGGCTATCTACAATGCAGTGACAAACATAGCAACTCATCTCGATAACAAAAGCCTGTCTGCGGGAATATACTTTGATCTGTCAAAAGCCTTTGACATGGTTGATCATTCCCTTCTGTTGGAGAAACTGGATGACTTTGGAATTAGAGGTACCCCATTAAATTTATTGAGGTCCTACCTTGAAAACAGGTTTCAAGCAGTTGCGATTATGCAAGAGGGTAGGTCATTAATTAATTAAGCGAGGCGTACCACAGGGATCAATCCTGGGCCCCCTTCTTTTTCTCTTGTACATTAATTCTCTACCATCTCTCCTCTCCAGTTCAAACTGCCAAACTTTCCAATTTGCTGATGATACATCCGTTATTATAAACAGCACCAATATTAAGGACCTTGCTGATTCGGCATCAAATGTGGCAAATAAAATGGACGAGTGGTGTACAGAGAACTCCCTGAATTTAAATTCTGATAAAACTGGACTTATAATGTTCAATCTGACCAAAAATATATTTGAATCACCGTATGTTAGATTGAATGAAAAATCAGTGCCGGTGCTGCCATCTATAAAATTCTTGGGGGTGTTTATTGACTCTAATATGAGCTGGGGACTACATGTGGATACCTTGGAAAACAGACTGGCTTCGGTCTGTGGGGTAATTAGATATCTGAGAGAACAGGTGTCAGAATATGGAATGAAATTGTATTATTATGGACATCGCATATGGAATACTTTTTTGGGGTTCCAGTTCAAACTCAAATAAAATATTCACATTGCAAAAACGAATATTGAGATGTATTCTTGGTCTTGATTATAATACCTCCTGCACGTCATATTTTTCAAAACATGGGTTACTGACAGTACCTTCTTTGTACTTTTTATCTCTGGTTATTTTCGTAAAGAAACACCAATACTTGTTCTCTACAAATGCAGATGAATATTCAACTGAAATGAATATGTTAACTCGTAATCGGGCTGACCTCAGGATTCCACATCACAAAACTGCCTTTTTTAAACGGAGTACTGAATACAGAGCAAGAAAGGCTTATAACAGGCTGCCAACTCAGTTGAAAGATATCAGCAATATTCAGAAGTTCAGTCATTGATTACTTGAAGGAAAAAGTATTCTATAAGTTTGATTTTTGTGAATGATTATTACCGTTTCCTGTCTATTGAGAAATGTTTTTATATTTACTTGTTGAGTCCGTGAGGTATTTTTGTAATGTTTTACTCATTATGTTATGTGCTCAGTGAACTTTATTCTTTTTTTGACGTTGTCCATGTCCTTGATGATTTTATGACAATAAAGATATTATGATTATATTATTATTGTTATTCTCCGTATATCAATATCATATCGATTTGTTCGTTTCGAGAATATCGATTATTATTTTCCATTTCAAAAAAACTTTTTACAAACGAAACGAGATGACAAGTAAAATTGGTATTTCACTTTTGACATGACATTAATCACCTACTGTTTTCCATGATTCCACGGCTACCTTTCATTTCATCAAACCTAAACGGATAACTCATTGGAATTTGTAGGCATCGTATAAAATATTGTACAAATTCAATAATTGATCGTTTTTAGTTTTGAACAAAAAGTAAGTGGTACATAATGTATATCGTTGAATCGGTAATTAAATTCTGTATCGAATGGGAAGATGGCCTTCCGTAGGTACCATTTGAAAAAAAACATTTTTTTCGTTAAAAATGCGTTCAGAAAATTTCAATTCCTGCTGTAGGATTTGTTATTGATCTTATCGATAAAATGACTATTACTATGAGTTACTGATGCTAAAAAAAATTTTTTGCAATTTTAAAATAAAAATTTACCAACACTGTCGTATGTAATTTGAGCCGTAGAATCCGAACAACATCAAACATACAGGGTGTTCCATTTGAAAATTGGAAGTTGGTGGCTATTCTGGCAAAACCGGAAGTCGGCCATTTTGATTTCCTATGTTTGTCAGTACAAAATTTCATTCAAATCGGTTGATAAGTGAGGGAGATATAGGCATGGCCCTAGTCCCATTGTCACCCGGTATATCCACTGAAATATAACCTATAACTGGAATGCCAAAGGAACTTCTCAAGAATGAGCCGTTTTGAATCTCGCGCAGACTTCAAGAAAATCAGGGTGGGAGCATGCGCACTATTATCCGAATCAGGATCGGTCTTGCCTTTGGTAATGAACGACATATCTGAAGAAACAGTGTACAAAACGAATATCTGAATTGGCAGTTTCAGGCGGAAACCAACATTGTTGAAGTGAATTATGGAAAATATGGTAAATGTATGGTATACTCATGCTCCCTAAAAATAGCTGTAGGACTTATTTTACGTGAAAAACGCGGCGCTCTCCGTTTCAGAGTTCTTTTTGTTCTAGAACTCGTCATTTTCAAGCACCGTTTTCTCATGCAAAAATCACTCAACAAAATGTCTCCTTTCTTTTTTCAGCAGGAACTACAAACACTAAAGCCAAGCCGTTTCTGATTTAGTTCATCTAATTAAAGACGTACGGCATTGTTTGTATATCTTTGTAGTGATCAAAGACATGATTTTCTTCCTTAACTTTTACTGCGTCGGCGCATATTCTGAAATTCGAGTTGCCTTAGTTGGCCTAAAAGTTTCTCGCGTATATAACTATATTAGCATTCCAGTTATAGGTTATATTTCAGTGGGTATATCGCTCATCAAGTAAGCTGTGGAAACAAAATTGAACAAAACCAGATTCTTAACTTCAATTTTACGATCAAAACGAAATATGTAATTATTTTGCCAATAAATCAATTTTTAAATAAGTAAAACATTGCCAAGGCACCTTCACTCGGAACTGAATCAAACTTTGAAATTATTGATGAAACGCTCCGTATACTCATACATTTTCTGATTCCGCAAACCGCAAGTAGTTCTACTCAATTTTTCAGATTTATTCCTGTAATGTTCAGTCTCTCTGGATTGATTATAGAAATAACAGAGGCTTTGTACTTTCCACTGGCTTTTAGTTTAAACACTTTTTGTACAAGACATACAAGATATCATTGACAGTTCAGTCTGACAATATGTTGATGTTGAATATGGCGGTAAAAGCTCTGATGCCCATACTGTACCATATGGCGTTCCACAGGGCTCTGTACTTGGACCCTTGTTTTTTATCATTTATTTCAACGATTTGCCAATTAATCTAGGCCAAACCGTTAAACCTGTATTTTATGCTGATGATGCCACCTACTTAGTTACAGGCGATAATAACCAAGAATCTCTCACTTCTCTAGATCAGTCCGAGGCCATATCTAAAGACTGGTTTACTATAAATTGTCTTACTCTTAATGAGACAAAAACTCAAAACATATGTTTTTCCACAACACTCCGTCACAGCGAACCAGTTAAACTCTTAGGTGTGTACCTGGACTCAAAGTTGGATTTTAGTTTTCATACCGAAGATCTGTGCAAGCGCCTAGCAAAAGCCACATTCGGAATGAGACAATTAAGGTCTCAGTTAGACGTTCAACATTTAAGGATGGCTTATTTCTCACTGCTCCACAGTATACTTACTTACAGCTTAATAGCTTGGTGAAACTGCAGGAACAAAGAAAGAGTATTTGTAGCACAAAAAAAAGTAATACGTATAGTGAGCTTCAGTAGCTCTCGTTCTCATTGCAAGCCACTATTAAAAAAACTAAATATTCTTCCATTACCATGCTGCTATATCAAGGAGTGCCTTTTATCTATTCATAAAAAATTATTGACTGATGACGTTACACGTATGCATACATATTCAACTAGAAACAGTAATAATATTTGCATACCTCTTTGTAGAATTAAGCAAACCCAAGATTCCTACAGATATATTAGAGTTAAGCTTTATAATGCATTACCACATAGCTACAAAGGGCTAACCTACAATAACTTTAAGAAAAACGTTCACGATATGCTAATGAAGCATTGCTTCTATACAGCTGAGGAGTTCCTCCTGCACATGCCCTCCTGTGCATGCGAGTTAGATATGACCTTTTGATTTTATTTTCTGTTTTTTTTAATTTTCTTTATCTCATGCACATACCTATGTACCTTGTATTTCTTGTATTTTGTATCTTAATTTTAAATAAATATTATGTACCTGACGATTGTGTTTTTTTTTTAATTTTATGAATAAACTATCTATCTATCTATCTATATTAAGAGGTCTAAGAACCCTGGTGCTTGCACTCATACCTGTAGAAGTTTGGGATCGACTTGGCGACACTTGACCTACTTGATAATAGGGATTACTAGCGTGTCAGATGGCGCCAATTTCGTTTTAGTTTCAATTCAGTAACAGGGTATATTTATTTCCTCAGCTTTCTTTTTGAGACGAACTGTTCGCGGGTTCTGATTCTAGCTTTGCTATTGGTTGAAAAGAGACATCTGTCAAACTTCACCAATAGCAAAGCTAGAATTAGAAGCCCCGAATATTGCACAAAGAAAGTACTGTCGTGTTGTTTTTCGTATTTTGTACCATTTGAATTTGAGGTTAACTGCATTTTGACAGACGGAGAATTGGAAATGAAATTGTCATTAAATTGCATAAAATATAAAATTAATGCATGAAATATGATGAACTATGAAAATATCATTATTCGTCAATTCGTCAAGATTTGTACTTGCTTTTGGTACTGAATACAGGTGAATATTCGAATCTGCGGCTTCATACTGTCCACACAAAATACAAATGTGGCCCATTCTACGAAAAGTATCCACACTACACTACCTAAAAATAAACAATTCCTCACGCACTAATGAAATGACGAACGAGTGATTTTATAAAGAACAAACTCAGGAATAAGCTGAGCAAGATTTCAAATCAAAGAGATGGAAAACGCATAGATACCGACGAAACACTGAAAATAATTTCATATAAGATGCTGCAGATGTCAGAAATCAAGTTCTGACATTAAGCGAGAATATAAACAAACATTTTTGGATGGCGCCATCTACCACGGGCTACCACAGAGAGAAGCTCTGTTGAAGTAACAGGTGGTGTCCCCTCGAAAATCTAAACAATATCGAATCAGTTCCTTCACCAGGGTTTTTAGACATCTTAATCTATATCATTGATATCCCATAGAGGATGTAATACTTAAACATTGAATACATAACAATTCCCATTCTCATCACATAATTCTCATTGTTTTGGTAAAAAAGTGTGCTATGGAAACACAAATAATTTTAACAAGTAAAAAATTTGTGTTCATCAATAACCTAACAAGTTCGTATACCTAGTGTGCTTTGGGTCGTTAAATTTTTCAACAAACATGTATACAAGAGATGAAAAGGTGGACATGCTATTAATTTATGGCAAATGAAATAAAAATTCGAGGAACGCAGCAACTTTGTATGCTGAAAGGTATCCTAATAGACGTCATCCATGTTTTCAATAATTCCCGATAAACAACTCGGACAAGAAACTCCCAACCATGAAACTTATAGCATTGATGAGGTGACCGAAATCAATGTTTCAGCATTTGTAGCAGCGGTTGTAGTCTGTTGTGCGCTGGCAGTGTTGGCGGTAAAAATTTTTCAATTCTTCCATTGAATATTTTATACTCATTTGCTCTTCAATTCGCTTCCAGGCATCATGAATTGAATTCCTGTTTTCATGGTTTGGATCCCGTGTGTTCCAAATAATCGGCAGGGCTTCATAGAGGGATAAAACACCACTTCGTTCGACCACTCAATGGTGAAAGTTACCACGGCGGCACTGACAGTACCAGCCGCCTAGCCGCGTCGTTGGAGCGGTATACACGTGTCATCGTCCGTCCGAGCTCCTTTGAACTATGTTCATTTACCGACAGACGACGGGACTCACCGCGCCGACCGAAGATCGCCATGCCTGCCCTATCCGACGGCGCGTGAACTGGCAAGTTTGGCGCGAGGAGTGCCACTCCACGCGCCGTTGGATCCCGGCTTTAGGGTCCAACGCACTCTAGATGCAAAAATAAAAATGCTTCTGTACCAATTTTTCGTCTCAAAACTATGTGATCGTCTCATAATCATCCCTAGAATTGAAAAAAGGCAAAATATACAGGGTGTTCCATTCGAAATTCCCAAGTTGGGGTCGTTTCCGGTGAAATCGGATGTGATGGGAGAACAAGAAATATTGAAATTTTTTCAATTCTTGAATCCAACACCCCTGCCAAGTTTGAATCTCATACACTCGGTATACATAATTTTTAAAAAAGTTAATTTTTCATGATTAAAAAAAAATCTAAAAAAAAACATTTATTGATCTATGTTCCTCGATTCAGTTTTTCCATAGAACTATCTAGAGAAAGATGTCGAATAAACTTTTTTGGGTACTAAGAATCCGAGATTATTTTCATGCCATAGATCCCCCCCCCCCTGCTCATTCATATATGAGCAGATTTTTTCGGAAAAGGAAAATGAAACATATAGACAGATATAACAATATTTAATATAAAGTTCATTCATAATATACCAGGACACTCTTATAATCAATTGACAAAAGTTTTAATTCATATATTAAAAATTACAATCATCAAAAACTAGAAACACAAATCAAAACTTTTGCTTACAAACAAGATCAGTATATATAAAATGCTTAAAATTAAGTGAATAAATAAGTATAGTATAACAAATATAAATATATAGAGAATTTTCAATATAGCAAATATAAAAATATCACAATCATCTGTTGTAAAAATAATATAAATAACAGTTATTTAAAACGCCACAAAATTATGAATAAAATATGAGTTGAACAGCTGCTCTAGTTTCGACCTGAATTAATTAAAACATTCAAAATATTTGATGTTTTAAGTAATGAGTGGTTGAATCAACAAATTCCCATATGGAATCAGGTGTATCAGTATTTTCAGCCCCAAAATATTAATGAGTATGGATACAATTGAATAAACATCGATAAATATGGAAAAAATATGAAATTCGACAGTCATCTCTTGATTATACAGTAACATATAAATATAGCTAAATAAATATTTTGATGTTGCGAAAAGTGTCTTGATCATCTTGATGCTGTTTATTCAGTATTTACTACCAATCTGTCAAATATGGCAATTATTGTGTATTGGTTACATTTTATAGACACTTTCTTGAAATATCATTATTAACATCTCCTGAACAAGTCTTAAATACTGAACATACTTGAAAAACATGGTAGAATATTGTAATAATTCAGGAAATCTGGGAATATAAATATATTTCCTGAAGTCAACCACCTCTGGGAAAAATCCGTGAAAATACAGGCGCCATAATTTTTTGAAATTGTCCAAAATGACATTTCATAAAAATGTATTTTTTTGGATTTTTCTTGTCAATCTGCGATTGACTTGAGGGGGATAAAGCAACTTGTTTTCTGTATTAATACAATGATGCACCAAGAATCGATATATGAATACCATGTATCATACTTTCAAAAAATATATGTACCAATCGTGAAATATATTTTACATTTCAACTAGTACATGAGCTCAACGAAGCCGATTCTACAAAGTATGATCAAGAAAAAATTGAATACCTAATTAAAAAAACGTCACGAATAAATAACGAAGATCATATCTTCCACGAAAAGTTATTTCAAAAATAATTATTCAACCATTCATTTATAATTAACTAATGATTTATGAAAAATCTGTCCGATCACTCGGTATTCCGTGTTATAGTAGAAAAATCTCACCACTTCTCATTGGGACTTCCATAACTAGACAATGATTTCGATGTGGGAGAATTCTTTCTTTCTGCCCCCGGAGCTGCAGAGAACGAATTAGATCTTTTGTTCAACTCTGAAAAAAAAAGAATTAGTGTATAGTTTTCTGCGACGATTATGAATTAGACATGAAACATTTCCCTCTTATTGGAAACGTACGTATTGCCAATAATAGATGGATGTATGTAATTATATTAAAATTAAATAAAGAAAGCACAATTTCAATAAGATTGCCGTCATGTGAGGCTGATTCTGACGATTTATTGAGGTTATTATCTGTTGAATTCAAAAACACTTTACAAAACAATGATTAAAGAAGTAATCTTAGCAATAATTTGCATTGGAAATATTTTTATACTTCCAGAAGGTATAAATTGGAAAATCACCTAGAATAGTGTAGTGTAGAACAGTGGAATAGTTTTGTCTGTCAGTTCCGAGATTCGCGTAGAAACGTAAGCGTGCCCAGTACAGTGAGGTATATGCAAGTTAAGTTTCTATCATTTAAGTAGATAATAATACACAATAATTGTTTTTCTTCATCAAAAACATGTTGATTTTCCTAGATAATTCAATCACAAATGGCTTTGATAATGACACTCCAACATAAACTTCAACAAATAAAGAGTACTTATCTTCAGTTTTTCGCAAAAATTATTTCAGACCTTAACTCTTTTCTAAGTGGAGTATTATGAATTTGAGGTTGGGTTTGTTTGTCAGTTGATCTGTCAAAACAATCATATGCAAGAAAGTATGGTAACATATATAATATGATGAATGAAAAAATGGAGTTATCGGTATCATTCTAACTCACCCGTACTATGTTTCCGATTCTCCCAACATTAAAAAATGTTCAGGAGGTTGACATATATTCCGATATGTTGTAAGAAATTAGCATTATGCGATTATTGCACATAGAAAATTATGTACTAAGGACATATCTTCAGTTTTTCTCAATTATCTTAGAAACCTCCACTTTTAGGCACATGGAATGTTATGACTTTTAGGTTGCGCCGAACTGATGTCAAACGCTCATTTGTCCATTCACTTGTCCCAAGAAAATATGAAGGAACATATGACCACATACCATCGTAACTACGCCACTGGTTTACGAAAATAAAAAATTATAACTTCAAATTAGCACGTTGATAAACCTTGATTATTGTATCAAGTTTAAATTTTTTTCCTTCAGGAATTTTGGAGAAAAATTAAATCTTAATTTTTTTCGTACTTTCGACACCCTGTATCTCAGAGGGGATGCATTTTAGGACATTCCTTGATAGCAACTTTTCACCTCGAAATGAGGTGAGGAATCTGTAGTCGGAGTTTGTCGGTCTCATTCTGACTCACCCTGTATACAGTATATATATATATATATATATATATATATATATATATATATATATAAATATATATATAGTTTGGAGAAACTCAACTAAAACAAGCTTTTAGAGAAGGTATCAATAATTTGAGGAAAGCTGAACTAATACATTAGGCATAGGTATTGTACTAAATCAATAGTAGGCTGTGATTTAGTACACCACAAATCGCTCACATTACCATACTTTCAGGAGTTATAACTGTAGAACGGAATGAGCTATTGACTTCGGATTTTTGCTGTACAAATTCACTGATGTTCTGCTTTGTATCGGCAGTGTTGCCAGATTTCAAATATGTCTATAATCTAAATAAAAATTATAATCAAATACTTTGTTTCCAAAATTAAAGTTGTTGTAACTTCGTTGTTAACCAATATTTTTTTATGAAATTTCGATGGTTTTCTTCCATAACGACTACAAATACAGTGGTGTAGTCAAATTTGAGAACAAAAATTGCCTAATAATCTTTTGCCGTTTTTGACAAAGAAAAAAAACCATGGAGTGCCTTGGAAATGGAACTGAAGTTATGAAAATTTGTGTCAACATACAGTTTTAAATGCTTAATATTAAAAAAAAAATTGCGGTTGACCTGAAAAATTCGTATTCTACAGGGGTGGTTCCATTTTAAATGGGTCACACTGTATATATATATATATATATATAATATATAAATATATATATAGTTTGGAGATGTTTTTTTATTAGTTTTCCGAAAGCCTTGCCAATATTTCTTGAAAGCATTTTGTCCGTTAATGGATTGTTTCTTTGAAACTGCTGTTGTGGTGTTCGAGTAAGTTGTGGCGCATTGTTATAATTTTTTCTTGGATTTGATGTTTATGTTTTCGTAATCGTGGGAAAAGACGTAGGTATACAAATTCTCATTGTGGGTTGGATGATATTGTGTTGATGGTGGAGAAGGAAGTTATATATTGATACATTTATCAAACGGAAAACCATCTGCGATGCAATGATTAATTGCTGACATACCTGAAATCGCCAGCAAAATTTTTCTGCGAGCTCCAAATGCGTTGATTCCAATTTCAATAAGGTCTTTATCAGTCAAAGTCGGAAATGTAGTCAAATCAATTTCGTGCCTGGTGAATAGACCGATATATCTCTCAAGTCCTAGCGAAGTGAGCATTGTCGGCAAATCGTTCCATTCCGAAGATATCAAACAGTTCAAGATGTGACTGGGAGTATGATCCAAAATATTACTAGTGTTCAGAGAAACTGAATTCGACAAACTATTACAAACATCGTTCCGTTTCGGTGATGTGGTATTCCAAATGTCTTCTTCCTAAAAGATATCAGAGAATGATCAATTAATTAATTGGGTACCTTTTGATGTTGTACAAGAGACAATCTTAATCTAAATTGGGAATTCAAAATAACGAATACTCCCTCTGGTGTCGATTTTTGAAACTATACATGGGTACATTGTTTACTTTTTGAAACATTAATGTTTATATGATTTTAGTCATTGTATACTTAAAACTTGTCGAATATAATGAACATGACATATAATGAAATTCTTGTTTACCTGGTTGACTATTACTATACTGAAAAAATGAGTAATTCAAGTTCAAATCATTATTGTTGTGTACCTCAATGTGACTCTTGACAAAACGATACCGTTGTACTGGAATAAGTTTTCATCATTCTCCGTGAGAAAATGAATGTAACATACTGCTGCAGACTAATCTAGGATTGAGTGAGTCATAGACAGGCGACGGGCTCTTGGGATCTTGAAGAAGAATACAGTTCCTTACCAAAAGGTTCCTGTATCGTGTGTGGCCAAAAATAAAGTGAAAAGGAGAACCTTCAAACAGAGTTGAGAAGAAAAAAAAGAGAGTTAAGAAGAGAAAAAAACAGATATTATTCAACATACCGAATATTATTCAAACAGTATGGAAAAAGAGTGACTATATATGTATATCTAGGTGATGACACATTTTTACACCATCTTGTTTGTTTTAGATGAAATAAAAAAAACTGTTTTTGTTAGTTTGATTTTCAATTCGAACATTCACAAATAATGTGTAACATTTCTTCAAAATTAATTCATAACAATAACTCCCGATGACTTCACTAAGCTGTCCAGAAACTTGGAAAAAAGTTTTTTTTTGCAAGCAAATTAGAATAGAATAGAATTTCATTGACGTTTTTGAATATTCAAGTCAAAGGGTTTGGAACAGGTCCGTGGATAAAAAGTTTGTGAACATTACAAATATAAAACATTTTATACATACATATATAGTAAAAGACTTTATATAAAACATGTTGAAAGTAGTAGGATGGGTGCAGTATTTTCACATATTATGGTGTTTACTTAATTTTCATTCTGTTAAATCACTTGAATATTCATCTACCGAATAAAAGCTGTGTTTTAGAAGAAGCTGTTTGTTAGCTTATTTGAATTCAAATGAGCTGAGCTTTTTGAATGATTCAGGCAATTCATTAGATTAATTGAGTTTTTTTATGAGGTATTGAGACGAAATCTAGGATTGATGAACTGGGAGTTGTTTCTGGTGGGATAGCTGTGTAAATCATTGTGTTTGTTATAGCAATGGATATGGTTATGAATTTCAATCAAGCAGTAAAAAACGTAATGTGAAGGAAGTGTTAATATTTCCAATGTCCTGAATAAGGGTTTGCAAGAGTCTTTATAAGCTGCCTTGGCAATTACCCTGACTGCTTTCTGTTGCTCTTTCAAAGTGAGTTTTCGCAAATGATATTGCCTTAAGATTTAAATACACCACTTCACTAGAGTCTTGAAATGTGTAGTGTTATACACAAAAAAACTGGAAAATAATACCAAATGGAAATATTTTAAGAAAAACTCCAAACACAAGTGTATAATCTCTGAGAAAACAGACAAACATTGTACGTATGTCTGGTTTGAACTTTCGCCACTCTGGCATCTAATTTTGAATTCCCAATAGACAACAGTCATTTCTGATACTTGATCCTACCTTTTGGCTTTTTATTTTATCCGCGAGACCAGCGGGACTAGTGTGACTGATGAAATATCCAGACCAAGAATTATTAGGAACTCTGTAAGACCCCGGTTGTGGTCTACTTTGCATCGCCCGAATTCCAGCAAGTCTCTTACTTTCCAAGTCATTCGGCGCTAAAGTATTGCTGTCCTGCCTTTTATCTACCGATGGTCCATGATAGCCAGGAGAAAAGCTCATGTCTGACAATACCGAAGATATATCTGCGAAATATATGTAGGTAGATATGAGAATTGACAATTATTGAAAAGACAGATTTTTTTGTCGCGATACTCAGAAAGATTCAAAAATATTGCATGAAGATCTACAGTGTCACACATAAAGTTCGCAACATATGGAAGTTTTTCTTATTAATAGATATAATGAAAATTTGACTTCGCAGTTAGTTTGTGCTTGAAAAATGAGTAAAAAATAGCTTCTTTCCTTTCGTCATGTTCTACTCTAAACCTGTCAAATTTTTTTTTTTTTTCGAAAATCCTAAAAAAATCAGTCGAAAAATGCCAAAGAAAAAAGTTGTTCAGTTTTATACCTTTGCTCCGAATTCGGACTCTCTACTGTCACTTCGACTTTTTTCCTTTTTTTTTTATTTTTCGAATCTTTCGCTCTACCGATTCGAACGAAACATGATTCAAATTTCATAATAATGATGAATACGAGACTTCAATGTCATATCTAGCCCAGAAAATACCCACATTGGCCTGTTACCAAAAAAAATTATAAATGCACCTCCAGAAATTCGTCTTTGTTGTTGCAAAGTTCATCTAGTTTTTTCATTTCATTGTGAAACTGATTCGGATTTTCAATGTATAGACGTTATTTGTCAGTAATCGAATAAACGAATTTCTCTTCATTCTTATTACACTCGTATTTCTTTTTTTAATAGATTTTTATCCAGTTTGATTATTTTTCTGACCAATAATTCAGTTACAAACAAACCCGAAATATCATACTTTTCTGTAAACTAAACAATGACCTACAGTTTGATAACTATTCAAAAGAATTTCGTTCTATCGATTTGTACTAAACATGATATAAAATTTCGTGATTTCAAACAATACAAGACTAATGCAACATCTCGGGAAGAAAATAGTACAATTGATCGAATCGAAATAAAATTTTCCCTTAGTAGGCTTTTGAAACAATTTTTTGTTTTGGTTAATGTCAAATTATTGCGTTTAATAATAATAGTGAGTTTATACAGCAAGTAAAATAAAATAAGATATAAAATAAAGTAATTTAAAAAGTTAAAACTACACAACATCCATAACAAGTTTATACAGAAATAAAATAAAATAAGAAGTAATATAAAATAAGAAGTAAAATAAAAGATGGTTAACTTTCATCTTTTATTTTATTTTACTTTGATTAGTTGTTAGGCACATGTACATACTGAATAATTCAGACAAATTGACGAAAGTTGATGATAGATGACATGATATAATAGCTATTCAGTCCTAATATATGTTTTTGTTTTCATAACTGGAAAATGATGTGTTCAGTGTCATTTTTAAAAATTTCGTTTTTGGCCAATAATGTCTTAAGATGACAAATATTTTATAATATTGTTAGTGTTGTCAACAGTGGTTTCTTTTTTAATCAATAAACAATAACAGTGACCAATTTTTCAAGTATACATCATTGAAATTGAGGTTACCTCAACATAAAATCCCAAATTTCGATTGACAGCTTCTTACTTCTTACATTAATTTACTCAGCTCTATAAACACTCTGAAAATTATTATTTTTATTTCACTTTATTTTATTTCTTATTTTATTTTACCTGCTGTATAAACTCACTTTAATCGAGTTGTTTTGTGTACAGATTTTCCTACATTTATAATTCACAAATAAGTTTTATGTACAATGTTATCCGCACAAGACAAAGTGGAAATCGTTCTTTTATGTGGTGAGAATGTGCCATAACGAGATGTTGCTTGTATTTTCAATCACCGGCATCCGAAAGAAATATTCACTTTAGTACCGTGGGAAGGATATTGAAAACATTCAAAGGAACTGGCTCTGTGGACAATCTTTTCAAGAAAGGTTTTTTTTTTTTTTTTTTTGGCTTGGACATTTCGTCATTCGGCCAGACACAAGTGGAATATTATTAAAACACGTCGAGGACCATCCTCGGCCCGGCTACGAAATTAAACATTTAATTCTCTCTAATTAAATAGAAAAATTTCTGCCCTGGCCGAGAATCGAACTCACGACCTTTCGATCATGAGTCGGACGCTAACCCACCGCGCCAATCCCCCCACCGTTCAAGAAAGGTATAATGAAGAAGAACAACTCAATGTTTGTTTGAGCATTGTTGAAAACGAAAAAACTAATATTAGGAGTATTAGTGAAAATATAGGGGTTGGCAGAGAAACTGTGAGAAGAATTTTGCACAAAAATAATTTCCATCCCTATAAGCCAAAGTTCATACACACTCTTAAAGAAAGAGATTTCGATATTCGAGTAGGATTTTCATTTTGGTTCCAAGGTAAGAGAGATTTTATGGACAGACGAGGCAACTTTCAC
The DNA here is from genome assembly GCA_018342105.1 of Gonioctena quinquepunctata. Classification (NCBI taxonomy): domain Eukaryota; kingdom Metazoa; phylum Arthropoda; class Insecta; order Coleoptera; family Chrysomelidae; genus Gonioctena; species Gonioctena quinquepunctata. The sequence continues at coordinate 360,874 of JAFIRS010000021.1, read as the reverse complement.
GTCGAACGGAACAGTTAGTTCCCAAAATTGTCGCTGGTGGTCCAACAATAATCCAAATTTTGTAATAGAATGCCGTGACGAATATTCATTCAAGACAAATGTGTCATGTGGTTTATTACATAACCAAATAATTGGACCATATTTTTTTAGAGAAAATTTGAACGCAGACATGTACAGAAATTTCATTATGAATCAGTTGTCTGAAGTTTTGGATAATCTGTCTGTAAGTTGTTTTGTTGTGAATTTAGTTATAGTTATTTTGGTTTAATGTTTTTTACACATCTAATGGTGAAAATAAAGAATATGAGATTTTTGAAATTAATTCAAAAAACGTGGCAAAAAATTATTATTTGCTCGAAAATTACATCTAATAGTTTATCCAACAGTCACACTGTTGGGTGTAATGTAAACTACATCAAAATATTTCGAACTCATCTGCAGCTAACGCGATACAAATCTGTTAAAAAAAGAAATACGAGTGTAATAAGAATGAAAAGAAATTCGTTTATTCGATTACTGACATATACGTCCATACATTCAAAATCCGAATCAGTTTCACAATGAAATGAAAAATCTAGAAGAACTTTGCAACAACAAAGACGAATTTCTGGAGGTGCATTTATTTTTATTTTTTTGGTAACAGGCCAATGTGGGTATTTTCTGGGCAACATATGACATTGAAGTCTCTTCATCAAAATTATGAAATTTGAATCATGATTCGTTCGAATCGGTAGAGCGAAAGATTCGAAAAATTAAAAAAATTGGAAAAAAGTCGAAGTGACAGTAGAGTGTCCAAATTTGCAGAAAAGGTATAAAATTGGAAACCGAGCAACTTTTTTCTTTGGCATTTTTCGAAATTTCCAAAAAAAAAAACAGATTTTTTTGAGGATTTTCCAAAAACATGTCAAATTTGACAGGTTTAGAGTAGCACATGGCAAAAGGAAAGAAGCTGCTTTCTACTCATTTTTTAAGCACAAACTAACTGCGAAGTCAAATTTTCATTATATCTATTAATAAAAAAAATTTCCATATGTTGCGAACTTTATGTGTGACACTGTGAATCTACAAAAAACTATGTTCATCCTATTCAACAGCGCACGCAGTAATAAACCAAACCTAGTCAATCTAAACATAAATAACAACCAACATGAAATATCAAAATCTACAAAATTCTTAGGCATACATCTCGATAATAACATAATGTGGATTGAACAAATAGATAATACATGTAACAAGCTTAAAAAAAGCTGCTTTGCCTTCCTTACACTAAAAAAATCACTTCATGAATCGTCTCTGCTGAAAGTATATTACTCCGTAGTCTACTCGACCTTATCATTCAACATAATCAGCTGGGGCCTTGCAACTGAATGGACTAGAATATTCGTTCTCCAAAAACGCATAATAAGAATAATATATAGTATGAAACCTTTCGACTCATGCCGAGAAATATTTAAACTAAAGGGTATATTGACATTTCCCTGCATATACATCTTAAATATATTACTATATATACATAATAATAAAGATAGCTATGCTAAAAATGGTGCGGCAAAGGTATGAAACAAGAAACAAAGATAACCTTCGCATCGAAAAATTCAACCATACATATTTTACAAAATCACCACAACATAATGGACTCACATTATACAATTATATACCAAATAACTTAAAAGAATTATCGTCCCCTCTCTTCAAGAAAAAAATTAAAAAAATGCTGACAATGAATGCTTTCTATAGCCTTGAAGAATATGTGAATTATTGTAAAAATACTTAATTTATGTTATTACTTCTATGTATGTCCTTGTGTGACTATTGTTTTCTCAAAATAATTTATTGATTTTTTAAATCTGTTTTCCATAGCATTATTAATGTGCTACTAAGTGTAAAATGACTTGCCATATCCAAGCACTGCTTGGCTACAAATGGTCAATAAAGAATTTGAATTTGAATATATAAAATAATAATAATTTTCCTTATTATTCGCTACTAAAAGCAAGCCTTGTACATTATTTGCCGTAGTGCTTTAAAATACCAAAGTAACAGAAACAAATGGCTCACCCAGTTGTTGGGATTGGGATTCAGAAAACTGTCTGAAACCCGAATTCGGATTTCTTGGGCTCGATACATTACTGGACATGGAGCTGTTGTTACTTGAAATCGTTGAATATGTCCCAGCTTCTCCACTGCGTTCCAGCGTCGAAGAGTTTGCAGTGAATTGACTTTGGCTCAGAGATTGGTACCTAAAAAAATATTCATATTCAAGAAATGTACATTATTGGTATACTCTTATAAACAGAAGAAAAACAACCCAACGAACATAGGAAACATAGTTGTTTGTGTTTCCATCAGAAGAAATAAATAAAATTAGTACGGATAGATAGGTCGAACGAAAATATCTTCTACTATTTATAATGAAACAACCCACATACCAATTCGTCTCTAAAAGACTATCGCAATGCATTTTGCGTTGTTATATATTTTTTTATCATTCTATCCGATACCATTGTATAATAGGAAAAAAATTTGTTTCAATAATATACAGTGTGGAACAGCCAAATGGAATAAATTCGTTATTTCAGTTAGTGTGCACATTTTTAAAAAATCCCGAAATACACCAATTTCAGATTTTGAAATGTCATCCTGCAATTATAAAATTTCATCCTTACTTTCAACCCCCTTCGAGTGACAGTTACAACCCCCCAAATTTTTAAATGGGAAGTAGGGGCATGTGATACATCATTTAAAAAGTATCTTCATTCTCTATTCAAAAATGTAATTTTTTCGAATTCTTTGCAGAAATAAAAATAAATCATATGAATGACGTAATTCGGCTTCAATACGCTAAAAACTTATACTAATACAGTTTCTTGATAATGAGAAAGTAAGAAATAGTATATTGTACACTATAGTTTTTCTACGACTATTTCAATCATATCATTAAAAAAAACAAATATTGAAAAATATTATAAAAATCGAACATTACTCTAATTGATTTCGTTAAAAAAAAATACAATTTCAGGAATTGAACCCACAACCTCCAGCGTGAAAAATCCGGGACAACCCTGAATTAACACTTCTATCCAATCTCTGTCTTATTTATGGATTGAAATTAACTCCTACAATATCAGATAAGGTGGTATCAAATTTAGAATATCAGTGTTAGCATCACCATTCATTTAGGTTCTGTCCTGATTATTTCATGTTTTGAAATTAATTTTATGAAATCTACCAACTGTCAAAAAATTATTTTCAGACAGATGTTAATATATTTGATTCGATCTCATATTATCTATCATCATGAAATACGTTATTACAATGACAGTCTAGTAGCCCAGTGAAAAAGTTACCATGGCAATGTTAGTTTTGTTTCAATTGTTGTGGGATCATAACCGCATGACAGTAGTCGTCAACTGCAATTCAGAAACATGGTTCGTTTAACAGAAATGCACAAAATAACAGTTCTGCAGATGATTGGTTACGGAGACAACACTCGAACACAGATCGAAGTTGCTCGCCTATTTCACGAAAAATTTCAGGATTTTCCGCCTATATCCCAAAGAACAATAAGTAAAACAGAAAAGCAATTTCACGAGCATAGACATGTGATGCAGATGAAAAAAGCACCTTCCAAGGCAATAAATATTGATACCAAATTGGATGTACTGCTTGAGTTTGAGGAAAACCCGCATACTTCGAGTCGAAAAGCAGCCGCAACATTGGATGTTAGCCATTCATCGATTCTTCGATTATTAAAAGAAAATAAAATGCATCCCTATAAAATGATACCAACTCAGGAGCTCATGGAAGATGATTTTGATCAATGAACGTATTTTTGTGAACAAATGATGGAAATGTTAGATAACAATGTGATCCAATTGGAACATGTTTTGTATTCTGATGAGTGTACTTTTACGCTTCACGGACATGCTAATCGTCAAAATTGCCGCTACTGGTCTACGGAAAACCCTCACTGGATGGTAGAAGAAAATACACAATACCCTCAAAAGGTTAATGTTTGGGTAGGGATAGTTGGAAACCATGTCATCGGTCCGTGGTGCCAACATTGGCAAACTTATATCCTGATCCAGCAAACCCACAAGTTTCAGCGAATATGATATGGTTTCAGCAAGATTGAGCACCGCCACATTACCAAATCAATGTCCGGCAGTACCTACACCGAATATTTCCAAATCGGTGGATAGGGAGGCGAGAATGGATGGAATGGCCAGCACGATATCCTGATCTTACGCCATTGGACTTCTTCTTATGGGGATATGTGAAAAGTATGGTATACAAAACTGAACCATTAGATTTAGTTGATTTGGCGAGCATTTTGAACACTCCCTACGTTGACATTCATGTTATTTTTTGTTTTTACATCATCAGGAACTGAACTGATGATTTAATTTTTCCTTTCTAATTTTTTAAATAAATCCGAAAAAAATTACATTTTTGAACAGAGAATGAAAAGACCTTTTAAATGATGATTCACATTTAAAAATTTGGGGGTTGTAACTGTCATTTGAAGGGGGTTGAAAGTAGGGATGAATTTTGTCATTGCAGGATGTCATTTCAAAATCTGAAATTGACGTATTTTGGGATTTTTTATAAATATGCCCAACAATTGAAATAATGAATTTATTCCATTTGGCTGTGCCACGCTGTATATATATATATATATACAGGTGTCCCTGACTTCCTCTTTTCCTCTCGGAATGTATAGATGGGGTCAAAATATCACCAGTACTTCATATAACTTTTGTTCCTAAAAGACTTCGTTACCAAGTTACGGGCCCTCAAAGTTACAAAATGAAAAATGTTTTTCTTTGATAACTTTCAAAGTGAATATTCAAAATCATCTAAATTTTGGTGATTGACTAAACAAATGAATTCCTTCGATGAGCTTTCATGCAGGAGTCAGTTGTTTTGCTACAAAGTCAGGAACGGACTACCCCCGATGGTCCACACCCCAAAACTTTGAAATGACAGATAATTTTTCAATAGTTTACAACAAAATAAGGTTACGTAGACAATTTTCTGAATAAAAGTACTCGTGTGGAAAGTCGATCGGAGCAACGATTCTTAATAAAAATGCAGTTTTACGACATCAAACCCGATCGTCCACCATTATTTGAAATGAAAAATTTTCACAGTAGAAACATTTATAACAGGGATAATACAAAATAGGCTAAAATAAAGCCGTTAGCAAAAAGTACAGTACCTAGTTGAAAGTTTCATTCATAATGTAGATATTTTTTCAAATGAAATATCAAGTTATGTAGATTCGTGGTGTTTTTGACTAACAAGCTACTCCACTATGAAATATCGAATTCAGTCCATATTTTGTATGTACGCGTAGAATAAGCACGTTTCGTGTTGTGTTATCTGAATCTCATTTCACATAAATGTTGAGGAGTCACTGATAAGTATAATTTCATGGGAGAAAATCTTTTACCCGAAGATAAATTCAGCTGAAAAAACGCACATCGGAAGACATAACTAATAAAAAGCAAACGAATAAACTACAAAAACGGCTGCACATGAATAGGTGAAAAATATCCGGTGAATAAATTTATGTTCCATTTCTTCCACAGAGGTTGACAAAAACAGCTTGTAGAAAGAAATAAAATTAGTGTGGATAAAAAATGACAACTGGAATGCGATTTTGTTTTGTTGAGTGGTGCGTTGTCATTGTATTGTTAATATTCTAATAGGACTAAGAAAATGTATTGAGAGAGACGGGGGTCAGATCGAGCAGTTTTTCTAGCGGATTTTGCATTTCTGTTTGCTCTTGAGGCTTGCGATTGATTATTTACACCATGAGTTTTTTAAGGTGAACGTGTTTGCATGATAAAAATTCGTTATGAACATTGTACCTATCATTTCTATTTTCATTAAAAATTAATATTTTCGAATAATGGTAAGACATCTCAGGATGGATGTCGTCGAACAAAAATGCATGTTTATCTAAAATCGTTGCTTCCGATCGATTTTCCACACGAGTACTTTTATTAAGAAAATTGTCGTGGTAACCTTGTTTTGTTAAAACATATCGACAAATCCCAGCCATTTCAAAGTTTTGGGGTGTGGACCATCGGGGGTAGTCCGTTCCTGACTTTGTAGCAAAACAACTGACTCCCACATGAAAGCTCATCGAAGGAGTTCATTTGTTTAGTCAATCACCAAAATTTAGATGATTTTGAATATTCACTTTGAAAGTTATCAAAGAAAAACATTTTTCATTTTGTAACTTTGAGGGCCCGTAACTTGGTAACGAAGTCTTTTAGGAACAAAAGTTATATGAAGTACTGGTGATATTTTGACCCCATCTATACATTCCCGAGAGGAAAAGAGGAAGTCCAGGGACACCCTGTATACCGGGTGATTCTCTAAGGTGGCTCACCCCTATAACTTTTTTATTATTGAAAATAGAAAAACGAAATTTGGGGGTTGTGTATTATAGTTCAATTTCCATTTTTTTACATATTTACTTGCTTTGCTGCACTTCCGGTTTGACCGGAAATGACCCCAACTTTCGATTTTTAAATGGGACATCCTATATATTTTTACTTATTTCGAACGAGAATGACATTCTAAATCCAACAACACCTCACTTGTCAATAATTGACAAAAAAAGTCATTTTTATTCCAATTTTTATTTTTTTATCTAGAATGCCATAGATCCTTGTAAATCGCTTCATTCTTGATCAAGTAACATGGGAAAAATACGACTTTGAGGCTCATGAGACTCCACAGTCGTTTTAAGAATTATTTATGAGTTGGAAATATGAATTTTTCCAGTTAACTTGATTTTTTCAAATGGAAAGGGGTGGCTCGTCCCGTTTTTGTGAAAGATCATTCTCTTACGAATAATTTGATACCACACACTTTCACTTTATTTTCACTATTTTTCTGAATAATTGCAAGAAGCGATCTTACCTAATAACAAATAATACGTATTCGATATACTTATGCACTAAGTTCTGTTATTCTAGTTATCCGTGACAAACAATTGAAGCTGTTGCTAGGACTACCTAAACAAATAGGCTAATGAATATGCTGCCACTTTTAAAAATGTATTTGTTGCGTAGTTTATAATTTGATATGGAAAATCATACTAGAAACGAGAAAATTGACATGTTGCTAATTCACGGAGAAGCAAAAGAGAATGCAACTGATGCAGTTCGAATTTATGCTCAGAAATCCCTAATCGTCGCCATCCCTCTCGGCAATATTTTCCAAAACTGGAAAGGAAAATGCGAAATGAACCAGAAGAAAATGCTAATAACTCCATCGTCAGTGAAGAAAAAGAAGTAGACGTGTTGGCCTATGTTGAAATGAATTGTACGGCGTCAATTAGCCAAATTGTTTCTGAGTGTGATATAAGTTATTCATCCGTTTAGAGAATTCTTCACGAATATAATTATCGATCATTCAAGTACCAACTACTCCAACATCTTTACGATAACGACATCTGATGCAATAAGGAAATTTTCAAGAGCGATTTGGTTTCAATTGCTGGATGGGTATTATCGGAGGAAAACTTTTGGTGCCAATAATTTTCGACGGACAACTTACTTCGGAAAGATATCTACAGTGCCTCAGAAATCAAATTAATGATTTCATTGAAGATTTGCCACTGGCTAACCAAGTTGATATCTATTTCCAACAAGATGGAGCGCCACCTCACAAGTCGTAAGAGAACATCTGAATGACACCTTCCCAGAAAAGTGGATTGGCACTTATGGACCTATTCAGTGGCCTGCGAGGTACATTCTTGAGTTGTCATATTTTTTCATAATGTATTATTTCTTTTTCATATTCTAGATCACCAGATCTTACTCCGCTAGATTTTTTCCTCTGAGGAACAATTAAAAATCAGGTGTATAACACAGCATCAGCTACTCGTGAAGAACTGGAGTATAAAGTAAGGGTGGCATTCCAGAACATCACTGCTAATCAATGTGGTTGAAAAAGTTTAACTTTGCCGTGATCAAGGAGGAGGTCATTTTGAAAATTTAGAACCTTAATGGACTAATTTGCGACTTTTAAATGATTCTTAAAAAGACTGTGAAGTCATAAGCCCCAAAGTCGTATTTTTCCCATGTTACTTGATCAAGAATGAAGCGAATTACACGATCCATGGCATTCTAGATCGAAAAATAAAAATTGGAATAAAAATGACTCCATTTGTTAAATATTGACAAGTGAGGTGTTGGATTTCTCGATCGAAATAAGTAAAAATATATAGGATGTCCCATTTAAAAATCGAAAGTTGGGGTCATTTCCGGTCAAACCGGAAGTACGGCCAAGCAAGTAAATATGCCAAAAAATTTAAAATGAACTATAATACACAACCCTCAAATTTCGTTTTTCTATCTTCAATAATAAAAAAGTTATAGGGGTGAGCCACCTTGGAGAATCACCCGATATATATATATATATATATATATATATATATATATATATATATATAAACAGTGTCCGTCAGGAAGTTGGCTACATATGGGAAAAACATTGTTATTGAAATTTATGAAAAACTGACTGACTTATATCACGTGACTTCAGATTTAACAGGAATTTAAAAAAAATTGTCTTAGGTGCCGAAAAATGGGTCAAATGAACAAGATATCGAAAACATTTATCGAGAAAATGTGTTTGGAATCCAACGAGGATCCCATGTAACAAGTTTGAACCCATGTACCAATATTGAACCGGATTAAAAAAAAAACAATTTTATTCCTCTACCATTACTAAGAAACATTATACATTCTTGTTTCATCTGGAAACAGCTTTGATAACCTAAATCACATAAGTTTGGATCAAAACTAATCAAATATTTGTGGAATAGACATTTGCGGGAGATTAATAATGAAAATACGATTTAGTCTTGTCAGTAGGCGTAGTCATGGCCTGTACATTGATGCACATGAGCTTATTCAATATTTTTTTTTATTGGTGCCCCTTTTTACCCATTTAAAGCACGCCCCAGCGTGTTTGAATCGAACTTTAAAAAACGCGCGTTTTTTAAAGGTAACCATGACAACATCAACAAATCGAGAAACGTGAAGTCTAAATGACAAATTTTTGATTATTGATCTGACAGGAGTACCTTGTAACGTCAAATAACATATTACTCACGATTCGTTCATTTATATGTGCTCCTCCATCCATTTGATGAACTTTTCATATTCTTTTATATATATCACTGATTTTCGCGGTATTAACCGCGATTCTGCCTCACTATTCAAAAATCGATATTAGAATAATTCATTTTGAGCTCTGGTGACAACAAATATTGATCTTTGGTAACAAATTGCAAATGAATGTTTTTCTCATTTCCATGACAACGAAAGGTATACTGATGTCACATCACGAATTCAACCTTCTTGCATTATAGTTCTTATATCTATTTTGTAGTAATAATACCAGTATATATGATTTCAAAGTGCACCAATAAAATAACGTAGTATTCGTGGATAACTGGTTCAAACACTTCTTATTCGAGCACCGGCTGCGCGCGTGCTCGAAAAAATCGGCGTTTTAAAGCCCTTTTTATCCACTTATACTTTAATATACTAATCAACCCGTAAATAAAATTTAAACCAACTAATATTTGTAATTAAAACTCAATAATACATCTGGTTCAAAATTGGTCCTCGTTGGATTCCAAACACATATTTTAGTTGTCAGACATGAAGAAACGAACCGCCATTAGAGTTTTTCAGAAATTTCAATAACAATTTTGTTTCCCATATGTAGCCAATTTTATGACGGATACTGTATATATATATATATATATATATATATATATATATATATATATACAAAGAATTGTTCCTTTGTTTTCTATTTCATATTTTTTCTTAAATATTTTTGGATACAGTGTTCTAATTTTTTGTTCATAATATTCCTTAAAAAACAGAATAACTTTTTATTTATATTCTAGAAGAATTGTTTTTTTGTATTTTTACTACCTTTCTTCAAATAAAAAAAAAGTAGCGTATGAAACAGTGATTATTTTTTCGCTTCGCCAATATGATCGGTCTATCCAACACTTTTTCATATCCATAGTTTTTCCAAAGATAGCATTAATAATTTTTCTTCGATTAATTGCTTTAATTTAAAAACTCCATGGGTAAATCATTTTTGATGTTCAATATAATTGGAATAATCTCACTACATAATATACAGGGTCACTCACGGTCGATGATATGTTACGGGACATAGGATTATTTTGAAATTTTTGTTTTTTGCGTAATGAGTTCCGCTCTATCGATCTAAAATGTTTTCATCGCTTAGACGTTGCCGCTTATATTGAAAAGTATCAACAACTTTGATATTTTAAATGAGACACCCTGTCTATTATTGCATTTTTTGCTTTGCTATTGCTTTCCAATTATTTTTGTGTGATACTTTCCTATACCCATCTCCAGCGATTTTCGAGAAATTAATTTATTTCCCTATTTTTTGTGCAAAACAGCTTCAATTAAATGTTTATTACTGCGGTATTTAGATTTGTAGAACGCTGAAATTTCGGGTGTAGTTTATCAATGTCCTGGGTATGGGTTGAGAGTCTGAGGGAATGTGTTCTCTATTATACAGGGTCGTTCAAAATTAGTGATTTTACCGATACATAAAAAAATGGCGAAAATAGAATATTAGCAAATATCCTGAAAGACAATTGGAGTTCCTGTTCACCCATGACTGATGAAATTATTTTGTATACTAACAAATGTTTTCTCGTTCATTGGTTGTAAATCGAGATACATTTCAATGAACCTTCCGAATGTTCTTGCTATAATTTGATCACATTGACCAGGAGGAATGAACAATTTCATCAGAACTTCATTTAAATAGTTCTTTTCAAATAAAATTTCCGTTAATGAACGCGCAAACGTTTTATTATTGATGCAGTGATTGTCGAATTTTCATAAAGTCATGTTCCGCGACATTTCATAGCTACCTTATACAAAATATGGCAAAATTATCCGATTTTCATAGGAACTTGCTTTTATTTCGGAAACCTGACTATTAAGGTATAGGAACATGATACTGAAAGGAACTTCAATTATCTTTCAGGATATTCGATAATTTATAGGGTGTTCTATTTGAAATAAGCACACTTCACCATTTTTGTATGTATCGGTAAAATCACAAAATTTGAAAGTAGAAAACAAATTTCCTCAGACATAACTAATACACAGGACATTGGTAACCTACACCCAAAATTTCAGATTTCTACAAATCCAAATATCGCAGTAATAAACATTTAATTGAAGCTATGTTGTGCACAAAAATTAAGGAGATTAATTCATTTTTCGAAAACCACTGGAGATAGGTAGAGGGGAGTATTTTACTAAAATAAACGGAAAGCAAAGTGAATAAAATAACCAAAAAAAAAACCTTTTTAAAGACAAGCTTTTATTTAAGCCGTGTACTAAAACGTATAAAATGAATTTAAGTCATCGCTGACAATTATTTAATTATTTTTTGTTGAATTATTTGGTTTGAAAAACCTTGTCGGGTGAAGTGTTCATAAAAGTAGGTACCAATTAATTTCATTGGACAATGATTGGTTGGTAAGTAACAACTTGTCGAAGTATTAATTTTATTACAATTCGCGAGACAAGCTTTTTGAAACTAATTTTAAAAATAATTAAATCTTGTCAGTTAAACTTATTTTATACGTTTTAGGACACGGCTTGAACAAAAGCTTGTCTTTAAAAAACTTCTTTATTAGTTATTTTAATTTTGCTTTTTAGTTTTTTTGCCTTAATCTGTTCATTCCTAATAGAGCATCGTTATTACAAGGTCTCTTCCCTGTAAGTTTTGAGCTGAAAGTAATCATGGTCCCCGACACCAAAAACTCCCACACACCAATTTTGAATAGAATCTGACCATAATCATAAAACTCGTCCTCCATCTTGGGTCGCCATCTTGAATTTATGAATTTTGACAAACATTTCATAATCTCCGACCCTGAAAACCCCCACATATCAATTTTGATTCGAATCGGACCATAATCACAAAACTCGTCCGCCATCTTGGGGCCGCCATCTAAATTTATAAATTTTGACAAAAATTCATAATCTCCGACCCCGAAAACCCCCACATACCAATTTTGATTGGAATCGGACCATAATCACAAAACTCTTCCGCCATATTGGAGCCGCCATCTCAAATTTACAAATTTTGACAAAAAATTCATAATCTCCGACCGCGAAAACGACCACATACCAATTTTGAATGAAATCGGACCATAATTACAAATCTCGTCCACCATCTTGGAGCCGCCATTTTGTTTTTTCTCTAACAAAAATTCCATAATGCATTGAATTGAATTATATATACCTACCAAATTTCAAATTAATCGGACGACTAGAAGTCGGTCAAAATTCACTTGCAAGATTTGATCCTAAAGAATTAACAAGTGAAAGTAAATAAAAGCTTGTTAAAATGCAATGTCTCATTTAAAATATCAAAGTTGTTGCTACTTTTCAATATAAGCGGCAACGCTGCAGTGCTGAAAATATTTTAGACCGATAGAGTAGAACTAATTGTAAGGGTCTTTTTCCCTCTACAAGCAGTCTTCGGCGACTCTCACTAGTTTCGGATTTGCCTCGGGCGCCACCTCCAGTTATAGTGGGAAGGGCACTACTCAGGGCCGTCTCAGCGGAGAAAAATAAAACACTCCATGGACCCAATTCTTGAATTTGCAGGAAAATATTCTCTAGAGAAAATGACGTAATTTTCTCTCAATACTGGATTTTGCTATTCTTGGCACTTATTTAAGGAGTTGATTCCTTTCAAGTTTTCACTAGGAGAAATATAATTCACTGGTGAGAGTGATTGGCTGAACACGATTCTTTGTTGTTGTTTCTTGAGATTTGATTATTTTCGTTTGTTATTTTTACAAAATCGGGAAAATGGAAAATGCAAGAAGGAACGTTCATTATCAATAACATGATCAACATGCAAGAGCAAAGACGGTTTGAATATCAGATATCATTTTGGTGAATTTATTAATAATATTCTCAATAATATCTATCAAAAGAGTTTTTTGTTTATCGCTAACAAAATTTCTCTTTGTCAATGTTCAGTACGAGAATTCTAACCAATAAACCCAGATTCAAATTCATAATTTACCTGGTAACAATACACGTTTTCTGAGAATGTAATTGGTTAAAATATAAATTCTACCGAAATCATACTCGATATACTGCGTCATTTATATAGTTCCTTTTGGAAACACATTCCTAACTCGTCCAAGAATAACTATTCCTACGTTTCATATTTCCCAAGAGAATTTGAAAGTATGAAATAATTCTCTGGAGAAAAATTTCCTGCGATTTCAAGAATTGAGCCCCAGGGTCATTATAGTATTGACTAATATTACCGGGCCAGAAGGACAGGATTTAATTGCCCTTAACTGGGCTGGATACCTGTGTCGACTGAGCACTGGATAGTTCTACTTAAAATTTAAAGTATCACAATTGTTTTTTGTTTTATTTATAAAACAAAATCAACTCAACAGGCGGACGGCAGTCTCAAATGTTACATAGGAGAAAGCAAAGCATACTCAAAAGCTGGGAGGGGTGCCAAGCTTTGTGCTCTCAATATCACTTTGACTATTGGCAACCTCAGAAACATCTAACCTATCATGGACGGTATAATCTAATCTAATATTTCCTACCTATTCACTCTTTTAATAGTAATCAAATTGCTTGGATTTCGTAAATAGTCAATGAAAAATACTCACCCGCTGCTCATCGACTGTTGCATAACGTTGTACAAAAACTGCGGCTGTTTAGTGATCCCCACAAAAGGAGGTGCCCCGTTGGAGGTGGCGGGGTACTGCCAAGAAGGCGAAATAAGCGGGCTGAGCAAGGGTGACATTGGGTGGATGTTGTTGTTGGTGGCCGAAGAAGACGGGTATTGCGTCGGACTCGCGGACGTCAGGTGGTATGAAGATGGAATATCTGCGCTGACTGGTGATTCATCGAAGCCGAGAACCAAATTGCGCGCTTTGTAAATATTTCCTGAGAAAAAAATTAGATCGTATTGAACGCTGCAGAGCTACTGCCATATTTGATCAACAGAAATATTCAGGCAATTGTTTAGTTCTTCTTTCAGTTACGATAAAAATATGGATTTCAAAGGTAGGGAACAGATTTGAGCAAACGTAAATTCAATGTTTGATATGCATAAGGAGTAATAAACTTCCGTTTCAACATTTCTAAATTGCATAATTCTAATGAGCTTCGTTATACAGGGTGAGTCAAGCTGAACGCCTCGGACTCTCGTGGCCAAATGGTTTTTTTTTCATTAAACGGTCTGGGGAAGTATATGTATGTCGATCTGAACTACATTTTGAAAATAATGATTTTTATACAAGGTGACATATCAAAGTTATATTTTTTTAAATGGAACACCCTGTATTTTCTTGCATTTTAGAATTCTTTGAGAAGAAATAAGCTGACTTTTCTGAAGTATCTCTATACCTAACTCTCTCCGTTTGTGAGATATTCATCTTTTTCACAAAATGTAACGTTGTCAGAGAAATTCAGTATCATTTGAATTAGCCGCGGCAGGTGTACGAAATTATGACCGGTCACTCAAATCCCTTTCAGCTAGTTACTGTGGCTTGAGTAGACGATCAATAGTATACAGTGAGTTTTATATTATTAGGAACACTTACCGCATATTTGAACTCCAATAACTTTGTTATTTTAAATGGAACACCCTATATTTTTCCACGTGACAAGATTCACCCTTTCATTTCCTTTCGAACCATATAATATTTCCTTATACCTAAATGTGGTGCTTCAGGAGTTATCGAAGCCTTTTCTAAATCCGATGAATTTTTTGAATTAACAATATTTTATCTGGTAATCTGATGACATATACTTGAGTAATACGTTCAACTCTGTTCAATTGTTGTTCCAAGCAGATTCCTGTCAAATAGCGTAATATTTTGTCATAAGTTTGTGTTGAATTCGTCTTGCTCTCGTGTTCTCAGATTTGAGAAGTAAAATGATGAAGTAATCAACATGATTTTAACCATTGGAGAGTATTCCAAAAATTGCTCATTAGCGTCGAGGGTGTATGCACAAAAGTACCCAGATCAAAGGCATGCTGATAAAAATGTATTTGAGAGATTATTAGCCAGATGTCGAGGAACAGGTAGTATCGAGTACACTGTTCGAGAGATATCGAAACCAGTGACTCGAAATGATGAACTCAATTTCGAAGTTTTGCAATATGTGATTGAAAATCCCAATACCAGTACTAGAGCCATTGCTAATGCAACAGGTATAAGTCAATCGAGTGTTAGCAGAATTATTAGAAAACATAAATATCATCCATACCACATTCAGCTGCATCAACATCTGTATGGAAGGGACTGTGAACGCAGGCTAGATTTCTGTTTATGGTATCTTGAACTAGTTGGCGAAGAGACGAACTTTTATGAACATATTTTATTCACAGACGAATCAACCTTCCATAACACTGGTCTGGTGAATCGACATAACTTTCATTATTATGATACCGAAAACAGACATTTATTTCGAACCGTCGATCGCCATAACCGGTGGAGTGTTAACTCATTCGGTGGAATCATATGAGACACCATAATTGGTCCTTATTTCCTTGACGGGCATCTGGATGGAAGGAAATTTTTAAGATTCATGAAAACAGATTTTTTGAATCTTCTGAAAAATATTCCTTTGAATATGAGACAGAAGATGTGGCTACAATTAGATGGTGCTCCGGCACATTTCAAACGTGTTGTCAGGAACTATCTGGACAATTTTTTTTACAGATGAATGGATAGGGAGAGGTGGTCCTTACAACTGGCCAGCGAGATTGCCTGATCTTACACCCTTGGACTTTTTTTATGGAAATATATCAAGGATATTGTATACAGTACACCACCCACTACTCCTCTTGATATGAAAGTGAGGATTAGAAATGTCTTCCAAACAGTAACTCCAAATATGTTGAAAAATGTCAGAAGCTCATTCGAAAAAAGAATTAGATGCTGAATTGAAGTAGATGGTGGTCATGTCGAACATGTACTATAATTTTTTTAATCTTTCCTTAAACTTTAATCTTTCAATATTGTGTTTTTTTTTTAATAGAAACCAGTAACCCCAAAAATAGTTGATACAGGTGGACCGATATCACAATGCTCTAAAGAAAATCAACTGTAAGTTGAGAGTGTTCAAATTCAATTTGTTAATAATATTGAAGAACTATTCTTCAGTATTCGACATCAGACTACTAGATAAAATAATGTTAATTCAAAAAATTTATCGGATTTCGAAAAGGCTTCGATAACTCCTGAAGCACCACATTTAGGTACTGGGAAATATTATATGGTTCGAAAGGAAATATAAAGGTGAATCTTGTCACGTGGAAAAATATAGGGTGTTCCATTTGAAATAACAAAGTTATTGGAGTTCAAATATGCATTAAGTGTTCCTGATAATATAAAACACACTGTATACTATTGATCGTCTACTCAAGACACAGTGACTAGCTGAAAGGTATTTGAGTGACCGGTCAAAATTTCGTTCACCTGCCGTGGCTAATTCCAATGATATTGAATTTCTTTGACAACGTTACATTTTGTGAAAAAGTTGGAATATCACAAACGGAGAGAGTTAGGTATAGGGATACAGGGTGTCCAATTTAAAAAAATATAACTTTGATATGTCACGCTCTTTTCAAATACCTTGTATAAAAATCATTGTTTTTAAAATGTAGTTCAATACGACATACATATACTTCCCCAGACCGTTTACTGAAAAAAAATACCATTTGGCCACGAGAGTCCAAAGCTTGACTCACCCTGTATTCCTCCATTGAAAATATCTGAAAAGCAGATTACATACAAAAACTATCAATATAAATATTTTTCAGCTTTCAAAATGATATTCTGAATAAAATGCATTACCCAAAAACATAACCTACGCCGAATGGCACATGCTTTATAGTTATTCTAATCCCAATTGGAACGACAATAAAAATAAGAGCACTATGAGGAGTGTTCATATGCACTGCCCGGCAAATGGGAAATGTATATACTACCAGTGTTTTTACTTTCAAAGCGTTCCTGGTACTATCATAAAAAAGTTATGTCATGTCACCCTAGTTGCCCAGATTATTAGTAAAGGCGCTATCAAATATATTTGAGGAATAAATGCTCGGCTAGCTGGATTGGACACCTGTTATCTGAAGCCGCATGATTTCCCCAGTTCACAATATTCCTTAATCAGTGCCGTGTGTTGGTGAGATTGGGAATTATCCATTGAAAATAATTTTATCAATATGGCTTTCTGGAGACCTTTCGAAACAAATAATAAAATTCAGTTGAGATAACATGTGTCTACTTTTACATGGGGTGATCAATTGCTATGATTGTAAGAATAAGTAACTGAAAAAATACCACTGAAAAATAATATACCGAGACCTATGTCAAGGCGGCAATTGAAAAGAGAATGCTATCTCGAAACTTTTTATGTCGGTCCATTTGGGATTAGAAATACTATACTTTGAATAGAGAATTCGGTATCCAGTTATGCTTACCAGCATTTTTCTCCACTCCCTTTATCACGCAAGCTCTAGTATTCTGCTTTGCCTTCTGTCTGATATTGATGACAATATCGCAATTCGTCTGAATCTCCGTAATTTGGTCGGGTCTAGAGCACGCGATGGTCGATTCCTCGGGAAGATCGAAGATTATTATCAGCGGTAGACAGCCCAGAAGCAACTGTCTCGCCCTGTAGACGTCGTGAATATTGCCGGAAATGTTGACGTTGCTCTTCTTCAGACTCGGTATATTCGGATCCTGGGCGTCGGGGAACATTATTTGACAGTTGGTGTATTGCATGATGAGCTTCAAATTCGAGTGGTTTTTACCTAGAACGATCTGGTGATGGTGCGGAGAGATCTCCATGGACATTTGGACCGGGATTTGGTTCTGGAAGCAATGAAAGTTCAGTTAATTGCCCTTCGCTGAACGATTTTGATGAGTACTGTGTTAACGACTCTCAATGAATGAGAAATTGTCGGTTTGTTGCTATGTTTGTTCGCCATGCAGAACTTATAGAGCAGTAGTAACTTTTGTGAAAAATGGAATGTAAAACTAGGTTGTTGCAAAGGATATTCAATGATAAAAATCACAATCTTCTCAAAAAATATTCGGTTCCTTTTAATATAGAAAAGTTGCAATCACAACAGTATTGGGAAAGGTATAACTGGAAAGTTGGGTATTTAGGAAATGGTATTGTGAAAGGCAGGCTCCAAAGGGGCTGATTATTGAAAATCATAAAAGCTCACCGCCAAATTTTCGCACATATATTCCATCAGTAGAAGTGTGGCCCTCTTCACCTGCTCCACTTCCCATTCAACCCCCTTGACCAAAACAAGAGTTGCGTGGAGTTTAGGTCTGGTCTTGAACATAACTTGGACTCGGTACTGGTCTTGGATCTTGACAACGTAAGACGATGTCGCATCTATATTCTGGGTCATTATCGGCAGTTCGAATCCGAAAATAAGTGGAATCAGTTCCTTGAAATGATAATAATAATTTCATTCGTCGCCCCAAAACCAATAAAGAATATTATGAAGATATTTCAAATGGAGAGATATTTCAATTTTTCGAAATATATTGTTCAAGTGTGAAATATCCCTATTCAAAACATAAAATTAACGGTTAATTGAGATAAGATATACATGATTGGAAAGACTAAAATTAAAATTACATATCTAATACAGGGTGAACCAGGGTTAAACCGCCAAACGCTTAGCATCGGTTTTTTAGGAAAAATTTTTTTTTCGTACAAGCATGTGTCCTAACTTGCTTTGTTTTCGAGATACAGGGTGTCAAAGTTTTTAGATTTTTTTTTTTTTATTAATTACTAAAAAACCATTTGGCTGATTTTGATACAACTTGGCATGCTTATTTGCAGTAATAAGGGGCTTCTTTTAATGCAATTAGAATGGAATTATTAAATCCAGTGGCATCCTAGAGGGTAATTTAATTGATATTAGGACAAATCATTGTACGCCACTGTTTTTATTTTTTATTTTTTTGGATTAAGCAATTGAACATATACATTTTTCGTCTCATCAATTTTTTTCGTATTTCGCTTTTTGAGAAAACATTAAAAAACGTTTCCCTGCATGTAACAGGACAAAACTCATTTAAACAAAAATCAGATCAAAAGTAGCCGGGCACAATCTCTACAACAATTAAGGGTTTGGTTGTGTCTAAGTTTGGCAGCCTGTGACACCTTAATTGATTAATTCGCGGATATTGTGTTTGTTTCCGGATACTGTGATGGTAATGCGCGCGCTTCAGTAGTTGAGTTCGCCCGTAGATTTCCTCTAAGGAGATTGCCTGACAGATCAGTGTTCGCCACTACTTTTCAACGTCTAAGAGAAACGGGATCAACCGTATTTCGAGCAGATGGAATTTTCGCACCCCTTCAAAATGAAAGAACACAAAAACTTTTTAACAAAAAATTAAACCGACGAAATACGGAACTGAATAGTAAAAAATAAAATAAATCTTCTTAGTCTCAATAACTAAGCTCCTAAACTAATGTAAGTAACTGATTTTGAGTCGGCGCCAAACAAATTAGCAAATGAATTAGGTAAGGCGTAAAATGATGGCAACGAGTTGCGCGGTGACATTCTGAATTTTTTTTTTAAGTAATTTAATGATCTTCGTTGATTTTTCGTTTGGCGCCGACTCAAAATCAGTTACTTACATTAGTTTAGGAGCTTAGTTATTGAGACTAAGAAGATTTATTTTATTTTTTACTTTTCAGTTCCGTATTTCGTCGGTTTAATTTTTTGTTAAAAAGTTTTTATTTTTAAATTTTTTGTGGCTGAAATCTACTAATTACTACCCACTTGTTTTTTTATTACTTCCAAAATA
Organism: Gonioctena quinquepunctata; assembly: GCA_018342105.1. Lineage (NCBI taxonomy): Eukaryota > Metazoa > Arthropoda > Insecta > Coleoptera > Chrysomelidae > Gonioctena > Gonioctena quinquepunctata. Next base: position 340,920 of record JAFIRS010000021.1, on the reverse strand, counting down.
CTTACTTACCCACCTTACTTCAACTATTACCAGTTAAATAATATGATTATCTACTTTTACTATTTGTTGTAATATAAATTATTTTTGTTCTGGTTAGTTTATTCAATTACTTTGTACAGTAGAACTCCAATTATCCGAACTCCGACTATCCGAATCGCCGATTATCCGAATCACAAATTGTTGTGCCTACACTGACTTCCCCCCGCGTGTGTAGGCACAACGGCAAGTTAAGACAAGTTCCGGCGCATTGCAGTCACGGCGCACCTGTCATTGTTTGTTTTGATTAGCCAGTGTGCGTGTACAATACTGTATTGTTTTTATACCATGGCTTCGAAAAGAAAACGTGTTGTGCTATCGTTAGCGGACAAACTGAAAATTATAGAGCAACTCGATAAAGGTGTAACGGGTAAGAAGTTGTCTGAGATTTATGGTGTTGGAAAAGCAACAATTTCTGACATTAAAAACAGTAAGTCAACACTTTTAAACTTTGTTTCGGTGCTTGAAAATGAAGATGGAAGTTCCTCCAGGAAAACAATGAAGACAGCAACCAACAAAATTTGGAAGATGCGTGTTTAAATGGTTTTGCAGCAACGTTCTATGGAAATCGATTTCAGGTCCAACTTTGTGAAAAAGCCAAAATCTTAGCAGAAAGCTTGGTTATTCATCTTTTAAGGCTAGTAACGGCTGGCTAAGGAATTTTAAATTCAGGCATGGTGTACGCGAGTTAGATTTGGCTGGTGAGAAGCTTTCAGCAGACTCTGCAGCTGCTGAAAATTTTATTGAAAATTTAAAACTGCATCAGAATCCTATGATCCGGAGTTTGTTTATAATGTCGATTAAACTGGCCTTGTTTGGAAAGCATTACCACAAACCAGTGTTGTCTTCTAAATGGGATTCTAGTGTCCCTGGACATAAGGTCAGTAAAGAACGTGTTACAGTTTCTTCACTGTGCCAACTCCACTGGAAATCATAAACTGCCACTTCTTTGATAGGAAAATCAAGAAATCCAAGAGCATTTAAAACGTAAAAAAACTTCCACTCTTCTACAAAAGTCAACCTAAGGCCTGGATGACTGCAGCTTTGTTTACCGAATGGTATGATGAAGTGTTTATTCCTGAAGTGAAAAGCACCAAAAAATCGGTGGGAAAAGAAGGCAGTAGGTGCTTTAATTGTTGATAACGCACCCACTCATCCTACAGCAGAACTGTTGGAAGAGAGAATGGGCAGTTTAAAACGACGTTTTTGCCTCCCAATGTTACAAGTTTGGGTAACCCATGGACCAGTCTGTTATTGAAACAATGAAGCGCCATTACAGAAGGCAACTGCTGAGAAAACTGCTGATCGAAGGTGCTGAAGATGAAGAATTGGTTTTGGAAAATCATAGCAAAATAAATTTAAAGGACTGCTGTCTACATGGTAGCGGAAGCTTGGAGTTGGTTAGCTGGCAGTGACGCTAAGACTGCGTGGAATAAACTGAAAGGCCTACCGTCTGAGAAGAACAAAAAAAAAAAAATCTGAAGAAAATGAGAAACAAGAATATGGAGAGGATGATGATGATGAAGATGTTGTCACTAGAGGAAAAAGAAAATGATTGTAAAATTCCTGGTTGTACAGAAGTGCTGAAGATGTAGGAGAGTGGATGGCTTGTGACACGTCTGACCCTGGTTTTCAAATTCCTCAATGACGATGAAATTTTGTAAGTGTGAGAGAAGATGTTGAAGTGGAAGTGGAAGGAACTTTCGCTGATGTTGAAGAGACACCATCAGCTAGTGAAGCATTTGCCGGCCCCGGAGACTGCTTTAAGTGGATGGAGCGTCGCCCAGTGTGACCACTTGCAACTGCTCACCGTCAAGCGAATGCGGGCCTGGTGCCCCCAAAAAGGTTGAAGACCCCAAAAGCTTACATTGACGGAGATGTTTAAAACAATGATTTTTATTTTAAACTTGTACATAAGTACATTTTATGTATTTATGTATTTTAAACATGTGAAAATTTTATGTTTCTTTCATTTAATTCAATAAAAAAATAGTGCAATATCAAAACGTAGCTTTTATTCTCTCCAATGGCAATTTTTTTAAAAAAAATCCGATTATCCGAATATTTGATTATCCGAATGGGTCCCGGTCCCCATTAATTCGGATAATTGGAGTTCTACTGTATATCATTCCATCCTCTTATAGATCATAATGATTGTGACGGATGTAGGAGAACAAAAATTATGACAATAGTGATCTGTCATTGTCAACTACATATGTGTGCCAATGTTCACAAGTGAAAAATCAATTACAGAGCCGGATTAAGAGGGGGGCAAACGGGGCTGCAGCCCCGGGGCCTCCACAAGAGAGGGGCCTCCACAATATAAACCTAACAAATACCGAAGGATATGCAAAATTATATATAAAATATCTGACAACGAAAGAGCAGTTCTCCCACTTTTTCCTCTCATTTTTCGTTTCAAACATTCAAAAACATGTTTCGCATTCTTGTCAAAATCCATGGTTAATATTAATCTTCGATCTGATGAATCATGTGTATATGCGAGAAACAATCACCAAGTAAAACATCATACTATTATACAAAATATTATATCGTATCAAAATTAGCTGTAAAAACAAGAACAATTGAATTAAAAAAAAATATTTTTTTTTTTTATTAAATGAAGGATTTTCTGTCGATGTATTCTTCGAATGACACAAGCGATTTAGATATACAATGAAATTCAATAATCATAAGCAAAATAAAATAATATTTCAATTTATGAATATGATTGCATCAAATTATTTATAAGAGCCCTGTGCGCATTCCATAATAGAACAAAAGTTCGAATTCTGTTGACTATTTTTCTGCCGATTTTACAAACACTATACCTGTTTTTCCTATTTATTGGCGTTGACAAGTGTCCGCTGAGTGGCGCGCTTGTAACAGAGAAATCCCCGAAATCTGAAAGTGTGAGTCTAAGAGAAAGATGACATTCCGCAACAAATGTAAATCCTTCTGAAAAGGACTATCTATCTATCTATCTATCTAAGATGTTCTACTATCAAATTCTTGAAAACCAAAATTTCAGAGCTACATTCTCAAACATTGAAATTACACTGATTATTTTTTGACATTGCTAGAAACCAATAAAAATGTTCAATTCAAATAATTCATATACGTTTTGGCCAATCAATAGTGGGAATATTCTACCTAGAAAATTGTCGCGGGAATAATTTGAGGTATTTTGTTTTTATTGTCTGACAACCTATATTTTTTATTTGACGTCTGTCATCAATTCGCATGAAAAGTGTGAAATGAATCAAATCCGGTTTAGTACATTATATAATTTTCCAAGGAAATGTGTTTATGATCGTAACATCAAAAAATAATCTAAAGAATACCACACGAGAGTTCGATATAGTAGAAAATAATTATCTAGATTTCTTTCTCAAACTTGTTGGCAATAGCCACTCGAGCCAGTTGGTCTCTCTTGTCTATTGCCTGGCAACAAGTTTTCGAAAATCTGTCGAATTATTTTCACTCTCTTGTGATATTACAACTGAGAATGTGATGATGTCAAATTGCACTGGAAAGCGCTCATTTTCCAAAATGAAAAAAATAGGCGAATTACGATGAGACAAAGCCGCATATCAAAGTTATCGCTTCTCAGCATTGAGAATGATTTTCTCCGGATGCTGGATTCGAACGAAATCATCAATGATTTTTCGTCGAAAAAAGCTCGCAAGAATCCCTTTGTTTACGCTGTAATTTAATTTATTTCTTGTATTTTATTATACCTACATATGCTCGTGTCAAAATAATTTGATTTGTTCCGCAATAAATACAAAAAAAAAACTTGTTTGAAAAATAATTAGGGGCCTCCACTCCTTTGTTGCCCCAGGGCCTCCACACCTTTTAATCCGGCCCTGATTATCCCCTATTTTTCTACCCGTAATTCCATTCAAAATCCAAACATGATCAACTATGAGGCATACTCTATCTAATAAAAAAAGAATCATCCAAATCGAAGAATCCAGTACAAAGTTATGCCTGATAGAATCGGTTAACGGACCAGAATGCAGAGGGTGAGTGATCAATATCCTTCATTTTGCATTTCATCTTTTTAATTCAAATGGGACCAACTTCGAAGTACACCCTATCTACTGAAAAAAAGAATTATCGGAATCGGACGTCTCAGTAAAAAGATATGCGTGGTCATACATAAAAAAAAATATACGCGTCGACTTTAGAACCTCCTCCTTTTTGGTTTCGTCTGTTAAAAATATCTTAGAGCACTTCGACGAAATGCCTTCTAGTAGCACGAGGAGATCTTTACACATACTATAATTTAATATGTGAGATATGCGACATCTATGACAACTCGCTTAGCAATATTGCGAAATATATACTGAATAGAACTTTTCATTCATGATCTCTATTGTGTATGTTTGTGTGTATACACATGTATATACTTCTTCTGTTGTACTCTGGACTATACCTTATACTTTGTATTATATTATTCCTTATACTATTTATAATTTTTTCTCAATACTTTTTTTTATTATTATTATTTTTCTAGCATTTGCGCTATTATCATATATTGTATACAGGGTGTTATGTAAGTACGTGACCAAACTCGAAGGGGTGATTCTTTGAGTGATTCTAAGACGAAAAGCTTATATAACCAAAGGTCCGGTAATGCTTTGTTTTCAAGATACAGAGTGTCGACATTAAAAAAAAAAAGTATTTTCCTAAATATCTTAATAATCCTTTAGCCGATTTTGTTGAAATTTGGTAGTGTGGCGTCCAGAAGGCACCTTAAACAATATTTTTGAGCAAAAAAATGTGCGCCACTGATTTTTTGCAATTTTTGTATATTTTTTTTCGCATTGAGCAACTGAAACTACAACTTTTTTATTTATAGCTTTTTTCTCGTATCTTGCTTTGTTTTTGAGAAAAAACATAAAAATCACTTTATTGCATGTCCCTGGGACACATAATAAAACGTTTGAACTACCAAACCATCAAAAACTGGGGTGTACCTGTTATTTTTTCCATATCAATAGTCTATTCTAGTCTTAGTTATTATTATCAAAAGAATTACAAGCAATAATTTTTTTTAATTAATGATTATAAAATGTTTTTATTGTTGTCCATGGATATGCAATAACGAGATTTTTATTTATGATTAAACAATTAAAATTACACGAAAGTCATTTTTGAATTTTTGATTTACTGTTTTCGATGAAACAAAGAACGTTAATTATTACTGCAGTGTTTTGAAAGTAAAGTTAGAGTGCCATGGAAGGAAAAACAATTGTTCAAACAAATTAGACTTTGACATAACTTGAAACAGTGCATACGTAATTATTTGATAGTAATTATTTGAAGTATTTTCAAGAGTTTTAGGCTATAAAATTCGTTACTGATATTAGAAAATGGTTCGGTTTACAAACTCAGAAATGGCCGATATGCATTTTGTCTATGGAATGGCCCAAGGCAATTCCAGAGCGGCAGACGCATTTATCAAGAAATATATTCTCATCGCATTGTACAAAATAGACAAACATTTGTAAGAACACACGAAAGGCTGTGCGAATCAGGCACCTTATAAAGGTCGACTGCTCTTATTGGGAGACCTGCAACAGTAAGAGCAGTGGAGCTGGAGGAAGCAGTTTTAGGTGAAGTTGAGCGTAGCCTCGATACAAGTATACGCAAAATTGCACAACAATTAAACATTTCTCACTTTACTGTATGGAAGATTTTAAGGGATTTTCCCCCAATTTGCTTAATCTTTATGGCTTTTGCAACAACAGGCAGCATCTCCGACATTTCTATTCCGTATATTGTTTACCGACGAAGCGTGTTTTTCCCGAAATTCAATTATGAACTTTCATAACAATCATATCTGGGCTGAAGAAAATCCCCATGCGGTTATAGAACAACATTATCAACAACAGTTTTCCGTGAATGTTTGGGTTGGTATTGTGGGTGATTATCTCATTGGACCTCATTTTTTATCCCCGAGATTAAATGGTCAAGGATATCGTCATTTTTTGGAATTTGTGTTACTTGTACTATTAGAAAATGTCCCACTGGCAGTAAGAGGAGCAATTTGGTTCTTGCACGATGGGGCCCCACCTCACTTTAGCAGAGTAGCACGTAAATTTTTGGATGCAACTTATGGAAAAAACTGGATCGGTCACGCAGGTCCACAGTCATGGCCACCCAGGTCACCGGATTTAAATCCCTTAGATTTCTTCCTTTGGGGACATTTTAAGTCCCTCGTTTATAAAACTCCAGTCAATACTGATGAAGAATTAATCCAACGGATACGGGATTCATGTGATCAGATAAGATATACGCCGGAAATATTTCAACGTGTTTGACAATCGATGTTAAGACGAGGTAATGCTTGTATTGAAGTTGAAGTAGGACATTTTGAGCAGCTATTGTAAGTTTTGTGTTACTTATTGTTAAATGTTTTCTTACTGAAAAAAAATTGCGTACCATTTGTTTAAGTGTGGTTTTATAAAGGGTTCTTCTTGTTTCATGTTTTTCTAATTTCCAGCGTTACCACATAACAATAAAGTGATTTTTATTTTATTTTCAAAATCAGCCAAACGGTTTTTAAGTAATTCATAAAAAACTGTTTTTTTCTAAAACGAAGCAAGTAAGCTATCCTGTAACTCATTTTGTACTGACGCAGCCGATACTTGAACGAAATTTATATTAAAGTAAACAAAAGATACTTCACTAAATGATTTTAAAATGTTGTATCACTTGTATCTACTACTACCTGCTGTGAATATTCAAAATGAAACATCAAGATTGTGATTTTCTCCTGAATAAATTATTCTGTATCGAAGCACGTATCATGGTGAAAAGTGTCTTTTGTTTACTAAACAAAACTAATAAACCTAAAGTATTAGTCACGCATTTTCTGTCACTCTTCAAACTTTGTCTCCAGTGTTTTTTTTTTTAGTTATTCGGGTTGGTTAATAATGGTATGGTAGGTTCAGTTTTTAAGGAATTATTGCAACTTTATGTATCAATTCTTAAATTATTTTGGAACAAAAGCGTTTTTTTCAAAATTATTTTGTACTTTTGTATTCCAGTATGTGAGTGTTTTGGGGCAATTTTCACAACTATAGTAGAAAACGTTTATTTTCGCAATATTTCTCTATACCAGTTGTAATAAAATTTTTGAAGTTATTTTTTCGTTGAGAGGAATTCTTATCGAAGTGGCTTTATGAAAACAAAAGTTGAAATTCGAATGATTCGTTAACTTCAGCGTTAACTTCTCAGAGTTAGTTCCAAAGGGTACCGAGGTGAAATTCTATGGGCACTCCATTAAATCAAATGTACTCAACTTCATTACTTATACATACCCTTACGCGACTTCTGGCACTCTCGACTCCTTCGATGTCTCCCGAAATGGAGACCTGGTTGCTTTTTTCGGTGGGATTTGAACGATTCGAATCGGGAAAGTGGACGTGGCACTGAGTCTCTTCCATCACACGTTTGATGCTCAAACCACCTTTTCCGATTATGTGGGAATGGTCAGTGTAACTGACGTCCATTTTCATCGTAATGCGATTACACTAAAAAAGTTGGAAGCATGAGTCTCACAGGAAGATCATGATGTGAAAATCACCACTCTGACATGAAATGGGCCTCAATATGTTTTCTTGTAATCGAAATGAAGGATTCTAACTTCAAGTCAATTCATGCATACAGGGGGCAACATCAACAGAATATTATCAGTTATCAATTTCCAACTAGATTCAGAACGACAACTATGTATTAAATGAAAGGTCATTTATTTATTTCCTCAAAAATCGATATAAACAAGCATAAGTTATAAAAATACAAAAATTTGAGTGTGAACACGAACAAAGAGAAAATAAATGAATTACATACAAACTAATAACTGTAATTAGATTTTCTTGAATTTTGAATGTTCGAGTCCCCAGCATATGCAATCACAACAAAATATTTAGAGGTGCTTAATATACCTACCCTAGTGTCCAAAATAGTCATAATCCTTTCTTTAGCCGTTTTTACATCTTCTGGTCTGCCCGCAATTCTAACGTGCGGATCTGCAAAATATACAATAAAACGTTTACCTTTTTATTTACACTAGAAAACAACTAATCCTATTTGTTCATTATATTTTCGATACATAGGCGGATCGTTAGGGTTGAAAGTTTTCTCCCCTCTCTTCCTCTCTTTCTTCTCTCTCTTCTCTCTCTTCAAACATTCTATTGCGAATATTATAGACCTCAGGCACAGGCCTAAAGAAATGTGTGTTTACCTCACCGTTGAGACTTTTCATACGTGTTCTTTATGTCCAGTCGGACAACTTCTTGCATAAGAAAATTCACGGTAGCGGGGCGTTTTTTTTGGAACCCCTTGCACGGAACCCATGAGGTAGTTCCGCCACGAGACAGTTGAATTAGGAAATTATTAAAATTTGGCATACGTATTGTTCAACATGTGAACAACACCTCTATTAAATTTCAACAAGTTTCACCATCCCGAACCCGAGATATATATAATTGAAGTTGACTCAATTAACACGTAACATATGGACCATGCATAGGCAAACAGCACATTATTAATTCTACCGTTAGTACTAAAATCAAGAAGTTTATGAAAAACGAGGAGGAGCTAGAACAGGATATCACAGATATTGTAAAAAAAATCAAAGTGATTGACCATCTAGTTTGACAGATATAATCCTCAATTAACACGTAACATATGGACCATGCATAGGGAAACGCACATTATTAATTCTACCGTTAGTACTAAAATTAAGAAGTTTATGAAAAACGAGGAGGAGCTAGAGCAGGATACCACAGATATTGTGAAAAAAAATCAAAGTGATTGACCATCTAGTTTGACAGATATAATCAAAACTACTCTCGTTATTCAAAATAGTCCACGGGGAAGCGCACAGCCTAAAGGGAGGGGGGGTCGTAGAGAAATGCGGATTGTGCCAGGGGACTTTTTAAAGAAGGACGGGGGACCATTTGAGGGTCTGAACGCGAAAAAAAACTCTTCTTCCGTTGACCCCATTGATTTTAACGATACCCCCCTTCCCCCCCAAAAAGTTCAAAAAGAGTACTACAAAAAAGTCCATTGAAGTTTTATCGAAAAACGATAATTTTTTTCCCATGACGTATGATTTCTAGTGAGGGGGGGAGGAGAGGGCCCGGGTCTGAATTTTTTTTTTTCCTGCGGTTTTCGGGGACTTCAATTTTTTGATTCGCCGACTTTCTATAACGAAGAAATTTTCTAGAGTCGATTAGAGGGGCAAGTGCCCCCCTTCAAAAAAAAATTTTTTTCGCGTTTCAAATCGAAAAGTCTTTCCTATTCAACTGTCTCGTGGCGGAACTACCTTAACTTCCTTAACGTCCGACAACGGAATTTCCCGTTTTTTTTTTGGACAAGGTTACTACTTGGTTTTAAATATTTTTAATGAACGATCCTGAAAAAATCAGATGTGAGGAGCTAAATTTTATGACGTCATAACTTTTCCATGTTGGGGGTGTCCTACACGTCAAATGACCGAATATATTTTTCCGACAAACTGTTTTGTTTTTTTTATAACAAAAACTTGTGATTAAAAGAAAATACTATATTTAGGTCGTTAATATATTTCTCGCATCAAATCAATGAATTTGAAGGGATCCCAAAAGAACGCCCCGCTACCGAGAATTTTCTTATGTAGGAAGTTGTCCGACTGGACATAAAGAACACTTATACAAAGTCTCAACGGTGAGGTAATTACAAATTTCTTTATAGGCCAGTAGAAATAGACATGATTTTCCAAAATTTAATAATAATTACAAATGTTTCAAAACTTCAGTAGAGTAAAGAGGACTTTCATATGATATGTAGTCTGATTTTGCAACCTTTTTTTCTGACCGGAAAATGTTGAAAATCAGGATTTAATGAATTTTCACATTTATAGCGCGGAAAAATTTGCTAAAGTTCTGCAAACTTTCGAAGTTTTGATAAATTTACATCCTCTGTTAAATTTGCAACCACTCAAACAAAACAAAAATGTCTGTTTTATCGAAAAAAAATTGTTGTTAGTCCTAATTTTTTGATGAAAATGCCAAAAGTTCTGCAAACTCGAAAAAATAACTGAAATAATGTTCTTGACAAGAGTTTCAATTTGCAATCTCTTGCGTCAAACGGAAAACATATTTTTTCATTAAATTGATTTTTTTTATTGAAATAAGTATCGGAATTATTACAAAAGTTTGCAATAATGGTTGCAAGTGGTGATGTCCTGACGTACAATGTTTTCATTAATTTGCAACCTCGTCTACAACACGGAAATGAGGGTAAAATCAAAAGAAACATATTTTCGTATTTATACTCTACCAAAAAAAGCAAAAGTTTTGCGAATCGGACAGATGACTCATTGTACCAATTGGTGGCAGTATAATAATTTGCAAACTATGTTACAATACGGAACATAAGGAATTAAAAAAATATTTATGTTTGCAACACCTTTGTTATCTGAATAATGAAGATTTTCATATACCTAATAAATGACATTCATTGTGTTACCAAGTTAACTATCGACCAAGAAGAGGCTCGTTAACGGTAAATGAAATCATTCAATGTTGAAAGCTAACGTTTTCGATATGAATTCAAAACATCATATTACAATTAGGAATTTGCATAAAAAATACTCTGAGTACGTTTGATGGAGGATCGAGAATCTCTCGACACGTTTTCATAATTTTCTTGATTCATTAAAAAATGGAGGAAATATTGAGATTTAAAAAACACTCGTAAAGTTGTACATTAGTACGATTAACCTACAACAGTGTTACGTCACAGTGTTTTGTTTACAGATTAATGAATGCACAGCAGTTTAGTAACATGATTTATTACCAGAATAACAAAAAAAATGTCAATTGTGTTTTTATGACAGACAACTATATAACTAACCAAAAACAATGCACATTCATCTAATAGTCCTGGAGCTTCAACTGAAATAGAATTGCCTACTAACATGTTTTCCCTCTTTACTTAAAAAAAAAAATATAAATCAAGAAAATTATTTTTACGTGTCGATTACATTTCAGTTCTCCATTCGGATTCAATAGAATTTTTCATGCGAAACCACAATTGGAGTAAGAAAGTCGAGTGAAAAGGTAAATTATAATTTTATTTAATTCAAGAAATACATACCTACCTATAAAAATTAAATTTGAGATGTTATCGATGTCACAAATTTTTATTTTTCAACAACGTTTCTGTTTGATGATGAAAATTATGTACTTGCGAGATATTCAATCGATAACGTTTTGATATCCTTACTTCCATAGAGCATCGATTATTCATTTTAAAATCTCGTCGATTGCTATAAAGTCATGTTGAGACAAATAAAATTTTTAAATGAATAATGATTGCATTTCGTTTCTAATGCGTTGAAAAATTAATGTCTTTCCCTAGTATTTTAGCTAAATTTTGTACTCTTTCGATTGCTGCATTCGAAAATATTAGATTCAATTTATGTCGCTGATTAGTCGAAAACAGTGATTGCTTCAGAGATTAATAATTAATTTCAAACTTTTTTAATGGGTACCTACGTAACCGTATTATTCTTTGGATGCAATTTCAATTAACCAGTACAAAATATAACAGATATACGCGATGGATAATCAAGTATTTAACTGGACCACTGTAGACATATGTCGGTCTAATATATATATCTTAAACCTATTTGCACAATGTTTGCAATTTATGGCGAAATTATAAAAAAAACAAATCAATTACACAAAAAAAATGTTCCGTTGAACAATGACGGTTGCAAATCTCTTGCGTCACGTAAAATATCAGTCATAATTTTATTTGCAATTTGCAGAACTTTTGCCATTATTTCAGTTGTAAAAATGCAAAAAAAATATATTGGTGGATTAATAGGTTCCGTTTTTCGTATGAGGTTGCAAAGTTACATATCCACTGAGACCGATATTCTTTTTATTTGCAACCACAATAAAAAAAGTCATTATTTCAATGCTTGTGTGTGTATTGAAAATAAGAGCATCGATAAAAAAGTTTGATAAATAAATTATGTGTTTTTCAGAAATGGTTGCAAATGTACGTGAATATTTTGAACTTTTTTCCGTTCATTTAGAACTTTTGTAATTTTTTTAAACAAATTACAATGAAAAACAAGGTTCCGTAGCTTTTACAAGGTTGCAAACTTAATGCATGTTGTAAAACGCCATTACTGTAGGTATGCCTAGTTTGCAGAACTTTTGCAATTTTCAGTGCAATAATAAAGCCTGAAAACGTTTTTTGCAATTAAAACAATGTTCCGTTCATCACAGACTTCTGCAAAAATGTTATAGTTTATTTTCATTAATGCACTAACATACCATTGAAATTTGAAAACTTTTGGAATTAATGTTAATTGATTGTCTATATCGACTGGCCTATTAGTCCTGGGCCCGAGTACTATTATTTTTGTACTTTGGTTCCGAATATCTGTAATAATTTTTCATCACAATAGTTTGTTTCGCCAAAATTTTGGAGCGTTAGATAAAATCTCACGCAGGGCATTTTTTCATCCACGAGCCGCCTATGAACACGAGCCCTGCATTTATTTTTCTGGTCGTTTTGTTCCACCAATAAACTCACTTAAAAAAAATTCTTCATGTTGAATTTTACCTTTTTTTGATTTTGCTCCTATCTTCAATTTGTTTGGCCATGTGATATGAGTGTCCGTGTCTTCCATGATTTTTGCAAAAAATACGTCTGCTGGGATAAGGGCCTCATTGTCGCCTAAAATAATGTTTAATCACGATTTGTTAATACAGATAGTTAGGTGTGTCACACATTAAAGTAAATGAGATATTTTAAAAGTCAATGTTATGAGAAAAATAGTTCAGTACTCGAAGCTATTCAACGACGTCAGTGAGGAATTAAGATATTCATTTCACATTGCTAATTATGAACGATAAAAAGAAAAACTCAAAAAATTTCATCCATGAAGTTTAGTCTTTATCGTTGATATTTGATGTACAGTTACTACATACCCTTCATGAGAAAATGCGTTATGGCATATTATCCAGCATATCTAGGTATGACTATTTTATAAAAATGTTGAAGAACAACGCCGGGAAGGTTTCTAAAGAAAAAAAACCCGATGGCGCGGCCAGTTGGAAAGGTAGATTTAAAGATTAACTCATCTTGGAGTTGCCATCTTCAATTTATGAATTTCAACTAAAAATAAATAATTTTCGACTAAATTCATTATATCTGCCCCAAAAACCCCGACATACCAATTTTGAATCAAATCAGGCCATAATTACAAAACTCGTCCGCCATCTTGAATTTGGGATTTTTGATAAAAAAAATCATAATTTCCGACTTCGAAATCCCCCACATACAAATTTTGAATCTAATCGGCCATAATCACAAAACTCCTCCGCCATTTTGGAGCCGCCATCTTGAATCTATAAATAATCCGCCCCGAAAACCCCCTTTTAAACCTAACTCCTCCCCGAAAACCCCCACATACCAATTTCGAATCGACTCGGACCATGATCACAAAGTTGTCCGTCATCTTAAATTTTTGAATTTTGACAAAAAATCACACTTTCCGTCCCCGAAAACCCCCACATACCAATTTTGAATCGAATCGTACCATAATCACAAAACTCGTCCGCCATCTGGAAGCCGCATTTTGTTTTTTTCTCTAACAAAAATTTAATAATGCATTGTCACCGGAATTATGAACACCTGCCAAATTTCAGCTCAATCGGATGTCGGCAAGTGCTCCAAAAATGGATCACAAATTTTGAACCGGAAATAATGACAGAATAGCGCCGTTTACACGGACGTTCCATTCTGTCGGTTTTGGAACGCATTCCAGCGTCTGAGGTCGTTGCGCACTTTTGGAGCGTACGCGCTGAGCGCGTGATACAAAAATTGTATGACACTCCAAGCACAGAACACCTTACCTACACAGAAGCGCAACTGGAAAGTCAAATTTGGGTGAAATTTTCGTGACCTTAATTTAAAATTTGGCTTGTATAATGTCATTTCTGGGCGGTAAATTCAAACTGTCGGTTGTAATTGGGCCTAGCCCTACCGTGTGACTAGGCCGTCGGGACGGGAGAACCTGTGACGATCCCAGACACCGCTGGGCAAAGTCCAGGTCCCCCTCTCCACTAACATGGTAGCGTGATTAGTAGCTTCGGCGAACCCTCACTCGAACGGTTACTCGTCACACGTTACACGAGTAGTATTCGGTCGAAAGACTAATACGACGGCGACCCATCAAACGGAACAAGAGGAATCTTGTTGACATGGGTACCCAGGGGTACCCACATGGTGTAGGACTCTGGGGGACGTGGTGCTAGATAGTGCAATGGAAAACAATACCGTAATTCGGTAGAGACGGGGGAGTCCTTCATCCGATGGGTCCGGATGATTGTATTCCCTGCCTGACTCGGCGGGGAGCGGCGCATTAACCCGCTCGGGTACTGACATCCCATAGCCAGTAGCCTGTCTTATCAGGCGGCCCCACCGTGGCTGAGCTATAACGGTAGCTGGGATTACCCAGCGCGCTGATTGGGCGTATCCCAATCTCGGTTACTTCTCGGGTCTTGCCAGCATAAGCCGAAAGGTAGGTATAAGGTCAATCATGGGGAGAGTATAACCGACAGAGGGTTGAGCCAACTTGTTGGTAAAATCTCAGATTTATGTCGGTTGAAATACATTTCACGTGATAAATCAAGTCCCGAAAAAACAGTTGGAAAATAATGATACAAGATACAAAGCACTTTGTTCACAAATTCAAATACCAAACAGCCATCAATGACAACAATCCAACGCTTAGAAATTTGAGGTTGATTAGAAACAAGCCAAAAATTGTATTTTGGCGGTACGCTTGAATCACGCTTCTGTGTAGGTAAGGTGTAGGTAAGCTGTAGGTAAGGTGTAGGTAAGGTGTAGGTGAGGTGTAGGTAAGGTGTTCTGTGCTCCAAGTATACGCGCCAATACTGCGTGTTTGGATGCGATGTCCAAAAGCGTTGGTGTGAATGCAAAAACCGACAGTTTTGGACTGGCGCGTGGAACTTCCATATGGTTGGAAAGTTTAATAGGGCGCGTGACCAGCTAAAGTGATATCATGATGAAAAAAAAGTAACAAATTCACAATTCGTTCAAATTTCTGAAACTAACAGTAGGTTCTTCCTGATCAAGAGTAAACAGGAGCAAATCTACCGACGGTTTGGTTTATGGGTTTTTCCTGGTGAGCTCTTTTTGTTTCCCTAATTTTTTTCACTTCTCTTCGAAATGTCCCACGTATACCTTGAATTTTCTTTACCACAAAGTATTGATTCACAGTACGGCAAACAGTCTCCTTAAAAAAATTTATGATCCGCGTTTTTGAAATTTTTGTTTTTGTATTGATCACATTTTACCTTCTACAAACAAGGGTAACCTCATGGCGGAATTACACGCATCATTGCACCGAGAGTCATATAAATTGGTAAGTAGCACCTAAACTTGTCAGTATTCACCTGAAGACGATTGCAGATACAAGCATTCGAAACGTCGTGAAAACCTTTTAAATCCATTAAGACGATGGACGTCCGAAACGATAGTAATCAAGTTACCACATCGTCTACAACCTTCAAACAAACGTCAAGTCTGAATGGCGCGGCATGCGCGACTACCCAAGTCTGCACGTGTAAATGCTAGTCGGTTTTAAAAATTATTAGAGATAGACAATTTAGTGGGGAATCCAAAAAAATGTTATCAGGGGTTGCCATTTAAAAAAACAGAACTTAGTGGTGTATCTGTGTATCTTATTTTGGGACACCCTGCATATAAATAGAAATATTTTTAGAATGTGCCTATCGGTAAAAAAAATCGATAGCTTGGATAGAAAAAAAGTTATGGAGCTTGCATCACCTCCCCTCCCCCCACCCCCCTGGTGGGTCAACCTGTGGATATAACGAAACTTGTTAACAAGGAGATGGGCCAAGTCGGTCAAGTAGTTTCAAAACGGCGGCTGTTGAAAACATTGACAAAAAAACTCAATCTTTCATTTTTATACCACTATCAGCAATAGGTCTTTTGATAGAGCTTCATGAGCTCCACATCTTTTATTCGAAAAGTTTTTCTCTAAGATGTACACACAAATAAAAAATCGCCGTAAATTCTATGAAAATTGTTTACCCTGTATCCTCCTTTCCTGTGAGGTCCATTCGTTTTGTCAATCGGATACTATTTGAGCTTTTTTTCCGCCGACAAACAGACGCATCATTGTATTTTAACATTTTTCGAATTCAAAGTTTAACTATAAAAATAAATATTAGTTATTATTTTTTATCCTTGAGTGCTGGTTTAGGGAGATTTGAATTCTTCTCCAAGTTTTGATTGAAAGTTTAAGGTTTATACAAAAATAATTATTCTCTTTTTGTTTCCAATGAAAACGTTCCGTTTTTTCTGACACATGATTCGTTAGCTCGATCGATGGCGATTTCAGAATCTATAAATACATTCTGAAAACTACCTTACCGACTGGCCGCACCATCTGTTTTTGAATATGCTATTTGAGATTATGATTTTTCTTGTGTTCCTCATAAAAAGTGCTTTTAAATGATACCCCACATGATACATATGAAACAAATTTAGTAGCCAATGTACCCCCTTATTAATTCTTATATTAATATTCGTTACTAGTTACTAGAATATTTTTCTGGAGCCAAATATATATTTTGCGGGGAAGGCATGAAATATTTGGCAGAGCGGCAAAGAGCCCAAAAATTATTTTGTGGGGAACTGTTATGCCACTGTCTGGAATGAATTAGTTTTCGATAAAGATTCCACGATGGCGAAATAGTTTTGAAGAAAAGGAATTAATTCAGTACAAAAGCAATTTAAGTCTACACTTCAGTTAATCTCGAGCTGTTGGAAGAGTTTCAAAATAGGCGTGATCACAAACTCACAAATTTGCTTCATATGTGCTTGAAGTTGAAATATAGTGATGAAATATTATGTATGCATAGTTTTTCCTAGAAGATTGTGTAATATTCGAATAAAAGCTGCTCTAAAACATTCAAATTCGGTGAGACTTTCAAACACAGCGTTATTGCCGCTTCTTTTGACGTCATACGTCCAATGATTTGTCCCGAGTTGCCAGTGTCACTATTTTGCGGAACATCTGAGGAAATGTTATTCTGATTGATCCTATGAATAAAACATAACTTGTGTTATATTGAAATGAAGACTTCGTATTTGATAGCTGTTCTTGATTTAGTTATTCTCAAATGCATTAAATCTGATGGACTGGCCGTCACGTGACTTTAACACACAGTTCCTTTAGTCTACTCGACAAGTTGAAAATGGTCTAAAATAGAGATACTGCTCTTAAAATTATGTGTGATAGCTCATTGGATCCGGAATAACGCCTAGAAAAATGTGCCAAAAGCGTGTATTAGCACATAAAAAATTGCAAAAATTATAAACAATTGAAGATGAAAAAAAAATGGCATTCCATTTTTTGCCAATATTTCATAAACTATTGATATTTAAGGAATTTCAAAAAAATATTTTGAAGGAGGAGGAAATTTCTAATAAAAAACTCCCGGCCCACGGAACTCTATCTCCATTATTTATAATTTTTATTTAACGCTGAAAATGGGTCTCCGAGCGACATTTTTAGGTTGCGCGCGCGGCGTCAAAAGCGAGTACGAAATTATTATTTTTTTAATTTGAAAAAAATATGGTGTATTCGGAACACTATAAATAATTTATTCCCGTTGGAAATTTTACTAAAAGTTCATTTTTCAACAAGTTAAACGATTGTCAACTAACAAAATTTTCTCGAACTGCTGTCTTAATTGTAAATGAAAATAATGTTTAAATAATTGTCGTAAAAATGTTTCGCTGCGTAGAGCCTTTCTTATATACATACTCAACAAGATCACGCCATAAAAGTTAGAAAAATATTCATACTTTGTTTATAATAATTTTTGTACTTGAACAAAAACTAAAAAATCCAAGTAATGTTGTTGAAAAAAAAAAATTTTTTCTTAATTATCATATTATCGTTTTTTTTATCAATACGAGATATAAATTGATTTGCAAAAAAAAAATCCCACCATTTGTTGATCAATTTTTTATAAACAAATTGATTATTTCAATACTTTTGAAAAAAAATTTTCCTCAACTTCATTATATTACAAATATTATGATTTTTGAAAAAAAAAATTTCCTTAATAACAATTTTTAATTTTTATAATTTTTTTTATATTTCTATTGTTTAAATAATTAGTTTGGTTTTTTTTTTCCAAAAATCATAATTGACATTCTCTATGGAGTAACAGAAAACAATTTTTTTTATCAACAATTCCATTGTTTATTAACTTACCAATTTGTTATAAACAAATTTTTAACTTTGTTAGATTTTTTTCTGAAACTTCTAGTTTACAAGTTTACAAAAACAACCATATACAACAAAGTATAGAAAAAAAAAATCCCAATTTTTCCCAATTCCAATTCCCAAAGTACAATAAAAAATTGGAATTTTTTTTTCTATACTTTGTTATATATGGTTGTTTTTGTAAATTTTGAAGTTTCAGAAAAAAAATCTAACAAAGTTAAAAATTCATTTATAACAAATTGGTAAGTTAATAAACAATGGAATTGTTGATAAAAAAAATTATTTTTTTGTTACTTCATAGAGGACTGTCAATTATGATTTTTGAAAAAAAAATTTTAATAATTAAAAAAATAATTTTTTAATAATAAAATTATAATTTGAAAAATAATCAATTTGTTATATTGAAATAATCAACAAATAACGGGAAATTTTTTTTTTTGCAAATTAATTTATATGTTGTATTAATAAAAAACGATAATATGATGATTGAGTTTTTTTTTTTTAACAACATTACTTGGATTTTTTAGTTTTTGTTCAAGTACAAAAATTATTATAAACAAAGTATGAATATTTTTTCAACTTTTATGGCCTGATCTTGTTCAATATATAAATAAAAAAGGCCCTACGAAGCGAAAAATTTTCACGACAATTATTTAAACATTTTTTTTCATTTACAATTAATACAAAAGTTCGAGAAAATTTTGTTAGTTAACAATCGTTTAACTTATTGTAAAATCAACGTTAAGTAAAATTTCCAACGGGATTGAATTATTTATAGTGTTCCGAATACACCATGATTTTTTCAAATTTTAAAAAACATATTTAATACCTTAAATAAATCAATTAATGTGTCGTACTCGCTTTTGACGCCGCGCGCGCAATTTAAAAATGTCGCTCGGAGACCAATTTTCAGCGTTAAATTAAAATTATAAATAATGGACATAGAGTTTCAGGAGCAGGAGTTTTTTTATTGGAAACTGACTTCTCTTTCAGAATCTTTTTTTGAAATTTTTAAAATATCAATAGTTCATTTTAATATTGGCAAAAAACGAAATGCCATTTTAGACCATTTTCAACTTGTTGAGTAGACTACTTACGGACTATATGAGAGAGAGAGAGAGAGAGAGAGAGAGAGAGAGAGAGATGTTGTGAAGGATATAAATAAGTCAAGGAAAAGATACAAATTGCGTATGGCATTACATGGAAAAAACCTATTTTTTGTTTTTTTTTTCTAGATTATATTGACTACTTTGAATGAGATGAGATGAGTTCAAGGAATCACAGTGAGGAACTTTATGCGACATCATTTCATGATATCTTTCAGAAACAAAATAATTTCATTGAGCCTCCACCTGAATGATTTTTTTTTAATTTCTCTTCCAATGTTTTCAGAAAGTTCAGGGCTGAAAAAAAATATTGGAAATTAAATTTATATTCGATATCATGAAGCGCAATTGAACTAAATTGGAAACTCCGGCGATTTCAAAATTTGTGATCAATAATGCCTACATGAAAACGTTTAGGTAATCTATAAAATTTCGTGACATTAAAAAAAAAGGCCCAAATATTTTTGGGAAATACTGAAGAAATTAGTACGTGTTATTGGGAATGAAAGTGATATTTATTTTATCGTGCGCGACGGAGACTGACAGACGATCCATAAGACGATCCGTAGGAAAGTCTCTCTCATTTCAGTCTGGCGCTGTAAAAGTATACCTTTACTCCGGCGGAGTAAAAGTATACCGTTTTTCCACCGGAGTAATAATTCTATGTATATTTATAACGTTTGAAGAAAACATTTTTCAATTTAAAAACATATATTTCTGCGTTTGTTCTGGGAAAAAAAAGAAAATTTTGTCATTCAAATAAATCACGTTATATTTTGATATATATTATTAAGCAACATTAGTTTAAGCAATTGGTCGGGAAAAAAACACCAAATTCAACCCCTGAATCAAACAAAATCCTACCACCCACCTATAATAATAATAATAAATCTATTAACTTCAGCTACAATATAAATAGAGGCACAAAAATAAAACAAAGTTAATAAACAAGAGAAGTCTCGTAAACTTGCCAGTATGTGCCTGACTGACTGAAATTAATATTTTCTCGCAAGTTCATTTCGCGGAAACCTCTGTGGAAATGTGTTGATAAAAATCCACAAATCACTATCTAGACTCCATGCTTACTCACCTATGAAATTTCACATCCAGCCCTTTTTTGTATCTAACTACACAATTGTGGGATGCACATGATGAAAGCACATTTAAGAATATAACTTGTCAAACAGTTTAGAAACACGGATAAATTTATAAAAACAAAACACCACACGAAAACAGTCATAAACAATATATGAAACAAATGTTTTGCCTGAACTCATTCTGTCCTTTTTCATAGGTATTCTGATATCGATGGTCTCTTTCTCACAACCAGTCCATATTGTATAGCATGTTATTCTGAATAATTATGTGCCTTTTTTTAAGCGCCCTGAACATCAATTTAAACGTAGTAACCATACTTCACATCGAGACTGAAGCTGTATATCTCTGTATCACATCTCTTTGTGTTCACATGGAACTTTTCTTTCTTTATAATCGAACAAACCAGTTCAAATCAAAATCATTTTGCTCTATTGATGTGGTACAATATGGTCTTATAGTTCTTCACATCGAATCAACTTATATGTAGTGTTATACGAAATGTCAGCTTAGATCGTAATGTTTAACATGTTATTTGAATGTTTTCGAAATGCCGTTGCTATCACATATTTAAATTAACAAAATATGTATGTAAAATATAACGCTTGGCAACTCTCTAATTATCTTACGCTCCCGGAGCTCTGCGATAGATCTGAACTTGTTACGTCACATCCTGGCGCGGTTTCCGCAGTGTTCAAACAGGAACATTTCTTTTTGTTTTTTTTTTAAAGAAAAAACTACTTTGAAAAAAAAATTAAAAAAAATCCAACCACTTTTTTTCATCATTCCGGACATTGTGGTATTTTTTCCAGAAATTATAGTGATCTCGCCTATTATTTAATTATGTTTTCGACGACTATGGAACAACTATATGTCGTTTAAGGAAGATGTTCGAAGCTCTACAACTTTTGTTTGAATAGTTTTTATAAGATACAAAAACAGTAGATTACTATTTTGAATACTGTTGTTTTTTTAATGAATGTGCTATTTTTGTCTGCGCTGTAGGTATATTCTGACACATAGGTATGAGGTTCGTTCGTATTTGGTAGGCCACTTGACAATGTATCGTAAACCCACATAACTCACTAGTCTTTTGCTTTTTAATTGGGATAAAGGCAGCTTAATCTCTGATAAAATCAAAAGAATCTCTCATAAAAGCAACTGCATCTGTAATAAAAGCAGCTGAATATCTGATGAAAGCAGCTGAATATCTGATAAAAGCAGCTGAATATCTGATAAACGCAGCTGAATCTCTGATAAAAGCATCTGAATCGTCAATCATTTGTAGTCAATAAAATGTTAAATCCACCATTCAGATTGACCATGCCATCGGGTTATTTTTCATGGCCTATTAATAAAATGAACGAAGTTTTGAAAAATAGAGATATTGTGATCCAGTCCTCTATTTCAAGCAAAATAATGAATATTGGTAAAGATTGAAAACATTTTTCCTATAGAATTTATTCGACTTAGTGAACAAAACTTTCGCACACAAAAAAAACTAGGTGATGCTACGTATTTTTCTCCCTGAACACGAATCCGAAGTAAAAATACGACAATATCAAATGCTTTCAAAAATACGGACCTTCAAAGATAAAAAAGTACATTTTCTTTGTCAGCTATAAGAAGCATACAGTGCTCCATATGTATGGAATAAATTCATTTTTAGCGTTATTATATATTTGTTTGAAAAAACCTGAAACAAGTCGATTTCTATTGTCAATTTGACAATTTAGAGTATGAAAATATTACCCCTTCTTGAACCCCCTCTGAATTATGAGCAGCCACTCAAAAAAATTAAATGAGAAGGGGGGTCGTGTGGCACCTTGTTCGGAAGGGATTTTCATTATCTGATCAGCAATATCAAGATTTTCAAATTTGGTGCAATCA
Source organism: Gonioctena quinquepunctata (assembly GCA_018342105.1). Classification (NCBI taxonomy): domain Eukaryota; kingdom Metazoa; phylum Arthropoda; class Insecta; order Coleoptera; family Chrysomelidae; genus Gonioctena; species Gonioctena quinquepunctata. The sequence continues at coordinate 318,417 of JAFIRS010000021.1, read as the reverse complement.
TAACTAAAAAAATTTATTTTGAAAATGTAAAATTTTGATACTTTATGTAGAATGAAGGAAATAATGTCAATTTATTTTACAATTAAATTAAATGTTCGAAATGACCACCATTCACTTCTTGATAATAAGCAAGTCGATCTTGGAATTCTCGTACAACATTATGTTGTTAATTTCTTCCGTTATCCTAACTTTGAAATCTGCAATATTGTCTGGTCTGTTGAAATAAACTTTTGATTTTAAATAACCCCATAAGAAATAATCAGGAATTTTCTTATCGGTTTTGCTAAACGTCAGGGAAAAGTCGTTCAAGACACCACAAAATTATTCACAAAACCCACATAAATAATGTAATGTCAATCTAGTAGACTACTGTTATTTTGATATTTATAAGTACGTCAGTGCATTAAAAACTATTTGTGTGTATTTGATTTAACAATGGCTCATTTATCCGAAACTCAAAGAATAAATATGTTAATTATTATTGGATGCGGTTATAAAACAAGAACTCAAAAGGAAGTTTGTGAAAAGTTTAATAATAAATACCCTGGTCAACACGTCTCACAGTCTACAGTTAGCAAAATAGAAACAAAATTTCGTGAAACTGGACATGTAAAAACTATTTAAAAACCAGGTAGAAATGTTAAATTGGATGAGGAAAATAAGTTAGATGTACCGTTAGCGATTGAGAAAAATCCGCATATGACAAAAGTAGACAACTTGTCGCCGACAATGATTGAGTAAATCATCGATATTGAGAGCTTTACATAAAGAAAAATACCATCCTTATAAAGTTCAGTTGGTTTAGGAGTTAAATGAGGATGATCCTGATAGAAGGCAACAATTATGTTAACTGATGATGGACAGAATGGAAGCAGATTTGCAGTTCATAAACAAAATTGTTTTTTCTGATGAAGCTACTTTTCATTTAAATGGAACGGTTAATATACAAAACTGTAGATATTGGAGCAGATAATATCCTCATTGGATGTGTGAGGCTCACACACAATATCCTAAAAAAGTGGGCTGGTATCATTAACAACAAAATTATTGGCCCTTATTTTTTTAAGGCACAATTAATGGTGAGGTTTGTCTAGATTTTTTAATGAACGTTTTACAGCCTACATTAAAAAGACTTTTTCCTGATGTTAATGATCCAAATGCAATATATAGATCAATTTGGTACCAACAAGACGGAGCTCCACCGCATTACAAACGTATTTTTAGAGATTATTTGTACCAAGTTTTTCCCAATAGGTGGATTGGAAGACGTGGAACGATTGAATGGCCGCCTAGATCCCCCGATTTGACTCATCTCGATTACTTCTTATGGGGTTATTTAAAATAAAAAGTATATTTCAATGGAACAGACAATATTGCTGATTTAAAAGTTAGGATAACGGAAGAAATTAACAACATGACCCCTGAGGTCCTACAAAATGTTGTACGATAATTCCAAGATCGACTTGCTTATTGTCAAGAAGTGAATTTTAATTTAATTAAAAAAATTAAAAATTCCAAACATTATGTGACATTATTTCCTTCATTCTACGTAAAGTATAAAAATTTTACATTTTCAAAATACATTTATGATTACACCAAATTTGAAATATTGCTAACAGAGAATGATAATTCCTTTCGAACAAGGTGCCACACGACCCCCCTTCTCATTTAAAATTTTTGAGGGGGTGCCCATAATTCAGAGGGGGTGCTCATAATTCAGAGGGGGTGCTCATAATTCAGAGGGGGTGCAAGACGGGGGTAATATTTTCATACTGTGAATTATCAAATTGACAATAGAAATCGACCTGTTTCAAAAACATAATAACGCTTAAATGAATTTATTCCATACCTATGGACCGCACTGTATATCTTAATACATTTTCTAATGATTTTTAACATGCAAAAGTTATTTTGCCGAAAAATAAGTAGGTAATTTGTTCATTAAAGCTGCCGAACTAAAATAAGGAGACTGATTTTTGCTAAAATAACGTTATTTGCTAGTTCAAAATGAATATTGTATTGAGACCTACAGTGTTTATTGATAATATAAAAATGTGTTTTATTTTTTGTTGCTGAAAAAGAAGAAGAAAATGAGACTTTTATCTTCGAAGCTCCGTATCTAAAGAATTATTTGAAACACTCAGAAAAAAACTTCTACCTACCTGTTAGCATTTGTTCCAACTTTTTTCTGTCCACTCTAAATCGGTCCTGGTGCAAGTCCGAGACGTCCTTCAATCCCAGTTTTGTTAGGAAGTCTTTGAGTTCTTCCTTAGAGTCCCAATTGGAGTTCCATTCGGAAGTTCCCGTTCCGGATTCCGAAACTTCCGAAAGCGTATCCGAATTTTTGTTCATGTCAAGCACGCGAGGAGGTAGAAAATTGCAAGCCAACGACATTTTTATTATTATTTTTTAGAATTGGTATCACACAAAGAACAATCGAATATTTCGGCACAAATAATGTATAAATAAATAAATAATTTGTTTCTTAAACCTAAACGTAGCGTTCGTCACCTGTTTTTGTAAATTTGAGCGCGTTTTCGTATTTTCTTCGGTGACTTGTGAAAACGCTACTGGGCATGGGATCTAGCTTGACGAACGAAGTTCATGAAGTTTTTTGTGCTCACTGCTGTTGGGCTTTTTTTATGAGAGCTCCTGGCTTTTTGTTCATTCTGGCTATTTTGATTTATCTGTTATAGGGTGATCTAAGTTTCAGCTAATTTCAAAATTATAATAATAATGACTTTATTCCATCATCAATCTACATTATGATACCGAACAAAAAAAAAACTTCAAAATAGATGATGAAAAGGTATAAGTAATCCAATAAATAGAAACAAAATTTCACCAAAATCTAACAGAAACCACAAAACAGCTGAAATTCTGGATTCATGTAGTTGAATGTATGAAGTATCCATTAAGCAATTTTTTACCATTCTTTACCCTACAAATAAAAAATAAATCAAATTTTTTGTCTTATTTTTGGCTGTTACTGTAAACATAAAAGTTGTAGCCCACGGTTTTCTCTACAAAAATGGTATTCATCAAAATTTGGATGTGTGTATATACAGGGTGTTATGTAATAAGTGTCCGATATTTTACAGGACGATTCCTCAGTTATTTATAAGGTGGAAAGTTAATAGATGGGTCCGTAAGGCCTTCATTTTTATATACATGGTGTTGAAAATTTATTTTTATTTTGGTTTTTCATAAATAATTTCTAAAATAATGTCGATATTAGGACGAAAATTTGTATTTGGGGATTTTTTAGTATGAGAAATTCAAATTTGATCTTAGTTTGGCACTTAATTGTAGGGGAGCGCTGCCTACAGGTATTTGTCTTTTTTGGGGAGTCACAACTTTGTCGTGCATGTATGTATCACATTCTCTAGAAAAAAAATCGATTACTCTATCATTTTTACGTGAAAAAGGTATGCTTTTCAAAAGTCGCTACAAGCAGCCGTTTTCGAGATATTTTGATTTAAATTAATCGATGTATCCAATCTTCTTCTCATTGATTCGCGAACTCTTTGAAAATAAAAGTATCAAGTAGGCTAGTAAGTTTATTCCAATGGTTTTTTTGTGCTGGTATATCAAAAATAATATCTTAACGCATAGTTAAATAGTTTTATTTATTATTGTGATTATTTGTTAAAAAATGGTCAACTTTACCAATGCTAACATATATTTTAAATACGGACTTGCTAACGGAAATGCATATGAGGCTAGACGTTTGTATCAGGAGCGTTATCCGAACCGCACAACTCCTACTTCAAAAACGTTTTCAAGAATCGGTTAAGGGAAACAAGAAGTTTTGAGAAAGTTAGTTCCAGAAACCGAGGAAGCAGTTTCTAGTCTGGTAGGAGAACACCCGGAAACAAGCTCCAGAAAAATAACGCTGACATTAAACATTTCTCAGGTTCTGGTATGGAAAATTGTAATTGATAATTTGTTATATCCCTACCATATTCAAAGAGTTCAGGCAGTACTCTCTCGTGACTTTCCGTTACTTATCAACTTATGTCATTGGTTTCTCCAATGCCTTATTCAAAATCCTTTATTTGAAAATCAAATCCTGTTTACCGACGAAGCAAATTTCTCACGCAACGCTATACGCAATTTTCACAACAATCATTTGTGGTCAGAGGAAAACCCCCATGGGATACAGAAATCACATTTCCAAAAACAGTTCTATCGTAACGTGGAATCCTTGGAGATTATTTTATAGAATGAAAATTATGACTGCGTGCACGTATCGATATAATCGATGAAAGAAAATTGTATTTCGTGCATAAAATAATTTATTAAAATCGTAGCAAAGCGCTTTCGACCGTTAGGTCATCATCAGTGCGTACCTGAAAGTAAGTAATATTGATAGAGAACAAGTTACTGAAAAGTTTTTTTGAGAAAGAAAATTGACATATTTAAAATAACCACACTGTCTATAGTTTAGAAGATATTGCAATTTTATTGTCCACCCAGGTAAATCCTAATTTCAGTTTCCCAATATTCAATGATTTAATGATATTGTGGGGTGATTTTTTTGAAAATATGAGTAGATGTAGTTCAATGTCCAGCGTGGTTTTAGCCGGGGAAGTAGTTGTTTTCAGTTAGATATTACAAAAAATAACTTCACTTTTTTTGCTCTTTCAGTTTTCAGAAAAATATTTTTATTCAATATTCAACTTTCCATTGTGGGGTGGTTTATAAGCTCCTGGGGAGTAAATCGTAAAACTCATATGAGGTGTAGGTAACACGGCGTTAAAAAAAAGGTTTTCATTGAAAACTTGAAAAAATAGCATTTAAATTAAATTTATATATATATATATATATATATACAGTGTGACCCATTCAAAATGGAACCACCCCTGTAAAATACGCTCTCAAATTTCTCATAGTTCATAGTTTCATTTCCAAGGCACTCTATGGTTTTTTTTCTTCGTTGAAAACGGCGAAAGTTTATTAGGCAATTTTTGTTTTGTAATTTGACTACACCACTAGATTCGAAGTCGTTATGAATGCAAACCATGGAAATTTCATAAAAAAATATTGATTAACAATGAAGTTACAACAACTTTAATTTTGGAAACAAAGTAATTGATATTAATTTTCATTTAGATTATAGACATATTTAAGATCTGGCAACACTGCCGATACAAAGTAGAACACCAGTGAATTTGTACAGCGGAAATCCGAAGTCGATAGCTCATTCCGTTCTACAGTTATAACTCCTGAAAGTATGGTAATGTGAGCGATTTCTGGTGGAAGCGATTTTGTAATAAAAATCTAACTACGCCACTGGATTTGTGAATTATATTCCCTTAAAATCATTTATTTAAGTTTAGGTTATAAGTGTATTTTATGTTTTATTTATATTTATACAGAACCAATCCCCAAGAAAATACCCCTATGATACATTTACATGGTTCGAGAAAAATTCACAAATATATATATATATATATAAGGGGGTGGTTCATCCCCTAGGGGATATTTCAAATAATGATAAAAAATATATTTGTAAAATATCTGAAAAAATATTAAGAATCACCCTGTATGATAATCTGACAGTCTGCGCACTCGCAAGCGAGCATCACTCTTTTTGTGTACAACCCTGCCCTCCATTTTTTCTCAATTGTTTTGAAAATGAGGAAAGTATTTGAAAAGTTTTTGAGTCACAGTTAAATTATCTTTTATTCGCAATCCTTACGGAGGAGGAGGCATCTGATTTATACTTCGAAAAACCGAAATGATAATTATATATGAATCATGAACGATAGTTTCATCCGTTTTGATCACAGTAATATAAATTGCCTGAAATTATGGTATAGGTACATTGATATACTTGTACGGGCCAATTTGCAAGATCAACGAAAATTAATTTTTTTAGTTCTGCCATTTATAATCAGACTGTTGTTTTTCATGCGGATGCTTGAAAACCACTGCGCATGCGCACATTTTGAATCACTACTCATGTTTAGGGTTAGGTTATTTATTTGCCATTTTGACCCAAAGAGAGTAAACGTAATAACGTTAACTCTCTTTGATTTTGACCCAAAGAGTACGTTAGCTGAGTAGGAGAGTCTATTCCCCATAAGACAATGGTGACACTAATAGAAAGAGATGAAAGATCATTTGTGAGTCATAGTGACGTATATGGACATGTCATGGCCACCATTCTCTCGTGGACAGTGGCGGACTAGCGCACTCCGCACTCTGGTATCTGATAGTTACAGGCTCTTGAATGTATATTGAACCACTCTGTATGTTACGTAGGCCACCTGTATTCATGTCCATGTACGTCACTATGACGGGTAAATGCTACAAGATTCTAATTGGCTAGAGCTTATTAGTACCTCCTATTCAGGTAACGCGCGTTAACTCTCTTTGGTTGTTACCATCATGAGAATTTGCAACAAATGAGATGAGCTTGTCATACTCCACGTGAAATAATGAGTACTAGAACAAGATGGACGAACAAAATCGCGTCTTTGATAAATAAAGAAAGCGGGCCTTATTACTCAAAAATAGAATCTTTCCCAATATCTCAATATTGCGAGAACGATTTTCAACATTTTGTTGAACTTCAAACGATAAATTTCAACGTCGTACAAAACGTTTTTTTTTTCTATTGTCGAGGTTATGTGAAGACGTAAGATTATTCTGAAAGATTCCATTTTTGTCAGGCATGTGGTTTTTTTCTAAAATATTTTGATTTGCACATAAAGATTAGCACCTAGAAAGCTCAGTAACAAATTTAGAATTTGAAAAAAGATTCAATGTTTTTCATAATTCGAAATTGGAAACGCCTTTTCTCTCATCACATTCAAAAACGTAATCCTAGCGCCTCTGATGGACGTATGCATCATTACTTCACACACCGCTAGTTGCTTCGAACTGTCAACTATAATTTCATCTGTCTTCGTTTATATGTTGCACCAATATTTTTATCTATTGTTACTGAAACGTCACTTTAGAAGTGAGGTTGAATCAATGTTTGGGTTGTAAGAAATAGTATTGTCCATCAATATTCTCGATTCAACCACACTTTGCGCTAGTGTTTGGGGGAAGTTTTCGGATTTGAGAAATTATTTTCACAAAATATAGTTTTTGAGGTCCGAACCGATGCAAATAAAAATCATAATGAAATCATGCTCTATTATATTGCTAATGGAATTGTAGTCTGAAATTATTTCAAAATCATATATCGAGAAGATATGGCTAATATTTGTTTAAGTTTCACTAAAGTTATGGCACATATGAGAAGGCTAGACAAGACGAACAAAATTAGAATATAAATGTCCTGAGGTGCGTTCGATTATAGACTCCTAGAGTAGAGTTAAGTATTTGAAGGTTTCTTAAATTGACTCTGGAGTAGAGTACTATTCATGTAATATTCGAACGGTGCGGAATTTATTTGGAGTTTTTTACAAAGTCTGAGTGACAGGTTATGTTATTATTGAATGAATGTGGTTTTTTGTGGAGGAACAACGTTTCTTGACATGATTTTTGGGTAACCTTCCACAGTCTGAAAATGAAAATATAATCAGGAAAATCTATACAAGTGTAGAAAGGGCAAACTGATTAGTTCACCCCGATAAGTTATTGCGTTCACCAAATTATATTTCCTATGGAAAAATGATTCAATTTGTCAATAACTTGCCGTTTTCTGAATTTGCCTACCAAAAAAATTTTTAAAAAATTCAAAAGATACTTCTCTATATAGTTTTTTGCTTGACGTTTCGGGGACTATATCAAATTATAAAACAATTAAAGGAGATTTAGAAGATTTTGAGAACGGGGGCAGATATAGTCCCCGAAACGTCAAGCAAAAAACTATATAAGAAGTATCTTTTGAATTTTTTAAAAATTTTTTGATAGGCAAATTCAGAAAACGGCAAGTTATTGACAAATTGAATCATTTTTCCATAGGAAATATAATTTGGTGAACGCAATAACTTATCGGGGGGAACTAATCAGTTTGCCCTTTCTACACTTGTATAGATTTTCCTGATTATATTTTCATTTTCAGACTGTGGAAGGTTACCCAAAAATCATGTCAAGAAAAGTTATGTTATTGTTTATGTTATATTATTGTTTGTTAAAAAAACGAAAAATGGCAAGAACAATGAAAGTTGATGAATACCGGAGAAAAATATTGTTGACAATAGCAGATAACTTTTCTAGAATCTTGTTAGCCAATTGTAAATTAAATGTTAGTATCTATAGTAGGGAATGTGATCGTTTCGAAGCAGCTTTATTAAAAATAGGTCCTAGGTTGGTAGACCATATGTTTCTCCAAGATTACAACTATTATCAGTGAACAGTATTAAACACATACGCATAAATAATCTCAATCTTGGGTTGGATGTGAGAGTGTGAGACACAGCATAAAGAGATTTTCCGTCCCCCAGAGTTGTGTCAATTTTGTGGAGTTAAATAAACCCAGCTATTTTGTAGAGTTACGAGAGTTAACTCGGTAGCGAATACTCGGGTATTTTCGAACGACCGTCTTATAGTAAAATATACATAACTTTACGATTCTCGAACGCTATTTAGTAAATTATACTCGATGGAGTTAATAATCGAACGCACCTCTGGGAGAAAAGTCAGATTAATGATGCGCTTCATGACCTACATCAAGGTTATTTTGAATATAAAACTGAAGGGGTTAAACAATACCTCCATTTTGAATGATGACGTTTGTTATGGCAGAGAATTGCAAACTTCACAAAGGCTCAAAATCAATCAGGAATTCAAGGAATGAATGATATTAGAGAGTTATTACAACATCCGTTCTATAGTTCTTTCAATGAAGTTTCTTTTATTTTGACATATACGCATGCGCATTGTGTCCGACTTTGAGGATATCCTCAATCTAAAATACAGGCATCCCTTACTTTATTTGAATAGAAGCCAAGAACCTTCAATTAAGAGTTCCTTTATTTTGACGGATTTGTTTTTTTTTGTCATATATCTGTCGCCAGTTGAAAATCTAAAGTTTGTTAAGCACTGCTCTCTTATATATTTTCAAAATCAAATAAAGCAGCTATTCATTATTTATATTTTCTACCCCAACAATATTGTGAAGAATTAATTCGCCCAAGGGTCACTTATGCGTCCAACTAAGGAACAATAGTGTAATAATTCTTTTCATAAGTTTATTTTTCTGGTGAAACAATGATTGAAGAAAAAGGGAAAAAAAGATTGAGGTTCACATTTGAAGACGATATAATTTCATTACGTGAAGTTGTTTCACATAATTTGACGTACTTGTCAAAATAAAGCTTGAACATAAGTATCTTGGAAGACGGTTGTTGCAATAACACCCTTTCGAAGACAGCGCTTATTTGTAAGTTTCAATAACTCTATATTATTCTACACAACAAAACTTAAAACTCAAGCATTCAACATTATACAGTGCTTCTCAAAAGTCCCCTCCCCCCCTTTTATTTTTGGAACGATTATACATAAACAAGTGAAATTTGAAAACTGAATATTAAAGCACAGTAGAAGAGCAATTCTACTGTGATTAAAGGTTATAAACTTCCGTACTAGTGATGATAGATGACGAAATCGTCAAAGATGACGTCACAAGGCCATTGTGACCAATAATTTTAAATGGAACCCTACGGCAAGCGACACCTCTTTCAAAAGGTATCGAAAAAACCTATTCAATGATACTAATTTTGTTTGTGTTTATGGCAGTTTTAATGGCTCATTAGTAAAAATTAAAATTTAAATTCCATTCAGTATGATATTAATTACAGATTTAAGAATCGGTATCTATTTAAATAAATTGCTCGAAGTGACCTCTATTTACTTTCTGACAGTAAAATATCCCATTTTTAAACTCTTCTCGTACTCTTGCAAATGTGTCTGCGGAAACAGCCTCACATTCTGCAACAATACGTTGTTTTAAAACGTCAATATTGTCAGGTTCAGTGGCGTAAACCTTCGATTCAAGGTACCCCCACAGAAAAAAATCCAAAGGTGTGAGGTCTGGTGATCGAGTTGGCCATTCCGTTGAACCTCGTCGTCCAATCCATCTACCACGATACTCCTCATCCAAATACCGTCTTACTGCACCGTAATAGTGTGGAAGAGCACCATCCTGTTGGAATGTTATTTCCAAATTGCCGAATTCATTTGGATTATCTTCCAAAATTTCAAGGATCAACGGTTCTATTGCGTTTTGCAACAGTTCCAGATAAACCTCACCAGTTAAATTAGTATTCAAAAAAAGAGGCCCAACGATGTGTTTTCCCAGGATACCTGCCCAAACATTCACCTTCTGGGGAAATTGGGTATGTGTTTCACGAAACAGGTGAGGATTTGCGTCACTCCAATACCTCACATTCTGTGTATTTTTTACATTTCCATTTAGATAGAAAGTACTTTCGTCACTAAAACGAATTGTTTTGACATAGTCTGGCTGTTGGTTAATTTTAGTTTCCATATTTTCACAAAATTCTAGTCTTCGGTCTGGGTCGTCGTCGGAGAGTTGATGAACCATTTTTACAAATTATTAAAATGTACAAAAATATTAAAAGTACCAAAAGGTGCTAAAACAGTTGAACGTTCGATCAACAATACACAAATTATTAAATGTACAAAAACTTGAACAATTACAAAAACGTCGAATTACGGAGACTAACAAAAACGTCAGCTTATTTGACAACTATCCAGAGGCGGAGCTTGAATTTGGAATTTTAGTATTAACTGATTTAATTCATCACAGCTTTGCGTTTTTTAAAAGCGAGTTGCCAAAACTGCCATAAACACGAACAAAATTAGTATCATTGAATAGGTTTTTTCGATATCTTTTAAAAGAGTTGTCGCTTGCCGTGAAGTTCCATTCAAAATTATTGGTCACAATGGCCTTATGACGTCATCTTTGCTGATTTCGTCATCTATCATCACTAGTAGGGAAGTTTACAACCTTTAATATTCAGTTTCCAAATTTCACTTGTTCATGTATAATCGTTCCAAAAATAAGAGGGGGGGGGTAGGGGACTTTTTAGAAGCACTGTATACGATTTCGAAAGCGAGTTATCAATCAATTGAGTTTTTCGACCTTACCACTTCTGTTGGCAATAAGGTCCTAATTCCAAATAAAACTGGCAACTGTGCCTATCTCAATTTAAAGGCCCGAGGTCAATGAAGCGGAAAACCAAACCTCATCAATGGGCGGAGTTTCCTATCTGTATGTATAATCAGTGGCTAAGGCGTTCTGTGGTAGACACACCCTCCCAATATGGGCATAAGTTCCGACATCTATGATTAAAATTTTGAACTGGCGTTAATTCGAAAAAAAATTAGTTGAAAATAAAGGTTATGTTTTCTTGTTTGTATTGTATAGGTTATATTTGTTTGTGTTGATGCAACGAATAAAAGAACACTATGGGTGAAGTGTTGAAGGAACTAAGAGAAAAATCTCGAAAGAGAAAACTATTATTGGCACAAACGGTAATATTCAGTGCAATTTTCTAACAAAAAGGGTAATTTATATCTTCAATTATACCACAGCTTGGTGTCTCTGGGGCAGATGAATTAAGACATGTTTTGGGAACTGCAGAAACGAGTGCCGAAAAATCAGCAAACAGAGAAAATGTAAATTACCAGGACAACGAGAAATATGATTATAAAAAGGACTCTGCAGATGAGCTGGTGTATCAAGACTCTTCGATGTTTTTGAAGGTAGTACCTTTTCTTCTATAACAATGATTCCAGCCTCATTAGAAATTTTCAGGGTACCCAATCGTCCAATCCACATAATGACTACTGTCAACACTTTGTTGACACCGGACAGAGGCCCCAAAATTTCATTCGGGATGTGGGTTTGGCAGATCGATTCGAAGAGTACCCTAAGCTGCGTGAGCTCATCAAACTCAAAGATGAACTCATCCAAGAAACTGCTACTCCACCAATGTATCTAAAGTGTGATTTGTCTACCTATGATTTGAAAGAAGTCAATTGTAAGTTTGATGTGATACTGATTGAACCGCCATTGGAAGAATATCAGAGGACTATGGGTGCAACAAACATGCAGTTCTGGTCGTGGGACCAAATTATGAACTTGGACGTAGGGGAAGTGGCAGCTCAGCGAAGTTTTGTGTTTTTGTGGTGTGGCAGCTCAGAGGGTCTTGATATGGGAAGGAATTGCTTGAGAAAGTGGGGGTTTCGAAGGTACATTAAAAAAAGAAATATTTTTATAATATTAACACGTTGAAGGACACAAGGAAATCCAAAATCCATCGCGCTGGGACAGACAGATTTGAATCTTTGCCATAACATTGGCAACTCAACAAATAAAATATTATCCTAAGTATCTTTGGAAAAACTTTGCACTAAAATTAAAATATTCTCTTCCAAAAAAAAAAACGTAACCCAAAACATTAAATATTATTCTAATCTTTGGAAGAAAAGTTGCTAAAATAATTGTGTGTGTGAAAGAGTTGGCATCGGAGAATCCATTTGCCACAGAAATGTCAAAAAATTGTACATCACGTGACACAGGAAATACAACCAAATGAATTTCTTAGGGCAAAGACGACACTGTACGGCGCTGCGATGAAATTGGGAGGGTCAAATTTTGGCAGGGTTGAGATCCACTATCCGAGACATCCCAAGAACAAATAATTTCAAATTCATATATCATTTCTCAAAAAAAATATTGGCCCTCGGATAATTTCATCAGAATAACTTTTTGATTATTGCTTTTTCCTCAGTGACTTAACCTATAACCACATTTTCACCCATTAATTTCAGATGTGAAGACATATGTTGGATAAGGACAAACATAAAAAATCCCGGACATTCCAAAAACCTCGATCCTCGAGCCGGTGTTTCAAAGGACCAAGGAACACTGTCTCATGGGTATCAAAGGTACAGTTCGTCGATCAACTGATGGCGATTTCATCCACGCCAATGTGGATATTGATCTCATTATTTCAGAAGAAAATGAATATGGCAGCTTGGAAAAACCTGTAGAGATTTTCCATATCATCGAACATTTTTGTTTAGGTAATGAAATATGTTCACCCCATTCATTTCATCATTTCGTAGTACATAATAACTCTAAACTAGGTGTCCAATCAATCCATTGACATATGGGATTGTTTTTATTCAAACTTTTGAATGAACAGTTGAAAGTGACTCAAGGTTTCATTCCATATATTATAAATTCAATATACTTTCAGTACCATCTGTTTTTATGATTTTTTCCAATTAATTTAACTTGTATGGCATTATCTATTACAAAACGTAATATAAATTGACACTGTTATGAAAAAAAAAGAGTATTTTATTGGTTGCCAAAAAAACACTGTCAGTTTTGTCTTGTCCAGTTGACATAATTGACTTAAACCCTGCAAACCTATCCTGTATTGTTCTATGCCTTTGTTCTCACCACTATATAAAATCACGAAAAAAAAAACTGAAAAGCAAAAAATAATATGAACCTTTTTAGTCTTTATAACTAAGCTCCTAAATTAATGTAAGTAACTAATTTTGAGTCGGCGCCAAACAAACGAGCAAATCAATTGTTACCAGCCGTTCAATCGGGATTTAGACAGAAATACAGTACCAACACAGCCTTGTTGAAAGTAGTGGATTGGATAAGTCACGTAGTACAATTTTTATACCACTGGGTCAAAGCAAAGCATTTGATTTAGTGAATTTTGATTTGTTAGTGGCAAAGCTACATTATATTGGGTTCAGTGGGGTCACTTCGTCTTGGTTTGTTGACTATCTATATGGACAATTACAAAGAGTTAAAATCAATAATGATCTGATTTCCGATTACAGAGCCACATCTTCTAGGGTTCCCCAAGGTAGTGTCCTTGGTCTGCTTTTATTTTCAATATTCACATTTGATCTGCCCAATGCGATAACCTCCTCAAAAATTCACCTACATGCTGCTGATGATATGCAAATGTATCATGCATGTGAGTCAAACTTCGAGGACAATATCAATGCCATCAATTCTGATCTAGATCAAATATATATATATATATATATATATATATATATATATATATATGGTGCACTACGAATGGTTTAAGGATCATTCCCAACGAAAGTATGGCACTATGCACTCATAATGAATGATACATCACCGTTTCTCTCCAATATATCTATCTCAATTTCGATTACAAATAATAATAAAAAGTACGTCTCTCTTCTAGGACGAAGAAGACTTCACATTTTCGGCAAAGACAGCACCATCCGGCCAGGTTGGCTCACCCTTGGTCCGGAATTGACCAATTCCAATTTAAACGTCGACCTGTATGCTAGCTACTTCACCAAGAACACTATCACTACTGGGTGCTCGGAACGGATCGAAGCACTCAGGCCAAAGAGTCCTCCTCCCAAAGCCAAAGGAAATACCGGCGGTAGAGGAAGAAGCAACTTTCAGAGGGGTAGAGGTAGGGGGCGATAGACATTTTAGCAGTGTTGTATTTTTTTGTATTTCAATTTTCTGTAACATTTAATTTGAATAAAAAATACCATCTGAACCAGATTATATTTTTTTACATCGGGTACATTTTGGCGCAAAAAACAATGAAATAGTAATTTTAGTTTTCTTTCTGAGAGTGGGCTACATTTATGCTTCCAATAGCATTGCTATTGGTGCAATTCGACATATATTATTTTTCAACCAATTCATTTAGGGCTAGTTCACTCTAAAAAATGGCAATAAACATTTATTCATCAATGAATAAGACATGTGTTGTTATTTAATTTATTGTAATGCCCAGTATCTCGTATTTTATAAGAGTAACAAAATATGAATACTTTAAATTTCTTTTTTATTATGCTGTGATTGTGAAAAAACAAAACTAGAACCCAACACTAGATCTGTTATGTAAAAATCATTTATAATACAAACAGCAGTAAATTTATAGAATGTTATTTTTTGTGAAGGAAACACCTTACTTGATATTTTTTTGGGAATGTATCCTTTCCCTCAAAGATGAAAAGTTCATGAGGGAACTTGCCATTTCTGAGCTTGTATATGCAATATTATTAAAGAAAGAGAACAAGATAGTGGACCCTCATTTTTGAACACAAGAAAACAGCATCAGATCAATTTAGATATTTAAAGAATCTTCCCTGTACAAAAACTTAGGGATAAACGGAAAACAAAACATTGGCTTACTGTGGGAATTAGAACATCATCAAAAAATTTAAGATGCCTGCATATTATAAGGAAATATACTAACGCAATTTTTTTCCATACATACTTCACTAAATATCGAAGGATCTACAGGACACTTATCAAAGCCGCTAAGGAAAGCTACTACAAGAATGAAATTGATAGATCAGATAATAAATCCAAAACCAGCTGGAGTATTATAAATGATCTGAGAGGAAAAAACAACATAAATAAACTAGAGACCACTATAACACCAAATGAACTAAATAATTACTGTTGCACTGCTGCTAGTATAATAACACAGGAAAAAAATATTGACCGCTTGGAACATTTTGGCAACTTCACCATTTCTCAGTCAATCTTATTTTATGATACAGATATTGTTGAGCTAAAAGAAGTACTGTTGTCAATTAAATATAAAAATACGCATGGAATTGATGAGATTTCTATAAGAGTGCTTGAGAACCTGCCAGAAGACGCTCTTCATACATTAGCCACCCTACTTAATATGTCATTTCAGAGAGGTGTATTCCCAGACTTGCTATTGTGATTCCCTTACATTAAGGTGGCGCGCAAGATACGCCAGCAAATTTCCGGCCGATTTCTCTAATACCTGCTCTGGCAAAAGTAATTGAAAAAATCGTAAAAATCAGAATAATTAAATTCTCAATAAAGCATAATATAATATCTCAAACTCAGTATGGATTCCAGGGAAATAAAAACTCATGTCTCCAGGAATTATACACAAATGTCAACTCTGGAGAGGCTGCGGCATCCGTGTTCTGCGACTTATCCAAGGCATTTGACTGCGTTGACCATCGAATACTATTGGCTAAGCTTCACCGCTATGGCTTCAGAGGAGTAGTAAATAAATGGATTGAATCATACCTAACATACCGCACACAAATGGTTAAAACCTCAACCATTTCTGATGAAGCACCGGTTAATTGTGGTGTACCACAAAGGTCCATACTTGGCCCTACCTTTTTTTTGCTGTACATCAATGATCTGATGACAATAGATATCTCAGGAAAATTTACAATTTTCTCTGATAACACCACAATATTATGGCATGACAAAAATAAAATTGACCAGGAAAGGAAAATTAACTGCGACATGAACAAAGTGAAAAGTTGGTGTGACTCTAATCTTCTTGCCCTTAACGTAAAAAAAAACAACATGCTATAAAGTGCGATCTTGGTAATGTCGAACTAGAAAATGGTTACATAGAGAGCCGTAACAACACAAAGTTTCTAGGGGTGATCATTAACAATAATCAAAAATTTGAAGAGCATGCAATTAACCTAAACAAAAAACTGGCCTTTGGTTGTTTTGCTGTAAGAAGGGTGTCATATGAACTAGGGTCTTCAGCAGCAAAAACAATATACCACGCATTGATTGAGTCCCATCTGAGATACGGCACACTGTTTTGGAGTGTCATGCAAAACATATTGACTTCACAAAAAAGAGCAATTAGATATATTTCTAAAGCAAAGGCACGGGATCCTTTTTGTCCTACAATAAGTTGCATACTGTTATTGCCATTTTCATTGCAGAGACAGTTTGTCTAATCAAAAAACATAAATAAATTCAGTACGGTTAACCGTTATCCTACACGTAAGTAAAACAGTATGAACTTACACAGACCAAACTCAACTTTAGTAAAGGACTCCATTATTTACAATTGCTGCAAGATGTACAATCACTTACCTGATTACGTTAGAGAGATTAACACCGTGGATAAATTTAAAAAGGCTGTTTACTTCTTGCTATGTAGCCGACCCTACTATACCTTGGAAGAATTTCATGCTGTTTCCTTTTAATTTACTATATTTGTACTGCCTTGGATTATAACATCAATTAGCATATATGACAAAAAACCCTATTATTTTACATATTTTACTATTGTATTTGTTTATTTATCTCATATATGTAATTGACCTAGTTGTAGCTCATTACATTTTTAATAACATAAGTTAGTGCTTTGCCCACAAGAATGTACGTTCTTCATGACAATAAAGTATATTGATTGATTGATACCAGCATTAAAAATGGTATGGTGAAGTGCCAAAATGTGTGCAATTCAATAAAAGTTTTTGTTGAAATCAATTTCATTAAATGATTGAAGTATATCAACAATAAAATGTCTAAAAATGGTTATTTCAATCAACAAATACTTACACAATCGATAAAAAACAAAATAATTGCATTTATACCCTGTTCTTCTGGAAAAAATTATATGGATGAAACTTTAAAATCATTAAATGGGTGCCAAAATGAATATCAGTATATAGAAACTCATAGGTGTCTGAGTGGAGACTTTCAGAAATCAAGAACACATTCACAGCTTTTCAATAGGTGTATGGGTACTTCATCAATACCGGTTCTTCTCTTGTTCTTCATATTGTTTATTGAGAGTAACTCATATTCTGTTACTGGATTCAGGAACGGAGTGTGACTGAAAGGCTATAGACCTTTCAAAACCGATATCTTTCTGTTTTGACAAGAGTTGAGGGGCGGAGTTTGTGAAGTATTCATTGAAGCTATTTGCTACCTCAAGTGGTTCAGATTGGGCAGTACCTGTCACTTTTTTTAATAATTTCACCACATAGTTTTGGATTTATTATCTGACTCAACAATTTTATTTCTGTAGTACTCTTTTTTGCTGATTACAAGAGATTATTATAATTCCTTTTCAGCACCTAATATGCGGTTACATATTCTGGATCGATTTTAGAAATTGATTGATAAATAAAATAACTAATAAAAAAACCTTTTTAAAAACAAGCTTTTATTCAAATGCGCTAAAAAGTAAAAAATAATAGCTTTGGTTGTGCGACGTAGGTTATTCCGTGAGTTATAGATTCAAAAGCTTGTCGCTCAAAGTTTTCAGTTCGAATACAGAAGTGACAAGCTTTTGAATCTATAACTCACGGAATAACCTACGTCGCCCATCCAAAGCTATTATTTTTTACTTTTTAGCGCATTTGAATAAAAGCTTGTCTTTAAAAAGTTTTTTTAATAATTATTTTATTTTGTGCTTTTTAGTAAGTACACCTTAATCTATGCATTTTTGTTAATGCATAGTCATTATGAGGCCTTTTTCCTGTAAGTTCTGAGCTATCTAGTTCTTCAATGAGGAGACCATCTGAAGATTAACTCCTACGCCATCTTCAATTTATGAATTCCGACAAAAAAACAATAATCTTCGACTAAATTCATAATCTCTGACCCCAAAAACCCCGACATACCAATTTTGAATAGGAACGTTCCATTATCACAACCATGTGGAGCCGCCATCTTGAATTTTGAGAATAAATTCATAGTATTTGACCCCAAAAACCTCCACATACCAATTTTTAATAGAATCGGACCATAATTACAAAACTTGTTCACCATCTTAGAGCCGCCATCTTGAATTTGTGAATTTTGAAAGAAAATTCAAATCTCCGACCCCGAAAACCCCCACATACCAATTTTGAGTCGAATCGAACCATAAACACAAATCTTGTCCGCCATCTTATAGAGCCGCCATCTTGAATTTGTAAATTTTGAAAGAAAATTCATAATCTCCGACCCCGAAAACCCCCACATACTAATTTTGAGTCAGATCGGACCATAAACACAAATCTAGTCGGCCATCTTAGAGCCGCCATTTTGTTTTTTTTTTCAAAAAAATTCCATAATGCATTGTCACGGGAACTATGAACACCTGCCAAATTTCACGTTAATCGGGCAACTGGAAGTGGATCAAATTTAATTTGCAAGATTTGATGACAAACATCGGGACAGCGGAAACTAAATAAAAGCTTGTAAAAACAAGCTGGTTTTTCATTCGTGTAATTTCTAGTGAATTGAAAATCTTGTTTTCAAAAGGTTTTTACGTTTTCGGAAAGTGCTGAACAAAGTGAAAATTGAAGGTTTTACTGAAATTTGAGGAAGCTTCATTTATATCTGTACATATTTGTCCAGTTTTCGGACCAATTTGATTATTATTAGAGGAGAAATATATGCTAGCATGAAAGATAAAACATATAATGAACATTTGTAGGAAATAATCCATTCTCTAAGTGGAGTTTATAGTTTTTTTGAGGAAAGGGGTACTGAATGAAAGTCTTCTCCACGACTGAGATAGTTTTTTCTATCTTGTATTTTGAAAAGACATGTTTTGGCTACATTTGTGTGGCCATCTTCAGTTGAAGTACAAGAAACAGGGGTGTGAAATAAGTAGAAGAATACATCCCTGAAACTAAGGTTCAAAATATAAAAATGTTAGAGGTATTACGAGCGAGAGATTACTTACAAATACAGTAGTGATTTCATATGACCCTCACTACTGTATTTGTAAGTAATCTCTTGCTCGTAATACCTCTTAACATTTGTATATTTTGAATCTTATTTTCAGAGATGTATTCTTCCCCTAATTTCACACCCCTGTTTCTTGTACTTGTACTAAAAAATAAATAAATAATAATTAAAAAAAAACGAAAAAACACGCTTTTATAGAAAACCAAACTGAAAAAATAGAAAATAAATTTGAATTGAGAATAGTGTAAAAAAATTTAATAAATATAAATTAATAATAATGTAAATAAAAAAAAAAATATTTTATTTAAAAAAAAGCGTGGGGTGCTTAATCTGAATCTTAAAAAGCAACCCCACGCTTTTTTTTTAAATAAAATAAAAAAAATTCTTATTTACATTATTATTAATTTATATTTATTATTTTTTTTACACTATTCTTAATTCAAATTTATTAAAATATTTTCGTTTTTTAAAACTATTATTTATTAATTTTCTAGTTCGGTTTTTTATAAAAAGCGTGTTTTTTAGTTTATTTAAACTATTATTTATTTTCTACTTTTTAGTTTGGTTTATTTATAAAAGCGTGTTTTTTAAAATTTTTTAAACTATTTTTTGTTCTAATCTACTATTAATTCCGTGATTACTATTAGTAACTGTAATTATTTTCCAAATCATTAATGTGTACAGCTGTATTAATAGTCAAATCTCGATTTCAGAAGTCATTCAAAGATTTTAACGTTGTCAATATATACAGTGAGCCGCCTTCTTGAATTTTTTCATTTTTACGAAAGAATCATAATATTCAACTCCAAAAACCCCCACATACCAATTTTGAATAGAATCGGACCATAATCACAAAACTCGTCCACCATTTTGGAGCCGCCATCTTGAATTTTTCAATTTTCACGAAAGAATCATAATATTCAACTCCAAAAACCCCCACATACCAATTTTTAATAGAATCGGACCATAATCACAAAACTCGTCCACCATTTTAGAGCCGCCATCTTGAATTTTTCAATTTTCACGAAAGAATCATAATATATGACTCCAAACCCCCCCCCCATACCAATTTTGAATAGAATCGGACCATAATCACAAAACTCGTCCACCATTTTGGAGCCGCCATCTTGAATTTTTCAATTTTGACAAAAGAATCATAATCTCGGACCACGAAAACCCTCAAATACAAATTTTGAAGCGAATCGGACCATAATCACAAAACTCGTCCGTCATATTGCAGCCGCCATTTTGTTTTTTTTTCACACAAAAATTTCTTAATGCATTGTCACCGGAATTATGTACACCTGCCAAATTTCAAATCATTCGTACGTCTGGAAGTGGGTGAAAATCAAGTCCAAAGGAGTCGGTTACAAACAAACATTCAAGTGAAGCTAATATAAAGCGTGTAAAAACCTGGCGCATATATCAGATTCATTAGTTTGTGATGAGATTATCTATTTATTAAATATAAAAAAGCAAGACTTCAATTCATCATTTTAATGTACGAAACATTATTACGAAGTATCAATTTTTACAGAATTCAAGTTTTTGGATCGGATGCATTTTACACTTACATGAACATCTTAACTGGAACAAATTTTTTTTGTTCACTTCAGGTTCCGAAACACTTTTTTGTTTGTTGCTACATTTTCTTATAGAGAAAATTTACTAGGACTAAGTAACTATATAAAAATGAAATCACAAACATCAACACATACAAAAATAACAAGTCATGTTCTAAAATCAATAAAAATCAATAAATAAATAATATGAACGATCATAAAATGATAGTACTCAAAACTGAGGGACTATTCACTTATATTACAACAACTTGCGATTGCCGTCAATTTTTGGAAAAACATTCAATTATCGCTTTGAACACAATAGAAGAGTTAAGACTGTCACGTTATACATTTTTAGCATTATTGCTGGTTTTTAAGAAACTTGTACATATTTCGCCTACAAAGATCAATGATACATCCTATATAACCTGATTAAAGTGTGGTTTTCCTATATTTGAAAAAAAATTCATGAATATATATTTCAACATTCAATAAACAAATTATATCTGCTTCTGTGGACATTCTAGCTAAATTCAGAATATGAAAGACAAAATAAGCACTTACATGGTATTTGTTATTTCATAGCTAGTTGGAGTAATATAAAATTCAAAAACTGCCTAGCTAATGAGTTAAAACAAATTCAAACTTGCATTTTTAAAACTTTGTTTTTCAATTATTCAGTATTGTTTCAGTGAACTCTGTATGTCGCAACCACTAGTCAAACTTCAAATATTTGGAAAATAATACTAGAGATCATTTTCTTCATGTTTACATGCCTCTCTTAAATAAATGTACACAGGCTGAGGAATTGGCCTTTTGGTACTTGCCGAACAATTTTTTTTGTTTTCTATTATTTTGTTTTAGTCACTACTGAATTCATCCTAAAACTCATTCAGTTGTGTTAGAATAATCTCAATTTTTTTTTCAGTTGCTGGCATAAAAGTCACTCTCAAGTACAATATCGAAGCTTGATTAGATTTTCAATTAGGCAGTTACTTTGGGTTTCAAAAAAATTGACGATAACTGCAAACCAGCATTGTTTTCATAGATATATCACACACCTACTGACTAAACAATATATTTTGTTTGTTTTTTACTGTTACGGAGAGTGGGGACCTAGATTGTATGTTATTTCGTATAACCTTTTTGTCTTACTGTGAATAGCTAGCTTGTTGGTGTTTATAGTAAATATTATATAAGTTTATTTAAGATTAGCCTAGGTAAAGATGAATTTGTGCTTCATAATCAGTAACCTGGAAAAAAATATAACATTATTTCATTGTAACATTATCAATTTTATTCTTGAAATTTCTTCAATTACCAAAAACCCCAGATGAAATATTACCCTACCATCTATACAGGGTGTAAACTAACTTGTTGCACTCACGTTAAAGACGGGTGTATAATACCGTTTTATAACGAAGTGGTTAAAAAAAAAAAGTTTACTAATGAAAACTAACTGACCTCGTTATATCCAAACTGGTAGAGATAGTCAGGACTAGTAGATGAAGTCAACATACTTTAAGGCACTCAACAAACCAAAATTCTAAAAAAACATTTATAATATAATAATAATATGTTTATTTACTAGGTAACGAACAAAAAAGTTTCCATATATAAATACCAAGTAAATAAACAGAAACGCCATGTAGTCCTGGGGAGGACTGCATATGGAGAGGTTTATGTTAATTTGCTTTTATGAATTTATGTGCAATATTCAAATTGCTGATTTATTTGCTAATTTATAAGTATGTTCCTATAACTATTTAAGATAGAGAATACAACTGAGTCTACGTGATATACATAATCAATAAGATGTAGAATAGAATGAATAAGATATGCGGTAGGATGATTTGAATTCATTTTATTTTATCATTTGAGGTAGTACGGCCACGAGACAAAAATATTATTTTTGACAGAATCGAAAAATTTCAAAGGACTTTTCGATGTCCCCGCAAAGCGCAGCAAAAAAAATAATTCAGAGCCGGTTTTTTTTTTCTTGTTTAGACCCTCAAATGGTCCCCCGTCCTTCTTTAAAAAGTCCCCTGGCACAATCCGCACTTCTCTACGACCCCCCCCTTTAGGCTGTGGACTATTTTGAATAACGAGAGTAGTTTTGATTATATCTGTCAAACTAGATGGTCAATCACTTTGTCTTTTTTTTCCACAATATCTGTGATATCCTGCTCTAGCTCCTCCTCGTTTTTCATAAACTTCCTAATTTTAGTACTAACGGTAGAATTAATAATGTGCGCTTCCCCATGGACTATTTTGAACAACGAGAGTAGTTTTGATTATATCTGTCAAACTTTTTTCACAATATCTGTGATATCCTGCTCAGCTCCTCCTCGTTTTTCATAAATTCTTGATTTTAGTACTAAAGGTAGAATTAATAATGTGCTTCCCGTGGACTATTTTGAATAACGAGAGTAGTTTTGATTATATCTGTCAAACTAGATGGTCAATCACTTTGATTTGTTTTCACAATATATGTGATATCCTGCTCTAGCTCCTCCTCGTTTTTCATAAACTTCTTGATTTTAGTACTAAAGGTAGAATTAATAATGTGCGCTTCCCCGTGGACTATTTTGAATAACGAGAGTAGTTTTGATTATATCTGTCAAACTATATGGTCAATCACTTTGATCCTTTTTCACAATATCTGTGATATCCTGCTCTAGCTCCTCCTCGTTTTTCATAAGCTTCTTAATTTTAGTACTAACGGTAGAATTAAATAATGTGATGTTTGCCTATGCATGGTCTATATGTTATGTGTTAATTGAGTCAACTTCAATTATATATATCTAGGGTTCAAGATGGTGAAACTTGTTGAAATTTTATAGAGGTGTTGTTCACATGTTAAACAATACGTATGCCAAATTTTAATAATTTCCTAATTCAACTGTCTTGTGGCGGTACTACCTTAATAAATAATTGAACAAAAGTATGCCCTTCCACATTGAAAGATCCATTTTTTTTAAAGTTTTTTTTATAAAACAGTTTTGATTTGATGCATCTTATATTTTCTGGAAGGCTATTATATAGTTTCGGCGCATTATAAGTAATAGATCGTTGCCTTAACGCTTTGTAGGATCCCGGCAGACATGCGTTCTTTATTCTCATACTTCGCGTATTATATGAATGGTCAGGTTCATCTAGGTAAGATGATTTATTTGAGAAGATGAACATCAGCACTGACTTCACATATATTTGTGTGATATCTAGTACTTTCAGATCCTCATAGAGTTTGTCGGATGAGTATCAAAAGGGTTTGAATATTATTTTGAGAATCCTCTTTTGAATGACTAGCAGGGGTTCCACCAGAGACTCGCCCCACTCTATTATACCATAGCTCAATAACGATTCTGCGATAGCAAAATATTACAGTTTTTCTAGTGGGAGTAAATATCTACATTCATAAAAATTTTACAATAGCGAACGAACTTTCTTCTTGAGGCTTTCTGTGTGGACGTCCCATTTTAGGCAAGAGTCGATGAATATTCCAAGATAACGTACACTACGGGCTGTCACAACATTTTGTTCATCAAAAACTATGCTTTGTAAGGTTTTACACACAGTTTTGTTAATTTGCTAATTGATTCGACAGCCAAGCAAGTAGGAAAAGACTCTTCAAGATTATCGTGCACGACTCTAGCAGTGAATTTGAAAGCTGTCTACGAACGACATGACGTTTTTCAGGTGCTCGGCAAGTCTTTGCTTAACAAACTCCATAAGGCCATAAGGGGGTAGTCATAAAAATATGGATATCAACAAATGACTGCCTTTGAAATGGCTGAGCAGTTCAACATCCACTTCACCAGAGAATCATCTTCTGTAAATCCTCATGATTCATATTATCTAAAATTGAATGTGCAAGTGTTGAAAAGATCTTTTTATATACATGTATAAGTAAATCTGTAATTGTTAACTTATCCTTTCACAATGTAACTGTAATTTTAACGTTTTTAATGCTTTATGTAACCTGTGTGCATTTAAATGATGAAATGAATATTATTATTATTAGGCAGGTTGTGAATTATTAATAAAATACATTATGTCGAAGTTTTAATTAAATATTATATTCAAAAACCGTAATTATATTATAATCAAATAACGATTATTAAAATATCTAGTATCCATGTTAAAATTGTCAAATGTCAGTTTGCTGAAGTTTGTTCTTACTACCAAACACCAAACTGTTCCGTGTATATTTTGATTAAGATTATGTCTGAGGTAAGGTTGGCAACATTGGAAAAAAGGGTGAAATTTTGGTCAACGGCAGTTTTACTTGTAACAAACACGTTATTTCGGGTGTGTTGGTTGAAAAATGTGTTATGTTAATCAACATAATTTCGCCGAGTAATCCAATGGTAACCAAACAACGAAATTTTGGTAGGTAATAATTTTTTTTCTCACTTATTGAGGACTCATCGTAAATATTTCAAGGGGAGAATCTTTTTTTTTAATGGATTATCAACAAGTAAGTTTACACCCTGTAAATTGTTAACAGATGCAAGAAGAGAAATGATGAGACTTCTGTGACCCCCCCACTATTATTTCCTACCAGACTGCAGGAGCGGACTAAACCAGCCAGCTCGCTCCCATTGAACCAACCCATACATATAACCTAAGATGTCTAAAAACCCTGGTGAATGAACTGATTCGATATTGTTTAGATTTTAGAGGGGACACCACCTGTTACTTCAACAGAGCTTCTCTCTCTGTGGTAGATGGCGCCGTCCAAAAATGTTTGTTTATATTCTCGCTTAATGTCAGAACCTAATTTCTGACATCTGCAGCATCTTATATGAAATTATTTTCAGTGTTTTGTCGGTATCTATGCGTTTTCCATCTCTTTGATATGAAATATTGTTTAGCTTATTCCTGAGTTTGTTCTTCAAACAATTACTCGTTAATCAGTTCATTAGTGCGTGAGGAATTGTTTATTTTGAGGTGGTGTAGTGTGTAAGGAAACTTTTTGTAAAATGGGCCACATTTGTATTTTGTGTAGACTAAAGCCGCAGATTTTTCGCGAATTTTCGCCTGTATTCAATACCAAAAGCAAGTACAAATCTTGACGAATTGACTAATAATGATATTTCCATAGTTCATTATATTGAATGCATTGAATTTTGTATTTTCTGCAATTTAATGACAATTTCATTTCCAATTCTCCGTCTGTCAAAATGAAGTTAACCTGAAATTTAAATCGTACAAAATACGAAAAACAACATGACAGTGCTTTCTTTGTACAATGTTCGGGGCTTCGAATTCTAGCTTTGCTATTGGTGAAGTTTGACAGATGTCTCTTTTCAACCAATAGCAAAGCTAGAATTAGAACCCGCCTCAAAAAGAAATCTGAGGAAAAAAAAATACCCTGTTACTGAATTGAAACTAAATCGAAATTGGCGCCATCTGACACGCTAGTAATCTCTATTATCAAGTAGGCCAAGTGTCGCCAAGTCGATCCCAAACTTCTACAGGTATAAGTGCAAGCACCAGGGTTTTTATACATCTTAATATAACCCATCTTACTGACAAACCCATAAAATCTAGAGGTCCCTTCGGGATTTCTAGTGAATTCTCGACCGCCCCATTTACTCCTGCCACACCCCACAAATATCCACAATATCTCCCCAAAAACGCATTCCTAAAAACTATTGAAGAAACCTAACCGAACAACTGAAAGCATTAAAACATCCTGAGCTTGGAAAAAACGAACATACCATTCGGTTCATTATTGACAGCCGGACTCAATTGCGAACTTGAAGATGCCCTTCCATGAGAGTTCTCATACTCCATCACTTCCTGGTAGATCAGCTCTTTCCACTGTTCCACAGTATGTTCTCTCTCGTCCACGCTATGATCATACGGCCCAGGTGCTGGCTGCAAACAACAAAGATTCTCTCAACTTCAAAATCTGCATTGAATCAAAAAGCTCAACTTCTTAATGAAGAATATTACGTTCTTTTATCCTTGTCAGACTTACCGCATTAACTTCTTGTTCATCGTACCACACGTTAATGTATGGATGCAAGAGAGCATTGTCTACAGATATCCTGCTCTGAGGGTCAATGACTAGCATTTTGGAGAGCAAGTCTCTGGCCTGGCAAGCCTTCAGCTTATTATGTTCACTGCTATCTGATGGGAATAGCACATCGGGGAAGAGCTTCTCGAAAGTGAAACCCGGGAAACGTGGCCGGTTTTCTACATAGTTGCGCACAGTCGGTTGGAGCCGGACCATGAATTGTTGTGAGGGGGTGCCAAGTTGTTCTGTTTTAAAAAATCATCCAATTAGTATTGTTGTATAAGAATACTGTTAGTTTTCAAGTTGGGATCATAAGAATTGGTATTTGAGGTCTCTGTTACAAATAAAGAAATATGTGACAGTGTTTTTGGAAATTCAACCCCTAAAGCGGTGAAATGGGGGGGAGGGGGGGGTTTAAATGGGATTGTAAGTTTGTATAGGGGTTCCATTAGTTTTTAAGTTTGGGTAAAAAAGAATTGGTTATTTGAGGTCATTGTTAGAAATGAAGAAATATGTGTTTCAGTGGTTTTAGAAATTCAACTCAAGGCATGAACTGGGGGAAGTTTGTAAGAAAGTTCCGTTTGTTTTTAAGTTAGTTTCATAAAAATTGATATTTGAGGTATTTGTTACACATAAAGAAATACTTGTGTTTCAGTATTTTCAGTAATTCTACCCCTAAAGGGGTGAAATTGGTGTAAAAATGTCTATCGGGGTTCCGTTAGTTTTTAATTTAGGGTCATGAAAATTGGTGTTTTGGCTCTCTGTTACAAATAAATAAATGTTCAACCTTCTTTAAAAAGGAGTTAGTGAATTTGTAATAGTCGTCACAAAGCATTACAAAATTCAGTATAACCACCGTGAGGAAGACTAATTGAAAATAATCACAAATTTGATAAATATTTTACAACTTTTACTAACTGAGAATGAATTATGAAGTAAAAAAGCTCACCACAATTGGTATTTCACCCTTTGTTATTTTAAAACTCAACATATGATAAACATTCCAGAACGTCATTAATGAACTTTTATCCAGCTCAGATGGCTATTAAAATTAAGGTGCACATAAATATAGAGTTAAAAATATTCAAGCCATAAACATAATTGTTTTGGGAACTTTGATCTCCTACGATGCATTCAGGGGGAGAGTTTACTATATAAGAAAAATACCACCAACAGAACAGAATCAGTATTGAACTCTTTTAGGCGCCAGTAGCCATTCAAAAGTACATCTCTTGTGCACGATTATATTCAGTTAAAAATGTAACCAATCTCTCAGACATTAAATCTTTAGAAGTTAATCAGATTTCAACTTTTGTGTGCGTCCAAAGTTAGAAAATATGTATTTACTAAATTAGACCAGTGTGAATCGCCATATCTTTCAGAATGAATACAATGTGAATCATGTGCTAAATCATCTCGAGAGATATACCGAACCTTACCGATTATTTTGTTCCATTGATCGATGTGATCTGTCCCAGGAAAGAGTACACCTCCGCGTATCATCTCTCCCATGATACATCCGACACTCCAAATGTCCACATTATCTGTGTAACCCATGCCAAGTATGACTTCTGGAGCACGATAATATCGAGTCACCACATAGGGTGTCATCATGAATGTTGTACCGGCTGTTCTGGCTAATCCAAAGTCTAATATTTTCAATGTACAGTCCGATTTCACTACAATGTTGCTTGGCTTCAGATCCTAAAATGTAATCATTATTGAGAAATTTGGATTTTAATTTAGTTAAGAGTTTAACCGATGTAATTTTGAGGAAGCTAAATTTGTTTAGACAATTGGGAATGTCAAAAACGATATATTTTATAAATTTAAAACTACATAGACAACAGTAGAATATAAAAATCCGTTAAAAAAAGTGTAATCAAAATTGATTGAGAAATTTCAGCTCAGTTTGTGGCCAATTCAATTGGCATTATGCATGGAAGAGTTTTTTTTGCTATTTTTATTCCACCTATATTTAAAAATAATCTGCATCGGCTCTATTTAAATCTTTAAATGACCAATTACTAGAATAACGAAGTAAATCTCATGATTGTATTTTCCCTGTGCTCTGAGTTTCACTCCTATACTCTCTTAAGCTCCCTATGTCCTTGTTAAATTTTTTATCTATATATTTTTTATCTACATATTTATTTGTAATTTATGTTAGTAAAGTGCAATTCATGTAAAACTGACCTTTTCTATATCATGTACACATGATTAAAAGAAATAAAAGACTATTATTATTTTCTGAACTCACCCTATGTATGATTCCGGCGGAATGTAAGTGTTTTATACCACAAAGCATCTGATACAGAAGATAGCTCATTCTCTCGTGATCCAAATCCATTTGAATGACCTGGCAAAGATTGGCGTCCATTAATTCCATAACTAAGTAAACATCTTGAAATTCCTCAAGGGTCCTCTGCGGAGTGAAGGCGTTCAACAACCCAATTATCTATAAAATATGAGTGATTTGATAATTTAATGAAAGCATTATTTTTCTATAAAAATTGCAGAGACTAAGACTATGGAAAAATCAGCGTTTTCAAATTATATTGACTTGAAGAGGAACATACAAACATTACTAAATTCTACTTCATTTAGGCGTTTCACTAATTACTTTTACTGGTATGTTTGATATGGTAGGTATATTTCAAAGTTGATTTTGCAAATTATTTTCAAAAATACTGATTTCTATATTGACTACCAACAAAGACACAAAGTAAGCAATCAAAATCCACATATTATCATGAACCGTTTGTTAAAACAAATTCACATTGAAGAAGCATTAACTGCATTGACTATTTTGCCTATTGAATTCTGAAGCAATCGTTAAAAAATAATTACTTGTATTTTTTAGTAACTCAATTCTCCCAAATTCTTCAACAGATGAATTTGAATAGCCTCTGGCATAGAATAAACTCTTAAACATTTTGGTGTACCTGTGTACTTTAATTACTGTATCTATTTATTGTATTTGTCTATTTGATATTTTAATCCACGTATATTCATATTTATATAGATATTTTCTGGTACTCAAATTAACTACTTCATCACCCACAATTCTGACGATGCTAAAACATCCTATTATTTGAGCAAATAAAGTTTTTATTATCATTATTAGAATACTTGAGCATGATCTATGTTTCTTTCATAATGTTACGAAACTGGGGTCTGTGTCATCAACTAATACTTGAAATAATCTATGTTCATTTATTTCATTACGAAAACCCAACACAATAATGCATTCAGACACTAAAATAATCACAGTTCCAAATACCTCGCTGTACTAACTTTGAATGAATCACACAAATAACATCAATAAATAAACTGTTCGTCTATCGCGTGAATTCTTGGTTCCAAAGGTGTGTTATTTTCTGTTATAGATGACAAAAATATCTACTTACATTTTTGTGATTCACAAGTTTCATGAGTTTGAATTCCCGGTATGCCCTCTTGGCATGCGTAACGTTTTGAAATGGTCTACTGAGCTTCTTGATGGCCACATTTTGTTGAGTTATAGTATCCACAGCAGCACTGAAATAATTATATGTTTCAAACAAATCACGTGCAGGATAGTCCAAGTTTTGTTGTGGGCTATCAACATGAAAAATTTCACAGGCAGATGACAGAATACTCTGTCAAATACATGCAGACGTTATTTCTGTTACACCAAGTTAACATATTCCATGCCTGCCTTGTTTGGAAAATTTGAAATATCTTGGCTGGTACTAAACACTATTACATAATCAGCAATTTCTAGCAAAACATCCACATGAAATATAAACAATAAGGGTCCAAGGATCGATCCCTGAGGAACACCTATGCTCTCACCTCTTTATATTTCTGATTACGATCTAATTTCAAAATCTTGTCGAAATATTTCATTACATGGGGAAATGATAATGGGCAGAAAGCAATTTCTAGAATTTTTTCCTTTCGTCAATATTTGTACAATATGTCAACTTGATTGTAGAAAAACAATTTGAATTTTCTATAATTTACTCGAATGTTAATAATATATACATACATATAGACCTCCCTCAGTTGATCTCCAAATCTTTATAGGGCGACTGGAATACTTATTATCACAATCACCCCCACTCACTTCTATTATTTTAGCCCACTTCAATATAAATTTTGCAAATAAAGGGCCAACTGATCCCAAATGTTGGTAAATTTGCTAGACTGTTTCAATTTAGTATACATGTAGATCAACCCACTCGTGTCTCTTAATTATCATCTACGATTATAGACTATGTCTGCACAAACATAAATTATGTAGTGTGCTCTGTTACAAATCCTGGACTATCTGACCATGAAGAGGTTACCTGTCTAATCCCAAACAGTTTTTATTATAAAACAGCGCTAAAGGGTAAGAAACACAGGCGTATTTTCAGCAAAAAACACGACACTAAATTCCGACTTTTTTGTCAGAAAATAGAGTGGAATTCTATACAGAGGGCTGAAGATCCAATTAACACCTTTCAGAAATATGTTGTTGAATTATTCAATGAAGCATTCCCATTACAGTTAATAAAGAAAAAGAAATCGAAACCTTGGATCACAAGAGGACTAAAAAACTGTTCTTGTAATCTGCGTTGTCTCCACAGCATTAGAAAATTCCTTAGCAATAACATTTCTTTCATGTATTCTTATCTAAAGATTTGTACTACAGACATAGATTGGATCAAACAGTTAACAAACAAAAAGAAATGTGGGGAATAACAAATGGACTGTAAAAAATATGAGTCATCCAGACTCCCTGAACCAATATTATTGTTCTATAGATAACAAATTAATCAAGAACACTTCTACAACAGTTGATCCTCTCGATAACCTACAAAATGTGGCCTCTCCGATGTACTCACTGTTTTTATAAAAGACGAACTTAGCTGAGCTTAAATCAGTAATAAATAACATCAGCCAAATTACTGTCTCAATTACCGAATGAAGCCCTAGCTGTGGCAATAAACAAGTCTTTTTCCATAGGTATTTTTCCTTCCAGTCTAAAAAACACAAAAGTCATACCCCTTCACAAAAACAAATTTGGTCATGTTCAAGTTGGATTTAGATGAAGTACCCTTAGGTCCTAAACTAATTAAAAGCAAGCCTGGAACAATATTTCTTGGCGTACACATTGACAACAATCTGAAGTTTGAGTCTCATATGGCTCTAAAAAAAAGTTGTCCTCTGGTTGCTATGTTGTCAATATAATATCTCGCGAGCTTGGGATGTCGGTTTCTTAAACGGCCTACTACTTATAGTATGGATGTGAAGGTAAAGATGCGTGAATCATTTTCTCCAATAAAAAAATGGCGATATTATATGAAATTTTAATTTTAGAGACAGTTTGCTTGATGCACAAATACAAGGAAAAATTCATAAACTCTAACACAAACAGATATACACGTCCGGAAAAAAACTCACTGTCCCACTTCAACTCTCACGAAACAGTCAAAAGAAGCAAGCAGATTTATAATCATTTACCAATTCGAATGAGAGATATTAGCGATATGAATTAGTGCTTTTATCTGTATAGGAGCATTTGCAAGGTATTAAGGCATCAAATTTTACATTTTATGTACATTAACATTTGAACTTGTAACACCTAACAAAAATTCTGACTTTATCGACAAATGTTTTCATTTACACAATAAAGTTTATCTATCTAATACTTCTAGTGGAGGTGTTTTTTTTAAATATAGATTGCTGATACAGTCAATAATTTTGTTTACTTGAGTTTTATCTGCGTAAGTTGAAAGGCATTCTGTTAACTCATGGCTTGAGACATATGATTAATGAATCTCTTGTGTGTAAGTTGGAAGGTATTCTCTCGACTCATAACTTGAGGCGCATGATTATTCAAAGTCCCATAGATATTTGCATATTATACAGGTATCAGTACTTCAAGGTCTTCTTTTAGAACTCTGTAGTTAGTTTACAGCAAAACATGTCTATATGACTTATGCAACTCAAATTACACCGGCCGACAAATTAAAATTTTTGGAACGTTTTCATTTTTTCATTTGAGTGTTAAATATCGTTAATTTTAAGTGTTCTGAACACAGAAATACCTCCATATTTGCTCTGTCACACAGGTTTTTCTATAAAAGGAAAAAATCATTTATTTTAAAATTTTAAGAAAAAATCAATTATTATGTTACAAATACTTATATTTAAACATTTATGAAGAAAATATCAAGTACAATCATTACTATAGGACTATTTAGAGTGATTTCTTTTGCGCTTTTCTGTAAAATTACTTCTGGGTGTGATTTTTTAGTGAATATCATCAGGAATATCACGATTCAGTGACCAGTAGTAATCAGCCATTATATTCACATTCCATCGACCTTGTTTCCATAGTTTTGGAGTCTTGATGAAACCGTTCTCCCTGTTCTTCACTAAAATCACCAAGATTTTCAGGAAAAAAACCCAGAAGAGAATCTAGAAAGTGGAGTTTGATACTCATATTGCATCCCAATTTTTTATATTTATCCAATAAAGTTGCCACGATATTTTTATAGTGAGGGTGTTTTTGATTCCCTAAGAAATCGTTAACAACGTTTTTAATAGCCAGCTAAGCTTTTAATTCAGTAGTATTCATTGTTACATCAAATTCCCCGTCTTTCAGCAAATATCTGATTTGTGGTCCATCGAATACCCCTTCTTTTATTTTTGCATTAGATAATCTTGGGAATTTTTTACCCAGGTATTTAAAACTACCATTGTCTTTCTTCAATGCTTCAACAAATTGTTTCATCATACCCACGATTTGAGTTGTATTTTAAAGCCAAAGTAAGTAAGCATTATATGCATTTTGCACAAAATCAGCAATTTTTTGTTTTTGCTTTGAAATCATAAAATTTCCACAAATGGAACAAAATGTATCCACACTATTTTGACACTTTCTTGAAGAAATTTTGTTTTGAAAATGTTGTTCAGCCACAATTCATTGATAAGATTCAATAAATGTCAAAAGTAAAACACTATAACTTTTTTTAAATAAACACTAATATTTCAGTATAAATTTTGTAAACAATGTTACTTTAACGGCTTATTTTCATGTAAGGCCTTAATAACTGGGTGTCACTGTTGCAACTAAACTTAATAATTTAACTTATTTCTATTAAAACAAATAAAATTGCCAATATATTGATTTTATTAAAAACCTGACGTGATACGAAAAAATGAGGTCTGGTCTCGTCGTCAGCACCACAAAATTGGTAGAAAAATTTATAATATTTTAAACAAGGAAAATCATGTCGGCCGGTGTTATCATTTATGTCAATATCTAAAAATGGTGAAAACTTTGGGAATGTGATGCAAATGATCGATTCTTAAAAGTAATGTTTTGCAGTGTTTCTAAGCTGTTGTTGATTTTGAACATTATACATAAAGTCAGTTTTTAGATTAATTACAATCAACTTATTCTCCAGGAAATCATATTTAGATTTTTTTTTTTTATTTCGCTACCACTTTTTCAATATATCCGGTGACTTTGCACCTTTTAGCAAATAGTTGGTATCAACAGCATATTTGATCATATGACCATATTTTATATCTATTTTGAGCTTATGATATCACAAATAAAGGTATAAAAATATAAATTAAATATTTGTATTACTCTGATCAAATATACATTTTGATTACTTTCCTGGAACCTGTGAAATACCAGAAATTCACAGTGTTGGCCAACTAATGTTTCTGTATACGAAAGTGAAACTCTGTGTATTCTGTCATTTTTGAAATATGTTAAATATTTCAATTCGTTTTCGGATGAGGAATTGAAACATTCGCTTTTTATCGAAATTTTCTGAAAACATTTGGATTTTTGGAAAATGAAATTTCTTCACTTTTTCATATAGCCCAGATCTGACTTTCATATATTTTATGACAAGTTACTAAAATAATGTCTTTTAGTGAAATGAACACAAAATATATTGGAAGGTGCTCATGTCGAATAAGAGACATTTACAATTGGAACTAAAAAAATATTTCTTTGTTTCCTTCTATATTTTTTGAGATTTTTAAAGCTTTCAATCACCCCTCTTTTTTTTTGGTATTCAGTGGCCAGTGATTTTTTGAAAAACATCCTAGTAATGCCTGTTGGCATTGAGGCAGCTAAAATATGAACTAAAAAAGTGGCGAGATAAAGTTTTATATTTTTCTTTAGACACGTGCAAAATCAATTATGGAATTTGCAAACTTCCATGTCTACTTTGAATTTCCAGACTTTTTCATGAAAACAAACAAATTTACTAATTTTCCCTTTCATAATAGATAAAAATTAATAATTTTTACTGCCAGGGAAAAGTAAACCCAAATAATGCAGAGATTTTTTTCAACCCTAGAACAGTAATATCAAAGTGTTTTTTTGACCCCAAAGCAGATTTTCTATAATTCTTTAACATTTGGACATTTTGTAGGTAGATTGATATCCAATGTCTAATATTTTCATATTGTTTAATATATTGTAATTTTATTCACATCATGTGTTAGCAAGCAGATTGAAAAATGTTTGGAATCCCATAAATATTTCATTATAGAATACTTACCAGACAATGCCTTGGGCTCCTGACCCGATTGGCTTCAAATTTTGGTACCTTTTCAAAATGGTGAACTTTGTGTCACCCACCTCAACGGTGGAAAACTGAGTGAGTCTAGACATCTTTATTGTTCGCTCTGGTAAATTGGGGCCATTGTCTAGAAGGAAATAAAAAAAAATCTTCAAGTTTTTTTTCTTCTGCTATAGACGAAAATATGAAGCCATACAAACGGTATTATTCATAGTTTATTTCACATCTAATTTCATCTTCAATAGCAATGTAACAAACTTATAAATATTTATGGACAATAAAATGACAAAAATATTTATATAAATGTGTAAAATTTAAAAAAAAAATGCCGACTACACAAATTCATGAGGGTGGTTATGATTTTGGTTCCCTATTTGTTCCTAATAAAAACTAAGATTTTTAGTAGACCAATTTTCATATTTACCATGAGGAACCCATTTCATTTCCTGGTAATGGACGGCATTGCCTGGAATTCCTGAAACCAAATTAGAATTTCATTCATGAGATTACCTCATCAGAAAAATCTCCAATGAATAAGGATTACATTGATAGTAATTAT
The DNA here is from genome assembly GCA_018342105.1 of Gonioctena quinquepunctata. Taxonomy (NCBI): domain Eukaryota; kingdom Metazoa; phylum Arthropoda; class Insecta; order Coleoptera; family Chrysomelidae; genus Gonioctena; species Gonioctena quinquepunctata. Next base: position 282,221 of record JAFIRS010000021.1, on the reverse strand, counting down.
TTACAGCCAGACCTGTGCTTGAGACATCTGATATGTTCAATTTGAGTGAACTAAGATATCAAGAAAAAATGCAAACCACTGAAGCCCTTAGGGGGGACCTGTAAGGAAATATTTACCCCACCCCTCAAATTGCCCTAGAAGGGCCAGTTTAGAGTTTCAAATTTGTTGAGTTAAAAGTATCACAGATTCTTCAAAAATGGGCAAGATCAGTTGGTTGAATACTCTTCCATTCAAATATAAATTACAATATTTTCGATATTATAGTTGAAACATTCTAGCATTAGCATTCTATTGAAAACGAATTGTAATCAAAACTTGTTATTATTCAAGAACTATCCCTAATAGGCATATTTTTCTTCCATTATTCAGTATACAGTGTGTCCCTGTATTTATTATTTGTATAGTAGTTTCTTAGTCATTTTCTCAAAATTTTTAACATAACATTTGTTTGTATGTCCACGTTCTTATTGCTTTTTGTCAAAACGAGCAAGTAGACTATTGATTATTGATTTGATACCAAAGTTTCGGCAAAAATTGTCGCCCTCTTCAGGGTTACAATGCAGGAAATAAACTTTGTGTACAACACTCAGGAATCGTCAAGTTTGGAGTAATTCTGGTATGTTTCTATGTTGTTTTATATGTTGTTATATATGTTTCTATGTTGTTTTATATATATATATATATATATATATATATATATTGTTATGATTGGGTAGAATATAATAATTTTTATTTATACTTATATTTAATAATCGCCCACATTACTTGCTCCGGGTTGGAAGCTAATTGTTATTATATGTTATGGGTTGTTTTGTTTTGAGGTTTATTTCAATGAAATTTGTAAAATTATTTCTTCCACCCAATACCATAACAAATTTACTAAATATTTGTAAAATTTTCATTATTTTTACTCTTTGTAATTCCCTTTGAAATTATTCTTATATACCATTGCCCTATTGATTTTCTAGAATTTCATATTTTTCTTTTTTTTCCCTGATTTTTATTTCCTTTCTTACCACGACTAAACTCAGTTGGAACGCCTATGCCTCAGGAGTCGGTACTGGCAACAGAGCCCCTCTGCCTTTCTTGATGTCAATAGAACTATTTCAGTTCAGTGTTTATAGGTGAAAGATCAGCATATCATTGTGGAAAGTAAAATAGAGACTATCAAAAACAATTATTTCCTTTATTCAGGAAAACTTATATTGACCTGGCCTGCGATAGATAACTTAAACCATTGTCTAAAGATATATAGTCAGTCAACCAAACGAGAAAAAATTTGGATACAAATGGATTTCATTCGTAGATGGCGTTAGTCTAATGATCTCCAAAAATGATATATCCGAGTGAGATGGAAGAAATTCAGGTGGGAGTGGCAATTGACAAGCGACCCGACCTTGAGGGGTTAAACTGGAATAACAATATTTTGTTTCTGTTTTCCGCAATCTCCCAGCCCATTTGTATTTATTTTGAAATTTGCATTTGAAATCGTGGATAGTGAAATTTGATAATTTTTTTGTGGTATTATTAAGTGATCGTCGTTCTGTGTTTTCTGTGAACATTTGTGTGTATAAACTTTTATAAGACAATTAGGTACTGTAGAAATTATACTGTTTTTATACTCTATTGACCTATTTTTGTCTCTCAGGAATCAGTTTACCCTGTATAATGTAATGTTAATGTTTAATGTCGTTGTCAGAAATATATATATCGTTGTCAGTTCTAAAAAGTAAAAAAGCATATTCCTGCAGAGTCTGAGCTGTTTCTGTTTGAAAGTTTTACATTGGTCCTACGAGCCTTCAATTGAACACGCTATGGAACCTGAAAAGTACAAGAAACTGCAGATAGAAATATTGGTCTTCAGTAGAAGCACTAGGTGCAATAAAGGCATTCCGTCAAGGAGATATTCCCACTCAGATATGTCTGCCGTAGATCTCTGTAGAAATGTGCCTTCTTCTAGTGTGTGTACAAAACCTAGACGACAAAAGGTTGCATGAGTGATATGGAAATAACCTTTTTCTGGTTCTCCGATAGTTGGTAATCCGATTATAATACCATTGAAAAACTGCAGATCCTGTATTTGTTGCTGAGAAGCCTTCAGTTAGAGAAAGGAGGCCGAGCAAGGGATCTGTAACTTCCAAAAGATCCAATATATCTAAGTTAAATTTAGAACTGATTATGTTGAAAGAACAACAGAAAATTGACGAGGAGGAAGAACAAGGAAGAAAGAAAGCCCTTGAAAGAAAACGTTTGAATTTAGTCAAAGAAATGGAGTTGAAGAAGAAAATCATGGACAGTATTGGGAATCAAAGTGAAAAGGCATCAGTTCATTACGAAAGTTTATATAGCGATGAACACTATTTGAGCAAGTGGGTTGAAGATTCCAAAAGTGTATTATTCCCGAATCTTCACATTCTCAAAGAATCCATGAGAGATCTGAACATGAAAAAGTTGAGAGCCTCTATTCTTGTACCCATAAATGTTGCAATAACACTCCTTTTTCTGTTGGGTGTGGAGGAAGAGATGATTCATTTTTTGATGTTGCGAGGCAGTGTATTAAAAATACAGCAAATACCAACAACCTTTTACTTCGTCAGAAAGTTCGGGACCTTACCACTTTCTCTGGTGAACTTTCGGAGTGGCCCATTTTCATCAGTGAATTTCATCGAGCATCGGCGCGATATGAACTGACAGATGAAGATAATCTTCTTCGGTTGGAAAGGTCATTGAAAGGAAAGCTCGAGAAACTGTTAAAGCTCTCTTAACTTCTCCATCGAATGTTGCTCAGATCATCAAAATGTTAGAAATGAACTTTGGCCGAGCAGAGTGGATCATTCTCGAGTTGATAGAAAAAGTAAAGAGACTTGGCAGTGTCAAAGAAGATAAATTAGAATCTTGTGTTGCCTTTTCCAATGCAGTTAGCAATATGGTAACTACCATGAACAACGTGAAAGCTGAATTTTATCTATATAATCCTGAACTTCTTTGTAATTTGGTGGAAAAATTATCTCCAATACAAAAATACTCCTGGGGAAAATATAAATATCAACGTGATCTTCAGTCCCTACATACATCTTTGAACGATTTTGCGAATTGGTTCGAGGGAGAAACTAATTCTCTGGCTGGAATAAGTAATCCCTTTCAAAAGACTCAAGCAAAATCTTTCTCAGGCGAGAAAAATGTCATGGTATCGAAGAAGAGTCCTCAGTAAAAGCAAAACTGTCTTAAACGGATGTGTTTTATGTAAGGATGTCAATCATACTTTGCAAAAATGCGATGAATTTCTAAAAAGACAATCACAGAAAGACGAACATCCGCCATGAATCACAAGCTTTGTTTTTTATGTCTGCAAACTGGTCATATGGTGAAAAGTTGCCATCAGAAGAATAGATGTTGTGAAAATGGGTGTAAAGGCCGACACAACAAATTACTCCACGTTGAAAGAAATGCCGACGAACCCAAAGCAGAAGTTGAGAACGTTTCTCCAAGGGATTTTTGTGGCAATCTATACGAGAACAACAGTGAAGAAAAAACGGTGTTATTAAGAATTGCCCCAGTCAAACTCATTGGACCGACAGGGAAATTCATTATTTGCCCTTTTCGATGGAAGGATCCACATGTTCAATGATTGAAGAAGAGCTGGCTGATAAACTCAAGCTGACTGGTCCAATTGTTCCACTTTGTTTTCAATGGACCAATAACATTAGTTATTATGAAGGACGAATCTAGATTGGTTTCCCTCGATATATCAGGTGCCAATGAAAATTCAATATTTTACAAGATGAACCAAGTAAGAACTGTAAGAAATCTTAGTCTTCCATACCAGAAAATTAATGCTAATGAAATCAAAAGGAAATTTCCTTATTTGGATCTCAAATTACTGGAATCTATAAAATCAGCATCTCCCCAACTGTTGATTGGCCAAGATAATTATGGTCTTATTGTTCCAAGGAGAATTATTCAGCCAAAACTGAATGAACCAATCATGACGAAGTCGAAACTAGGTTGGACCATCAATGGGAACATAACCAACAATGAAGTACCCAGAATGCCCCATGTGAGTCTTTGTTGTCGTTTGGTTAGCGATGAAGACCTCCACCTGTTAGTCAAAGATAGTTTCAGAATTGACTCATTTGGTGTGAAACAAAATTCCTTTGTAAAATCAGCGGAGGATAAAAAGGGTATTGATATCATGGAAAAAACATTCAGAAAAACGGGACAACAGTATGAGATAGGGCACCTTTGGAAGAATGAAAATGCTTTACTTCCAGACAGTCGGCCGAATGCAGAGAGACGTTTATTATGCATGGAGCGAAAAATGGATAGGGATTCAAGATTTGCCAATGAATACTGCGGGAAGATTGAAGAATACCTGAATAAAGGCTATGCAAAAATATTAACGGACACCGAAAAAGCTGAAACCCCTAAAACCTGGTACCTGCCCCATTTTGCGGTATGGAATGTGAATAAACCAGGAAAAATAAGACTTGTTTTCGATGCTGCAGCTAAATCATATGGATCCTGTTTGAACGACTTTTTACTACAAGGCCCAGACTTCGTACCATCATTGATCTCTGTTTTATGGCGTTTCAGACAGGGTAAAATAGCCTTCAGTGGGGACATACGTGAGATGTTCCACCAGGTTCTGATCAGACAAAAGGATCAATGTGCACAGCGGTTCCTGTGGCGTGGTAGAGACCGAAGTAGAGATCCTGATGTTTACCAAATGAATGTAATGATTTTTGGGGCTGTTTCGTCCCCTTCCAAAGCTCAGTTTGTGAAGAATAGAAATGCCAAGGAGTTTGAATGTCAGTTTCAGGTATAATCAGGTGTATGGAAAAGCAACACTACGTTGATGATTACCTGGACTCGTGTGACTACGAAGAAGAGGCGATCAAGAGAGTTGCTGATGTCATTTATGTTCCGAACAAGGAGGTTTCGAAATGACTAAATGGATAAGTAATTCCAAAGAGGTTATGGCAACTATTCCTGAAAGGCTACGTTCTCCAACTATGGGCGGATTGAAAATCGACTCGGAGAAAATAGAAAGAATTCTTGGACTTTCATGGCTACCAGAAACTGACAACTTCATATTTTCCCTGAACCTAAAGAAAATACCCTTGAAATCAGCAGTGGCAAGAAGACTCCGACTAAAAGAGAAGTTCTTCGGTTGATAATGTCTATTTTCGATCCTCTCGGGTTCCTTGCACCTCTTATAATAAAAGGAAGGATCTTGATGCAAGAAATTTGGAGGAGCGATATTGACTGGGACACTGAAATAACTGAAACTTTATTTTTGGTTTGGAAAAATGGCTGACGGAACTTAAAGTGTTTCACCAATCATTATACCGAGACATTATTTCCCAAGCACTACCTGTGTAAAAGAAGTTGACCTCCATATCTTCTGTGACGCTAGTGACAAAGCTTATGCCACAGCAGCCTATTTGAGATATGAAGTTGGAGAGGAAATTTTCACATCATTCGTAACATCAAAATTCAAAGTCGCCCCATTGAACCAACAAACAGTACCCAGATTGGAATTACAGGGAGCAGTATTGGGCTGTCGTCTGGGAAAAACAATCTGCAATGAGTTGGAGTATAAAATCAGGAGAGTTCATTACTGGATAGATTCCATGGTTGTTCTGAAGCAAATCAAATCAGAATCGAGGCGGTTCCCAATCTTTGTGGCCTGCAGAATAGGGAAATTCGAGATGAAACTGATATTTCTCAATGGCACTGGATTCCTTCTGATTTGAATGTTGCTGATCAAGCAACGAAAGAATTTAACAAAATTGACTTTGGAGTGCATAGCAATTGGATGAATGGACCCAAATTCTTGAAACTTCCAGAGGAAATTTGGCCCAGAAAACCAGAAGAATGTTCTGAAGAAAATATTGAAAATATTTTTACGGTTTTCGAACACGGAAGAGATTTAGAGCTACCGAAGATCGATAGATTTTCAAAATGGATTCGTTTAATCAGATCAACTGCATGGGTACTTCATTTCAAGAAAGTTTCCAGAATTCCCAAGAATAACAGACCATGCGAAGTTAAATTGGATGTTGACACACTCGAAGAGGCTTCTATGTTATGGCTGAAAAAGAGTCAGGGGGAATCTTTTGAAGAAATATCACTCTTGAACCGAAACAAGACCCTTCCAAAATCCAGCAGGCTTTCCAAGTTGTCAGCTTTCCTGGATGAAACTGGCATAATTCGTTTGGGGCAGATTTCCTGAGAGTGAATCACTGAACTTTGGATATGATTTTCGATATCCGGTTATTCTAGATCCCAAGAACAAATATACCCAGCTGTTAATTAACCACTACCACCATGAATCTGGTCATAATGGTGTAGAAACGGTCATAAACAATTTGAGGCTCAAATATTGGATTCTTCATATTCGACAAGCAGTCAAGAAATGTTTCAATGCTTGCCTCTATTGCAAAATCCGGAAATGTAAGCCAATAGCTCCTGAAATGGGTCTCCTTCCACCAGAGAGATTGGAATCTAACGTATTCCCCTTCACATACGTTGGTATTGACTTCTTTGGGCCGATGACCATTTCCGTGGGGCGAAGAAGAGAAAAACGATATGGCGTTCTCTTTACCTGCCTAACTATTAGAGCAGTGCATATCGAAGTAGCAGCATCTCTAGATATCAGTTCCACGATCCTTGCCATCAGACGTTTTATGTGTCGCCGAGGACAGCCAAAAGAAATTCGATCAGATAATGGAACAAATTTTGTTGGTGCTGAACGAGAACTGAGAGAAAGTGTGGATTCCCTGGATGATGTTAGAATATCTGACGAACTTTCTTCGAGAGGCATCAAATGGAAGTTCAATTGTCCAAGTGCTCTAAATATGGGAGGCATATGGGAAAGGATGGTAAGATCGATGAAGACAGCACTCAAGGTATCGCTCTAAGAGGTCAATCCAAAGGAGGAAGTTCTATTAACTCTTCTCTACGAGGCAGAATACATAGTGAACTCCAGACCTTTGACGCATATATCGGTGGACCCTAATGAACCGGAGGCAATTACTCCCAATCATTTTCTGCTTCTTCGACCTGGAGGAGTTCAGTCTCATGGGGAAAACGACATAAGAAGTAGGAAACAATGGCGATTCGCACAAGCCCTGGCTGATTTGTATTGGAAGCGTTGGATCAAAGAATATCGACCAACTCTTGTTAACCGACAAAAGTGGCACACAAAAACCGAACCTCTCAAAGTGGGTGATATTACGATAATGGTGGATGACAAGGCACCTCGAAATGAGTGACTCATGGGACGCGTCGAAGAAACCTACCCAGGAAAAGACGGCACTATAAGGGTAGCGAAAATAAAGACCATAAAAGGCTCCTATACAAGACCCCTAACAAAGTTATGCGTACTTCCCATATCTACCAGTGGCTAGTGAAGACTCCGGTGCTTCACGGGGCGGAGAATGTAGAAATTATACTGTTTTTATACTCTATTGACCTATTTTTGTCTCTCAGGAATCAGTTTACCCTGTATAATGTAATGTTAATGTTTAATGTCGTTGTCAGAAATATATATATCGTTGTCAGTTCTAAAAAGTAAAAAAGCATATTCCTGCAGAGTCTGAGCTGTTTCTGTTTGAAAGTTTTACAGGTACATTTGTGAGAAAAATTGGAAAAGAAGGTAAGAACGAAATATTCATTTATTTGAGATATTGTACCTAAGTCCCTTTAGGAAGTTATATTTTGAAGTTGAGTATGATTTAATATCCACTAATATATTTAGTAACAAAAATAGTAATAACGAAAAGTAAGGTTATGTTGTAGAAGAATGGATATATTCCATTGCCTACCTATTTTAAACTGAATTTACTCGAAACTGCATTACTGAAAATGTTATATATTCATTGAGTTTCCAAACACTGATATTCTCTTTATACTCAGATAATATTGCCTTGTGCTATAAAACATTTTCTTTTAAATAAGTTGTTACCTGTTGGACAAACCAATGGCTTCTTGAGATACGATCCAAAATTAATAAATTTTCAAATAGTTATTGCCAATAAATTTGCTGTGTAAGCTAAGTTCTGAGAATACAATTTTTATTGGTGTCAGCCCAAGCAAAAGAAATTTCCAATAAAGATTCCCTTCCAGTGGTCATTCATACTTTTTCTTGTGGAGTGTGTAGTGTATATTATTTTACCAATATTTGTAGGTAAATGAATATTTTATACATGTATGTTTCAGATGTCTGGGAATAAATGTGCCTACTTACTACAATTGTGGGCTTTCAGCCCGGAATAATCCAGCGTTGAGACTATTCCATTTTCCAGTGAAAGATGCCGCTAGATGTAAACGTTGGATATTACACTCAGGTATTATATCTCCCTTTTCCAATTATGAGTAATATTATTGTAGAAATATAGCAAAAAAAAATTGGATTGCTGGAAGTTCATCTGAAATGTTGATGATTGTAGATTATTATCTCACAACTATTTGGAGGTAAATAAGTAATTATTTTTTACATTTATTTTTCAAATATCTGTGCATAAATGTGCCTGCCAAATTGTGAGCTTTCAACCCGAAATAGTCCTTCGTTGAGATTATTCCATTTTCCACTAAAAGATACCGCTAGATATAAACGTTGGACAGTGCAGTCAGGTAATATTTCTCTCTATTCCAATTATAAGTAGTATTATTTTTGAAAGATAACTAATTTCCTGGCTAATACCACGGAGAATGTTGAATGATATCTGCTCGACATCCATGCAATAATTCATATAAATGAATATTAAATTGCAAATGTTTGTTTCTAAAAGACATGATTGTGTTTGATTTAAATCAGTCTTGCCTGACACCTATAGACCGGTTTCGGGCTGTTGGCCCTCATCAGTATAGGGCAGACCCAGCCAAATATCCGAAGATCTCTGGCTGAAGCGAGACTGAATTAAACATCGACACAGCCATGCTTAACACGTTAGCTGCCACAATGTTGAAACAAAAATGTCTCGCTGGGCCAAGTTGCTTTTTCAGCAAATATTACTACTGGGGTGCGTGAGACACGGCTACCGTGTCTCAAAACGGACCTGGTGGCAGAAAGAAACACCGCAGATACTCCAACAGCCCAAAATCGGGCCATAGGTGTCAGGCGAGACTGATTTAAACTAAACGCAATCATGTCTTTTAGAAGAAAAAAAATGCAATTTAATATTCATTTTATGAATTATTGCATGGATGTCGAGCAGATATCATTCAACATTCTGCGTGGTATTAGCCATCAAAGTAGTTGTTTTCTGCTCTTCATATACCAACCTTTAGTTTAATTTATATTAAACTATCATGGAGAAGACTTTGACAATTGTTATTCTTTGTTGAATAGTCCTCTGCATTTTGCGAAAACAGTGGCTTTCCTCAGTATATAACTAAGTTTCTTGTTTCTTGGGGGTTCGATTCGTTTAAAAAATAATGATTTCTTTTCAAATAATGATTTATTACATGTCCAACTTTTCAATTGTGACCACTGTCTTCTTGGGGGATTTTTTGGAACTAAAAGTTATGTTAAAGAACAACGATGCAATGTGTTTGTTCCCCTTCGTATTTTTCAATAACTTTTAGCCCCAAAAAATCACTGAAAAAGACTATAGTCACAGTCGAAACATGGATCATTTCCGATACGACCAAACCACTAAGAAACAAAAAACTTAATTTTATATATATATACATATATATATTTCTTAATTTCTTGACCACATATGTTTATATTCTTTATTTTCTCGGAATAAGGGCCTTAGCCGTTCATTCAATCATGAAACATGAAATGAAATGAAAGACTAATAGTTGAATTATATTGTAAGTTTTGAATGTCTCTTTTAATTTTAATCGTATTTGATGTTATGTAACGTATTATGTTTTTAACTTTACATGTTTTACATTATTTTAAAGTTTACCTGAAGATGACATAAGCAATGTCGAAACGTCGAATGAAATAAAAAATATATAGACTGACTAAGGCCCTTATTCCGAGAAAATAAAGAATATATATATATAAATTTATTTATTTCAAATTATTAAAAATAAACAGGATAACTGGAAGTCCACTTGAAATGTCGATGATTGTAGGTTTTAAATTCAAAATAGTTCAAGGTATGGAACATTTGATATGCGCATTTGTAATATTATCAAAATTGAATGTATAAAACCACATTAACGAATTATTAATAAAAATAGGCAAAGTCAAAGTTTGTGAAAGGGTGAAAACCACAATATTTTACCTAAATTTCGAATGAATCTCCTTTTTCAAGTCGATTAAAATGGTTCCATTTATCTTTATTTCATTCCGAACAACTAGATAGTCCTAATGATCTCATATTATTTTATGTGTATCAAATATGATATATTTGATTCATTCTCTTCCAAATAGAAATGGCAGAAATAGTTTATGTAAATTATAGTTTTTGTGGAATAATCAGAAAACGAGTTGTTTCTTTTTTTACCAATAGAGCAATATGAATATGTCTAATGACTTTTTTTACATTAAACATTTATTTATTTTCATATCTGAGATCACAATGAATATCTCAACTAATAGCAAATTTTTTCTTTCTTATAGATTTGTTTCACCATATTTGGAAGATTTGCATCTAATCCATTTCCCATGTATCGAGTTATATCATAAGAATGTATTTCGATCAGTATGCATAACAGAAAAAAACGCAAGAGATTTTTCATTTCCATTGGCATCATCTCCTCGATCTACCCCACCACTGAGCCATAAAAATTGTGCGAGGAAGAGGCAACACCTACCGCTACTGAAGTCGGACCTCAAATATTCTGTTCAAATCCAAAGTGCAGCAAGAAAACTAATTTTTCTACGGCTATAATACAAAACTGCATTTTTAAAACTGTTTTTGATTAAACAATGAAGTACATTGTATGTTTTCAATTCCATTTCCTTATCTGATAACACAATGAAGTCATTGTGTTATTGTTGGTCATTAAATCACGTCTCCCATGGATAGCGAGGAGAACTTAAGACATCTGTCAATTCAGTTTCATCAAAACTTGTCAAAGTTTAAAGGTATGATGAGCAGTGAAATTGACGAACTACCTCCTCCAGACATAATTGCAGCCGCAAATTAGGCATGTATAAACTTGATTCGGAAGGAAATTGACAAATCCTTCACATATTGGCAAAGGGAAAGGTCACCGCGTCAACTTCAGAAAATGTATTACTTGCATACTTTGATCAATTGAAGTTCAAGTTTCTGTTGTAAATTAATTTCGCTATTTTATGTTAAAGCCGTAGAAAAAGTATAGTGTATAACTCACACGGAATGTTCATTTCCCACTCGTATGATTTGCAGCACTCGCCTACGGCTCATGCTGCAAACATCATACTCGTGGGAAATGAGTATCATTCCTTGCTTGTTAAACAATATACTATTTTATGTGTAACCAGATCTTTTGTAGCACAGAACAAGAACTGTTTTTATAAATTGTATAAAAAAGTTGATACAGAACAAGTGCACAAAAATTTAATAAAAGTATAAAAAAATTGTTTGGATCCATAACTGTAACCACCACACATGAAAAAAATATCCAATTCATCGTTTGTATCAGTTGCGATATGGTGATATTTTTCTGCCATCATTTCATCACTTCTACAATCTAACATGTAAAATCTATAGTGTGGTTTTTACGAAGGCGTAGAAGTGCCACACTTTTTTTTATTTTACAATTCCTACTTACAAGTCGGAATTCCGACTTGTATCTCGGAATTCCGACTTGTATCTCGGAATTCCGACTTGTATCTCGGAATTCCGACTTACAAGTCGGAATTCCGAGATACAAGTCGGAATTCCGAGATACAAGTCGGAATTCCGAGATACAAGTCGGAATTCCGACATAGAGGTCATAACAATGAAAAAACATTGAACAAATGAGATTATTATAACATATATATATATATATATATATATAATTTATATATATATATATATATATATATATATATTATATATATATATATATAATTTATATAAATATACATATATATATATATATATATATATATATATATATATACAGAATGTATCAACGTGGGTGGACGATAGCTGCTTCCCTATTTGAGATAAGAAAAAATTACTCAAATAAAAGTTGTAGAAAGCAATGGAAGCTATGTTTCAAAAATAACTTCCAACATACAGGATGTTCGATAAACGTGTGACTCATCAAAGTTGTGTTTTTTCAAATGAAATATCCTATACATTTTCACTCGATTGAATCCCTTTGGAAGAGAGTGTCTCAAAAAAGGTGGTATGGGTTTATACCAGGTGATTCGGGAGTTATGTTGTAATTTTTGTTACAAAATGGATTCATTCGACACCAAATATATAAAAAACAATAATTTGCGATAAGAGAATTTTTCCACACAATATTCTTGAAAATAATGTATTTTCATTTCCTATTCATACTTTTGCCGAATAGCTCTTCCACCATACAGGGGTAACCAAACTCGGGATCACTTTTTTCTCAGTTTTTTCAAATAGAGCCGCCTATAAATAAGGCCAGACCAGAATACCACTATCAGAAAAAGTAGTGTTTGCCTACTTAATTTCCATCCCAAATGTATCTAATTCTCAAGGAAAGTATGAAAAAGTCATCATAACAGCAATAACGATTTTTTATTCAATGCAGGACAAAAGAGGTAACAAAGTAAACTCAAATAATTTAAAAAAGCGTAAATTCACAGGAGATGTTCGAACAATCTCCCATTTTGAGCTATCTTCGGACATCAACTGAAGTTGATCTTGTAATAGAGCGAAAAATTTCTCTAATTCTATTCTTTATATCTTCTGGTGCCGTTGGTTTCTCGCGTTAGACCTCTCCTTTATCATATCCCCAGAGATAGGAATCTAGGGAAGTGAGGTGTGGGGACCTTGCTGATCACTGAAAGGGTCTGTTTTTTGGTATCCATTTATTTCTGCGCCATCTGTTTAAAAATCTTCTTATCCGATTTTGATTGTGGGGAGGCGCGCTATCATGGTAATATAACCTCTGTCTGGTGTCAATCGGTACATTCCCCAACAAATTTGGTGAATCATTTCGGAGAAAATATCTGTGAATTCTTTTTATCAATATTCTGTTCACGGAAGTGTGACTCACATTTGGCTCTTTTGCAATGTTCCTCGTACTAACATGAGGATTCTCATCGGTTGAAAGCATCACCGCTAATTCAATTTCTTCTTTTGGTGCAATTTAATTTACTTCTTATGGCCTGTGAATGTCCTCTATGTAGGAGATTTCAATAGTCACCATAATCTATGGGGATATGAGAATAATGATGACAATGGAGAAGAGCTTGTAGACTGGGCCGAAACCAACAACCTCCATTTAGTTTTCAGTGCCAAAGATAAGCCAACGTTTTTCTCAAGAAGGTGGCGTAAGGGCTACAATCCGGATCTCTGTTTTATATCAAGTAATTCACAATCACAACCTTTAGCTAACTCACGCACTGTACTAGCGGACTTCCCGCATGGTCAGCATCGCCCCGTTGTGATTACAGTAGGAATCGAAATACCAATGGTCGACTCAGTTCCCAGGCCCGATGGAACTTCGGCAAGGAGAAATGGACTACCTATGCAGCGGAACTTCGATATGTGCATCCGCTCATCCAACCAAAGGCTAAAACTACCACAAATTTATAGGCCTAATGATAGCGGTAGCCAAAACATATCCTCAGAGGTTTCCGCAGAAGTACATCCCTGGATGGAGCGAGGAAAGCCAGTCTCTATCGAGGTATTCGAGGACTCAGGAAACCGGAAACTGCTGACCATCTACTAAGATCCCTTGACGCCAGCAGAATGGACAAATGGACTTCTGCTGTGGAACGCATGAACTTTGCACGTTCCAGTAGGAAAGCATGGGGTCTACTGCGGAAGCTTGGAGAATGTAACCGAAATGTCCTGGGAAATGCCTCAATAAACCCAAACCAAATAGCCAACCGCTTAGTTGACGTTTCTCGTGCACCAACCGATAAAAACCACACAAGAGACGTCAAAAAATCCCTAAGAGATCTCAAACGTTCCACGAGTTCTCGCACGACTTCTCTGCCGAGGAATTAGAACAGGGCCTCAAGGATACAAAAATTGGGAAAGCAGCAGGCTTCGACGGCATCTACCCTGAATTCCTGGTTAACTGTGGTAGGGCAACCCGACTGTGGCTTGTGAAATTTTTCAATGACATCCTTAACACAGGCAGCCTACCACCAGAATTTAAGAGAACAAAGATTGTTGCTATTCTAAAACCTGGGAAACCACAGGAGCTACCCGAGAGCTACCGACCTATAGCTCTCCTCAGCTGCTGCTATAAGCTGTTAGAAAGACTACTCCATAACAGTTGATGTACTGATCCCCGTAGAACAGGCTGGGCTTAGGAGTGGCAGTAGCTGTACTGACCAAGTCTTATCCCTGACAACCCACATCGAAGCTGGGTTTGAAAGGGGACTGAGAACATCCGTAGCGTTCATTGATCTTACTGCAGCATATGACACCGTATGGAGGGAAGGCCTAATATACAAATTACTCAGAGTCATACCATGCCTGAAAATGTGCCATTTAATTAACAACCTATTAACAAACAGACTATTCCAAGTCTTTGTTAACGATGCTAAGAGCAGTACTAGGAAACTGAACAATGGCCTCCCGCAGGGTCGTTAACTCGACTGGTGACTCGCCTGTTAGTTTGTCCTACACAGTGCTAGTCAAAAGTCCCCCCCCCCTCGTATCTTTTGAACGGGTATACTTATAATAATGAAATTTGGAGGGTGGAAATAAACGGATGTAGGCTTCTCAACTGGTCATAACAGGTGACGCAATAGTCATAAATGACGTCACAAGGCCACTGTGACCAATAATTTTAAATGGGACCCTATGGCAAGTGACAGCTCGTTTGAAAGGTATTGAAAATACCTATTCAGTCATACCAATTTTGTTTGGGTTTCGGCTGATTTTGATTGATAAATTGAAGAAATACGAAAATTATAGTTTCGCATTTAATTAATAAAGATTTAAGAACCAGTTCTTATAATAAGTGTTCAAAATGTGCTCCATCTACTTCCTGGCAGTAATGCATCCTATTGCTAAACTCTTGTCGTACTCGTCCCAGTGTGTCAGCGGAAATTGCCCTACATTCTTCAACAATTCGTTGTTTCAGAATGTCAATACTGTCAGGTGCTGTAGCGTAAACCTTAGATTTCAAGTACCCCCATAGAAAAAAATCTAATGGTGTAAGGTCCGGTGACCGAGCTGGCCATTTGATCGAACCTCGTCGTCCAATCCATCTACCACGATATTCTTCATCTAGGTAACGTCTTACTGCACCGTAATAGTGTGCAGGAGCACCATCTTGTTGAAACGTTATTTCCAAGTTGTCGAATTCATCTGGATTATCTTCTAGAATTTCAAGAATTAACGCCTCAATATCATTTTGTAACATCTCCAGATACAATTCACGGTTAAGTTAGCATTGAGAAAAGAGGCCCAACTATGTGGTTTCCCAAAATACCTGTCCAAACATTTACTTTTTCTGGAAATTGAGTATGTTTTTCGCGAATGATGTGAGTATTTGTGTCACTCCAATTCCTCAGATTTTTAGTGTTAACATTTCCATTGCGAAAGCAAGTACTTTCGTCACTAAAACAAATTGTCTGTATGTAGCCTGGTTGTTGGTTCATTTTATTGGACATAGTTTCACAGAATTCTAGTCTTGATTCGGGTCATCATCTGAAAGTTGGTTCACCATTTTTAATTTGTATGGATGAAATTTGTTTTTAGCCAACACCCTATGTACTGTCCTTTGACTGACTTGGCAGATAGCCGCAACTTGGGCTTTGGTAGAAGTAGGGTTTACTACCATTTCTCCAATTATGTCAATTTTTTGTCATCACTAATTGTTGGTCGACCAGATCGTTTGGCATCTTGAACACTACCTGATGCTTCAAACTTCCGAAGAAGCTCCCTCAAATAAACCCTCGATATAGGGCGATCGGGGTACCTCTCATTAAACAGTACGTTCCGCTGCATGGAAATTGTTTCTACATTCACCAATTATTAAGATAGCTGCTACTTTGTCTGCTACAGTCGTACCATTTTGCCTATGTAAACCTTAAACGTCTGTTAAACAATAGCTTAGGTGAATTTTCAAGGTATAAACACTTTTGACAAGTAGAGAATTCAAAAACGTCAACCTTTTTGACAATTAACCAGAGGCGTACTTTAAAATCTTTATTAATTAAATGCGAAACTATAATTTTCGTATTTCTTCAATTTATCAATCAAAATCAGCCGAAACCCAAACAAAATTGGTATGACTGAATAGGTATTTTCAATACCTTTCAAACGAGCTGTCACTTGCCATAGGGTCCCATTTAAAATTATTGGTCACAGTGGCCTTGTGACGTCATTTATAACTATTGCGTCACCTGTTATGACCAGTTGAGAAGCCTACATCCGTTTATTTCCACCCTCCAAATTTCATTATTATAAGTATACCCGTTCAAAAGATACGAGGGGGGGAGGGGACTTTTGACTAGCACTGTATAAGTCCTAGGGCATTCGGAATACAATATTTCATATATTCCTTGAGACTCATTAGGCATGTTATCTTTAGGAGACCTGAGAATATCAGAGATTCTATTATTTGCGGTGAAATAGGTTTTAATGTCGCGTTTCCCTAACATTCTGCCAGTTTTGATTAAAAAAATCTAGACGCGGTTCAACCCGAACTTTCAATATTCATATATTTATATATATATATATATATATATGTTATAATAATCTCATTTGTTTTATGTTTTTCCATTGTTATGACCTCTATGTCGGAATTCCGACTTATAAGTCGGAATTCCGAGAAACAAGTCGGAATTCCGACTTACAAGTCGGAATTCCGAGATACAAGTCGGAATTCCGACTTGTAAGTCGGAATTGTAAAATAAAAAAAAGTGTGGCACTTCTACGCCTTCGTAGGTTTTCATTACAATCTTGAAAAATTCAATATATTATAAATTTCAAATAAAAATATAGCATATGACTTTTCTCTGGGTTTGTGACAAAACCATGCAAATAATTGTATTCAAAGTGATTAGATAGTTTTCTAAAAGTCAGAAAATATTGCTTGATATCATAGGGCTCCATATTACATAATTCTTTCAGAAATCTGATAGAAACTTTAATATTTCTTATATTTTGCAGAAGATTGTTATGAAATTTTATCTTACTGTAGACAATGCTCCATTCGTGTAGGGATTTCTTATGAATGAGATTCAATTTTTTTTTAATAGTTTCATAAATATGAGTTTGACGGTGTATTTCAAAATGATCTGGATGATTCATAAGAAATTCATTCAAAAATATAGATTGCTGGTTTGGCCAGTACTTTGTATGACTTGAAGATTTCTCTTCAGGAATCTCTTATGCATTTTTTTAAGTATTCTGATAACTTTTTTTGCAATAGCAAAATTCTGTTCACTTCAGCCTCAAATGACTATTCTCCTAATAGAATAAAAATTTGCATAATAAACAGTTATCGGTACTTCAGGATCAACTTTTTGAGAACTCTTATGGCATATATTACTCTAGATAGTTTATTGCAAAGCTTGTCTATATGATATTATATCTGCAATATTCTTATTTATATTATTAATAAATATATTAAACAAAATTGTACTAAGTATACTACCCTGTGGGACTCCCTTAGACGTACTCAAGGCAACGGATCTTACTATCGTTTCTTTTTGACTTCTACTTATTATTTTCTTTTTCAAATATGACTCAAACCATTCATAAGAATTTCCACAAATTCCTTATTAAGTTTCCCTAATAAAATATGATCCTTACAGTCGAAGGCCTCAGATAAATTCATGATAATCCCATAGGATAGATCTCCCTTTTCTTTTTTGGAATTAACAAACTTTTTCAAATAATCATACTAAAGATTGGAAAACATTCATTCAAAAGGGATACTAATTGTTTACTCATTGCTATTTCAAAAATCTTTGATAAATACTATACTGATTGGTTAAAAATTCATATATCTAACTTATTGCCTTTTTTAAGAAGAGGTCTTACAACAGCAATTTCCAGTTCTCCTAGAAAAATTATCTCGTCAAAGGACCCTGCTCAAACGTTATGGAAAAGTGCTTATGTGGGAATTGCCTGAATTTTTTATATTGTTTAGAAGAATTTGTTCTGATTAAAGGTTACCATTGTGCTAAAGTCCAATAATCATTAGTTTCGGAGATATTGCAGTCGTATTGCATCCATATTATGGTACTTGGGATATGCGCAACATGAATCTGAAATTCGATACCCTCCGTCTAACTTTCTTCATAGCATTCTTGAACGTTCCAACCGGCCAGTGCAAAAGTACCACCACACAGGTCTCCAATAGGTTAATATTCAAGTACTCATTCAATAAAGGAGGGAGAAACCTGTTGTGAATTTTATATAGCTTAAAAGTTACGAAATAAATTACCAAATATTTTCAGATTACCTATATTGAAATATTCAAACCGGGGTTATTGTCTACATGGAACAACTTGTATAGCACAATAGCAAAGGTCCCGTGAACAAAACAAATGCAACACTCTTACCCAACACCAATTAAATATTTATTTTCTAGTATCATTGGCCAATATCTCCGAAACTATTGGGTATTGGACTTTAGCGTAATGGTAACTTTTAACCAGGAAGACTTCCTCTAAACAATTCAGGCAATTCCCACATAGATCTCTTTTCCTTAAGGTTTGAGCAAGGTCCTTCAACCAGGAAGGTCAATACACAACATGTGCACAATTTTTCAATATGTGGTGGGTAGGTACTTCGATTCTTGTGTGCTGCTTTTGTTCTTGATATTTTTTATTTTATCGACTAATTCATATTCTGTAACCGGGCACGAAAACAATGGTCAGTGAACAAAAATTAAGTACAGTAATGACACCTCAACTGCAGTTAAGACTTTCATTTAACTCAAATGTAAGTTACACATATACACTGTTTTATATTTATATACATATACATAGTCATACATTTTTTCCATCAAAGATTATTGATAACTAAAGTGGATGAGTATATTTTTTACACTATACATTTCTACTTATATTTACTCTTTTAACAAATATCTCATCACACACCAAGAGTTTTTCTATTTTCATACTTCCTAAATTAGTGCGTATACTTCTACAAGACTGAATGGATCAATATATCCGAGATTTCACTACTAGTGAAGTAAAAACAGAGGAAGTATCAAGTTTCAAGGAATACGATGATATTTTGAAAATAAACAGTAACTGTGAAAATTTTAAGATAATTCACAAAAATATCAGAAGTATAGGTAAGAACTTCAATCAGTTACTTTGCTACTTAGAAGAACTCACAGAGCCACCAGAATGTATTGTTTTAACCGAGACATGGGACTTGAAGTATCTGGGGTTATACAATATACCAATTATGATATTATTTATAATTATGGGGACTATAACCAAAATGCAGTACAGTGATATATATTAAATCTGATATTCAACACGTTTATGAAATAGTAGATTTTTCCAATCATTTAAAATTCATTTCCGGAGTTAAAATATTGTAATAAAACCACCGAATACTAGCTGGCTATAGACCTCCTGCATACTGCGTGGAAATGTTTCTAGAAAATACGAGAAATATGCTGGAAAATTTGACAAATAGCCCAGATTATACACTGTTCCTAGGTGACATCAATATTAACATCAAAGATGATGATGAAATAAGCACCGAATATTTAACGACTATGCATGAGTTCGGCTTTATATCTATGATCAATACTTATACTCTGGTAACAACAAACAGTAGGTCTTGGTTAGATGATATATTTGTAGAAAACATCCACAGATCATGAACTCATTCTACCCATAATAATACAAACTAATGCAACTGATGATTTCACAACAACTTTACAAATCTAGATGCGAGAATAAATATAATAAAAATAATAGAAAAGCAAGAAAAAACTGCATCAATTCAAAAATAAATTATGATCAGCTTGCAAATAGACTACGTAACTTCAATTGGGATACTGTCTATGAAAAGGAAAGTGCAAAAGCTGCGGCAAATATTTTCATGGATATCTTGGATAACGAAATAAAAAATTGTACAACAACCCACAAATATAAAGTAAAGAAACGTAAAATATGGATCACCAATGGACTCATTAAATCCATGTGCACACGGGATAAGATGTACCAAAAACTACTCAAGGAGCCAGATAATATAGCATTGAAACAAAACTACACCCAGTATAAAAACTACGTGAGAAATCTCCTGAGAGTAACTAAGCTGCAATACTATCGGAACAAAATTCAAGAAAATGCACAAAATAGTAGCAATTTATGGAACACGGTAAATGAAATATGCCCAAAAAAAAATAGAAGTTCTCGGGATATTAACGTGATTCAACATGATGGAAAGAAAGAAACAAATCCATCAACTTTTAGAATAGCTATTGAAATAGTTCACAAAACGCTTGAGGCGAAATCGATGACTTCTTTTATTTTTATAGTTACTTTCCCCAAAATTCCAAAAATTGATACTTCTTAATGTTTCTTTTCTCTTTTATTAATTAGTGCTAATTATTTTAATATATTTTTGTGATACCTACTTTTTTGTTTTTTTTTTAATGACACTTTTAATGTTTTTTGTAATGAAACTTTTTAATATTATTATATTCTACACTATGTTACTATTTTTCCCACTGTAGATATTACCACACATAGGCTCTGCCTTTAGTGGATCTCTCTAGGTTTATTTTACTACATATACATAGTACTAGTTTTTTGTAAATCTTTCTGTACATGTGAAATAAATTTATTTATTATTATTATATTAATAGAAGGCTATTGACCTTCAAAACCACTTAACCTCATCACTAATAGAAATTAAAAAATATCTCAACTTAAAGGCACATTTTTCCTATATATATTTTGCATTTAAAGTCAGAAGATTTGCATCTGATAATAATTGTTCCATTCTTCCATGAATTTAAATTTATCATTACTTATTATCCGATAAATACACGTCACATGTCAAATATGAGATACTGGAGAAGGCAACTTTCATAATTTCAAGAATTATTAGGGAGAGTTTTATTTTGTTATTGATTCTCTCTTTCTAAAATGAAACAGAAGTTCAGTTTTGTTTGCCATCCGGTGGTGCCGCCACTTTACGGAATACAATTTGAACAGTTTCCCTGAAAGTTTAATAGCATTGCATCCAATACTTTTTCCATAGAGATTGACTGACTATGTATCTTTAGACAATGCTTAAACTATGAGCAATTGACAAATTTTCACAGAAAATAATGAAAAACAATGAAGTATATTATAAATATAACCTTACTTTTGTTGAAAAATTGAAGTTGAAAAATTGTTTTATAGTTCAATACCAAAATTAACAAAGTTCTTCAGCTATAAGAGTTATTTTGCAAAGTGATTCAGTTTGTGATGTGCACTCAAAAAGTTTATACCTGGAGTTGGATTGTCGCTGATGTATTTCCTGGTGATTCTCTGTAATCCTTCTTCATCTACTCCTCTCAGGGACTCTCTATTGCAGTGGAACTCCTTGAAATCAGCTTGGATAAGTTTTCATGTTTTCATATTTTTTTGTCAAAATTTTCCAGAGGTTAAATTGATTTGTTGTTAGAAATCTTTCTTCTTATCAGTGAAAATCCGGAATTTCTTTTCTCTCAAATTTTCAACAACTTTTTTTTTTCAAAAACCTTTTTCCTCTTTCTCGCTTTTTTTTTCTTCCCTGGATACGATTTCTGTTTTGTCATTCTATTTGAATTTTTGAAAATCGCGCACTTCCTTGTCGCACTTTCACTAATTTGGTGATATTTGAGAAAACTTATCAACTGACATATTTTACATTTCTTATAAACTAAATACAACATTTTACCATAATTATCTTTGACGTTTCTGTGTTCCTACTTTTCCACAATTTCAAATCTTCCATCAACCCATCTCTGTTCCATGATTGGCTATTTTCATCAAGAAGTTTCTTGTTCTCCCATTGGCTATTTTAGTTAGATGCAATTTCATATACTGTATGTTTTAACATTATAATTTTGTTGATCACATTTAATCCAGAATAATTTTGTAAAACTAGACTTTTTGTTGTATTTCAAACAATTATATGTTGGAATCATTTTTGAAAATGAAAGAGAATTACTGCATTATAGTTTTGCATATATTTACCTATCAATGTTATACAGAGGCTTCAGAAAGTAAATAGAATCTCAAAAAATGTAAAACAATATCTTATGAACTACTAACTATTAAATATTTATTATTTTTGTGGTTTTTTTAAGAAATTATTTATTTTTCATTTTTAAAATATATAACTAGTCCTTCTTAACATAACAATATATATATATATATATATATATATATATATATATATATATATATATATATTATATATATATATATATATATATATATATATATATGTA
Organism: Gonioctena quinquepunctata; assembly: GCA_018342105.1. Taxonomy (NCBI): domain Eukaryota; kingdom Metazoa; phylum Arthropoda; class Insecta; order Coleoptera; family Chrysomelidae; genus Gonioctena; species Gonioctena quinquepunctata. The sequence continues at coordinate 259,703 of JAFIRS010000021.1, read as the reverse complement.
TATATATTACAAACTGACTTAAATACTATTCATAATTGGTCTATCAAAAATAAATTATATTTCAACATAGACAAATGTTTTTCTATGTCATATACTCATGCGAAAAACCCTTCATATTTCGACTATCATATGAACTCAACTTCTCTTATTAGAAAATCAACAGTAAGAGACATAGGTATACTATTCCAGAATGATCTCAGATAAAAAAATCATACAACTGATGTTGCCAAAGAAGCAAGAAAATTACTGAGCTTCATAAAACGATCAACTTACGAATTCAGAAACACGAATGTTATCAGATGTATTTTTTCGTCCTTAGTTCGGAATAGACTTGAGTATGCCTCTTTAATATGGAAACCCTCAAAAACTTCAGAAATTGAAACCATTGAAACGATACAAAATAAATTTATTTCATACCTCTACTATAAAACCTACCACACTGCTCCTAAACATAAATCATACGATAGAATACGAAAATAATTTAATTTTACATTGGCTACTCAATGGGCAGGTTAAATGTGAGTATCTATTATCCCAATAAAGTTTCATGTACCATTACAAGTGCTTCGTCCCAAACCTACTCTTTTCAATGTTCCTCGATTTCCTAATTATCAGGTAGCTCACTAGCATATTTTTATACATGGCACATATAGACATGTATAACAAATATGCTTGTGAGCTACCTGATATATTTAACTGCTCATTTGATAGAATGAAGAAATGTGCAATCGCAATAAATATTTTATGAATCCTTAATTAATTTATGTTCACCCTTTTGGAATATATAGCAATAATTAATTTCTGATATCTATATTTGAATTTTTATGTATGTATCTAGATTTAAATCACTCCTCTCATATACATGTATGCACCTCTACCAACCTTTCATTTACTTCTTTTGCTATACATAATATTGATTACCAACAACACTCTTCTTCTTTTCTTTCTTTTTTCATTTTCTTGTTTCTTTTTACTTCTGAATTGTATAATTAGTTTATCCTCATAGTTGATATTGATATTGTAACGAACCTAGGCCGGACCTGTCTCCTCAGTCGTTGCCATCGACAACGATGATATCATCCCCGGAGATATTCGAGAACAATCCAGTCACGCCGCCGCAGATAACAACGGTCGATATTGGAAACAACTGGAACATGCTGGTTGCCAACTGCCAGAATTGGAAACATCGAGAATTCTGTAACGGAGATAAATAGGCAGCCCTCAAGAGGGAGTCTCAGTCTCAGCAGCCGATAGCGTCGAGCGATACAGTGGCGTAGTTAGTAATATGAATTAGTTGTAAATTTAAGTGTGAAATAAATTAGTAAAACCAAGTTAAGTTTATTTACGTTACAATATTAATATGTAAATCATTCATCAATTACTTCCTTTGTTAACCGACGAAACCAAAAAGGAGGAGGTTCTTGACTAACGAAACCAAAAAGGTGGAGGTTCTCTAGTCAAAACGTATTTTTTTTATGTATGATCACGCATAACTTTTCATGGAACAATTCGATTCCGATGATTCTTTTTTCAATGGATAGGGTGTACTTTGAAGTTGGTCCCATTTGAATTTGAACAAAAAAATACATCCCTAAGGGTATCAAAATGAAGGATATTGATCGTTTACCCTCTGAATTTTGGTCCATTAACCGATTCTATCAGGCATAACTTTGTAGTGGGTTTTCCGATTTGGATTATTCTTTTTTATTAGATAGGATATACCTTATAATTGATCATATTCTAATTTGGAATGAAATAATCCACCCCTATGGGTAGAAAAATAGGGGATGATTGATTTTTCACTTGTGAACATTGGCACACATATGTAGTTGGCATTGACAGATCCTCCTACATCCGTCACAATAATTACATTCTATGAAATGATGGAATTATATACAAAGTGATGAAATCAACTAACCAGAACTTCCAAAAATAATTCATATTATATAACAATAAATAGTTAAAGTACATAATCATATCATTTAACAACTAATAGTTGAAAAGCTAGTTAAGTAAGTAATTTGGAAGTAATCAAAAATTAAGTAGGTAATAATTAGTAGATTTCAGCCACAAAAAATTGAAAAATAAAAACTTTTTAACAAAAAATTAAACAAAAAATAAAATAAACTTTCTTAGTCTTAATGATAATTGAGCTCCTAAACGAATCTGTAAGAATTTTGAGCCTAACTGGTCCCCTTATACTATTTATAGTAAAAATCAATATATCCATCGCCCCTGGCACGCATTGTATGTCACTAAGATTAACCTCATCCTCGGTATATTTAACGATCGTGAAAATTACAGAATTCTACTCCAATAATTACGGAAGTTACAGGGGCGTGAGACAAATTCGGATTTTTCAGCGAAAATACGGATTGGTACCAAAGTTGATGCCCTGATCATGAATTCGTAAGAATTTTGAGCATATATTGCCCACTTATATTATTTTTCGCAAAAATCAATATATCCATCGCCCCTGGCGTGCAGTGTAGGTCACTCAGATTAACCCCAGAAGAGATTTAGACTTACTCTCGATATATCTAACGATCGTGGAAATTACAGAATTCTACTACAATAATTACGGCAGATTCGGGGGCGTGTCAATGGGAAGTGAGACACACTGTATTTCTAAAAAAACAAAATTATATGAATAATAAATATAATTTCCAATCTTATATCCTGAAATCCAATATTACAGATCATTTTTCAGACATGAAAAGTACTCACACATATAACAAAATAATCTTCAGTAATGGAACCTGGACGTCCGTTTTAAATTCAAATAACTACTAAATAGCTACCGATAAATACCAAGAAAAACTCAATGAGTACCTTGATGAATCCAAATCAACGATAATTGGTAAATTAAAACCTTGGATAACCGAAAAACTCAAGTTAATAAGACAAAGAAATAACTCAAAAAAAAATTGAATCATTGCTGATACTACAAACGAAAATAAAACAAACCCTAATGATTTATACAGGGTGTAATCTAATATCTTGCACACCCTTGAATGAAGAGGGTATGCCATTTTATATAACAAATTACAGTGGTTAAAAATTCGACAAAAAAAATATTTTTTCTTTGTCAAACTTGACAACATTTTGAGGACTGCTGTCCGCCTAATCTCAGCTGACCTGCTCAGAGCCGTAAGAAAACTCTGGAAATCGCCGGATGCAATAAACATTTAAATAATGTAGAATGTTGAGGTGATTGTTTGGTAAATGTCTAAGAATTCATTGCGATAAGTATTCAATTTCATAGTGATAAAAACAAACGAACCTCATTTGTATATACAAACTGGTAGATAAAGTCAGAGCTAGTAGATAAGTCAACACACTTTTTTTTTCTCTGGATATCGAACCCAAAGTACAGTTCACAAAACTTCAATATTTTGTTGGCATTGTGGTTATTAAAAAAAATGTCTTTATTTACTTAATTATTTTAAATAATTAAACGGAACTATGGAACATGTATTCGTATCTGTCAGTTGTCATAACATACATTGCCCATACGCATTGTAGACAATATTTTAGCGATAGCGGTAAGATTCTGAAAGTTGAAATATTCAAGGTCACGTTCTTAAAGTTACCGTTATTGCTAAAATTAAATTAGTTGACTTAATGAAACCATTTGATTCAACAGTTTCAACTCTTAACATAATTGCTATTGCTATTACAATTGCAAAAAAAGTTGACTAAATCCACTTTCATACTTGGAAGGCAGGACCCAAATAATTTTCTTGTCAAGACCCAGAATGTGGCAGCTGTCAAAGAATTTTGTGGAGTAATACTCATTCTGGACACGTCGAAAAACGTTGCAAAAAATACAGAGAGAACTGAGAAATTTCCTCATTCAAAATATTTTTAAAACGGGAACCGATACAGTTCCCGAAACGTCAAGAGTGTATGGAGAAGTATATTTTAAAATTGAATTTTTTTTCTGATATGCAAAACTTAGAATACAACTTACTGAAAAATAATTTGGTGTACGCATTAACAAATCGGGGCAAAGTAATTTCTTGCTCTTATACACTTGTATAGATTTCCTGATCCATTTAGTTTTGTATTCGGATTGTGGAAGGTTATAATCACCAAAAAAAGTGTTGCGTGAGAACTATTATGCATTGACATGTATGTCAACCCCCTGTGTTCGTGTTAGGCGACCATACATTGTTATTTACAGTATGGAATTTTGAGTAGAGGTACTGGTCTTCTGGGGAAACGATTTTGCTTTTACAAAAATATGCAATCAGAATCATTTCACAAATTTGGTGGAGGCAACCATGTAGAAATATATTCAAAGAATTCCGAATACCTACCGTTCCTGGCATTTATAATTATGAACTGTACCCTGGGCATTTACGTATACAAGGATAGATCAATTCTCATCTAACCAGCATCAGTACTTGACTCGTTCTGGAGATTTACTGATACTTAATACACACTGAACTACTCTAGGCCAGAAAAGCAACCTTTAACTTAGGCCCAAACTTTTCAATAAGCTCGACGATTCAAAAAAATCTAATAACAATATTTTAAGTTAAGAATAAAAAGTGTTCTCGCCAATCTCGCCAAAAAAAAATGTAATTAAAGCAAAAATAATATTAAAGCAAACAAAAGACCCTCCCTTTACTAAATGATTTTCCACTGACGGTGCTGTTATGAAAGATACGACAGGACGAATAGAGTGATTTTGTTTAGGAAGTTTAATTAATTAGTGAATAAAGTTTAGGCGCTTATGTGGATTCATAATAGTGTGTCTAATTTTCTCTTTTTCATCCAGAATACGAATAATTGATTTCAGTGTTTCTTTTACTTCTTGTTGGTAAAATAATGTGGGATCATTGTTGAGTTTTGCAAATATATCTGAATTCAAGGAATATTAAATTTTCTGTTTATCAATTGCAATCACCGTTTTTCCTTTGTCCGCACATGTAAAGATGATGTAATTTTTGATACTTTTTCTTAATTCCTTTTACGATTAATGCTTCTTTCTTGTGCTTTATTTGAGATTCTAAAAGGTAAGATTTCAATATATTAGCCGAAAAATGTTTGTTACTATTACAATCAGAAGTATCTTTTAACACTATATCGTGATTGTTGAGTTAGCATCATCTCTACCTGAAGAAGCAATTGTATAGCGAGTCACGTGTCGTGGTTTTGTAAACCCAGTTTAGTGAAAATCATTTAGTGAAGTTAGTGTCTTTTGTCAGCTTTAAAAAATGTTATGTTCTTCTAAATAACATTTTGCTTTTTACAAGTTTTTTCTTGTTCACGTATTATTTTGTGCTATATGGCATATGTTCTTTTTAAGATTTTATAGTTACATCATTTTTTGTTTTTTAAAGTAATTCGTGACGTTTTTCTCGTTATTGTGTATTGTGTATATGTGTCAATCGTGAATTTTTATATGTCTTCATCATTTATTATTATGAATTTTAATATGTCTTCATCATTTATTATTGTTATTATTATGTACGATATTTTAATCATCTTAATTATCTACTGATTCTAGTCTGCATTGTGAAATGATGTATATGTAGTCATTTAGTTTTAAATTTTTATTTGTAAATTTTATCTCTTAATTATACCTACCTAATGCTAAAATAATTATACCTACCTAGTGCTAATGTTACAAATGAAATATGTATAAAAATATTTGTTGTGACATGTTCTACATCCCTTTATGTGGATTTTTATGGAACTAATAAACTCTATCTATCTATCTATTGTATCAGGAATACAATTTTTTTATTAATATTCATGATTTTTGTATTAAAAAAAGATACAACCTTGAAAACCGGATTAACAATCAATCAATAAGTATTTTTGACAAGTGGCACACAAATTTATTAAATATGGTTTGTGTGTTCGGATATGATTTGTTTAAAGGGAAAAAAAGATTTTAAGAATATCTCTAAATTATGTGGGGTGGTTTCAAGGGATTTTCGTTTCAAATATAAAATTTTCATTGTCATAGATATTTTACATAAATCGACGCTAATGCCATAAATAAATCGGTGTACTAAATATTTTCAATGGCCAAATTTCTGCATGATTTGATGGTGAATTTATATGAAAAGCAGACACACTGTATGTTTGAGCTAAATTTGGTCATAATGAGATCTACAACATGTCGTTTCTTTGAAAAATGAGTAATCAGTTGAATAATCAAACAAGAAGAACAGGCAAACTGATTTTTTTATAATATCTAACCTAAATAGTCAGCTGATTGACAGTTTTTACACATAAGGCTGGATAAACGCTAAATAATATCGTTTTATATCGATATTTATGGTAAAAAATCTTGCCTGGACCATTTTATGTAATTAAGCAGAACTGGGAAATTATAAAGAGAATGTACTCAAAAATGTCAGATTGAATATAATCGATTTTGAGATTCAAGTCGTTTACCCCTACAGCAGAATGGATGCATACTGCAGAACGACGGTGAATATGACTATACTTACAAATAGTGGAGATACCAGTATATTGTCCGAACTTTCGTTACACACCAAAACAAGTTCAAATTCAAGGCAAAACATTAAATAAACAACAAAAGTTCAACAACACAAACCACATAATACTACAAATGCCCCTGTCATTGCACCACCAAGACTGAGTTTGTCACTTTTGCCTTTTGACTTGCCAAATTGACAAATGTACGTCATAAGGTTCGTTCGCTTGTGGCTTTTTGACAAGTTTCTTTTTCTTTAACTATCTTTTTAAAATCTGATGGTTCAAACTAGCAAAGGGTGAGTTCTACAAAAGTTACATAAAAATTGTAATGGAATAATTTGAAGGTTTGACGATTCATGAAAAAATCCAATGAAGTTATTAGTTGATCAATAGGGAACAAACATTACATTTTTTTTAAATAATTTCTCAAATTCCACAATGTCGAAATTTTCAAGTTTAAAGGTGTAACTCGATTCGACCTTAATTGAATAATTTTCCCCAAACGTGGTTGTTTCAGGAATATTGATAGTTGATAGTCATACCATTTCTTTCAACTCAAACTATCGGTGAAAGTTTGAACTGTTTGAAGTAACGATACATACATTCACCGGAGGCGCTAGGAGTACGTTTTTGAATGTGATGAAAATAATTGGCGTTTTCAATTTCGAATTATGAATGTCTAGCTTTCTAGGTGGTAATCTCTATATGCAAATCGTGGTTAGTATATATATATAATACTGACTATATATATATATATATATATATATATATATATATATATTCCACGATATTAGGTCTAAGCTTCGCCGCACAGATTATAGATGTCACTATGTATAATTTGATGCTTTTCACATTTTTGTACTTGCCGATAGGTATTAACTCTACGAGATATCTGCAACTAAGATGTCTAAAAACCCTGGTGAATGAACTGATTCGATATTGTTTAGATTTTCGAGGGGACACCACCTGTTACTTCAACAGAGCTTCTCCTTCTGTGGTAGATGGCGCCGTCCAAAAATGTTTGTCTATATTCTCGCATAATGTCAGAACATAATTTCTGACATCTGCAGCATCTTATATGAAATTATTTTCAGTGTTTTGTCGGTATCTATGCGTTTTCCATCTCTTCGATTTGAAATCTTGCTTAGCTTATTCCTGAGTTTGTTCTTTAAAAAAGCACTCGTTCATCAGTTCATTAGTGCATGAGGAATTGTTTACTTTCAGGTAGTGTAGTGTGTGAGGATACTTTTTGTATAATGGGCCACATTTGTATTTTGTGTGGACAGTATAAGCAGCAGATTCGAATTTTCACCTGTATTCCGTACCAAAAGCAAGTACAAATCTTGACGAATTGACTAATAATGATATTTCGAAATTTCATCATATTATATGCATTGCATTTTATATTTTCTGAAATTTAATGACAATTTCATTTCCAATTCTCCGTCTGTCAAAATGCAGTTAACCTCAAATTCAAATGGTACAAAATACGAAAAACAACATGACAGTGCTTTCTTTGTGCAATGTTCGGGGGCTTCTAATTCTAGCTTTGGTATTGGTGAAGTTCGACAGATGTCTCTTTTCAACCAATAGCAAAGCTAGAATTAGAACCCGCGAACAGTTCGCCTCAAGAAGAAATCTGAGTAAATAAATATCCCTGTTACTGAATTGAAACTAAAACGAAATTGGCGCCATCTGACACGCTAGTAATCTCTATTATCAAGTAGGCCAAGTGTCGCCTAGTCGATCCCAAACTTCTACAGGTATAAGTGCAAGCACCAGGGTTTTTATACATCTTATCTGCAACGTAAAATTGACAGAGACCACAGGCCATAGAGAAACTAAAAATAAAGAGAGTTGTCAAACCTGCAGTAAAAGTTGGCACCACGTTTGACAGTGGCGACATATCTCGCAACTGGCCGAACTAAGTACAGTTGGTAAAACTGATTGAGATAAGGCGGGTTTTTCAAATGTGTTACTTTTATATGATTGGTATGGTATAAGATGTCTAGAAACCCTGGTGATTGCACTTATACCTGTAAAAGTTTGGGATCAACTTGGCGACACTTGGCCTACTTGATAATAGAGATCACTAACGTTTCAGATGGCGCTAATTTCATTTCAGTAAACTGAAACAACATACCACGCAGGGTGTGTTTATTTCCCCAGCATTCGTTTTGAGGCGAACTGTTCGCCGGTTCTGATTTTAGCTTTACTATTGGTTGAAAAGAGACATCTTCACCACTTCACCAATAGCAAAGCTAGAGTTAGAAGCCCTGAACATTGCTCAAAGAAACCACCTTATTATTGTTTTTCGTATCATTTGAGAGGTTAACTAAATATTTTTTCGAAGATTGAAAATAATCACGCAGTTTCTTTGATGTGTGAGGTAAATGAGTTGCAGAGTAGAGAACAAATCCAATAGATTATTGTGTAGATATATTCCATTGACTTTTCTTATCGAGCTCTGCGCGGTGATGGTTCTTTTTCGTGACTGACTTCCAAAGGAATTTTCAATTGTAAGTACCCTTCTTTCTATGAGTTACGATGATTATTCAATTCCTTTGTTGCCGGTGGGCAAGGCATTCAGGCCTCCCTCGTTTTATTTCCAACATTTTGTATTTTCAGTTGGGACAAAAAATGTTTTAGCATCATTGCAAACGGGAAATAACCAATATATTTTCTGTTTTCAGCACCTGACATTGAAGGAACCTTGAAATGAAATGAATGGTGACAAAACAAGATTTTATTATGAATACTTTGTCTCATTTGAAATATGTTCAGACAGATTGATGAACATCAGAATACCAAAACTCCTTGTGAAATGACTTCATATGAATTGTTGGATAACGTTCTGTTTTGCAGTATTATCCGTGAGTAATTTGTTGCCTCATAGATGTGTTACTTTTGTTAATGGCAAACCCAATTTTAGGATCATTTCTGAAGACGGGTATAATTGTAGACACAATAATTGAATTATTGTTTAATCAATAGCAATAGGATCAGAGGTTTCTAAATTTGAGTGTAGTCTTTGATTCGAGAGTAATTATTATTGACTTTGAACAAATGATATACACAGAGTTATATTAAATATTATTATTATTGAGTAATTTTAGACTTTGAAATGTTACAAACCTTATAAAAAAATGAAACATTTCTTAAAAAAATATATCAATGAGTCAAATAGCATATAGGGAGGTAGGTCCACCTTCGGACGCGATCGTTTGGACAATGGTTCACCGTCTTTGTAGGGATGACGATTCAACAAAATATTATGCAGTTCCACATACATTGCTGTCAGTTTGAATCTGGTTGTGATCGAGAACTTCTGTTTTGAGTGGAATTCAGAAAAAAAGTAAAAGTTACTTTTCCTTTTTTTTAATAATTTAGGTATTTGATATTGGGTATTAGCTATGTCCTGGCCGTTATATATTATTTATTTTGTACAATTATAGGGATATTTTTATTATGAAATGAATGGACAGGGTCATGTTGTGACTTTGCTATATCAATTTCTTTGGAGGTTACGTTGACTACAGGTTCGGACAGTGTAGAGGGTGAATCTCCGAGTGTACTATATTTCTATATAGTACACATTCGGACATCCAAACGTGAACTTTACTTCTATATTATCGCAGTACTTATATAAAAGAAACAAAATATATTTTTAAGTTTTCTTGTATTTGAACGTGAACATTTTAGTTTGAATAAATGTTTTTTTTGAATAAGAAGAGTTGTCCAATCCTGTACTACCTTATGTCCGAAGGTATCCACCCATAGTACCTACACATTCGGACACTTTTCAGTAATTGACATTTGATTTTTTTATCTAAAAAGCACTACTTCTGTGCCAACAAATAACATTTTTTTTTTTGAAAAAGTATATGTTATCAATGTAAAACAAAAAATTCAGTTTTTTTCAAAAAAATGCCACAATTCACGACATTTTCTGTTTTTTGTCCAAAAATGGATCTTTCTCCCCTTCTGAAAAAATATGATTTTAATCATTTTGACTTGTTTTGTACAGAAATATAAAATATTCCAATTTCTCCCAGAGTTCCAGATACCTACATGGTTGGGATATACCTTATTCATCAGAATAAAAGAAAACAAATTCCTATATTTGATTATTGAAAATAAATCTGGAAGATGTGTTTATAAACATTTATTTTCTGAAATAGTTACATATAAAATACATGATAAATAAGAATTCTCTCAAATGTAGTACTTCTGGATGAGTTGAAACCTACGAATACCAAGGTAAGAATGTTTTTGAACAATCACGGTTCAAGCAACTACAAAACCATCTGGCTTGAGGGGGACTGTCTGTTAGGGGGTCTATATATTGAAATATCAAAAGAGTGGTTTGGTAATGAGAGATAAATGTTCATTTGGAGTATTTTTCCAAATTGATTCCAATCATAGTTTTATATAATTTTGATGGTATTAGATAAATAATAGAATTTTATACTTCAAAATATTGGTTGTTATTACTGCTGATAAGTGGTTATAGTGCCTAGTTTAATGACTATGTTGATCAGTGTTGATTTTAAAAACTAATTTGGAAAGTTTTGACTCATATAAAAAAATTGTATTGATAATATGAAAAATTGTTTGCATTCAACATCTCATGTGCCAATTGTACCAAGTGTAATAAATATTTACATACTGTTTGCACTAGTTACACAAAAGTTGAACGAAAAGGTTTATATTCATTTTATTGTATTTATATATATTATAAGTTTTGAATTTAAATTGGTTTCTTGAATGATTTAATTTGCGGCATCATGTTGATCTCACGCCGTCTAAATAGAAGTATTGTATTATTGAGCCGGCATGGTACCAATGTAATGTCACATGATGTAGTAGGCGTTTGGTCATATGTTGGCTAGAAACAATTTATTGTTGAGGCTATGTACGAAGTAAAAAACAATGGTAATTTTTTTGAATTTTTCACTTTTATGCCCATGAAAACCATCCCAATTGATATATCTTGGTTCGGCTCATATAAGTTGGTCACTAGGCCGGCGCTTGATTGCCTACCATTTATTTAGCTTATAACGCGAGTCCCGATGAGATATACGCTGTCTGAGTGAAAACATGTTGTGCGGCATCACATTAATGCTGCGCCTGCCCTGTATAAAAACAAGCGTGGCATTGCATGATCTCATGCCGTACTCAACGTGTTAAAAGAATTTGTTACTCAACACAAGTTTGTTTTGAACAGTGAAGAATACATACAGTATATGGATAGGTATAAAAAATTGTATGCTGTACTCTCAGTTTTTTAGATACCCAAAAATATATTCCAATAATGTGAGCGAAATATCTTTCTTCGTTTATAATATGTATAAAATTATGTTTTTTTTTCAGAATTCAGCAATACAAAAGTCTTCCATAATTTGGTATAAACTTTTTTAGTTCATAAACATTGATAACCAGCATAGGGATTGATTCTGTTCATTGTCGAATTAATGTATATAATGTAATGGATGAAGTGTAAAATTTTTCAAAAATTAAATTTTTTGTATGAATGATAGTTGTGAGTGGTTCTAAGTGATAATATTCATTAACCACAAAATTCCTTGTTCATATTTACGAAAGAAAAGTTACTAGTGGCCAAAGGATGTATGAGAAAATTGTTTATGAGTATTTCAAATGAAAGATTAGTTTTCTGTTTGTTATTTTGTCACTTGCCACCTTCATCGTATCAACCCTTCAAGTATGTTCATCTTTTTTTTATCTCTCCCATAAATTCACCATCCCAATTATTCCGTGGGGAATAGGATTCACTGCTGGATTATTTTCAAACATGAAAAATATCCCTAAAGTAAATGGGACTAACCAAGAAGTTCACATTTACGTTTCTGAAAATGGTTTATTTTCAGATACTAACAATTCATTGTCATGGAAGTGTATCTGTTGAAGAATTATACTCAGAGTTTCATAGTTCATTCTTTGGCAATAAAAAAAGATATGGAATGAAATGGTGGGACGAGAAGAGTTTTTTCATTATCATGATACAAATAGACTTTTGTATACAGTAATATTTATCAGTTAATATTTTTAAATCACATTTTGTAAATGTTTACATATTGTGTAAGTTGTATTTCTCCAACAGAAAATATTGAACGTATTTTCTAAACTGTTATAATCATGAATCTCCCAAAGTAATTTGTTTACGTAAATAGGTCTACGAAGTGCAATATTGTGAGATGGCATGTCATAATCCATGTTTATATTGTGAAATTCATTATTTTTTAAATATTCATCAAATTAAATAACCCTAACAAAGCTTTAACTCTGCTTCAGAATTTCAGAAATAGCACACACAATTTATCCAATGAAATATTCTATCTGCACACAATCTCTGATTTTTGTGAATTTTTCAGAAAATTAACTTGGTGTACAACCCAAAAACTTGTTTGGTGGACTATTCAACATATTTTCTCTCAAAGCTGAAAGTCGAATTGAAAGAAAATAGAAGAATGTATACAAGTTATGAAGACTAATGTTGAATCATTTCAACATAACTTAGCCATTTTGGCTAAATGTTTGGATTTATTTTTGAGCGCTCTTTCATTGTGCTCTTTAGTACAGCATATACTCAATCTTGAGATTAAATATGCTCTCAGTGTATCTATTGATAGTTCTTCCTGATGGAGTCTACAACCTATAGAACTTTTAGGAGAGAAATTTGTCAATTTGCCTAAAATTTCCGAAAGACAATTTCTTTTTAGTTCACTTTCAAAAACCTCAGATATTGCAGCCTCAACATCATGAAGAAAATTTATCAGTTTTTTAGAGGGAAATGTTAAGAATCCTCGGCTCTTATTTTTTATGAAATAATTGAACTTTTCATCTCCTCTCCCAGTATCGCTTCCACACATTCTCCGCATTTGGTGTTACTTCTTATTTTTTTGCCACATATCCACAGAAATAAGCGAAAGCTTCATCAATGTTGGAGAAGTCTTCTTCAAATTCGGATATATTTTCTCCTATTTCAATATCGAAAATGACTTTTATCTTTTTTTCTTTCAGATCTCCAACATGAAGAAGAGATTTCATCATTTCCCCTCCAGTGACATTACTTCCCCTGGGTGGTTTTATTAGCGAATATAGGGACATCAAGCGAAATATTTGTCCAACTTGGATTGATTCAGGATGAGTATTGCATCCACCTGCTGCTCTCATCATCCCAAAAAAGTGCTGAAAATCACAATTGCAGTCGATAGATTCGATAGAATTGATGTATCATAATTACCTCCAAATGATCTTGATTCAGTCTGGATGTCATCAAGTATTTGAAACCAAGTTCAGATAAATACTTCATCAAGTCAAGTGTACATGAGACTGTTGCTCTGAACCCTTCATAAGTAGAATCTGACAAGAAAACATCTTCAGGAGAACATTGTTTCCATAAATCCAAATATATCAAAAATGTATCTAGATCCTGTAAATAATTCAATGGAAGGTTATACATGTAATTTATTATGTGGCTTTTATGTTAATTGTATGGTCCAGATGGATGAACTCATATAACAAATACTTTCAAAATTGATTTTCCAGTGCTTTTGTGCCTCAAGATTGCAAAATGTATATTATTTATTCCAGGTTGATTTTAAAATGTGTTTTTATTATATATGCTCTGAAAAACCTATTATTAAAGTGGTCATATAATGAAAATGTTTCAAGAATATTTCAATCCATGTGTCCATTTTGTGGCTCTTCATACACGATAACATTTCTCCAGATTACTATTTTAATTATATTTACCTCATATTCTTGAGAGTTAAGTTTCAATGCAGTGTCGGGTGTTGATGAATTCATAATATCAATGAGTCTATTGATTTTTTTGCAATAGATAATTGTTGGATCAACATTCCTGAATATATTTTTGTTTTGATATATGCCCAAAGCTAGAGCAGTGGTATTGCTATACAACTGGAAAATAAACAAATTATTAAACAGTTTTTCTATATTTTTCATTTGATTATACTCATTCGAAAGGTTACCTGAAATGCTAGCCTTGTATTCATCTTCTCTCCATATTTTGGGTAGATATGGCTTGCTGTCAACCTGAATGCCATTTTGAATTCTTTAGCTGACTCATGTTCGAAAAGTTTTTCAAAATGGGAAAACATAACCCAACCTTCGGGAATCTTAAATAATTTGTTTATGATATGTGATAAAATGAAGTATGGCAGGCATACCCTAAATTTTTTTTCTGGATTAAATTATTCCTCAAACATTTCACGAGATGGGGAAAATCTGAGCACATTCTCAATTTACGGGATTCATCCATGGGGTGTTCACACCAAGGTTCCAGGCTATTCTCTACACCAAGGTGTTTCCACATTTTTCGGTTCCAGCTAGCTCCATCACTGGTCATAACATCAATGTAAAGTCCTGCATTCTCACAAAGAATGACACACTCCAACATTATTTTGGATAAAATCTCCCCGGTCACATCACCTCCACTAAGAAAACAGGCCAATGCTTGAAGACCGTGACCTGCAAATGGTTGGAACATTATGACCAATGCATGGTCTCCAAGATTGTTTTCCATTTTCTTTGGAGTATGATCTCCCAAATCAACAAATTCCATCGTATTTTTGTCAAATTTTTTTGTTTTGGATATTTTGCATTCATCCACCAATAAACATCCATGTTTTTCATACTCCTCCATATGTTTAGTTTTTTCCTTCAACATGGAAAAAACTTCTTTTTTAAATCCAAATGTGCCGTCTATGTTTCTAATGTACCTAAAAGAATTGAGACATTTAATATACAAACTTCGTGTAGTTGAATTCTGACACTGAAAAATATATTTAGTAGGTATTTATGGAAATATCTGAAATAAAGTCAACATTATTTTTGTAGAAATATTATTTCCAATTTCACGAAAAAAATCTGTGAGGTGTTTATAACTTTTTTGGAATTAATTGTGATAGATAAAAAAAATCACGAGCATTACTGGAATATATTCATAACTGACCATATAATACCAACCCAAAACCCAACCCTTCCTCAAACTAATAATTATATACAGAGTTCCAACCATTTCAAAAGTTTTACAGGTTCTTCAAAGAATTAAAAGGCATTTGAGGTGCTCTTCCATAGCAAATCCAAAAAATATGTAATACAATCAACATGATTTTGTGAGCGAAGTAGCATTGATTTGAAAGAATTAAGTGTTGAACATTATTTTATGTGATTTGGAAGATTGTTATATTTCGAAAGTCTGGTGAAATAAAGAATTCATGGTTTTTGTATAAATAGTTCTCATAACATATCTATTATTCCTAGTAGCATGGTTGTGTATTTGATGACAAAAAGTTATATATTCCCCAAAGTAAGAGGGGCATAAATTATGCAATATTTTTAAAATAAATGCCATTGAGAAATAGAACAGTCTATCATTTACAGATAACCAATTCAACACATTCAGCATCAATTGAGTAGGTGTATACCTGTTACATCTGAGCACAATATGCATAGCTCTATTCTTAAGTTTTTGGAGAGCAGCAATCTTATTATTATTCATCAAGTAGAGCAGACTAGCACAGTATTCACAATTCTTGTATGATTGTTCTATAAACTGTTATTGAAGTTTGAACAGTTAAATTTGATGTGACTCTAGACAGGAAGAAAAGCTATTTACTGATTTTTTTTTTAATAATTAAAATGATCAATTAATGTCAAGGTATTGATCTGGTCTATGTCAATTTGACTATATTTATATGTCATTATCATTGCTTTAGTTTTTTGCACATTCAGCTTTAGTTTATTAATATTCAAAAATTCTGATATGTTGTTCTAAGAGTTATTAATCTTTTCAATTGCCGTATTTAGACTTTGGTCACTTGCAACTATTATAGTATCATCTGCAAAAAGACTTTCACATAGCTAATATCGTTCAAGTAGAGAATGAATAATAGTGGTCCCAATACGCTACCCTGCGGTACTCCAGAAGGCCCTCTTAAAATCCAAAAAAACTATTACAATATACTTATCTTTGTCTATCAATAATTTCCATTTTGAAATTGTTGCTTGTAAGGCTGTTTCGCAAGAGTGGTTGGCTAAAAATCCTGACTGATAATCCATTAGTAAATGGTTCTTCTTTATATATTTTATTTGTGAGTAAATTGCCATTTCTAGTCGTTTTTCCTTATAACGTATTGAGTGGTCTGAAATTAGCTGCCTCAGTAGTGTTAATAATTTTTGGAATTGGTATAACTGTACTAGTTTTAAGTTGTTCTGGAAATTTGCCAGTTTCAAGATTTGACGAAATTCAAAATGACATGACCAATTACTTGAAATATACTTTTCAAAACCCTACCATTGATTACATCAGAATTACATTTATCATCTATTTCACATACTATACTTTTCAGTTTGTTGAGAGTTTTTCAAAGTGTGATATTCTACTTTCTATCTGAGGAAGTTCTACTGCTGACCATGGTGCTGTGTGAATAATAGATTTTATTTCTGTAATGCTATCAAGGAAATATATGTTGAAGTTCTCTGCCTTATTTGCATCATCTTTTATTGAGCTGATGCAACCATCTATGTTAAATGTTATAATACTTGGAATTTCAGGATTATTTGGATGTATAAGTGTTTTCAATGTTTTCCACATTTTTTTGGGATTACGTATATTTGAGTCTATTTTGTTTTCATAGTATAGTTTTTTCTTCTTTTTAAGTGTATTCACTTCTGCACTCCTACATTTCTTATAGTTTTCCCACTGTATTGTTTTTTCGTTCATATTAGTACTATTTCTAAAAGTGCGATAAGCTTCATTTCTGTTATTAGTTAGATTCATTACCTCATAGTCAAACCAGGGAAAATTATTATATTTGCAGTTGATAGTTTTTTGTGGCGAAATTTTATTCACCTTTTGTTTCAGATTTTCTATAATTTTTTTATAAATACAATCAATATTATTAGAATTAAGTGGCCATTCAGATAATATTAGTTTATTATCCAATTCATCTAGTTTAGTCTAAGAATAATTCCTGAAAGTTATTTTCTTTATATGAAGACTAGCCTATTACTTTATGCCAGGGTTGGAAAAATAATGATTTTTCAATTAATCCAAAAATTATGAATTTAAAAAATCACGATTTTTTAAAAAAACGTATAGTTTGATTGAATTTTGCGAGTGCTATAGACTGAGCCTAACGTAGATACTAAATCCTGTAGTAAACCAGCGATTGACCGAAATGTTTCAAGTATGGAACTAATAGTTTGAATCAGTTTTATTGCCGGTAATAGTGAAACTAAAATCGAAATCAAAACCGTTCAAACCTGTAATGTTCGCAGAGGAAGTATGTCACACCACTTGAGTGGTGGATGGCACAAAAAAATATGTTTGAGAAAGAGGAACAGTAAAAAATTTATCCAATATTAAGGCAACTATTTGGGGCGATAACCCCTTCAGCATCGGTTGAAGGATTATTTTCCACATTTGGAATTAGTTTTTTTGTTCAAATATTATAATAATGACATTGATATCGATACAGCACAGTGACATATGATTTATTCAGATACTGTTAGACCTTAATTTTTAAGTTTGATAATCTGAAGTTAGAAATAAATACCCTTGATTAAATCATTGATTTTTACTGAAACAATCATTTGATTTAAATTAAAATGATTAAATCATGCCAACGCTGCTTTATGCACAGCTTATGTAAAACCTAGGTTCCATTTGGTTGTCATTTCAAAATGCTACATTGATCAGTTAGATTCAGTATCAACAAAGGTAATTCATGAAGTGGGTGTAATTCGAGATTGGTTATGATGACAATCTGCTGCTTTCCTATCTTTGGAGAATCATAGAACCTACTCTGCATGTTCATCTTAACTCTTTGAATTATTGTTAGGACAATTGAACTTTTTTTAGATCCTCAAATTGAAGGTGGGTCTGAGTACTAATAGATTTAGAAAAACAATGATTTTATGGAGAGCATATGAATATTAGGTAATAATAGAATGCCAAAAAATATACCTGCAATCAGCTGAGTTTACTTCATCATTCAGTATAGTAATTGAGATTCATTCCCTCAAGATTATTTTTTAATTGTGATATCTAGATTAATATGCTCCACATGATCTATTGAATATCAGCTTGTAAAAATTAAAATGTCAGCTTGTAAAAATTAAAAATGTCAATCAATAATAAAAAATATTTATCTTTACAATTTCATATGTTTGATACACTTCATAATTACCAAACTAAGCAATTCAAAAGTTTTATCAGGAATGAAATTTAAAAAAAATCTATTCAAAGACATTTATTTTTTTGTTCTTTCAAATTTTGATGCAATCAAATAGAAATCAGTATTTAGATTAAGGTCCCTATTAGAAACACTGATGTTTCTTGGGGTTAAGATTATAACTATTGAAGAATGCATATTCTGTAATCACAATGGTTCAAGGAATATTCTATAAAATTGTCTGGACCTCTGCATGGGGTTTCTAGTTGAAGAAAAGGAAATAAAAATATTTATGATCATCGTTTTCAATTTCGAGCCATACTCGACCAGTGTCAATCAGATGATTCAAAATAATTTAAAAAGTTAGTAGTCTATTGTTGATTTGAAATTGTTAATTTTCCAAATAATTGTTTTTTATCAATAGAATGTTTTTACTTACCTTGAGAGTGTGCTTGGGCATGGCAATGGTAGAATATTATTTTCCCTCATGTGGTTATAGAGCTTTGGGCTCTTTATTTTCATCAGGATACAGGAGTATATCCAGTCAAGGGTATAACGTTTTCCTGTTTTTTTACATGCACTTGCCTCACAACAAGTTTTAATCATATTTTGTTGCACTTCTGGTAAGTCCTTGATATAATTGTCAATCTTTTTCGAGTCAACCAAATCTTTTTTCATATTAATAACAATTGACTCAAGTTGTTTCCTCCTCCTTCTCATATAAAACTGTTGCTTAATTTTCATTTTTTTTGATACGTACACTTCTTCTGTTTATGCCTTTCACCCTAAGTTTATATTTGAATTTTGAGCAAGCTCTACATTCATTTGCATTAGCAGAAATGAAAATTCTACAAGAGCTACTCTGGCATTTGCAAATTTGTCTCGTATCTAATCTTCTCAAGTACTCTTCTAAAGCATTTACCGTAGTTATAGATTCCACGATATCTACAGCTTTGTTTATCGCATGAGCATATATAGAGCCAGCTGTAAGAACTACTGATCGCTCTAAATAGGGAATGTTGTTATCTCCTATGGCCACTTTGGAAAATACAATATGGTTTTCTAATTTATGAAAACTCCAGTAATGAGGAAGACTAATGAAAATGTCATTCCTAATCAAATAAAACAGATTTGTGACTATATCAGATTGAGTATTAGGAATGTCTGTTTGGATAGTGAGAGGATTCGCCAATATAGGTTTTGGAATAGGAGCAGGTGGACCAGGGTCAGTGCTACAGGACGGACCAGGAATTAATTTCATCGGATGTTCGGGTATGGTTTCACTGAAAAATTCAGAGAAAAAATCAATACCAAATTTATTTTTATTATAAAAGTACATATTGAAACAATTTTACAATAGGAACCGTCATGTTTTACTGTTTGGATCAATTAATATTATCTTGAGCAATTAAGGAATGTAAATAGTCAAATAACACCTTAATTATAAGATTTTCAGCAAAAGTATAATCAATTATTGTAAAAAACTGTTCGCAGAATAATATAGGATTATAGATAACTATTCAAGTTGTACCCATTTCGAAAAGAAATTTCTCCACTGGATAACCCCTCTGAAAAATAAAAAGAATTCAAGTCAATTTATCTTTGAAACAACAAAAAGGTCTTATAACCTGAATGACTATAATATGGATTAAAACCTACCTCTAATGGCCAGTGATCAAAAACATGATAAAAAGTGATGATTGAAAAAAACCTGTTTTTGAGAAGGAACAATTGGACGCTGAGGTGGTGGGTGGGTGTTTTTTTAGAGGATTTGTTAGTTTAGTAAGTATTTAAGTTTTGTATCCTATTGACAGGAATGAGAACAACTATACAACAATAAAGGGCCACAACTGATATAAGTCAATATAATGGAAATTAGATTGGGAAATTTGTCGAATAATGATGTATTGGTGCAAATATCTTTTTGAATACTCGTTTTTGAGAGATGTAGCTTGTTATATGCTTGTTTCCAAATGATTGTAAAGTCTGATAACTGTCTGTGAGATGACACGTTAAGCCCCAACATTTCCTTGGGACATCGAGGTATCAGGATAAAGACACACAGCAACATTTAGTTTCATGCCGGGAAGGTGCTATGTACTACACGCTTCAATGTTAACGTTATTGCAAATTAAGACGCTGTTTGTGGGAAAATTTCAGTATACAGAAAAGTTACATCAATGTTTGTGTTTAATTGCATTATTTTAGTAAATAATCATTCATTATGAGAAATTACAATCATTGATTGAATAATACAATCACTAAATATATTTTTGTAACATTGTGTTACTGGGTGTTCAGTTGTGCAGATGATATATTTCAACCGATTAAAGTGGGGGGTATTTAAAAAAGTTAACACCCAGCATTAACAATAATCAGACCCTTTGGTGGAGCATTTAGTGCATGTCAATTAATGGCATTGCTTATTTATTTTTGAGCAACATCATGTGTATTATACCAACTTTGGTCCAATTTAGAAAAAAAAGTAACACTAGATTAGAGAAACGCGGTTGTTTTTTTTTGTCCAGACCGGGTGTCATCCATGTAGAACCTTTTTTTTTTTTCAAAAATCAGCTGCCCAAATTGATTTTAATGGTATTGACATTTTAATCAACAAAACCTGGTCCCAACAGAAACGATTCTTTCCAGGGCTTAACGTGTTGAAGAGTAAGCATTACAGGACTTATAAACTTTGTTGATCTGCCCGAGATATTTTTCTGCAAATCATGTGCTATATTTACTTTCCTACCAGAAAGTCCTCACAAAACATATAATGGGTCAGGTGACTTGTTCAGATGTAATATTAAGTCTATGGTATCATTAAAACGAAATGCTATATACAATGCGGCTTTTAATAGTCCCCCCCCCCTGTTAACTTTTGAACGGTTCGACGTAGAACGATGAAAAAAAAAAGGTATTGAATGAAATCACCGATACCACTTTTTGAAATGAAAGACATTGTGAGTGCCCGATAAATGGCGATGGGGGGCACATCAACTTACAGATTTCAAATATTATGGGGGGTCAAGTGGCACATCGTTGGAAAGATAATGATATAAGACGTACAGGGTGTTCTTATTGAAAGACCACACCTGTCCACCTTTTGTTATAACATACTGAGTGTTATCTGTCTATTGACCAATAACGGAACAATTTCCCAGAGCGGCTTGAGATCTTGTTTCTCCCAGTATGTAATGAAGCGAGGGAACTTAATTTGACAGTACAAAGACCAATCTCAAATCGTTTCGAAGAATAATACAATTAAGACTTGTAATAATATAAATATATGTATTTTCTAAAATATAAAAACAACTATTGATACACCTGGTATAATTTACTGAGAAAAATGTATAGAAAGTCAAAATGGGATTGAATAAACAATAATTTAAAATGAGAAACAATATGAGCTGACAATTAAAATAACTGTTCTTCAGTTATTTTAAACAATTGATAATAATTTTACTTTTGTTGAATCAATAATTCCTTTTACTATGAAATCAATAAGGGAATATTTTCTTATAACACTATACATATATACCTTGCCAAATAAACAGTTTGATTTCTTACCGTCCACTGAAGTGATGCACAATATTTAAATCAAGACTTAATTATTCCGTTTTATTTCCGAATAATATTACGCGTTCACTTGTTGCAATATGATTATTTAGCTTCTTGATAAATATTAATTCCTTTTATTTAGTTATTACTGAGATGAATTCGGATGAATTACACTTTCACAATGATTCTGCATATGGTTGATTAATTTGCTACTTCAGATAAACTCTACGAGTCTCGCTACTACTAGTAGGAAGATGAGACTTCATCTTCGCTAATTGAAATTAAACTTTACTTTTATTCGCTTCATAATGAAGCTGAACTAGCTTTGTACTGACTGACTAGATCGACGACTGGATTCTGAATGAAGAGAGGAGAGAGTAGAGAGAGTTCTAGTAGGGAGAATCTTATATATATAGCGTTGATATTCAAACGGTGCCGCCCGCACTCAATCAAATATATTTAATGAGTCGGCAAGTTGCCTCGTTTGAGTTGACACGCCGCCATGATATATCACCAAACCTATTATTGCTTCTAAGAGACGCGGTCATTCATCTGTCGTACTATTAGTTATGAAGGTCTGAACATAGGATTGGAATTTAGATTGAGGTGCCGACACAATTAATAGAGGAAGTATTCGACTTTATGAGTTGTCATATAAATTTTACTATTAATGCGACCGTTTTTTATTTCGAACGAAAATTGATTTATTTTATTGGCATTCTTCAGTTTCAGTTTACATATGGCTATATTTAAAATACTTGATAAGGAGTGCTCACAACACACCTCCTTTTCCCCATTTAAAAGGTATTAATTCTAATTGATACCTTTTTCATGACCCTAATATCTTGGGTAGATGAGTGGTATTGGATCTCAACTTGGTTATGGCTCTGACAATTGTTTTAGCATACCATGAGCAAACTAAATAAATTCTTACTGATAATACCTATGATAACATATGACCTTTACCTTATTCAATCATGCACCTAATATTACATACATGGTCAACAATATCCCTACTTATATAATTACTATTCTAACATACTAATTTTAACATGCAAATCTTTATATAATTCTCAATAAAGATCCTTTCAAGTCAGTGTCTTCTGAGACGGTGCTGGCTTCGAATTGGAACGCCACCCTGTAGATATGACCTGTCATCACCTGCTGTGATAGAGACTGTCTGTGGTCTGGCGAAATCAGGTTGAAATTCTCCAACGACCTTATGTCTGCTCTTCGACTAGGGATGTGGTAAACAACATCTGTGAACCATATGACTTAGTTCCACTCAGTCTGCAGTGAAGTAAACGGCCTTGTCGTTAGTTTTTCGAGCCACCCTTCGTGTAGAGGACGTGTTTGACGGTAATTATCGACCTCTCTCTATGATGCAAAATGTCACCTGACATTTGATTAAAAGTTCCAGTGAGTGGTAGTTTCTAAGGTTCTTCCGTGTTAAATTGATGGTTCAACCTTCTATTTAATTGGATAATTTGTGCACCCTTGCGATGAGGCTTCCTGGGGGGGTCCCTCAACTCTGCACTCTGACTATGGGCTTGAATATCCATCCATCCTTGGGTATTGTGAACTTAATTGGATTAAAAGTTCAAACTCTCCATGGCGATACGATGCTCAGTAATTAACTATTTGGTGAGAAGCTGATAATCATTAATTTGAACTCCGTTATAGTTCAAAATCCATATTATATTATCCGTAATTGTTAATGATAATTTTAAAATGTTCTTTATTATCACCGATATTTTTCGCACATTTTTACTTTCAATTAATGTTATTTCACTTAGTCATTATCAAGGTAACACTTTTAATTACATGCTAAAATCTCTTCTCGGTAGAGAATTATAACCGTTATATTAATACTTCATTAATGTCTATAAAGTCCTTCCGAAATTTCAGGAAATACACACAATTTTCTCTTACTGTCTATGCTTTACTCAAAAGTCCGATTCTCATGTAGAATAACCGACACTAGATAATTTCTGTCTCATTCCTTGACGATATTTCCAACGGTACGCGGTACGTTATGGTTCAGGTAGAAAGTCCCATCAATATTTATTTCGCGTTAATTTACAGGGTGTTTCAATTTCTTTGACTACACGTTTCGATACGTGCTTGTGTATATCTGGCAAGATTTCATGAATTCCAATTATTTATCTATAATGGCTTACTATACTATTAGATCTCAACTGTGTTTAAAAATATTGACAATATTATTACTTCATAAGTGCATTATTTTGAACTTTTGAAAATTACTTATTTTGACTTTTTGCTTTGGAATAAATCCATGGAAACTCTTTTACTGTACCACGTGTTCTAGTCTGATAACTATGATTTATCTCCGGAATACTTTCTCCTTCATATTCTGTTGATTCAAGTTGATTTCTATCTTCTAGTGTTTTTAGGTTTTCTAGGGGTCTTTTCTTGATCTTTCTCATCGGTTTTCCTTTATTTCCTCTTGAGTTCCTGCTTGCAATTGTTCTTTCGTCCTGAAGTTCTATTCTTCTAATCCTTTCTCCTTCTCATATTCTAACTATCCTCTCTATGTTCCCTACACTCAGTGGAAAATTTCTACTTATATTTCTGATTTCATGAATTGGCGGAATTCTTCTCTCTTGTATACCACTTTCATTCCTTTTGATATCTTTCAACAAATTATTCTCTTGAAAAAGTTTGATCGCTTTTCCGTGGCATACTACCGTATTGTTAAGAGTTGGATTGCCACCCCTAGGTGGAAATAATCCTTTCCTATATACAGGACGCTCTGGGTTTAACGTTACTCATCCTTTTATTCTCTAAAATAATTTCCTGCCTATTTTCTAGTTGCGGAGATTTTTCTTCTCTCTGATTAACTTTCAGTCGAATCATGTGTTCAATCCTGTTTTCAAATTGTGGGATTTCTGAATTTAAAAACGATGACTTCTTAAAATTCGATTTTTCCTTTAGACTTGGCTACGGTTATGATGATTTTTATATATTTAACTACTTCCTTATTTTCTTCGGTATTTTCTTTCAAATCTCGTACCATAATACGTTTTTTCGATGTTGAAAATTCATTATTGGCTATTGTCTTTGATTTTAAATTTTTTCCGAATTCATGTTACTCCTTGCTTTAACTATGCATATATTCAATAATCTGGGCGGCAAATTCTTGTCCTTGGACGAATAAAATTCAGCCTTTTGATTTTCGTCTACTGCGAAAGTACTTTCTTTGGCGACTATCATTCCGAGGTTCTTGGCATTTTCCAACGTCCTGGAGGGTAGAATATCTCTCTTGGGTGATTCATATCTACCTTTTAGACTGTCTTTCAACGATTTCCTATGTGCTACAACGATCTTCTTCCCTAAATTCCTTGATGCGTTAGCTTCGGCAATTCCGATACTTCCTGTATATGGTTTGCTACCTTCTGAATATTTTCATTATCAAAAACTTTCATACCTATCCGTATATCTTTTTCCATTTTCCGAACATAATTTCCTTCATTCCCGCTGTGGTACTGCATTGGCAATTTTCCGTTCCATCTCTCTGTTTCTTTAGGCAAGAAATGTTCGTTCTTTGACGAATAAATTTCTACTTTTAGACTGTCACTTTCGAGTGGCGTACTATTCATGATGGTCGTTCTCAGATCATTGATTCCTTCCATTGTTCTGGTTGAAAAAGTGTCATTCTTGAATGAGCTGGCTCTTTCACTACGACTATACTTTGAACTTTTCCGGCTGTCTCGCTTGACTATCCTTCCTAGTGTACAGGGCGTTTCGGTTTTGTTAATACCTTTGCTGATTTTCATGGATTTTTCAATTTCCACTTTTGGCAATTTTCTATCTTCACGATTTTTCTCTAGTTTAATGAATGATGTCACTGTCAAATCATCAATCATATTTGGCTTGTTTAATCGATAACCTCTGTTATCTTCTTTCCTAGACGATTTTCCATACTTTTCCGTTGAATCGACTTCTTCGAAACCTAGTGTCTCAAACACTTCACTATTTTCAGACATTTCCATTTGATTCGAGCCGGCTGGACTCATTTCATGGCGTGAAAATCCATTTTTGATTACTCGGCAATTCGTTTTGGGCGTGCACTCCCTTGAGAAATTTAGCTTTTCGTCAAAAGTTAATTCAATCCACTGTTTTATCATTTTGGTCATGTCTTCAAACCCTTTTTCCCATTTCTTCCAAACTTTTTAGCCAATTACTATGTTCGTTATCTAAATTAATACCGTTATTCTGTTCCTCACCTTCACCGTAGGTTAGTACATTCTTTTCTTGCTTTTTTCTATTTAAATTCCTGTTATATCCGGAAATTTTTCCATACTTTCTCGGACTATTTCCATTCGTGTAACTATTTCCTGTTGGTCTTCTATCATTCACTCTCCCAAAATTCTGATATCGGTTTCCATTTGATTGATTGATGAATCTACGTCCTTGTTCGTTCATTCTTCCCTGAGTTCGAATCTATTTTCCATTGAATAGTTAGAAAACCTTTTTCTTGGTTTCTTTATTTTTCTAAATTTTCTAAATCTGTTTCCCTTAGCATAGTAAAATCGAAATCTATTTTCCATTGAATAGTTAGATTACAATTTGATTCTTCATGACCCTTACGATTGCAATGTGTACACACTATTTTATTCGTATTGAAATTTCTAAAATTCATATTAGTTTGAGCTGTTAGTGTCTCAATTAATTCTTCTTTCTCTGCTAATTTGATGGCTTCTTTTAAACTGACAGGACTGGCAGAAAAACTTTTTTCCTTACAGGATCTATCAATCCTATACAAAATTGCACAAGCGTATCTTGTTCAAATTTTTGCTTTAATACATCATCAACCCTATTAATTCCTGTAAATTTTCGTAATTTCGCTGCGGATGCTCTCAATCTTATGGAAAAATTTCTTACTGATTCACTATTTTTCTGATAACAATTCAAAAATTCTTTTTCTTCTTCTCCAGGTAATTTCAATCTGCTAAACTGCTGCAATAATTCCTTTTTAAATTCTGGCCAATTTATTGTATTTTTTAATTTATCATCTGTATCTATAAATAATCTGGCGATTCCTGTCAATTTTAATCTAACTATGGAACTTATTTGACTGTCTGTCCATCTTGCTACAGCTGCCAAATACTCAATTTCACGAATAAAATCTTTGATATCTGTAGAACCATTAAAAGAAGGTAAATTATCCATACTGATAGTAATGGTAGGTTCATAGGTAATCCTACCAGTCCACGGCACTGTTGTCGGAGTTTCCATGATTTAACAATTTTAATAAAAATCCCCATTGAATAAAAAAATTTTCACTTTCCTTTCCGAATACTTTCCGAGATCAGCCTTGTATAAACGATATATGTTTTGATTTTCCACTCGTCAAACTCTCTGTACTGATATTACTTTCTAAATGCTTTTCGTATTATTTTTTCCAATTTTTCAATACTTTTCTGACCTTATTTGTTACCAAAGGTTTATCTTTTGCTGAATATTTCTACAATTTCATTCCTTTTAGCATTCCACAAACAATATTAAAAAATCTTCTATATTTGCAATTATATTTTTCCAGATTAATTTCCAATATGACAACCTTAGTGCAAACTGCAATATATGCACACTTTTAACTACACAAATTCTGATAATATTTTTACGAGGAAAACAATTTTTTTCTATATTTTCATTCTTATTTTCATTCTTATTTGCATTGAGTTTGACATCTTTTGCGAAAATCAACATATAAACGTTATTTTCCTGTAAATACACCTCGACACCTGACACCATTGATATAAGACGTACAGGGTGTTCTTATTGAAAGACCACACCTGTCCACCTTTTGTTATAACATACTGAGTGTTATCTGTCTATTGACCAATAACGGAACAATTTCCCAGAGCGGCTTGAGATCTTGTTTCTCCCAGTATGTAATGAAGCGAGGGAACTTAATTTGACAGTACAAAGACCAATCTCAAATCGTTTCGAAAGAATAATACAATTAAGACTTGTAATAATATAAATATATGTATTTTCTAAAATATAAAAACAACTATTGATACACCTGGTATAATTTACTGAGAAAAATGTATAGAAAGTCAAAATGGGATTGAATAAACAATAATTTAAAATGAGAAACAATATGAGCTGACAATTAAAATAACTGTTCTTCAGTTATTTTAAACAATTGATAATAATTTTACTTTTGTTGAATCAATAATTCCTTTTACTATGAAATCAATAAGGGAATATTTTCTTATAACACTATACATATATACCTTGCCAAATAAACAGTTTGATTTCTTACCGTCCAAATTATTTACTTTTGTAAATATTAATTCCTTTTATTTAGTTATTATAATGAATTGGATGAATTACTTTCCAATGATTCTGCATATGGTTGATTAATTTGCTACTTCAGATAAACTCTACGGAGTCTACGCTTACTACTAGTAGGAAGATGAGACTTCATCTTCGCTAATTGAAATTAAACTTTACTTTTATTCGCTTCATAATGAAGCTGAACTAGCTTTGTACTGACTGACTAGATCGACGACTGGATTCTGAATGAAGAGAGGAGAGAGTAGAGAGAGTTCTAGTAGGGAGAATCTTATATATATAGCGTTGATATTCAAACGGTGCCGCCCGCACTCAATCAAATATATTTAATGAGTCGGCAAGTTGCCTCGTTTGAGTTGACACGCCGCCATGATATATCACCAAACCTATTATTGCTTCTAAGAGACCAGCGGTCATTCATCTGTCCCGGCGTACTATTAGTTATGAAGGTCTGAACATAGGATTGGAATTTAGATTGAGGTGCCGACACAATTAATAGAGGAAGTATTCGACTTTATGAGTTGTCATATAAATTTTACTATTAATGCGACCGTTTTTTATTTCGAACGAAAATTGATTTATTTTATTGGCATTCTTCAGTTTCAGTTTACATATGGCTATATTTAAAATACTTGATAAGGAGTGCTCACAACAATAACTCAATTCCCTTTTCAACAATCTAGTTTTTTTTCAATTTCGTTAATACGTTTTTTTACAATATGCATGTGAAATGTCAAGTATAACAAAATTTCAAATGCATATTGTGAAAAAACGTTTGAAGGAAATTTAAAAAAATAGGATGGTTGAAAAGAGACTTAGATAATCTTTTCAACGATGTGCCACATGCTATTTGAAATTTTCAAGTTGATGAGCCCCACCCGCGCCATCTATCGAGGGATCACAATGTCTTCTATTTCAAAGAGTAATATCAGAGATATCATTCAAAATAGTTTTGGTCCCGTTCTTCTATGTCAAAGCGTTCAAAAGTTAACATTGAGGGGTGAAGGGGGGAGGCTATAAAAAGCCGCACTCGCAATTGTGATTCCGTGGAACAACTATAGTTGAAAGAAAAATAGAATTACCTTTTCAACGATGGGCAAATCGACCTCTATGCCTTTTGAAATTTTTAAGTAGATGTGCTCCCAACGCCCTCTGTCGAGTAATTGTTATGTATCTTCTCTCAAAAAGTAGGACTGGTAATACCATTCAATAAATGTCATGTCTCATTGTTTCACATCAAACCGATCAAAAGTTATTGAGGTAGCGCTACCATTAAGATACGCACTTATATTTGACATATCAAATGCCTATTGTGAAAAAACGTTTAAACGAAATTAAAAAAAAAACAGGATGGTTGAAAAGAGAATCGAATTATCTTTTCAACGATGTGCCACTTGACCCCCCATGCTATTTGAAATTTTCAAGTTGATGTGCCCCCCTCGCGACATCGGGCAATCACAATGTCTTTCATTTCAAAAAGTAGTATCGGTGATATCATTCAATACGTTTTGTTTTTAATTGTTCTACGTCGAACCATTCTAAAGTTAACAGGGGGGGAGACTATTAAAAGCAGCACTGTATATAAGAATAAATAGCTATACTCAATGAGTATTACTCATGTACTCAATATTGAATGAAACTGAATACTCACATGCGTAATGGTTTTGCATCCTTCAGGAGCTTCTTCTCTCCAATGCAATGGCTGGGAAAATGTTTCGAGCAAATAAATGCAACAGCAGGGAGATATTTTCCGATAGAATCTGACCATTGCTTGCGTTTGCTCTCATCCTAGAGAATAGAGATTATTTTCAGCACATAAACCATCAACTGTTTTATTTCTAGATATCTTCACAACTGAAGTGGGATTTCAAGGCACAGTTATGAAACTAATATATTTTGCTGTCCTGTGTTTATTTCAGAATGCCTGATTTTAGATAGATTTGTTCTCTGGACCTTATGGGATTCCTTTCTTTTATTTTTATATTCATCAAATATCACAAAGAAAAAGTTTTAAATAGTTTTTGTTTTCTGGATTATTCGTACTTATGATTTATTTGTCTATTGCAGTAAATCCACCGTTTTTTATTTGTCCAAACCTCCGTTATTATAAATAATAATTTCAAGCAAATGTAAGACATATTTTATCTGAGTACCTATATAGGGTTTTGAATTCATTTCAAACTTTCACACTTGCTTATTTTATATTAGTGAGTACTTATTTGGGTTCATTTTAATGTGCAACCACATTTATATTATTGTGGTGCAATTAGAATATTTTTAAATCATTTCAAGAGAAAATATGGTTCTTTTGACAGGCGGAGAATTATGAAATTGTCAGAAAATTTTAAATTCAATTTTACAATATGATGGACTATGAAAATATCATTTAGTTAATTCGTCAAGATTTGTACTTGCCTTTGGTACTGAATACAGGTGTATACTCGAATCTGCGGCTTTAGAGTGTCCACACAAAATGCAAAAGGGGCCCATTTTACAAAAAGTATCCTTACACACTACACTACTTAAAAATTAACACTTCCTTACGCACTAATAAACGACGTAATATGAATGAACGAACTAAAAAATGAGATAGGCAAGATTTCAAATCAACGAGAACACATACACACCGACAAAATAGAAAATAATTTCATATAAGATGCTAGAGATGTCAAAAATAAAGTTTTGACATTGAGCGAGGAAATGTTTGTTTACATTTTTTGACGGCGCCATCTACCACAGAGATGGCAGAGAGAAGCTCCATTGACTTCAACAGGTGGTGTCCCCTCGAAAATCAAAACAATATCGAATCAGTCCCAGCACCAGGGTTTTTAGACATCTTAGTATGGTATATATTTTATAAGCGATCGATTTGCCATTCTTGTATTCCATATGAATGGTTGTATCATATGAAATACAGGAATGGCAAATTGATCACTAATAAAATATATACAGTAATCGATTCGTAGAATCTGTTAGTTCATTCGTGGTTAAAATAAAGTTTCAAAGTAAACCTTTATTTCATGATATCAACAACAAAATTAAAGATCTTATAAAACAAGAATGATAAGTTGAACACTATAAAAACACATTTTATTGTATCTAGGACAAGGTACAACCACAGACAAAACAATAATAAAACTCCGAAATACAACAAAATTAAAAATATTCTTCAGTTTTCATCAAATCAACCAAAATGAAAACAAATTACATTTACAACAAACCTTCAATAATTTTGTTCATTTATTAGCACAAACGAGAACGAGTAGGTATACTTAACAAATACTCCAGTTTGATGATAATCTTCGTACTTCCTCAAATGGTGATAGGAAATGGAAACT
The DNA here is from genome assembly GCA_018342105.1 of Gonioctena quinquepunctata. Lineage (NCBI taxonomy): Eukaryota > Metazoa > Arthropoda > Insecta > Coleoptera > Chrysomelidae > Gonioctena > Gonioctena quinquepunctata. The sequence goes on along the minus strand of JAFIRS010000021.1, from coordinate 227,797 downwards.
GATGGACGGAAATAAGTATCAGTTTGTGAACAAATTTCTGCAACTGATGGATGGAAATAAGTATCAGTTTGTGAAAAGCCTTAAATTTTACCTTGTGAAAGAATATTTCGAGGAATTTCAGTGTCAACTCGAATAACAAAACATTCCATTTTCGACGTTGGGTTCATAATTCAAGTCCATAGTATAATTTCTATAATTAATTTTTCGATGACAATTAACAGTAGAATTATTCTGAAATTATTACGTGGTTTGTCATTTTCTGACAAATGTCGAAATTGGAAAATTATCATGTCAGTCGTCTGTTTATTGCGGGCAGCGCCTCCATGCGCGACTGGCCGTACCAAAAACTTGGTGGTCAAGATCGCCAATGTTTCAAACAGTCTCTTTATTTTTAATTTGTCTATGCCACAGGCCGTCCTGAGTTGCATTAAAAACCCTGGTGTATTCACCATAGACAAATTAAAAATAAAGACTCAATGAAACATTGGCGATCTTGACCACCAAGTTTTTAGTACGGCCCATAGAGAAACTAAAAATAAAGAGAGTTGTCAAACCTGCAGTAAAAGTTGGCACCGTTTAGACAGTGGCGACATATCTCGCAACTGGCCGAATAAATGCAGTTAGGTAAACCGATTGAGATAAGGCGGGTTTTCAAATGTGCTAGTTTTATATGATTGATATGGTATATATTTATGGTGATCGATTTGCCATTCTTGTATTCCATATGAATGGTTGTATCATATGAATACAGGAATGGCAAATCGATCACTAATAAATATATACAGTAATCGATTCGTAGAATCTGTTAGTTCGTTCGTGTTTAAATGAAGTTTCAGTAAATCTTTATTTCATGATATCAAGAACAAAATTAAAGATCTTATAAAACAAGAATAATTAGTTGAACACTATAAAACACATTTTATTTTATCTAAGACAAGGTAAACTACAGACAAAACAATAATAACTCCGAAAATCAACAAAATTAAAATATTCTTAAGTCTCATCATCAACCAAAATAAAACAATATTTAACAAAAACCCTTCAATAATTTTGTTCATTTATTGCACAAGGAGAATCAAGTAGGTATACTTAACAAATACTCAGTTTGATGATAATCTCGTACTTCAATGGTGATAGAATGAAACTGATGGACGGAAATAGTATCAGTTTGTGAAAATCTGCAACTGATGGATGGAATAGTATCAGTTTTGAAAAGCAGCTTATATTTTACCTGTGAAAGAATATTTCGAGGAATTTCAGTGTCAACTCGAATAACAAAACATTCCATTTTCGACGTTGGGTTCATAATTCAAGTCCATAGTATAATTTCTATAATTAATTTTTCGATGACAACAGTAGAATTATTCTGAAATTATTACGTGGTTTGTCATTTTCTGACAAATGTCGAAATGGGAAAATTATCATGACAGTCGTCTGTTGATTGCGGGCAGCGCCTCCATGCGCGACTGGCCGTACCAAAAACTTGGTGGTCAAGATCGCCAATGTTTCAAACAGTCTCCTTATTTTTAATTTGTCTATGGTACGGCCAGTCTCGCATGGAGGCGCTGCTTGCAATCAACAGACGACTGACATGATAACTTTCCAATTTCGACATTTGTCAGAAAATGACAAACCACGTAAAAATTTCAAAATAATTCTACTGTAAATTGTCATCGAAAAATTAATTATAGAAATTATACTATGGACTTGAATTATGAACCCAACGTCGAAAATGGAATGTTTTGTTATTCGAGTTGACGCTGAAATTCTTCGAAATATTCTTTCACAAGGTAAAATATAAGCTGCTTTTCACAAACTGATACTTATTTCCATCCATCAGTTGCAGACATTTTTTCACAAACTGATACTTATTTCCGTCCATCAGTTTCCATTTCCTATCACCATTTGAGGAAGTACGAAGATTATCATCAAACTGGACTATTTGTTAAGTATACCTACTCGTTCTCCTTTGTGCTAATAAATGAACAAACTTATTGAAGGTTTGTTGTAAATGTAATTTGTTTTTATTTTGGTTGATTGGATGATAAGACTAAAGAATATTTTTAATTTTGTTGTTTTTCGGAGTTTTATTATTTTTTGTCTGTAGTTGTACCTTGTCCTAGATGCAATAAAATGGGTTTTTATAGTGTTCAACTTATTATTCTTGTTTTATAAGATCTTTAATTTTGTTCTTGATATCATGAAATAAAGATTTACTTTGAAACTTTATTTAACCAAAAAATTAAATCGTTACTGTATATATTTTTTATTTCCATTATTTATATACACCATTAATTATTCATATGGAATACAAGAATGGCAAATCGATCACTTATAAAATGTATACCATATCAATCATATAAAAGTAACACATTTGAAAAACCCGCCTTATCTCAATCGGTTTTACCAACTGTATTTAGTTCGGCAGGTTTGACAACTCTCTTTATTTTTAGTTTCTCTATGGTATTCACTGATTCGATTTTGTTTAGAATTATTGAGGGACAACAAATGAAAATCGTTAAATTCTGCTTAGAACTACAATAGTAGATGGCGCGGTGAAGAAATGTTTGTTGGTTGTCACGCAAAATGTCAAACCTATGAAATTTTATTTTTCTGTCAACATTCAACATTACTTCATGCAAAAAATTGTGAATTGATCGTAGAAACTATTTTTAATTTGTCTATGCTTACTACCATTGTCCATTGTCTACTACAGTGTTTACATCTGTCTGTCAAAAATCAGATTTTACTTGAAGTCTACCTGGCGATTTTTTCAAAGTGATTTCTTCTCAAATGGCCTTTTTGGGATCATGGAAACTTCCACGAAGGAATGAGGAAAGGTAGGAGAGTGGACTGATGTCTCTAGATGATTAATTAACTTGAAAATGAGGGGATTGGAAAATGTCCCCGATGACATTGTTCCATTAAACTTTCGGATACAAACTATTACCAAGCCATTCACTGCCCATATCTGCCGGACTATTACCTTCTGATATGAACAAAATCAGATAGTTCATTGTAGATAAGATAAAATCTGTTGATGAAGTTGAGAAATCGATGAATCCTGGTGTGCGACAGTCTAGGCTGCTTCCAGCTATCTTAGAATGACTTCTCCGGAAAAGGTGAGCTCTACTAACAAAGGTGAGGGATGAAAACAATAATCTAAATGCTTCTCTATTATTTTTCAGTAACATTCCGCATGAGATAATCGGAGGAGGGCGATCTTAACCAAGCAGTTGTTCGGAAGAACAAGGCCCACTCCCAAGATCGATGAGGCTAATGACTATGATTAGGATAATTATCAATTTTTAATAAACACATGAATTTCACAAGTAAGCGTGGACTTTTCATTCTATGAAGATATCTTGATTTTGGCTAGAGAATTCCGAACCATCACAGAGGGTCCCATGGCTCTTTGGAAGAAAATATCCACTATATTTAGTATTTTCCAATACTTTTAGTCAGGAGATTGTCATCTTATGGGAAAATTTTTGGTAAATATCTAGTTATATCAATGCACTCGAATAGGAAAACACTTTTTTACGCTTTTTTCGAAATGATCGGAAAGAATGCCGATTAATCGTTTCAGAGTTAATCGCTTTTTCGAAATTCAAACTTTTCGATTAAACTCACTCAATGCCTCCTTCTTTATAGCATAAACATACACTTAAATCACTTTTGCAGCTTGACAATATCGTCGTTTTTATCGAAAAAGATCCTCCTTCGTACACAGTCCGATTCATTTATTACCAACATTGAAAAATTAAAAAAGTTAATAAATGTCATCTGTCAAAGAAATTAGAATTGTTTATTTGCAACTGTGTAAGAAGGAGGATTTTTTCGATAAAAACGACGATATTTTGTGCAAAGTTGTGTCGAAAATAAGTGATTTAGGGTGTATTGTTTATGATGGTAAAAAGAAGGAGGCATTTTGAGTGAGTTTTGTGCGAGAAAACGGTGCTTGAAATTTATTTCGGAAAAAGCGATGTAACTCTGAAACGGTATGAGACCGCCGCATTTTTCTTCCGGATTCGTGTTCAGGAGGCAAAAACACGTTAGAAAAGTGTTTTCCCCATATTCGGAGTGCATGTGTGATGTAACTAGATATTTACCTTTTAAATGAAAACTAAGATGCAGATTTTTTTCCATCGTACGAAAACGTGAGGTAGCGACACTGAAGTGCATCTCTTGAGAAGCACGTAGCGCTTCACTTAATTTGTTAAAACTTTTGATCTAATTGATAAAATTAAGCTAACAAAAATTTAAATGAAAGAAGGAAAAAGTAGCTAATGAGATGTCTTGTTTTCAAATGTAAAAAAAAAATAGGAATAGTACAGTTATGAAGTTACGTCAAAATAGAATTTTCTGTAAAATCAATTAAAGATCTGCCATTCTTTACATTTTCAAGATAAACATCTGAAATTTGTACAGTTTAGTCCCGAAATGAAACTTGAGAAGGTGTGCAAATGAAAAAGAATCATAACATTTCATTTCAAAAAATATAGTCGTCAAAATATTGAATAATTTAAAAAAACTAATGAATGAATTTCTTAGGATATGCTTTAAAAACTCTAGTTAAAATGTGATATCATTTTAAGCTTGTTATCTGTACTTCAAGAAAGTTTGATAGGTTTTATTAAAAAAATTGAATTATTAATAAAATTTCGACAAAAATAAACAAATGTTGCTCCTAAATCCGTGAAATTTTTTGTTAAATAAAATTTAATAACGTTTATATAGAAAAAAAAAGTTTACCTAACCAACATATATTTATATTACGACCTCAAACAAGGTATACACAGCGTAAAATTGCATTTTTTAATATAAGTGTTAATTGTATCAAATACGCAAAATATTACGTTTTTTAGTAAATTGACGAATTGTTCATTTTTATAAATGAGTCCTGCTTAAAATTTTTGTTTAGAATGGAAATATAAGTTTATCTTTTGATGTACTTTATATTGGATCGAAAATATAATATTTGAATGTTAGAGAGAGATTGAACATCAGAGAAGACTTGATCGGTAAGTTTAGTGCTCACCTGACGCTCTACGTATAATAGTGGGGTAATATTAGATTTTAGCTTTTAGAAGTTGGGGGATGATGGTAACTTTTTACTGTACATTAGTGATGATGTTGGGAACAACATATGAAAAGTTACCAACCGTGAAGTGTGTGCTTGATTAATTATTTAACAAATAAGTTGCCAAATTACATTGTATATTGAATATTAAAAAAAATGAATAAATAATGGTGCCACTCGCAAAAATGGAAAATTTTAACCAAAAAGGTAAATAAAATGTTTCTTTAAAGTACAAAACTGTAAGCTGCAAAATTGTTTTGCTAATGTGCGAAAAAAAATATTTCAAAAAATACATAGCTCAAATATTGATTACTTTAAAAAAATTACAAATTTGAATTTTGAGGCCATGCTTCAAAAACTCTAGTTTAAAATGTGATATAGAAACTTGTATATGGGATATAACGAAATTTGTTGAGTAGAGGCCACATTTTTCAACCGAATGAAACAAAAATACTTCTCATGAATACCTCGGCTAATTTCGAAAATGGTCCAATAGACTCAAAATGGCAGCTGTTGAAAGATTTAAAAAAATTCGCAATATTTCATTTCCATACCCAATATCGGCAAACTATAAGTCGTTTGATAGAGCTTCATTAGCTCCACAACTTTTACCCGAAAAATGTTTCTCCGAGATGTACACATAAATAAAAAAATAGGTAGCTGTAAATTATCAGTCATGAAATCTACCTTTACGACTGGCCACGCTATCGTTTTTTCAATGTCATATTCTGGTTCAGCGACCTCAAAAACCCTTATAGCATCAATTTGGGTAAAATTTGCCTAACAAAATTGTTTTTCATTGTTTAAAAAATTAATAAACAAGCAGCGCACGAATATAAGTTTATAACTTTTTGCTGCAAGCAATTTCTAAGTAATATCAGAAGTTTTTAGGAAAATCCATGGAGTCTCCAGATTCCAAAATAATGCATGATTTAAGCTATTTTTACTCCGCATATGAGGTAATTTGAGTTCTTGCGATAAGGTCTCCAGGATTCCAAAATGAAGCAGTAGAGATGAAGCTTACGTAACAGTCAAAAGCTTTAGATATGTCGCAAAACACTTCCTTCAGACTAAAATATATATTTTTCAGAAAGCTAAAGAGATTGCATCTCCCGTACTTTTATTGGTTTGAAAGCTAAATTGAGAAATTATATGTAATTTACAGCACTTCATAAAACCATTATCCGCTCCATCATAAGATTTTTATCACGAGCAAACAGGGACAGAAATACATAAGTACCAATTCGGTGGAGCCGTATCAATAGAAAATTAACCATACAAAATAAATTGGTACGGTTCATAATTAGAATTATTTCGGAGCACCTTTCGAGAATTCTATATAACACTGACATAAGTACATGGAATAGTTTGTTCTAAAATATGTTACATCGACAAAAGCACAATCACAGAACGGATCAGAGACAAATCACAAAAACACCCTGTTTGGTCTGTAATTGCAGTTTACTGAATTATGACAAGAAACGACGTCGGCGCCATCTGAAACTCTAGATAACTCCCTTTATCAAGAGGGCTGGTGTCCCCCAGTTTGTCCCAATATTTTACAGGTATGAGTGAATACACCATGGTTTTTAGACATCTTAGGCCGTCCTGATGATTGGGAAACCTTGAAACAGGCTGTAGACGGATGGTGGGCTCTAAGATGTCTAAAAACCCTGGTGAATGAACTGATTCGATATTGTTTAGATTTTTGAGGGGACACCATCTGTTACTTCAGCAGAGCTCTGTGGTAGATGGCGCCGTCCAAAAATGTTTGTCTATATTCTCGCTTAATGTCAGAACTTAATTTCTGACATCTGCACCATCTTATATGAAATTATGTTCAGTGTTTTGTCGGTATCTATGCGTTTTCCATCTCTTTGATATGAAATCTTGCTTAGCTTATTCCTGAGCTTGTTCTTTAAAAAAACCATTCGTTCATCAGTTCATTAGGAGGAATTGTTTATTTTCAGGTAGTGTAGTGTGTAAGGATACTTTTTGTAGGATGGGCCACATTTGCATTTTGTGTGTACAGTATAGAGCCGCAGATTCGAATTTTTGCCTGTATTTAGTACCAAAAGCAAGTACAAATCTTGACGAATGATGATATTTCTATAGTTCATTATATTGTATGCATTGAATTTTATATTTTCTGCAATTTAATGACAATTTCATTTCCAGTTAACCTCAAATTCAAATCGTACAAAATACAAAAAACAACACGACAGTGCTTTCTTTGTGCAATGTTCGGGGGCTTCTAATTCTAGCTTTGCTATTGGTGAAGTTTGACAGATGTCTCTTTTAAACCAATAGCAAAGCTAGAATTAGATCCCGCGCACAGTTAGCCTCAAAAAGAAATCTGAGTATATAAATATACCTTGTTACTGAATTGAAACTAAATCGAAATTGGCGCCATCTGACACGCTAGTAATCTCTATTATCTAGTAGGCCAAGTGTCGCCAAGTCGATCCCAAACTTCTACAGGTATAAGTGCAAGCACCAGGGTTTTTATACATCTTAGTGGGCTCTCTTGGATTCGTAACAGATTTCTCTTATTCTCGTTATTTGTTTTGCGTTACTCTGAACGCACTAGGAGTACGACTATTGGTGTCGTGGGTTGGCCTATGCTGACATCTGTTGGTGACCATATATATATATATATAATAACCCTGATGCAAATCAAAATATCTTAGAAAAAGGGCACTTGCGTGTACCCTTCTGCTGAAAAGCCGCTCACACTGACCAACATATAATCTGTGAATGTTTTGGTCTTGTGACCGGTATACTGTGGTTGCCACCTCGAAATTAATACGAAATACAAACTGATGTAATCTTATGGAACCGTGTATCTGAATGTTTGTAGCTGTGGACGTTCGCTTTTTGCGATCATCTTTTGGAACTCACCCTTTAGAGATTTGGTAGTTGGTCACAGATTTAGATGAACTATCGATAAGTGTATGGATTTTATCGCTCTGTTTGATTGTGATTCAGTGTATCTGCTAGTGCTCTGATTTCATCATCGCAGTTGTTGGAATAAATTGTATTGTGAACTCTGTTAAAAACTAACATCTGAACATAGATGAAAAAAAAAATCAGAGGAATGGTGGAATAAATCGACAGGAATTAGAAAAGCGAAATCGTTTTTTAAAGAACCAACGCAAAAGTTCATCTACTAAGGCAGAATAGGACAACTAGCATCATAGTTGCCCCCCTAACAAGTCACTGTTGACTCAAAAACACACGAACAACATCGCACTTGCAAAAGATACCTCCCATATACATGCAAGGCCTAAAGCCTCACCTGCGGAGTCTTTTTACAAGGATAGGACTAGACAGGAACTCTGAAAAACATAGCGCGTATACAATAGATCTAAACAGGTCGCAGTGGAGAGGCTTTCAGCCCATGAGCCCTAGAAAAAAAATCGAATCTGAATTGCATGCAGTAAAAATTGCGGAATGTAAGGCGGGTCTAACGCTGGGTCACGGAACACCCAAATCAGTTGGGGACTTCTGTTCTGTAGTTCACGTATGTCACAGAGTTAAAGAGTAGAACAATAATCTTTGACAGAGTCACATACCTAGGTATGTGCACAGAGTAGATATACACAGATGAGAAGGCTAGACAAGACGAATACAATTAGAAAGAGATGGAATCCTATCTCAAGTTGAATGCCCTAGGAGAATTGTCAGAATAATGATGCCCTTCTTGACCTGCATCAAGGTAATTTTAAATAAACAACTGAAGGGGTTACGGCAATACTTCCATTTTGGATAATGACGTTTGTTATGGCAATTCTCACCACGCAAAATCTCAAAATTAACCAGGAAATTCAAGGAATAAATGATATTCAAAGAAAAAACTCAATAGATAGATAGATCTTTATTTAACTACGTTATGTTAAAAAACATTTGTAGCAAGTCAGGTAGCAATTGAATAAATACAGAAAATAATAATTCACAATTGAAATACAATAACAATAAAAATAAAATAACAATAAAAATAAAATATTGCGTGTACACATATGTAGACATTACGATAAACCATACACATAGTATAAGATAAGATAGTTGGATCAAATCACATCCCGGGTGGGTCAGCCATGTACTCAGCGATAGTGTAGTAACACTTTTTCTGCAGTATCACTTTGATAGAGTTCTTGAACGTAGCTTGGTTTTTGTTTTTTAGTGTGGTAGGAAGTATATTGTAAAGATCAACATTTATTGAGTTTTTGAGAGACTTATTATATTTAAATCTTTGAGACCTGATCAGATTCGCGTTGCGTGTATTATAGTCATGGTAATTTGAGTTAGTCAGGAGTTTTTCTTTATTTTCATGAATCTCGAGCAAAGTCTGATAAATGAACAGAGTTTGTAGAGGCATAATACTGAGTTGGCAGAATAATGGCCGACAAGAATCCCTATAACCCGCACCACAGATTATTCTAATGGATTGCTTTTGAATTTTAAACAATTTTTCAGAGTGAGAGGAATTTCCCCAAAGGGTCAATCCATAGCTGATATATTATTGGATAAGAGCAAAGTACGCAGAATATACTCAAGCATTCAACATTATATACGATTTCAAAAGCAAGTTAACAATAAATTATTCATTAATTTTTTTCGACCTTACCCCTTATGTTGGCAGTATTGTGCAAATTCCAAATAAAACCTAATTTAGATCTGGCAACTGTGCATATCTCGAGTTGAAGGCAAAGAGTAGAGTAGAACAATAATCTTTGTTAAAGGTCCGAGGTCAAAGAAGCGGCAAACCCGGCAAAACATGAGGTCAATAAAACACTAGTATCCTATGATCATAGGCCACTCGATTCTTATGGGCCCAATTTAAACTCACATAATGAACAAACCATTTGTCATAGAAACCATATCACAACTTTCTCGAAGAACATATTTTATAAATTTTCAGCAACTGTCATAAACATCCAATAATAAGCCTTCAATTGAGAAAAAGTATTCGTGTTTATACCATACCAGCTGTGCATAAAATGTATTGCATTTCATGTCTTATTAGCATATAAAAACCTCAAGAAAAAAAGGTTAATTCCTGCATTTTGAAATATTTCATCAGTCGAACATAGATTCGGTAGAAGATCAGATATAATTAGTATGTATTTCTTCGTATACCTAAACACGACCTTTTCAATTTTGGCCGCACATGGACAATAGTTCGTCGAACGAGAGCAACTTAATCTAACGAAATTAAAATATTTATTGAGATCACAAGACACAGATTATACCCACAGATAGGAAGCACCGCCAAAGAGTAGAGTAGTAACACAGTTTATAGCTAAAGAAGCAGTTAGCTCACTTGGCGTCGGCACTTTGATCTTTATGTTCCCGTTTGTACACTGCGCAACTCTGATTTTTATCCCTCGCGCATACCGCGTGTTACTGTCAAAGAGTAGAGTAGAGTGAGAATTGTACTTGATTTTGGTACTGAATACAGGTGAATATTCGAATCTGCGGCTTTATACTGTCCACACCAAATACGAATGTGGCCCATTCTACAAAAAGTATCCTTACACAGTACAATACCTGAAAATAAATAATTCCTCACGCACTAATGCACTGATGAATGAGTGATTTTTTAAAGAACAAACTCAGGAATAAGCTAAGCAAGATTTTAAATCAAAGAGATGGAAAACGCATAGATACCTACAAAACAATGAACATTATTTAAAATAAGATGCTGCAGATGTCAGAAATTAAGTTCTGACATTAAGCGAGAATATAAACAAACATTTTTGGACGGCGACATCTACCACAGAGAGAAACTCTGTTGAAGTAACAGGTGGTGTCCCCTCGAAAATCTAAACAATATCGAATCAGTTCATTCACCAGGGTTTTTAGACATCTTAATTTTAGGTTAAAGTTTTACCTAGTTACCATGGTAACTAAACAATTACTATAAACTATGTTTTGCTAGTGTCTTATCGAAGAAAAAAAAATGGCATTGTTGAGAGTCAAAAAAAAAATCTAAAATAATTTAATTTTCAAACAATCTCGTTCATGAATTTTTGTAGAAAATTATCCCACACGTCTTCGACTCTGATAATTTTCAAAATATTCATGAGCTCGAAAAAAATTTGAGAAATAATTTAACCTCAAGTAAAAGTCCCTTTTAAATCTTTTATTAATCTCTTTTTTCAGATAATTTACTGAAATTTGTTTTTAAACAAAAATAGGCAAAGTTACATTTGATGTAAATTAATAAATCTCATCCTCATTTAATTAAGAATGGACATACTATACGTTTTGGTAGATCACAGCGAATGCTGACCAGTGTATTCCAGCAAAAATTCCGGTACGTGAATAAAATAACCATTCATGTTGTTGCCATTTCCCGATATACACGCGTTCCGAGACATACATCCAATATTTTATGCACGGTGTATCATCTCATATGATCAAGGTCATACTCGATGTTAGTGTTGACTACAAACCGTATGGGGGTGCTGAGATCGACTGAAATGACCAACACGCAATCGCGGGGAAGGGGGGTGTCCTTGTCCTTACTGTCATTCACGATTTGTCATCTTCCACGTGTGGAACATAAACAACTTAGGATTTTTCTGTTTGCTTTCGGTGTTCGAAGAAGTATTCAATCAAAATGGTATTTTAATGTTGCGTGGCTTCCTGTGATAACAATGGAAATAATGTCAATATGCATCGCTTTCCTGTTAATTGTACACAAGTATGTATTTCACTATCACTCCTGAATTAACATTTCGATGGGAGCTGCACTAATTATATGTAATAATACATTAATGTAGTTCACACATTGATGATGGTAACTTATCATCAAATGGTGCATTTAGGGGTGTTAGTGATAAGCGTACGATAAAGTGATCATATCTACAATTTTCATACAGATGCTATCTTTTTCAAACAATTTTTCAAAATATTTTCATTACCAAGCACACCGCATATAATGAGGAGGATTTTTCAGCTTATCATGTTCAATATTCTTTCTTCAGAGAAAAAATCATTAGTCGCTGGTTTGAGTTTTCAACACGGTGATAGCTGAGTTTGTCATTTTGATTGAATATTGCCTGTTTGCATCACACTATGCTGAGAAATCCTTTGTGTTGAGGAATCCTCAATACCACATAAAGAACGGTGGTCGGGGGTTCTGGGCAGAAAGGTTTTCTTGGCTGAGTACGAAGGTCTCGTAATTTATTTTCAATAGTCGAATTCGAAAATTGCCGCCTATTGATTAGTTCATGACTCCAACCACGTAGGTGGCACTGAAATCAGTCGGGAAATTTTGACATTGAGTTTGCGGTCTATATCAGTATAGAACTCTTGTCTATGATTTTATGCATCACCGCCATAGAGAAACTAAAAATAAAGAGAGTGGTCAAACCTGCAGTAAAAGTTGGCACCACGTTTATACAGTGGCGACATATCTCGCAACTGGCCGAACTAAATACAGTTGGTAGGACCGATTGAAATAAGGCGGGTTTTTCAAATGTGTTACTTCCATATGATTGATATGGTATATATTTTATAAGTGATCGATTTGTTATTCTTGTATTCCATATGAATGGTTGTATCATATGAAATACAGGAATGGCAAATCGATCACCAATAAAATATATACAGTAATCGATTCGTAGAATCTGTTAGTTCGTTCGTGGTTAAATCTTTATTTAATGATATCAAGAACAAAATTAAAGATCTTATAAAACAAGACTAATAACTATAAAAACACATTTTATTGTATCTAGGACAAGGTACAATTACAGACAAAACAATAAAAAACTCCGAAAAACAACAAAATTTAAAATATTCTTCAGTCTTATCATCAAATCAACCAAAATAAAAACATATTACATTCACAACAAACCTAAATAATTTTGTTCATTGATTAGCACAAAGGAGAACGAGTAGGTATACCTAACAAATGCTCCAGTTTGATGATAATCTTCGTACTTCCTCAAATGGTGATAGGAAATGGAAAATGATGGACGGAAATATATCAGTTTGTGAAAAAATGTCTGCAACTGATGGATGGAAATAAGTATCAGTTTGTGAAAAGCAGCTTATATTTTACCTTGTGAAAGAATATTCCGAGGAATTTCAGCGTCAACTCGAATAACTAAACATTCCATTTTCGACGTTGGGTTCATAATTCAAGTACATAGTATGATTTCTATAATTAATTTTTCGATGACAATTAACAGTAGAATTATTCTGAAATTATTACGTGGTTTGTCATTTTCTGACAAATGTCGAAATTGGAAAATTATCATGTCAGTCGTCTGTTGATTGCGGGCAGCGCCTCCATGCGCGACTGGCCGTACCAAAAACTTGGTGGTCAAGATCGCCAATGTTTCAAACAGTCTCTTTATTTTTAATTTGTCTATGATCACCGCAGTTAGTGTATATAGTATCAAAGAGTAGAGTAATAATCGTAGAACAATAATCTTTGGTACTACTTTTTTATGCACAGACTACTTTAAACGGACTACTACCGCTGGTGGTGGGAAATTTTTCGTACTTCAGGAAAAAGGGTCATTGAAATGGATTGACATTAATTCTTTTAATCAGGTAACGCAGACTTTTTAATTATTTTCTGCTTGGCTTATACCCTATACTGATGAAGGGCAAATACCCCGAAACCGGTCTACAGTTGGTCAGCTTGAGTGAATCGGTGAATATTTATCCATTTCGCAACAAACATTTGCAAAGTACCTTGTAGGACTTTGCACGTTTATCCATCGGATGTAATTCAACGTCCGTCGAGGCATTAACCAGGGAAATAGTTGTTTTTTGATGGATATGCGACCAACATACACCTACTGCATAGGTTTTTGTAGTCAGCTGTCTTGAGAAATAAGACATTTTTCATTTTTAATGAGAAATTATGGCTGGCTATCAAGTACAATTACAATCTTTTATACACTAGTAGTAGCAATCATTTTACAAGCTTTTATTTAGTTTTACCTGTCCCGATGTTTGTCATCAAATCTTGCAAATTAAATTTGACCCACTTCTAGTTGCTCTATCAACGTGAAATTTGGCAGGTGTTTATAGTTCCCGTGACAATGCATAATGCGTTTGTTAGAGAAAAAAAAAATGGCGGCTCCAAAATGGCGGACGATATCTGTGATTATGGTCCGATTCTATCCAAAATTGGTATGTGAGGGTTTTCGGGGTTGGAGATTATGAACTTTTTGTCAAAATTCACAAACTCAAGATGGCGAACGAGTTTTGTAATTATGGTCCGATTCGATTCAAAATTGGTATGTGGGTGTTAGGGGTTTTTCGGGTCGAAGATTATAAATTTCGTCGAAGATTATTGATTTTTTGTCAAAATTCATAAATTGAAGATGGCAGCTCTAAGATGACGGCGAGTTAATCTTTAGATGGTCTCCTCGTTGAAGTACTAGATAGCTCAGAACTTACAGGAAAAAGGCCTCATAAAAACGACTTTAACAAAAATGTATAAATTAAGGCGTACTTACTAAAAAGCACAAAATAAAATAATTAATAAAAAAAAATTTTTAAAAACAAGCTTTTATTCAAATACTTTAAAAAGTACAAAATAATTGCTTTGGATGTGTGACGTAGGTTATTCCGTGAGTACTAGATTCAAAAGTTTGTCACTTTTGTATTCGAACTGAAAACTTTGCGCGACAAGCTCTTGAATCTATAACTCACGGATAACCTACGTCCCACATGCAAAGCAATTATTTTTTACTTTTTAGCGCATTTGAATAAAAGCTTGTCTTTAATAATTATTCTATTTTCAAATAACACGCAATACTGAATAAACCTCTTTGCATCGGTTCGAACTGTGTGAAGTAACGATGCATATGTCTATCAGAGGCGCTAGGAGTATGTTTTTTAATGTGATGAAAATATTGGCGTTTTAAATTTCGAAATATGAAAAACATTTTTTAATTTCTAAGTTTGTTGCTGAGCTTTCTAGGTGGTATTTGGTTGACTTCAAAGACGCCTCCCAAGTTAATAGATCATAATGTGATTCGGCCAAGTACTCAAAATCAGCCAACGACACGCGAGTACATTTTTTAACTGTATCTTTAACAGATTCAAACATCATATCTTGCAATAGTCAATTGCCATAATGTAAATAATTTTTATATAAGTATTTAACCCACCAACGAGGTCTTCGTCGCTGTTTAATCCTAACACTTTTTGACAAAATTCTGTGTATCAGTGGCTCTTTGAAATTTCACCCAAGGTGGCAGAATATTTTGGGACGGCACTGATTTCAATCAAATATTTAATTTATTCACGCATTTATTGTACACTTTTTGGGAAGTACCTGTTTCCTAAGTAAGGTTTTCCCAATATCAATTGCAGAAGCATAAAAAAGTCTTGCGCGAAATCCTGTGAGCAGCAGTGGCGGAGATAACTAATTTTATTTAGATATTTTAAGATTTCAAAAATACTTCATAAATAATGAAAAATGAAAAAAAATTAAAGACAAGCTTTTATTTATACAAATACATTAAGAAAGAAAAATAATTTCTTTCATTGTTTGATGTAGGTTACTAGAATATCCTAAAACGTATTTCGATCGGCACACACCAAGACCACAGACGCTACTGGTTTTTAATCTTTGAGAGCTATTAAAACCCAAATATAACACGTGATTTATGACTTCCCATCGTATAGACACGCCTACAAGCATCGATGTTCGACTTCATTGGCCCAGACGAATCGGTTGTAGAACAGTGACAGCCGTCACTCACGTCCACGTTGACTATCGGCTATTTTGATGTACCGTCTGCCGACGGAAAATGTTTACGAGTAGTACAGATTATTTTTCGTTCAGTTTCCTGGCATATACGCTCGTGTTAGCGAAGTGAGTTTTTATTTGCTCCCTATAGAAACAGCTTCTGCAATTGATATTGGATGGACTATAATAGTAATTTCGTTATTTTCACTAATCCGTTTACATTAAATAAAACACCACTGGTTTATTACAACTTTATTAAAAAATCATCAAGCTTAAAAAATATATAAAATCTTCTGATAATAAAAATATTCTGCAAAATTATGAATTTCAACAATTTTATCATTGAATAACAGGAGTTTAAAGACCTTTCACATGCTGGTTTTTGGGCGTTTATCGACCCATGCTTTGATAGCAGGCAAAGCAAGGACTTTTTCTTTAATGGCTTGAATATTGGGATAATCTGCGAAAATATCCTTTGTAGCCATCACAGTGAAGTAATACATGAGGGAAACAAAGTGAAGATCAGCCCATGTCAACTAAACAAAGAAAAATTGGAATTGTGAGAAAATTCTGCAAGTGGTAATTTTGGATTTACATTACCAAAAACCTTCATTCTTGATATTGAACTAGAATATGTATTTTAAGGAAATCACAAAATGTTTTTTTTTAGTTTCTGATTACGGTATCAAAAAGATTTTGTTAAAACTAAAATGTGATTTTGGGTGATCAATCCAAAGTCAATTATGCCAGATGGGATGGGAATTTCCATTATCAAAGGATGAAACTCAGAAGTTTTGGAAAATTATACTCACACGGCCACAAGCAAGATGTGCATTATTTTTCTTTGCCTGTTCTTCAATTTTCTTGAGGTAATAAGGGATGATCTCATTGAACAAAGGTCCCTGCTTCTCAGCCTTGGCGCTGGCATTGTTTTCATAATGGTAAGCACTAATTTCTGAAATAAACAGATTGAAATTAGATGCAAACTAGTGATTTTCAATCAACTTGAGACATTATATAACTGTCAAAATATATTGAATTTTGTAGATATCTTGCTGAATATATTTAAACTAATCTTGTTCGATGTTAAAGTTTTTTATACATAAAAAACTTACTAAGACGGAAATCATTGATTGTGTCTGCAGCAGCGTCTATTTCCAAATCTTCCCAATCATCTTTACCATTCAATTTCACTTGTTTTCCCAAGTATCTAGAAATGGCCATGCTCTGATGGACAACTTTTCCGTTATGCTCCAAAACGGGCATCTGACCAAAGGGCATGGCTGAAAATATTTACTTCAGAAAAATTAGAATAGGCCTTTTGTTGAGTAGCTCATGATTCAATATTTATTTCTAATTGATTATACAAATAATGAATTAATCAAAGGACCCTGCACTTTTTACCAAAGAAATATGTTATATATATATATATATATACAGTAAAAACCGAATATAACGACATTGTTTATAATGACAGATCGGTTATCACAACCGAATGGCAAGGTCCCGGCCGAATGTATATAAACTAATAAGTATACATACCGCCTATAACGACATCGGATACAGCGACATATCGCTTAAAACGACGAAACTTTATCGATATTCATCGGCTATAACAACCAACCGTTCACCTATTCCAGCAAAACAAAACATTACGAACAATTTTCACCTTTATACTGATAATATGAAGGAATATTTTGCTATAGGCTTATTATTAATCCTAAGAAGGATTATTTTTCTCCTGCCTTTGACCATGCATATTTTACGACTTATTCAGTGCGATGGTTGACCGCGTGAATTACAGGTTCATTTTAAAACTTTTGTTTAGATCGTGTGTTTATGCGTTACTATGTCCCAAAAAAGAAATAGGAAAGTGTTTAATATTGAAGAAAAATCACATATTATAAGGAGATTAGAAAATGGCGAGTCAAATACTAAGTGTAGTCTGTGAACTGTATTGTAGGTACATATATACTTTATTTTTTTCAGAATAAACTTTTCTATTTCTTTTATTTACATTTTATTTGAAAACAAAATCATCTGCATAACCTATCCCCATACTACAAACAGACATAATATATACATACATACTTGTGTATATTGCTTATAACAACTATCGGACATAACGTCCGAAGTATACGGTCCCTTCAATGTCATTATATCCGGTTTTTACTGTATGTGTATATACAGGATATAATCAAACCTCTGCACTCCCGTGAATGACGACTGTATAATGCTATTTTATAAATTCGACAGAAAAATTGGAAAAAAAACCCTTTTTTTTTTGTCAAATACGTCCAAATTTTGGGAAGCGTGAAACAGCGAAGTTTTGGTAGGTAATAGAGGACTTATCGTAAAAATTTCGAAGGAAAAATCTGTTTATTTTTTTATGGACTATCAACTGTTAGCTGTTGTGCATGAGGTTAGATTACACATCTATAGAGGGTGTAATATATACATTTTAAGTAAATTCTCATTTATAACCCAATAATAAATGAATTATGTCATATAATTAACAACTAATCAAATAGGTATTAATGACAGTTGACCAATGCTATCTCTCACTGACACTGCAATTATATAAGAAAACTGATGTTCATACACCCAAATAATTTTTTTATACAGAGGTCATAGATTCATTTTTTTTTGTTCACCTTCATATATCTTTATCAGTTCTTTTGATTTCAGTACCTGATTTTGTATAAAATATCAAGTTTCTGTAAACAATAAAGATTCTATTCTGAATGTTCAACCTGATTCATAAGAAAGTTGAAAGAAGTAAAAATATTCCTATATAAATTAATTTTGTTAACATTGAAGGAATTATATGTATTCTTGGGTAACACTATATACTGTATCTTTTTGTGAAAAAGTTTCTCACATTCTTTGACTGTTGGCCATTGTTCTTTAGGAATACGGACATCTTCAAATTCCAATCCTCCATAACTCAAGAGAAATCTTATTGGTTCCGCTAGAGCAGTTACGTCGAAGTATGTGACTTTGTATGCTGGAGCCATCTCTGAAATAAATAGTAAAAATTAAGACTATACATTATTCAAATATACCCGTGATTTTACAAGCACATAGCATAATCATATATTTATTTTATTGCAAATCCAAAACTAGGACACGGAAATGTAAAGCATTCATTTTAATCTTCTATTCAATCCGTTTTCTTTAGACCACTTCAGCTAGATTTAGCAGAACCTCTCAAAATGTTACACAAATACCTATTTTATACTCTGATTTTTTAATCTTGTACATTGAATCTTTTTATATAGTGTCAAAAGTTACCATTTCATCAAACTTCCAAAAACTGTGGTTTGTATTACATGTAGGATTTAAGTATGTAATTTGAAAGAAAATTACGGTATACATAAGTTGAATTGAATACGCTGCCTCACATACTATATACAACATAACTTGTCCACCAGTAGAAGCACAAACCCTTTTTTTGTTATATATTAATGATCTGCTTAGCATAAACATATCAGGAATAGTCACAGTTTTTGCCGATGACACTCTACCATTTTATGGCAAGACAGAAATGAAAAAATCTTTACTGACATAAAATTAATAAAACAATTGTGTAATTCTAACAGTCTTATTTTGAATGTAACGAAAACCAACATTATATCTTTTAGGTGTGAACTAAGCAATATTAAATTGGATAATGGTTATATCGAGAGCCGCGATAACACCAAATTTCTGGGAATATTCATAGACAATAAATTCAAATTTGAACATGTTTTCAATTTAAATAAGAAATTAGCCTCTGGATGTTTTGCTGTGAGACTTGTAACAAAAGAGCTCGGACTCTCAGTAGCAAAAACAAGTTACTATGCCTTGATAGAGTCCCACCTAAGATATGGAATTCCATTTTGGGGAGTATGCAATAACAATCTCTTACAAAGCACCATGGTACTACAAAAACCGGCAATTAGATATTTATCTACAGCAAAGGCACGTGATCCCTGTAAACCATTATTTGTATCCCTTAAAATACATACTGTTTTCGCCATTTTCATACTTGAAACAGCATGCTTATTTAAAAAACATTTGTATAATTTTAATACCACTCCTTCCCATTACTCTATTCGCAAGCATAACAGTATCAATTTACCAAGACCAAATTAGTCCTTAGTGAAGGACTCATTTATCTACAATGGTTGCAAGATGTTAAACCATTTACCGATTATATAAGGGATATTACCAACAATGATCATTTCAAAAAGGCTACTATGTGATCGACCTTATTATAGCTTGGAAGAATTTTATTCCGACACTTCACCCTTCACTCTTCCACCTTTAATCTTATCAATTAATCTCATATATCAACATCATACTCATGTTGCTTCGTTCTTTTTAGTGTCATGACCCTGTTATATATAGATATAATTTTAGATTTATATAAGTGCTTTGTCCATATGATTTTATTTTCTTCTTGACGACAATTATTTATATTTTTCTCTCTCTATCTCTCTCTCTAAGCAAACTGTGATTGAGTACTATTTACTATTTAATAATTTATCTTTTTATATTGTCAGATGTGTGATGTGACAATCAACGAAGATCATTAAATTACAGAATGTCACCGCCCAACTCGATGCCATAATTTCACGCCTTACCGAATTCATTTGCTTGTTTGTTTGGCGCCGACTCAAAATTAGTTACTTACATTAGTTTAGGAGCTTAGTTACTGAGACTAAGAAGGTTTATTTTATTTTTTACTTTTCAGTTCCCTATTTCGTCGGTTTAATTTGTTGTTAAAAAGTTTTTATCTTACTTGGTTTTCACAATATCTAAAGTTTTATTTATCAGAACATTTGTAAAAAGACTTACAACATCGAAACTTACCAAAAGATCTCCATCTTGGATTTGTAATTCTTCTAGTTTCTTTATAAAATGAGGTATCTCTTATGAAACTGTCTGTGTTTCCAAGATGTGGAGATATCTGGTTAGTTTCTGACAAAGGGAACCAAAGGAACTCACAATAGGTCTCAAGGGAGCAATGGGTTCTTGGATTTTTGATAGACCATGGAAAGGTGGAGGTTTGCTGTAATACGAGACCAGTTGTGTGCATTCTGTTTTCAAAAGTATATTTTTGTGATTGGCTAAAGTTCTGTAAATTTTTGTTTTGGGTTTTCTTTTAATTTTTTGTAGATTTTGTGTTGTGGTGGAATCTGAATTTTGTATATTTTATATGTGGTGTTTGAGAACAACAGAGTCAATTTGTTTTTATATTGACCTGTGTTCATGAAGACTGTAGCATTACCTTTATCAGCTGGAAGTATTTTGATCATCTGATATTTTTATTATTACTTCTACCATTTCTAGAATTGGTACCACCAGCCCCTTTGCTAACAATTTTGTGTTCAAATCTCTTGATGATAAATTGATTATAGTTTTGTCAACAAAAGTTCATTAAGTATTGGTGTTGTTTTGATGTGAACTGTATTTCTTTTGTTATTGAATGAATTATATGAGTTTTGAATGCAATGAAATAAGTAGTCAAAGTAATTTTGAATCATATTCCGTTTCATATATTGTTTCAAATCATTGATGTAAAATTCAAATTTTACCTGTTGCTGTCGCTATTTTTTTGCACTGAGTACTGTCCTCATATGGAATTCTCAGTCCTTGGGAATTATTTTATTATCTCTACCTCTGCAGAGCAATGTTAAACTGCTATGAGAACATGAAAATTTCTTGTATAGATTCTCCAGTTTCTTGAAGTCCCTAGCTGTAAAACTTATCTTGTGTGCTTTTGCCTCCTGAACATACCGTTTCCGAGTTATGTAATATATAACCATTTTTTCCTTCTTCATTAGGTGATTTTTAAGCACTGTTTTCTTGCTCAAAAATCACTTAGAATGTCTCCTTCTTTCAAACACCATAAACTACAAACCCTAAATCACCCATTTTCAGCACAACTTTGCACAAAATATAGCCCGTTCAATCGAAAAAATCCTCATTCAACACATAGATATAACCTAACCTAAAACATCTGACTCCGATTGAGGTTAGGTTGTTGTTGATTTGTGCCAAATTGTGCCGAAAATGAGTGATTTAGTGATCGTAGTTTATGCTGTTCGAAAGAAGAAGGCATTTTGAGTGATTTTGGTGCGAGAAAACGGTGCTTAAAAATCACCGAATTAATTAGGAAAACTCGGAAACAGTTTGAGACCACCCCGTTCGTTATTCTTCCGGATTCGTCTTCAGGATTCAGGAGGAAAAAACACGTAGGAAAAGTTTTACAGCTACTTTTAGGGAGCATGAGCACCACGCCCATACCAATTTGATGTAATGCCGTAACTTTTCGGGCGAACTTATTTTTTGCCTTTCTACCCTTCCCTAATCCATTCAATTAATGAATATTCTTCCACAAAAAATAGGTATAAGTTTCAAACAATACCACATTATTTTTAGGTTATATCTATTACGCTTAGAGTAACGTTGCCTAAATCTTCCATTAACAATAACACTCCGAATGTAGCATTTTCAGTAATATTTCAATCAAATAAATTATTTCCAAGAGTAGTTCCGGTCCAGAAGTCCAACAAATGCCGGCTGTAGTTTAAAACATTGAATACCTACCTAATTAAATTTTAATACGTACCTACGAATGACCTTATGGAATGTAAAAAAGCAGCACAACTGCTAATAATGAAGAAACAAATCGAAAAAATCTAAACTGATTATCATCTACCCACCCCCTCTCTTTGTAATCGAAAAAAATGAGCGGGGAGGGATGAGATGAGAACTGAGTCGAAAATTCCCAGAGAGTAAACCCAACAGCAGAGGTGCGTTCGATTATTAACCCCATCGAGTATAATTTACTAAATAGCGTTCGAAAATCGTAAAGTTATGTATATTTTACTATAAGACGGTCGTTCGAAAATACCCGAGTATTCGCTACCGAGTTAACTCTCGTAACTCTACAAAATAGCTGGGTTTATTTAACTCCACAAAATTGACACAACTCTGGGGGACGAAAAATCTCTTTATGCTGTGTCTCACACTCTCACATCCAACCCGAGATTATTTATGCGTATGTGTTTAATACTGTTTACTGATAATAGTTGTTATCTTGGAGAAACATATGGTCTACCAAGTTCATACTGTCGCACTCGAATACTCAACCTAGGACCTATTTTTAATAAAGCTGCTTCGAAACCATCACATTACCTTCGAATCTACAATTGTCATTCCCTACTATAGATACATTTAATTTACAATTCGCGAACAAGATTCTAGAAAAGTTATCTGCTATTGTCAACAATATTTCCTCCGGTTTTCATCAACTTTCATTGTTCTTGCCATTTTTCGTTTTTTAAACAAACAATAACATAACCTATATTTCCGATGTCAGAACCTTCTGTCACTCGGACTTTGTAAACAACATAGAATTGTAATTATAATAGTCAGTATATTATAATTACAATTCTATGGTAAACAACTCCAAATAAATTCCGCACCGTTCGAATATCACATGAATAGTACTCAACTCCAGAGTAAATTTAATAAACCTTCAAATACTTTACTCTACTCTAGGAGTCTATAATCGAACGCACCTCAGAAAGTGTTTTGTGGAGTAAACGACTCAGATCTCAGATAACGTTTACTGTTTAGTGCGAATTTACAGGATCCAATAAATTGATCAATTTTGTGACCTTGAATTTTATTGATAGGTGTAAACAGAAAATTGTCGTCAATTTGAACTTGACCAATAAATTGATAAGTTTAGAATCGGTTCTAATTTTTCATCGATTTTTAGTGACAATTTGCAGTAACTTTC
Organism: Gonioctena quinquepunctata; assembly: GCA_018342105.1. Lineage (NCBI taxonomy): Eukaryota > Metazoa > Arthropoda > Insecta > Coleoptera > Chrysomelidae > Gonioctena > Gonioctena quinquepunctata. The sequence goes on along the minus strand of JAFIRS010000021.1, from coordinate 204,190 downwards.
GGCCATGAATTGGATATCTGCTAAAACAGATATTTTCAGGTTATGTTATTATTTACGCGATTTCACACACCGACATAACCTTAATCTAGACCGCTAGAGGTCATATCTCCACCACTCGAAAAATTCATCCAAATAGAATTTACGTGAACGTATCTGCGCAAAGCGCAGAAAGCACAAATATTGTCATTTCAGACATTGATATCTAACGAGGAGCCATTATGTGATTTTGATTCGTCACAGACACAAAATACGACAAAATACGCATGCTCTAAAAGCTCTTTGATTTCTTGTAATTGGAAGAATTCTCATGATAAGGGATCAGCAGTCTAGATTAAGGTTATGTCGGTGATTTCACATCAAAGAGAGTAAACGTTATCTGAATAGGAGGTATACTAATAAGCTCTAGCCAATCAGAATCTTGTAGCATTACAGTCATAGTGTCGTACATGGACATGAGTACAGGTGGCCCACGCGTCATACAGAGTGGTTCAATATACATTCAAGAGCCTATAACTCTCAGATATAGTTTTCCCAATATCAATTGCAGAAGCATAAAAAAGTCTTGCGGCGAAATCCTGTGAGCAGCAGTGGCGGAGATAACTAATGTTATTTAGATATTTTAAGATTTCAAAAATACTTCATAAATAATGAAAAATGAAAAAAAATTAAAGACAAGCTTTTATTTATACAAATACATTAAGAAAGAAAAATAATTTCTTTCATTGTTTGATGTAGGTTACTAGAATATCCTAAAACGTATTTCGATCGGCACACACCAAGACCACAGACGCTACTGGTTTTGAATCTTTCAGATCTATTGAAACACAAATATAACGCGTGATTCATGACCTCCCATCGTATAGACACGCCTACAATCATCGATGTCCGACTTGATTGGCCCAGACGAATCGGTTGTAGAACAGCGACATCCGTCACTCAAGTCCACGTTGACTTCGGCTCTTTTGATCTACCCTTTGCCGACGGAAAATGTTTACGAGTAGTACATATTATTTTTCGTTGAGTTTCTTCGCATATACGCTCGTGTTAGCGAAGTGAGTTTTTATTTGCTCCCTATAGAAACAGCTTCTGCAATTGATATTGGATGGACTGTACCAGAGTGCGCTAGTCCGCCACTATCCAGAGAGAATGGTGGCCATGACATGTCCATATGACTCACAAATGATCTTTCATCTCTTTCTATTAGTGGCACCATTATCTTATGGGGAATAGCCTATCCTACTCAGATAACGTTTACTCTGTTTGTACCTAGCCAGCTTTATTTCCCACTGAGTTTGTATTCTGTGTTGTCGAATTATTATTGGCTACACTGGCTGGAATTTTCAAAAGAGAAAGATTGATCAATAAAATTGACCAATATGGGTTATATTTACATCTGACAATTTATTGGTCACAGTTTTGGAATGCCAACATACTGACAAGAAATGGTTCAACGATAGGAAAAGTTCCGGATATTATTCAATACCTTATTGAATTGACTCTGATCCATTCTTATATATCGTTTGCATTCCTTTCCTTCTTTTCTTAATCCAATGTCTAATCCACCATCTTCTACATCTCTTTCTTTCATATTCAGCAATTCACATTGCTGCGAATGTAATGCAATGTAAATTGTTTTTTTTTCTTCGCACAATCATTTTTCTCGTGGTTTGGGTATGGTATGTGAAATCAAAGACAGTAATCGTTATCTGAGTAGGAGAGTCTATTCCCCATAAGACAATGGTGGCACTAATAGAAAGAGATGAAAGATCATTTGTGAGTCATAGTGACGTATATGGTAATGTCATGGCCACCATTCTCTCTGGACAGTTGCGGACTAGCGCACTCCCCACTCTGGTATCTGAGAGTTACAGGCTCTTGAATGTATATTGGACCACTCTGTATGTTACGTGGGCCACCTTTACTCATGTCCATGTACGTCAGTATGATGGGTTAATGCTACAAGATTCTGATTGGCTAGAGCTTGTTAGTACCTCCTATTCAGATAACGTTTACTCTCTTTGGAATGGACATGAAAACATGCACTGATAATGAAGGCCCCAATATTTGATGTCTCTATACTAACATTCACTTATAGATAGCGTGGTGTCATCTCAAAGTTGAACCTCCATAAGACTCGCATTTTAAAAAAATTTAACATGGATCTCCCGCCAGGAGAGTAATTTTAACCTCACATATGGCCCATACTGAATTCACTTTACCACATTTGTTCTGTGCTCCATTTTATCGGGGAAAACCACGAGACTAGCTGTAAGCTACGTGTACGTGGCCTACATGGTATCTACGTGGTGTGTGGTGTACAGAGATGTATAGATAAAATATTAGTATATAAAGTCTCACATTTTAGTCATATAAAAGTTTAGTTTTCAAGGTATTAGAAAATCAGGTAGGCTCCTTATTGTTTCCAAATATGAGTTCCAATAGGGAAAATTGGAGGAATCCATCCAACAGATATACATCTAACGGTAAGACCTATAGTTGAAAATGATCAGAATTTTTTATTTCTCAAGTTGCAAATAACAAACAATAATAAATTGTAACTAATCGTGTTTTTTGCCAACAAGCTTTTCAATCTATTATTCACTGATGTACCTAAAATAACTTAGTCACACATTGAAAATAGTTTTTTGCTTTTTTAGAGCATTTGATTATAAAGGTTGTCGAGTTCTTTTAATTATATTGTGTTTTCAATTTCACATTTCACTCTTTATAATTATGTGTATTTAAGTTTTGGAAAATTAGCTGTTGAACATATCTCCACTTCCCATTTAAATCAATTGTTTTTATTGCGAAAAAATAAAGGAGAATAATGCTCATTCATCATCTTCGAAGAGGGTTGTTCATAACTTTGCAAGTATTCGATAACAGAGTTTTGTTTGTAGATTCGTGTCTACCATGAAAAAATACACAGATACCTAACACCAACTGTACTTGAAATATATACTTCGAGTTACTTCTCAGCTGACTTATAAGAGACAGATTCAAAAGAGACAGGCTGTTCCATTTTAAATTCAAAAGCTGGATGCATCTCCGCTAAAACCTGAAGTTCTAAATAAGTGACAAGTATGTCAGAATGGGTCTATTTTGATGTTTATCAAATCCCCCAAATTTTGTTTCAATAGCTCTAAAAAGAAGGGTTGAAAAAGGGGCGATAATAAACCCGGTGTATAGGAAAATTTGCATACCAAACTATTGTCTCCAAATCTGAGTCGTTTACATTCCTTATCTCTTTGTAGATGATATCTGGTGTTATTGTTAATATTGTTAATCTCTGGGTTTGAAAACGTATCTATTAGACAAGTCATAACTTCTAGAATATTAGGTGTATCAAAATGAGATTTGGTATAAGTAAATGGTATGTGAAGAGGAGAGTTTTTGCATATTTTTCACTTTCCGGTCACTTCCGGTTTCACCAGAAATGGTTCCGGTTTTGAATTTTTAAATAGAACACCTTGTATATTGTAACAATTTTGGATTTCTGAGACAATTCTGGATCAGAATGTTACATTTTAAAAAGTGTTTATGCTTACTTCATTTTTTTTAGAATCACTTTTAATATTTCATCTAGGTGGCCATGATCGGGCGTAAACTAATCTGAGGACCTCAGGTGATGTCAGAAAATTACAATCGCAAAGTTTTAGTGACTAGTTTGTAGAACAATAGAACGTAGAACAATAATCTTTGTTACTGTGTTACTAATACTGACATTTTTCGTATACTTCGAAGAGCGATAATCGCGTACAGTCTTCTGCGCATCCTGAATTCTTGCCCTGGAGTGGATGTTACCTTGGAACATGCATTTGGGCCGAGTGAGCTAACTGCTTCTTTAGCTATAAACTGTGGTAGTAACCTCTAATCTTTGGCACCGCCCATTTCATTTGATGTTTGATTTGCCGCTTCATTGCTCTCGGACCTGTAACTCAAGATAGGCACAGTTGCCAGTTCTAAATTATGTTTCATTTGGAATTAGGACAATACTGCCAATATAAGTGGTAAGTTCGAAAAAATTAATGAAAAATGAATTATTATTATCATAGTATTTCCAATTGTTACTGAAATATCCCATTATAAGGGAATGTTTGGCTGTAAGAAATATTATTGTCTATCAATATTCTTGAAACAACCACAATTAACTCTAGTGTTTGGGAGAAGTGTTTCAAGTGAAGGTCAAATCGAATTGCACAAATTGAGGAGCACTTTTAAATTTGAAAATTTTTACAAAACTTTGGGATTTGAGAAATTATTCTCACAAACAAATAATAAAATGAAAAAATTGTTTTTTTTTTGTAAAATTGTTTTTTAACCGCTTTCTTAGTTAATGAAAACTTGTACGAGATAAGATCACGGGGACCCCTACCTTTCATAGTGGGATCCGAAACCACTCTTGGGGCCTTGAAAAAGAATTTCACCAGCTGCGGGATTCGAACCCCGCCGGGTGAAAACAGTGGACACAAGACCAACGCTCGTACCACTGAGCCACAAGCTCCGTGTTCCCTATTGATTGAAGGTTTCAAAATAGTAAAATGGTTTGTAGTATTGAATGCTTGAGTTTCAAGTTGTGTTATATAGAATAATATCGTTTATTTCTTCGAATTTCTTATTTAATTTTGAGATTTTGTGAAGTTGGCAATTCTGGACCATAAACACGTCATCATTCTAAATGTTAGTCTCGCCGTAACTCCTTCAATTGTATATTTGAAATAACTTTCATGGAGGTCAAGAAGCGCATCATTATTCTGAAAGTTCTTCTAGACATTCAACTTGAAATAGGACTCCATCTCTCTCTAATTTCGTGTGTCTTGTCCAGCCTTCTCCTCTGTGTAACTAACTGTGTCACAGATCTGCATATCTCCGAGATTGTTGTAATCTCCTTGCACTTTCCTAAAACGAATTATTTTTGTTTGCAGTACTTCGTAGAGTTCAGAGACGATATCTATAGTTGGTGAATTTCATAAATATTTAACAGATCCTCTATAATTAACGTAAACATATCACATGAATGCCAATAAAAACTAAAGATTCTGTTTAGTTATGTGGCAAAGGTCTACTTTCTGTGGTTCCGTGGTTTGTCTGAATCTGCAAAAAGTTATCTCTCTCTCTCCCTCTCTCTCTCTGTATATATATATATATATATATATATATATATATATATATATATATATATATTTATATATATATATATATTGTTATGTTATGAAAAACCAGTTATATATTTTAAAAAGCAAAAACCTACAAAAAGAATAATTATTTAATTGCTATTAGTTCCAAGAGATTGTTTTTACATAATTTTAGAAGTTCTACTTCCTTTATTAAGCCTCTGTATAATATGAATAGATAAAAATGTCCAATACTATAACAAAATCAATTTCATACACTGTCCTAATGATTACAAACCATAATTATTCAAAAGACAACAAAAAGTCTAAACTTACAAAATCATCCTGAATAGAATGTGATCCACAAAATTATAAGTTTGAAACATACAGTATATGAAATTGTATCTAACTAAAAGTAGCCAATGGGAGGACAGCAAACTTTTTGATGACAATAGCCAATCAGGAAACAGTATGGTCAAATGTAAGATTTGAAATTGTGAGAAAATAAGAACGAGAAAGTGCCAAGACAATTATCACTGAAATTGTATATAGTTTATAAGAAAGTAAAAATAGTTCTATTTATAAGTTTTGACAAGTAACCCCAAACAGTGAAAATGTGACAATATAGTGCGCGAATTCAAAAATTCAAATCGAAAGGAATGAAAAAAAATGGTATCCTGGAAACGAAAAAACAAAGCCACGAGGAGATCGAAAATAATTTAAAAACGAATGCCACGTTTTGTTGGGAGAGAAAGAAAAATTCATTAATTCCAACATAATAAGCAGAAAACCAACATTACCTTATTTGTACACCATATACAAGTATTCAAAGCTGATTTCTGAATTTGGGTTCCTTCGTTTTGGTATTGGAGTTCCTGAAAGCATTGGAGTGAAAGAAAATCCAAATCTGGGTGTATATTGAACAGCGACCGTTCCAGCGACAGGTATAAACTTTCCTAGTGCACATCACGAACTGAACAATTTCACTAATAACTCATATCCCATCAGAAGAACTTTATTTCATTTGAATTTGAACTATTAAAGAAAATTTAACTTTCAAGGTAAAAGTGAGGTTGTGTCTATTTATCCATGACCTGTTTCTCATGATTATCCATGAAAATTTGTAGATTGACATAAGAATAAGTTATCAATCGTAGGCCAGGTAAATTTAAGTTTTCTTGAATAAAGGAAATAATTGCTTTTTGATACTTTGTTGCTTATTTTCCACAACTATCAGCAATCATATTTATAAACACTGAATAGAAATTTGACATCAAGCAGTGGCTAATGGCTCAATTGCCTGAACCGGCTATCTGAGACAAGAGGCGTACCAACTGAGCTCAGCTGTGGTGAGGAAAGTGATAACAATTGGCAGCAACGTGACGAGAGAACAGTGACGTTAGCTAGCAATTATTATTACATCATTGCAATATTATACAGGGCGGAAAATAATTATCTTTATCAATTTATATATCAATTTATTTCCAAAACAGGGCAAAATTAAATTAATAATTTTTTTCAATTCATCATTATATAACAATTGGCGCCCAACGCGGTGCAAAAATATAATAATAATAATAACAAAATTCAATTATAAAATTCATTTTATGCAAATAATAATTTATGCAAATAATAATTCCTGTATTGCTTCCTTTCGGCGCATCCTAGGTATTCTTCCTTGCGGAAAATCCGTTCCCATCCGGCCTCTATCCAGTAGACAAGGAGGATGTTGCTGTGGGGATTCAGCGTGTCTTGCTCTAAGCAATACTGCAATCCCCGATTATTACAAATGCACGTCTATGACGGCGGGACAATCACAAACAAAGAATGTATCATCCACACAGTGTCCTGGGTAGGCCTTGTTACTAACTCCATACGCCACCTAGGAGCAGCACGCACTGTTAATCTGAACGCAACAGCGAATCGTCGAAGGACATCCTCAGCCCAGCTACGGAATTTATAATTTAAATTCTAAAGCTGGATTTATAGTTAGACGGACTGTAAACGTAGACGCACTGCAAAAAGATCAACTATAGATTTTATGTACTCTTGTTTATAAATGGACGTAAACGCATGACGTAACGTAAGTGAAACGGACTGGAACGGAAGAGTTGGCCAACTTTCATCTTTTACACTACGTTTCTTGCGTCCGGCCAATCAAAATAAAGAATTATTTGTGATGTTTTTTACAAGACGTAATTATTCATTAAATACTGGAACAGTCATTCACGTATAATTAAAAAATTGATCTGGATCAGCAGTCTTCATCTTAAAAAAAATATTGTAGGCATTCTCTTCTTTTCTATTGCGGTTTATGGGTCTTGTTTTGTAACGTCTTAGGCCCGGTTGTTCAATCAAGGATGACCAAGTGATTTGGCTTAAACCAGGATTACCAATTTTGTTTCAGTTGTTCAATACGGGTTTATGAGATAAACCTAATTTAACCATGGTTTAAGTTAATCTCATGAATTCGGGGGTTTAAGGAGATAATTTGCCGATTCTAACCTATTTGATTGTTTGACGTTTCAATAGACATTGACTACCCAGCAAACACAATTATGTAAAATTGACATGTATGTTACATAAGTAATATTACTTGTTACGTAACTATGTTATGTAGAATTTATGTCACTGTTATGGCGAAATGTCCGCCACAAATACAACCTCATTTTTACATAACACTAATGTAACTACTTTACATATATTTTATATAATTTTATTAAGTAAATATTATGTCACAATGTGACATAATATACATTAGATGTTATGTAACTTTTACATAACTATGATGTAACTACTTCACATATATTTTATATTATTTGATTATATAAATATTACATAACGAATGTAACAAACAGACATAAATATTACATAACATACACTATATGTTATGTAGCTTTTACATCATTGCTATGTAGATGATCACTATCAAAAATTGTACAAATAACCGCTTCCCACACTACTCACTTAGACCTACTTATATGCACATCTTGATAACTATAATTACAGTGTAGATTATCTACTGATGATAAGTTATCTAAATGTGCATGCTTCACCACACTACTCACTTTAGACCTCCTCATATGTACAATTTTATTGTGACAACACAGCGCCATCCAGTCTCCATCGTAGATAACCACCACAAAGACTACTTATCTACTTGTGATATATGGTACATAAACATGATAATATGAGGGATCATTTTGAAAATTGTATGTTTAGTTTTGACAGTAAATTTCAATAACTTTTTGTGAAAAAAGAAATACAGGAAGCATGACTTTGCATGTAATTCTATATTGATAATTTCATACTGCCAGATCACAATGGAGAAAATAAAAGTTCAGTATAAAAAAAAAAATTATTTAATTTCTCGTATTGTAAAATCACAATTTATTTTGGCATTAGAAATAAAACAAAATAATTGCTTCTTTTCTTCTGTCAATGATCATTATTCATTGGCTTTCTGCATTTTTTTCTTGATTTCTCTATTGAGCCTTTGGCTTAATCGGAACCATTTCCTGCATGTTTATCTAATGCAATATGATACATCAGGATGATTGCTATTATATACTTCTGAAAATATTAATAATAATGATTTTTGGCAACCAAAGTTTAAAATATATTACCTGTTAATATTTTATGGAATACAAGTCTTTGGCTTTGTAATTCCCTTTGTCCTAACCAGGAACGTATGTAGCCAACTCATTGGTAAATAATTGGCAAGCATCTATACAGATGATCTTTTGCATCTTTACCACCCAAAGATTTGAAGAGATGGGCCTAAAATGTAAGTATATTCAGATAAATGAAATAAAAACCAAATATGGGTTCATTTCATAAGGTGCCCACAGAATTTGGGAAAATGATTCCTTGAAAGAATGTATAAATTTTCTGATAACATTTTTCAATCTCCCTGAGTTTCAGTCATAGTGGAATGATAGGTGCTGATTCCACCAATAAAAAAAATTTAAATTGAAAGTTAGAAAGATTTATCTTCCAAAGTTGACTGTGAATTGAAAATTCTTTCTATTTTTCGAAGTGTGATGCTGTAATTATTTGAATGAAAGAATAAGTGCAGCTACTTAGGTTTTTTTAATATACCTTACCACAGAAGTTTTCACATCGTCATTTTCTAACTGAAAGTTCTTCAGCGTTTCTACCTCTTTTGGGGAACTTTCATTATTTGATACTCTGATTTGACTTTCATATTTGATCAAATCTTCCGATGTATCTCTAGAAGGTCTGGGTAGGCATTCTGTCTTAATCAAGATTTACCACTTAGTTTACACAGAATGTGGTGATAATATATCATACTCAATTTTTTGAAATAACACAATTATACAGACGGCAAATAAACAAAAGATCTTACTATAAACTGCCATTTACTTATAATGACTAAAGACCGTAAAACACTGAACGGAAGAGAAATTGTCATTTTCACTAGATCTGGTGTTCCAACAAAATAACATGAACTTCTGCGATGTTTGTCAATCTAATATTGATTAAAACTGAACGTATCAGTTAATTAAAAATTGATGATACTAGTCTTGACCTTAAAATTTTACGCATTCTCTCTTTCTATTGCGGTTTATGTCTTGTTTAAAGTCTAGGCCCGGTTTTAATCAGGATGACCATGATCTTAGAAAATGGATTACCAATTTTGTTTCAGTGTCAATACGGGTTTTGAGATAAACTAATTTAACCTGGTTTAATTAATCTCATGAATGAGGTTTAAGGAATAATTTGCCGATTTAACCTATTTGATTGTTTAGTTTCAATGGGATATTTCTGAAAATTATTATTGTGTTGAATATTTTTGTTTTATACCCGACTGCAAAGATGTTCGTAGATATAACAAACGATTTTTTTGAAATTTTGATATTATTGCCCCAAGAAGAAAGATACCCGTATTTAGACAATGTACCGTAATTTCGGGTGACTTTAACCCAGCTGGGTGACTGGCTCATTTTCAGAAATAGACATTATTAATTATAAAAAATGTAAGCCTGTTTTTTTTATCGGATTGATTTTTCGTGATTCTATTGTATATATACCTGCAACACTGTATTCGATTTAGGAGTCATTTGCAACCAAATTCAACTTGCATAAAATTTGTCTGCAACTGGCAATGTTTTTTTACTCATATGATGATTAAAAATTAAATAACGTTTTTATGGACAAATTTATTTTGCTTATTTTATCCGTCGGATTACTTTTAAATCACCCAAAATTTAAGCCATGGGTCAAAGCCAGCCCTCAATATGCGGGTGACTTTGCACACCATGTTTTTTTATATATCCACATACAAAGTCTTAATCACATTAATAGCTAAAAAGGGAAACATTCTCAATTAAATATTGAATAGAAAGATTTTTCTGTGAATTGAAAAATCCACGATAAAAATTAAGTTATTTTTTGTGAATGTCTTAACAGAAAACAACTACTTCCCCGGCTAAAGCCACGCTGGACATTGACTACATCTGATAGATATTCTGAAAGGACCCTAACTTAAAAGAAAAAATCTGAAATTGAAAATTTGCATTTTTATTCAGATAGTTATTATTTTTATTGATTTTCTATTCCGGTCTCAATTTGAAAGAGTGGTCAAAGATCAATATTTTGGTATATAATACCAATATATTTTTACAAATTAATCGTACATTCTTTGAATTCAAGTAAGCCAAAGTCACCTGAAATTACGGTACCTAGAAACCATTTGGAAGAATGGACAGAAGAATAATTTTTGAATAGATTTCGCTTGCCTAAAGAAATTGTCCGCAACTAACAGAAATACAAAAAATCACCCCTCACTACAAAGGCAAAATCGTAACAAAAAATAAACTTCCAAATAAAAATCAAATCTTGATTTTTCATACCAAAAACATTCGACATAAAAACCTAAAATTAAATCATCACAAATGCAAAATGGAAAACTACATGATCTGTTCTCAGGAATCTCAAGCAAATGTTGATTTATTGATGGTCGATGAGTTATGTTTCAAAGATAATGTTTGTTTATATATCTCAATCATATGGGTTTTCTCTAGATTCTACTCCTCCCTTTGTAGTTCCAAGGAAAGTTGGTGTTTTTCTTTCATGTGTATTAATTTCAACTTGTGTTCTTCGAATGATCGTTTTTGTAAATCTACAAAATCTGCTTTGGACAGAGCCCAAGTAGAAATTTTGTCCTTTATTGTTAAGATGCCATTCCTTTTTTTTGGGACCTCCGCAGATGGTATTGTATTCATTCTCAGAGCAATAAAAAACATAGAGATGCCATGCCTATACAAACACAATACTTGTTTTGATGCCGACATCGACCTATCCTTATCTGTTCAATTTATGGGCGAGGGGAGTGGCGGGTGGTGAGACGTTATGCACAGTTTGTTTACATTTCAGAGCAGCGGGTCTTAAGACAGTGGCGGCTGGCATAATTAATAACCAAAGGGGTATTATACAAGATGTTTATAAATCAATTTAGTTAAAAATGTTTTCTGTTCAAACAGTTCGTTTGATTTCTTAGAAGTTTCTCTGAGGTCCGATTCTATTCAAATCGGTATGTAGGGGTTTTTGTCGAAAAGTCATACAAATTTTGTGATTTATTGTCAGGCCCTTAGGGTTTGTGGGATCGGACATTAGGTATTTTTGGTTAGAATTTGAGATTGCGGTTGAGAATGAGGTTTGAAATTTATTGTGTGATTCTATTCAAAATTGGTATCTAGGGGTACATGTGTTCTGACATGATTTTTTGTCAATAATTCATGCCGACGAATTTTATGAATGACTAAAAAGAATTAAATTAATATTAAAGGTAAAACTTTTCAAAGATTTTACTAAAAACGAGAAAATGTTTTTCACATGTGTGCAGTAGGTCATTCATGTGAACAACACATTTGAAATCTCACTGCTAATGTTTTTACTTTGAATACTAAATAGGTATTCTCGCACGTCAAATGTTGTATCTGTTACTCACAGAATAACGCACAAACACATCTGAAAAAAATATTTTCCTTTTTGGTTGAGCTTTACTCATTAAAAAAAAACAGGTAATATAATAATAATAATAGGATTTTTATTTGCAAAGGTCATTTGAGTTGCATACAGGCAATATTCAATAAGAAATTATAGTTGTCAGTCTTTTTTCCTCAATATTTTTTTATATATGTCAAATAATGAAATAATAGAGACATAGTTTAAAATACTTTATTTATAAAAGGGTGAACAAAAATGTATACAAAAAGCATAATTGATTTTTAAACAAAATTGTTTTTGTGAGTATAGATCGTACTCTACTTTCTCGACTATTTTCCAATATGCTAGTTTCATGGTGAATTCTCAGTTCGAAATATTTTTCTAATATTAATTTTGAAAGTTGATAACTGTGGTTACTTAGGGGTTCGACATCAAAAAAATGATCATTAAAAACATCAAAAATGCTACTTTTCATATTTTGGAATGTTTCAATGATAAGTTTATGTTTCAAATTACCTAGTTTCACAGAAAATATGTCGGAACTATTCTTTAATACCCTCAAACTTTTTTCTCCTTCCTTGCAGATGTTTATGACAAATTGGGAAGCTTTCACCATAACACCATAGCTTTTTCTTTTCTGTAAACTAGATATGGCTTCACTGATTTCTAATAAATTTAAACAGTGAGAACATTTAACAATTTTTTTTATTTTCTTCACAACGAACCCGGCTATATAAGCCACAACGTCATCCACATAATAGTCCCACACATTTGATGCAATGTAATCATGATCATCTGTTTTGATACAATCTCTAATTTTGTCATCAACATTATCTTCCTCATTTCTGACCACCGATGAACTAGAGCAATGTAGAATATTTGTCGAGTCCAAAGCTACTGCATTGGCACAGTTGCTTCCCTTTATTTCACTGTGGATTAGTAGTATTTTCATAATACTACCAAACTGGCGGGCAGTTGGATTATTGTTGTATCCTCCCTTAGCTCTGACACAACTGAAAAATATCTCCAGATGGTCTTGGGACAATTTATATGTCAGGATATACTTCAACTGTTTTTTTTCTATTACTCTCTCCTCATATAATTGCTTCAGACTTTCTACACAAATGAGAAATCCCAGTTTTTCTTCTTGAATACAAAACAGGAATATTTTCATTTCTAATTGTCAATTTTTTAATATAATCACTGAAGTGATTCATATAATCAAAATAATCAGTTTTGGTTTGCGGAGAAAGCGGTTTCTCATAAGGCTTCTTGGTGAATCTACTTCTTGAATTGAAAATATCAAATAAATTATTAAAAGTTCTACAAAAATATGAAGTAGGTTCTGAAAATGAAAACTCTTCCAATTTGAGGTCCAAATTTCAATAATCTAAGGCAACTGCCACACTGTTGCTCAGTGTCTGTACAGCAAGTTTCACTTTCATTTTTTCTTTTATCCATGCAATATGTCTATTTCTGAGTTTTGTAGCTAGGTGAAGACCCTTTGTTTCCTGAATTTCACCCAGTTTCTTTATAAAATCTCATTTGATTGGTTTTCCATAAATTAATTTCCTTTTTTCTATTTTTCTCACATTAAGAACTTGTTTGAAACCAAAAGCGTTTCTGACTAATTTTATCATGTGACTGGGATCAGGAAACACATAAACTTTTTCACTGGTTTCGGGATGAATAAAATAAGGCTTTAAATTTGAGGGAGTAAGACTGGCACCCAACATTTTGGCTACTGTAAAATTTGTTGGGGTTCCATCAAATGTAATGGAAGTTACAATAACACCACTTTCGTTAATGAATTTAAGGCAGTTTTGCAGTAGATTTGCCTTTTCAGTTCCACAAGCCCGTTAACAAAAAGTAACCCACTGGAATTTTCCATGATGCATTCAAGGCAACAAGCATTAATACTAAAGCCTCCTTTGCTTCTTCCAAATGGTCTGATTCAAGGTTCGTGCCAAAATCCACATATCCATGAAATTTGTTTCCATCCCATTCAACTCGTTTTCTGATTGCCATCTGATCAAATACAAGATTGCACAATATTTTATTTCCTTTGGAGGAAGCATCACCTGCTTTAAGCTTCAAAGCATTCAGAGCTTCTTGAGAAAATCCTGGAGTACCATCAATTGTCTGATACCACTTGAAAGTGTTCTCACATGGGAAGGCTTTTGAAGAATGTTTGTCGAACATAATTATACGATTTGGTTGAATAAAAATTCAAGGTAAGTGCAAATTGTCTTAGTTCAGGTGAATACTTCTGTTTCCCAGGTCTCTTGAGCATCCGGTTAAATAATTCTTTTGCAGTTCCAGATAAAGATGCCTATAAAATGAACGTAATCAAAATGTTAATCAAATAGATTTAATACCACAAAACTTACATTCAGAGTGCACTCTGCATTCTCTGATATCATATTATGCTCCCTGAGATGCTGTGTCAATGATTTGAGTATTTTTATTTTGTATTTCATCCTTCTATTACTTTGCTGGAGTTGTCTAATTTTGTTCCTTTGCCTTGATATGGTTTTCGGTACTTTGCAAACACTGACTTCTCTTCTTGACATCTTCCATATCATCACTCTCTAAATCACCAAAATAACGAATATTTCTGAAAATAAATATGGATTTGAAAATTTGACAATTGATATTTTAAAGTGCTTTGAATATTGAAATTTTTAATGATTGAACATATGAAAAAAAAATTACAGGCTCCACTTTTTTCAAAATGAAATAAAACAAAGAAGGTCTCTGGAAAAATGAACTACATGTCTCCTAAAATTCTGAGTTCAAAATCCCAAAATTTTGTTTTCAAAATTCGCTTGAAAATATTTTTTCATTAACTTGTCGATTTATTCATATAAAGTGCCAAGAGAATACATGTCATATAGGAATTGTTTCAATTATTGATTTTGCCATTGCCAATAGTTTTTGCTTGAAAAGAAGATGCCGAACGTCATAAACAAAATGAATCACGCGATTTGTTACCTGTCAATAATTGACTCTTTTCCAACAAAAATTGAACATTTTCCTAATTTTTTGGATCTAATTTCAAATGATAGGTCTACCAAATTGGGTGATTCATTTTGTATGTGTCATTTGGCATAATTTTTTATGCAAAAACTATTGTTAAAGGCAAATTTTACTCAAATCAATAACTGATAAAAATTCCCATTTGATGCACTCTCTTGGTCACAATGTATGAAAATTGAGAAGATTTAAAAAATTTCCGCTGATTTATGTGAAACTTGAATAGGGAGTAATTTTCTTTGATCTAGTGATTCCACAGACAATATAAAAATGAACTCGTGAAAATTGAAATACTCTATACAGTATTTATGTATGAATCAGCTGAAAAAGTTGAAGAATATACAAAATCATCAAAGGAACAAATAGGCCAAACGAATACTTGTTTTACTCAATATAACTCATTATACTTACTTCTTTTTCAAAATAGATTCATCATTACATCTTCTTTTTCTAGGATTGGATATCACTTGTGGTGAACTGACAGATGAACTTGGTATACTGAAAGTTTCCTGAGTATCTGTACTTTCATCATCACTTTTGCCTTTTCCCTTAGATAAAGCACTAGAAAAATATTTCATTACAGAAAAAAATTGCTTTTATTGAAAGTATCACCTACCTCTCAAAAGCAAGGAGACATTGGGCGGGGTGTTTTCTATTTCCAAGAGCTTACCAGATGCGGCAGAGGTTGATGTTTTGAATCTGAAATCAAAATTGAAAGATCAAGGCATGAGTTTTACGGGGTAGTCAAATATCAAGACATTTATATTGAGAGTCTTCAACTATTGTTCCAAGTGGCCACTGTAAAACAAACTTTTATATCAAATAATAAAAAAATTGGGTTGAATGCCACTAGGTTTCCAAGTTCTGGTTGTCTGAAATGTATATGTCACTTTCAACAAAATCCAAGTTTCTTGCGAATATTTTAAACAAATGTGCATTTTTGGAAAATAAGCGAAATATTTGAAATATGGACAAAAAAGGTTCCTTCCTGAAACTCATCAGGAAAGTGATGCTAGGTTCCATATCCAGAGATATATGTTTAGATCACATTGGAAAGGAGAATTATGAAATTATAATGTGATATGGGGCCAACGCTAATTGCTATAATACTGGTAAAAAGTAAGATGCATCAAAACACTGGTGTATTTAGTTATATGTGTGAAAGCACATTGTAATTCAGCCCAATTAAAATTTAGTATTAGATTGAAGTATTGGTTGGATGTTAATGGTTGCCAGGCTAAGAGGTTGCCAAAGTATCATAAACAATATTGAATCAGTGATTTCACCAGGGTTTTGAGACATTTGGTAAAGAGTGATTTCTAATTATGCTTTCTAGGCAGAATTCATCCCACCAAGGAAATATAATAGCATTATAATATATGAGTCACCTTTTCCTGAGTGGTTCATTTTTCAGTATATTTTGTATTTCTGTCAATGCTTCTGGTGCAGTTGAAGTAGATGATGAAGTTTCAACATCATCAATCTCGGAAGCAGTTAGAGTTGTAGAAAATGACTGATCGCCAGCATTGGTACCGTCAAAACCTTGTTGTGTCCATTCCTCAGAAGTTAACGCTTCTGGTGCAGTTAAAGTGGATGATGATAAAATTTCAACATCTTCAAATTCAGATGCAGTCAGCGTTGTTGAAAATGACTGTTCTTTTGCATCGATTTCTCCCAATTCAACACTGAAAAAAATTGAAATTTAATGTTCGCATACACATATCTTCACAGAGGTTATCATTCTAAAGCAGAATGTGACAGAGAACATTTCAAGAACAAGGAAAAATATTTAAAACTAAAATTAACTTTTAGAGATAAGATTTATTAATAGTTTTTCAAATATATTAAAAAATGTATATATTTATAAAACTTTTTTTTGTTTGTGTCACTTTTCCATATGAAAAAAATTACCCCAAAGTTTTCCATGATTTAGATAGTAGATTCTTATTACCTTCTAGACAGATCAGGTTTCTCATCACAGACTCGTCTTGAAGTTGACTGATCATCCATGTCGATAATATTCATCTCACAAGTTGGAATGGCGTTCTTTGATAGAACTGTTCTACTTCCAAGGCGAATGACATGGTGAGGCAAGAAATGGGACGAACATATAACTGGATACTTCCTTTTCAAGTTGCTCCTATTTAGCATGAGTGCATTACACCATGATTCAGCAACAACCACATCAGACAGAATCCTATGAAAAATTCAATTATTGGTATAAGATATGCAAAACGTTAAATAAAATGTATAAAATAGATTTGGATGCCTGTTACAGTTTAGTTTGGAAAGTATTCGTGTCAACATGAAAAAATATCCAATATCCCAAGTTCATATTCAATTTCGAAAGTGCCCAAATTACTGTACAGTGGTAACTTTCAGCATAGATTTACATGCATTGACCATTATTCATATATTTGATGACATCGGGATCCTGGATCCTTTCGACGTCTCAACATACCCAACCACCAACCATAATAAATAATCCTGGTGACGACTATGGTTGAAACAGAACGTCTTAGCGTTGTCTAATTAGACAATGGTCTTAGGTTGAAACTTACCTATGGAATGTTTTGTCACAGCCTAGAAACTGCTTGAGTCCACAAACCTCACAAATTTTCACCATTTTGGATCGAAAACACTTATCCTAAATATCGTAATAGTCTTAATTCTTGAAAAAAGGCAAAGGAAAGATTCTGAACTTTACAAACAACACAGATGCAAACAATAAACAAACAAGTTGTTTTGAATCGTCACACTACAAACGAAGAATGACTTATCTCAATCCGAATGAAACAAGCGGGCACATACGAAACTGTCCGAGCGAATCCGGACTTAACTTGGTCCAAGTCCTATGAATGTTTACAAACAAACCCATGTTGGATTCAAGACAAGGATGGAAAAGCCCCCTCTATGTTTTTTATTGCTCTGAGTATTCATTACTTATTATAGCCCAAACTTCAATTTTTGCGAATTAGTAACTGCGTCCGTTTTTTACATTCTACAATATCTTGGAATTTTTTTACGAGTGAAATTAAGAGTAATTTTTTTCTTAAGAGACGTCTAACAATTTATATAATACACTTGGCTGTTTTCGATCAATTTTTCTGTATACTTTTGACAAAACTACGAATTCTTAGGTTAAGTTTGATTCAATGTTGATGTTTCTGAACGGTCCGAATGAAGGTACAAGCAGAAAAATGTGTTGCCAACATATGAAAACAAGGAGTTAAGGAATCCAGGATTAGTTTTTCATTGAAAAATGCATAACGTTCTAATCCATAGTTAATTAATAATCCGAGTTTAGATAATCAACGGTTTAAACTCGCATTGAACAACCGGGCCTTAGTCGCATAATTATTGTTCGAGTTTGTCGACACTTTTCCAATGCTACTGCACACAACAACCGTCCCACGGCACCAAGAAGCATACCTTCATGTATTTCATAATCCATTGTGACACAGAAAACGAAGCATAGATAAATATTCAGAATATAATACAAATCCAAACCAACACAGGCTGTTTATGATTCGTATAATGTGTAGGTTATGTTGAATATCACTATCACTTCTACCCATGCGCGAAACTTCCGTTCCGTCGATTTATAAATTCAATAATATTTCACAGTCCGTTCGTTACGTATACAGTGCGTCTACGTTTACAGTCCGTCTAACTATAAATCTAGCTTTACTATTTAAGTTGAAAATATCTGCCCTAGCTGAGAATCGAACCCAGGACCTTTCGCTCCTGAGAATATTTGAACTTTATCGAGGTATGTCTTAAAGCTATTTTGGTCGCCGAAAAATTGCGACATTCGGATGTGAATGTTTTCACCTTTAATCATATAGTTCTCATGAGTGGAAAACAGCCTCATGAGTCAAGAAGAAACAAAAAGTCATTCACTAATGATAGGTTGGGTTGGGCTTTTCGCGAGTGGTGTGGATATTTAGTGGAACTCGCTCCTAATTCCTGATAATGTCCAATAGGGGAGTTCGACGCAAGTTACCAACTTGAATAGAATAGAATATTTTGATTTGCTTATAAAGATTGCCACCTTGAAAGCTCAGCAACATACTTAGAATATGAAAAAAAAATCAATGTTTTTAATAATTCGAAATTGAAAACGCCTTCGAAAACTTACTCCTAGCGCCTGTGATGGACGTATGCATCGTTACTTCACACAGTTCAAACTTTTACCGCAAATTTTTTCGAACTGTCAACTACAATTTCATCTGTCTTAGGTTTATATGATACACTAATATTTTTATCATCATCGTATTTGCGAAGATTACTGAATCATCTCATTAAAAGTGAGTTGAGTTTATGTTTGGTTTGTAAGAAATAGTATTGTCTATCAATATTCCTGAAACAATCACAATTGGCGCTAGTGTTTGGAGAAAGTTATTCAAGTGAAGGTCATATCGAGTTTAAATTGAGAAGATCCTCGGAATATAAAAATTTCGAAAAAAAAATGGAATTTGAGAAATTATTTTCACAAAATTCAATTTCTGAGCACCGAACCGAGGCAAAGAAAAATTAAAATAAAATAATGTTCGTTCCCCATTATAATAATTTCATCAGGGTTGTGTAGAGAATCACAAATTGAATATGCTGGTTCATTTATTTTGAGTCCCAAAGTGTTTATGTTTTTGTAAATACATAAGTTATATTAATATATGTGTCTATATTGTCGATTGCAGAGTTTTGGCGTTCACTTTGCTGTTCCTTTATTAATGATTATTGTTCACAGATATATTTATTTATTTCAATCATTAAAAGTATATCAAAATCTTACATTACATTTTTACAAGACAAGTGACAGATGACACCATTTACAAGGTTGCCCAATATGATTAAGGGTAGGTTTGCATATAGAATTGTTTTTCAATACTCCCTCCCAATTCTACAATGATGAAAGTACATACATTCAACTATTATAAATAAACAAAGTAAAGTGAACGCGACAACTCTGCAATCGACATGTTATGGTGCCTGTCCCAGTCTGATTGGGCATTGCATATTCCATCACGATGCCATTTGAACTTTAACGCCGAAAAACGCCATTTCTTTCTCTTGTTGCTTGACTTGGGTTATGATGACTTCACTCCCCAAAGATATACCTAGAGCAGTTCTTCAGGATGGTGCGTCCTTGGAAGATCCCTCTGTCTTTCAGTTGAAGAGATGTTTTCTTCTCTATCAATAGACACAGAACAACAATTTTACAAAAACTATGTTGTCTTTGTTTGATGCTACCAACCGTTCCCATTTTCAGACACAAAATCTCTATGAATGACACATTTGATATAAGAAATATATAAGCCCTTCATGACCTAAAGTAATTGAATTAGTATATCAAATTTGCCATTTTCCATACAACCAAAGAAAAACAATTGCCATTGGAGAGGCAGAAGTTTTGAAGGTTTTTTTTTAGTTGGCAACTTGTGCGGAACTCCCTCATTCTTGAGTTGATATTCTTCAATTTGGGGTCTTCATTATCAGTATTCCTAGTTATTAAGTGTTTGATTTAGCATACCTTTTTTGAACATTCTTACACTTCTACGTCAAATGAAAAAAAAAAAAATAATGCAAAACTCCGCTTTTTGTTCATTCCTGCATTCATTTTCAGTTTCCACTCTCAATCAGCTGGTTCTGTAGATTGGTGTTCTATGAGTGTGAACTGGTTATAATTTTCATTCTAGTAAGTTGTCGACGTGAATCCAAGGGTCAAAGGTGGCTAGGCTATGGCTATTTCTATTTAGGTTTTAGTGCAGCTGTGCAACGTGATAATTAAAAATAAACTTCAAGTTCCGGATATTACTTGGAACTAATTCTAGCTTTCATTCAATATAATAATCTAGTGTGTAGTATTAATTATTGATTAGTTATTCCAAAGGTAATGTCTCAACTGATTTTTTGAAATTATTTTAATTGAATCATTTTATTTTCCCTTCCAGATTTCGGAATGATCAATCTTTCGATTTAATAATGGGTCGATGCGTGCATGAGATAGCTGGTCGTTTCTAGGTAGTGTCAAAAATACAAAAATAAATCCATTTCTTATTGGATGGCAGTAACATAAACTTGTGGTGCCTCTCTCGTATTTGTCACTTGTCAATCCATTTAGAAACCTAAAATGTCCGAGGATGAATTATCTGACTGTTTTGAAGAACCCAACATGGAAATACAAATCAAAACCCTCATGGGAACCACTTTTGATATGAAAGTGTCGGCAATGGATACTATTGCTGACATCAAGAAAAAAATTTATCGAATTGAAGGTGAGTTCCTGCTTGTTTGAAATAAGGCTTTACAAGTGTTTTTTTTACTTCTCTTTCATTGACTGGCCTGTAGACAATCATTCATTTTCTATTTGGTTAGTTTTTGAATGAATTACATACATAGACCTTAGACCTACATAGACCTTAGACCTACATAGATAGACCTGATAACTGGTCTTCCCCTGACTTAACACAGTTCCTGGTGGACTATATATGAGAGAGAGATGTTGTGAAGGATAGAAGTAAGACAAGATAGAAGATACAAATGGCTATGGCATTACATTGGAAAAACCTATTTCTTGTTATTTTTTTAAGAGAAATATTGACTACTTTGAATGAGATGAGTTTTGAAAAAATTCAAGGAATCACAGTGGGTAACTTTATGCGACATATTTTCATGATATCTTTCAGAAACAAAAGAATTCCATTGAGCCTCCATCTGAATGAAAATGATTTTTATATCTCTTCCAAAGTTTTCAGAAAGTTCAGGAATGAAAAAAATTATTGATAATTACATTTATATTTGATATCATGAAGTTAGAAGTGCAATTGAACTAAATTGGGAACTCTGGCGATTTCAAAATTTGTTATCAATAATGCCTACATAAAAAACGTTCATGTAATCTATAAAATTTCGTGTTTGTAGAAAAAATGGCCCAATAATTTTTGGGAAATACTGAGTAAAATAGTACGTGATATTGGGAGTAAAAGTGATATTTTTTCTATCGAGCGTGATGGAGGTCGACGAACAATCCGTAGGAAAGTCTATTCCAGCCTGGCGCTGCAAAATAATATCTACTCCGGCGGAGTAAAAGTATGCCGTTAGTCCAACGGAGTAAAAATTCCATGTATATTTAAAACATTTCAAGAAAACATTCTTCGATTTAAAAACATATATTTCTGTGTTTGTTCTCGGAAAAAAAGGAAAATTTTGGGAATCAAATACATCACATTATACTTTTAGAAATATTATTAACCAACATTAGTTTAAGCAATTGCTCGGGAAAAACATCAAATTCTACCCCTGAATCAAACAAAATCCTACCAACCCACCTCTGATACTAATAATAAATCTATTAACTTCAGCTACAATATAAAGAGAGGCACAAAAATAAATCTAAGTTATATAAACAAGAGAAGTCACGTAAAATGTTACCAGTTTGTGCGTGACTAAGAAATTAAATTAAAATTTTCTCATAAGTTCGGAAACCTGTGAAAATGTGTTGAAAAAATCCACAAATCACTAACACTCCATGCTTACCTATGAAATTTCACATCTAACCCTTTTTTGTATCTAATTACACAATTGTAGGCTGCACACGAAGAAGGCATATATATATTTAAGAATGTTTATTACTTGTCAAACAGTTCAGAAACACTGGATAAATTTATAAAAAACTTTCAAAACACCACACGAAAACACATTTAAACAATATACGAAACCAATGTTATGCCTGAACTCATTCTGTCCTTTTCACAGGTTCTGATATCAATGGTCTCTTTCTCACAACCAGTCCATATTATTATATTGTCTATGATTACATATGATCTGTTGATTTGTTACCAGTTTCCATCAACCATGCATGAATTTGTTACATACCTACATGAAATGTTGAAAAACATGTCAATAGACTGTTTTTTATTATTTCATTAAAAAAGTACTCATTTAAAAAATAATAATCCTTTTCACAAAAGATACCATCTTTCTGTCGCCATTTTAAAACTATAACTTGGGTTTCTTATTTTTCTTCATGATGTCTACCTGACGTGTCCCTAGTCTGCATACCCGACTAGTTTGTATAATAAAATTCTCTAAACTTATTTCATCCCAAATCTTCCTAAAATAGTCAATATATCGGTTATTATTCAATAATATGAATCTTTCGTACATATCATATTTGCATATCATATGGGCTGCTGTCACCAGTGTTATAATACAAAAGACCATTTTGGCACATAACACAAATGATTATAGAATATCTCTATAATAGAAAAACATAGTCTAGACCAATTTTCCTCCAGAATGTGTAATCCGGCCACGGCTTAACATGCGTGGTCTTTTTGAATACTTTTCTTCCAAATAAAATGTCCCTTCAATACTTATTCTAACTTTTCCCCGGTACCCAATTACTGCCTCCCCCAAAATTAGATCTTTCCAAATGAACTAGACTCTATACTTTCATGTTTCTTTTTCCCTTTCATTACTCAATACTTTCTCAAATAATACACAAAAATAACTTCAAAGGACTCCAAATTTGGTACTACTTTTCCTACGCGACCTCTCTAATTGTCTCTAAGTAGTCACATAGGAATACAATTCAAAGTCCATTCACGTCATTCTGAAATCCACTTACTCGACAACTTCCCAGCGACCACCCACATATTGTATCAATGGTCCCTTGTAAGATATCTCTAGTCTAAATACCCATCGATTATATTGGTACAAAGTAGCAATTCTGGCTGGCCCCAATTCCGATACAAATATAATATTTGTCCTCGTGAAACGGTCTGACTTTTTTTACAAAGCAACTAAAAATTCTATCTGACTGAGATACAAGTTCTTTCCTTATTTAATTTTTTTATAGAACTTATTCAATTTAAAATTAGAACATAGCTCATCCTGAGACCAAACTAAAATATCAAATCAAAATGTCAAAAGATGAATATCTCGTGAACAAAGCAATAATATATAAGTATAGAAACAAACCCAAAAAAGTCAGGTGAATCAACATAGGTGCAACAACAACAAAGTAAAATATCTATCATTCATTTTTTCTTATATCCAGGAATATCAAAAAAGCATTCTGTGTTAAAAAAGAAGAATAAAAATACAATTAAATATAAATATATCCACATATACATATATAAACATCCTAGATGAACGAATACTCAGACGTTAACAGAAAATTAAAGGAGTATATAAATAAAATGTATAAATGAATAAAATAATTGGAACCCATAGCTGTTACACTGTTTTGCAATTCATAGGGACTATTAGCAGTGGACATATACAATGGTTAAAGCAAGAAATGATTTCATAACAGTTTGCCATCGATATCTTTATCAAAGTACTCTTGAACACTATAAAATATCTGGTCAATGAGATATAATAACATCCCATACGGGGTGTTACAATGTAGTGTTCCAAGGCAGCACAAGTAATGTGTGATAGAACTTATAACATCTAGATATTTACAGCTCTTATGAATAATTAATCAAAAGTGTAGAAGTAACACATTTCTGAATATGGATATTAGGAAACATAAAGCACCCATTAAACTTTGAAAATATAAAATTCAATGTAAATACCATTGAATGCAGCACTGAATTAATCAACCATATATTTACTCTAAAAAAAACAATAGCGTTCAGGAGATGATGGTATTACTGTAAAAATCATTAAATATTTGTATTTTCCAAATGCAGTTAAAAATATCTGTAATAACGTTCATATACAAAAAAGAGACAATACCATATATATAATATAGACCTATCAATTTAATAAATAATGTTGGTAAAATATTTGAAAAATCTTTAGAGGAACGCCTTGTAAACTTCATCATAAAAAAATAATAAATACCTGAGTAACAATTTGAATTCTAGAAAGCAAAAGCTACATCTGATGCTATGTATGCAGTTGAAAAATAAATTTCAGAAAATGTAGACACTGACAGAAAATATATTGCAGTATTTTTAGACTTGACGAATCATGATAAACTTCTTGATATACTCACTAGTCATTGGCCACGTTTATACCGTATGTGAATTTGGTAACTTTACCAAGTGTATGTGACCAAATTGAAACCAAATGTTTTAGTAATCGTTTATTTACATTGAATTTTGTCGAGTGATTAATTAACCAACTTGGTTTGGTATTTATTTAGTCATGTAACCAAGAGAAAGGTTTGAAACTCTGCTATCTAATTCGGAATTGTGTCATCTGTCAATGACAATGTCTGGATGTCAGTGAGCTCAGGCATTTTTAATTTTATTTGTTCAGGCAGTTTTTGTAAAGCCCCTACTCAACAAGTCTTCTTCAAGGCTCTTGTAGATGTCTAGGTGTTTAAATTTTTTGCCATCCAAAATTGATATAATTTTCTTGTCCAAAAATATTTGGAGAAACGCACTGTTTCTTCATCTGTCCAATTAATACCTTTGGACTTTTTTACAGGAGGTTCTGAACTGCAGCAACTCATTTTATATAAAAAATACTAACAAAAATATAAAAAACAATTTCCGAGGTAATGATGCGGAAACTAAGGTTAGGAATCACAAAACATTTTTCACTAACTCTCTCTCGCTCTCTTTTTATGGCTATTGTTTCCATTCGGTTCATTCCAGTGTGATAACCACAACAGAACGCTTAGCAATCTTTCAAACCAAAATTTACAGTAACGGTTGGTAAAATTTATCATACTGGCCACGTTTATACCGTGCCTTGGTATGCAGACTAATGATTATATTCCAACCAAGTTCTGTTAGTCAGTGTGGTATAAACTGTGCACTTGGTCAAGTAACTAGCTTGGTTTGGTACCGAAATTTGTTGTGTACCAGACTATAATACTAAGTTGACTAAGATGGTGTGACTGTTAATTTTGGTTTGAAAGATTGCTAAGCGTTCTGTTGTAGTGTGGTTATCGCACTGGCTACAAAAAAGAGAGCGAGAGAGAGTTAATTGTTTTGTGATTCCTAAGGAAACTAAGGTTAGGAATCCTAACCTTAGTTTCCGCATCATAACCGCGGAAATTATTTTATATATTTTTATTAGTATTTTTTATATAAAATGTCTAGTGGCTGCAGTTCAGAACCTCTTCAAAAAAAGTCCAAAGGTCTTAATTGGACTGATGAAGAAACCAGTGCGTTTCTTCAAATATTTTTATACAAAAAAAAATTAACACTATTGGATGGCAAAAAGTTTAAACACATAGACATTTTTAAGAGCCTTGAAGAAGACATGTTTAGTAGGGGCTTTACCAAAAATGCAGCACAAATGAAATTAAAAATGACTAAATTGAAACAGCTATATTTTAAATGTAAAAGAGACAATCTTAAGAGCGGTAGTGATAGAAAGTGGTTTACACATTTCGATGAAATGGATAACATATATGGAGATCGACCGAATTCGACTGTCCCTGATTCAGAAGCTACAGTTGATACCGGGAGCGATTTCGAGTTTGGGGATTCCTTGGAATTGAACGAAACAGCAGAAACATTTGTGGAAGCTATAGTACATGGTGTATATTTTGTGTTTCAACTTACTTTTTTGTATTTGATATGGCTGTATTTATTTTAGAGGTTCCAACAGACTTTCAAAGAGAGTCCACTCCTGTGGAAGTAATAATTGTGGATGAAAATGCAACACACGATCCTCAGGCAGATGATAGTAAAGAGAACAAGCATGGAGAAAGAAATGAAATGAAATGAAAGGAAAAAAAAGTTATTCTGACCAAATTGAAGTAGTTCAAAAAAACACCTTGAAAGTACTATCAGAATTTTGCGAAAGTCAGAGCAAAGTCAATGCCGAAATAATGAAATCTGAAAATGAAAAACAAAGGGAGTGGGAATCGGAACTGCTAGAAAGGGAGCATGCTTTTCAGCAGTCTCAGATGGAGATGCTTCTGAGAACATTTCAGTACCAGCAAATGCCACCCATTCCACAGTATTCATATGTACCTCACGTCAACCATTTCAGTAGGGGCCACAATTCCGGTCAAACTGCAGAAGTTGATGATAACCATAAGGACTACTCCATTCCTTCCACTAGTAAAATAAGGGACAATTCTGATGAAGAATCTTCGGACTGATTTTAAAGACTTGTAAAGGGGTTTCTCCCCCTATTATCAAACTTTGGCGCTTATCACTATTCTCGGTTTTCCTCGGGCGCCACCTTTAGCTTTATAGTGGAAAAGGCCACTTTTGCTCCGGGCAGTCTCAGTGAAGAAAGACACTCCAGGGGTCAATATAGTCGTGACACTGTAACAGGGCCAGCAAGGCAGGCTTTAATTGCCTTTAACTGGGTTGCGGACCTTGGTGGCGACTGCAGCACTAGATGTTTAAATTTTACTCAAGATAGTAAATGAAAGAATACTAAAAAGAGGATAATCAGGTATATTAATAATAAAGAAATACCGGAAGGGCGGCTGACGGCGGCCTCAAGTTATCACAACAAATAAACACATGGCAAGCACTATATACAGAGGAAGCGGGAGGGTGTTTTCAAGCAAGCGGGTAAATTTAGCAACCAAAAGCTCTTGCGGTGGGGGTGTCGACGGACTCGTATGCAGAACTTACCAGCACAGCTTTGAAATATATATGTGCCTCTTACGATCATGCATCGCATCTGCGTACTTACAAACATTTCCTGATGTCTTTTACCTGATACAACATATTTACCAAACTCCGATCTCACTGCTTCGCAAGGCCCTGGACGGTCGTGGACTGCTTCGGTCTTTGGCTCACACTCTGGATACTAGTCGGACGTGACTGCTTCTGCTGGGCTGGGCAAGCTACTAATTCTTTGAAATATGTCGAAACGGAACTACGGCCGCTTCTCCCTCTTTCCGAATCCCTCTCGAACGACTTATATGCGCGCGCCGTTTTGTGGACTCTGTCGATTTGATACAAAGTATACTTTCACAGAATAATTACCCAGCTCGTAAAATCCTTCGTGCTGTGCGTCAGCTTGTGCGTGCGTCTCTGTCTCGACTCAACTGTACTGGGTGGTTTCTATCGGACGCAGCTCGTGATCGTATGCTCTTGGCTCGACTGGACTGCTGGCTCGGGCTGTCTCGGAGGACTGCCAGCTAACTCAATATGCTCACGACGTTATTTCCAATACCGACGCTGTTGTTTCAATCATTCGTTCTCGACGCTGGCGCAATTACCAATCGTTAGTTCTTCACAACCACGCCCTGTATTGGCGTGAGCTACGGAGGGTGTTTAGCCTATTTATCGGGTTAGGGGTGATTCACGGATTTATCACGAACCTGAATGGTATTTCTAGACCTATTATTACTTTCAAGCGGGGTTTAATTCCTTACAGGGAGCTTTTGGCTGATAAATATAGCGGGAAAATAGTAACTTCGTTACAGACTGATAGTTATTACTTCAACCTTCCCAAAAACTGAGGTGTTAGTTTTCTACAGCCTGAAAGATGTTTTTATTTTTCTATAGTGGGGTTATTTTAGTTTCTACTTGATATATAGTTCAAAAATTGTGATGATTTTTCTTTAAGATGTTAGTTTTTTTGTTGGCCAAAATGGCATTTTTTTTTATTACTTGAGTTATTCCAATTTTCATTGGAAAGTTGAAAAACTGTGATAGGATGATGCAATTTTTGTTTGTACTAGTTATCCAGAAATAAAAAATATTGAGTTTTTTACTGTATATTTTTTTCATACTGGAAATAATAAAAATCACATGCTTGAAGTGACATTTAATCAATATACTTTTACAAATAAAATGACTTGGAATGAACAATAAAATATTTAGTGTTATGCACGTTTCTTCAATTTCTTATTGTCTTAAGTGTTTTTTTTTATTGTACACCACCCAACAGAAATCCATTTACAGGGTGAGAAAATCACGGGTACAAAAACAAAAAAACAAATAATTTGAGAATCAGTAAAGATACAACAATAGTGTAGAAATGAGACATGATACAAAAACTAGAGAAAAAGGAAAATTAATGTCAAAAACTGATTTTTTTCAATGAAGGAATGCTGCAAGAGAAAATGTCACAACTGTCATTGACAGCATTGAAGTTGTTGCAAATTCTGAATAAGGGTGAGTTTTTCTGTACATTTGTTCTAGAGAATTCGAGGTAAAATAGAGTGTTAGGTCTTGAATTTACTCGTGGAACATGAAAATTCAGCATACTCAAAATAGCACTACAGTTGATTTGGCCATGGATCACCTTATAAAGAAAAATCAGAGCAGATGTATTCCTTCTACTTGCAAGAGAGGTAAAGTTATGTCTCTCTAGTAAAGCGGTATTACATATTCCTGTAGCAGGGTACGCACCATCTTCTTTGAAAGAGAGATATTTCATAAAGTGTCTATGGATTCGTTCAAGATTATTTGAATGGACATTATAATATGGACACCAAATGATAGATGCATACTCTGTTTTAGAACAGACATAGGAATTATATAACAGTAGCAGTGTGTTCTTATTCGAGAAATCACGAGTATTTCTGACAATGAAACCTAAAGCCCTTGAACATTCATTGGTAATTTTATTTATGTGTGTTGAAAAATATAATGTTTGGTCGAAGGTGACACCAAGGTCACGAACAGAATTGGATCTAGGGAGCACATCATTGCCAATTGAGTAGTTATAGGTGATGTTGTTCTGTTTCCGAGTGAATGTTACAATTGAGCACTTATTAGCATTTAATAGAAGACGATTATTTTTGCACCAAGTATTTACTATATCTAGGGCGTTTTGTAAAATGGCACAGTCATTCTGGCAGTTTATTTTCATATATAATTTCAAATCATCCGCATATAATAAACAATTGACTCCGACATCCTCAATAATGTCATTTATGAACAGATTGAAGAAAAGTGGACCCAAAACAGAACCTTGTGGAACGCCTGATGTTGGTGTAAATAAAATGGAATTCTGGCCATGGCACTCAACATAAAGGGAGCGGTTTTGTAGATAGGTGAAAAAGGTATTCAAGTTCCCTGAGAAGCCAAATGCATTCAGTTTACTGAGTAAAATATCATGATCAAGCTTATCGAAGGCCTTGGAAAAGTCCGTATATATGACATCTACCTGGGCATTATTTTCGAATGTGTTGGATATGTACTGGGTAATACAGAAGAGATTTGTGGTAGTTGACCTACCTTTGAAGAAGCCATGTTGTAACTCAGTTATTTGTTTTTTGACATGGTTGTAAAGTGGTTTATTAAGAAGGATTTCAAAAGAGTTTGAGAAATTATTTACTATTGTAATAGGCCGATAGTTTTCTATGTCATGTTTGTCACCTTTTTTGAAAACTGGTATTAATTTAGATTGTTTCAACACATCAGGGAACTGTTGGTATTTTATTGAGAGGTTGAAAAGTATTGCCAGAGGTGCAGCGAATAAGGAGGCACAGTCATGAATCAGGAAAGCTGGTATTTTATCAGGTCCCATTGTAAATTTTGGCTTGATTTTTTTGAGAGCTTCACAAACTTTACTTTCCGAAAATTCAGTTATGATCAAAGCATCATTCACCAAGTTTACGGTAGTATTATTTTGTATGGTTTGACTAGGTGTAGCGAAAGAATTGCTAAAATACTCCGCAAAGGCATTTGCAATGCTTACGGGGTCATTATGTTCAATGCCATCATAGATCATTGTTAGTGGTAGAGATGACGAGTGTTTCTTTTTTTTTACAAATTGCCAGAATTTTTTTGGGTCCGTTTTGATTTGCTGTTCGATATTACGGCAGTACAGTTGGTAGTTAGATTCAATTTCAGACTTTACTTCTCTTCTTATCTTTTGGAATTCAATAAATGCAAGCTGATCCTGGAATTTTTTGTGTCTGCACCAAGCTCTATGTTTACATTTGAGTTTTCTTATAATGCTCGAATTATACCAAGGCGGGTAGTTTCTCTTACAGGCCTTAACTAAGGGGACAACAGAGTGAATAATTTCATTCAACTTGTGATAGAACTTATTGAATGCTTCATTTAAATCAGGTATATTTAACAAAAAGTCCCAATCAGTTTCAGCAATTTTTTGGTAGAGTACAGGAAGATTCGCTCTTTTATAGTTATAATAGACCGAGTTAGTTTTATTTTTATTATTACAACGTTTACCGATTATATCATATGTAATTAGGAGGGAGGGGTGATGATTGTCTACTGGAATTAATATTTCAGGAACTGACTCAACGGTACATATAAAGTTGGCTAAAACCAAGTCTAAAATTTTATTATTGCTGTTTCGAAAAAGTTAATAAAATTGAATAATGAGGAAACACGGGGCGATGGCTCCCTACCATCCAGAGTAGTTAAGTATTCACTTAAATTGAAGTCACCAATGAAAAGTATGTTGTTATTGTACAAGAAATCTAATGAGCTCAGTATTTCAAAGAGGGCGTTATTTGGAGGTATAAAGAATAATTATGTAGCAAGATTGATGTTCTACTTTTATTTTCGCACATAGTATGTCAATCATATATAAGTCGTTAAACGAAGGATGTGCCTTCAAATTTAGATTTTCAACTGTACATATGCTATTATCAATGGCGAGCGCAACTCCCCCTCCACGAGTGACATTCATATTATCTAGATCACGATCACATCTCAGAACGGTGTATCTATTCGAATAAAACATTTCAGCATTTCCTACCCCGGGTCCTAACCATGATTCTGTTATTGCAATAATTGAGTACTCGCTCTGCGCAGATGCAAGCAATAATTTGGTTGTCTTTGAATGACTTGAGCTCAAATTCAGAGAAGAGGGCACCTTTAGTTGCTACTTGTTAGGCGCACCGAATAGATCTCGCTTCATTTTCTCAAAAGCTCTTTTGTAAGCTTCACAGTTAGGATAATCCCAGACAGCATGATCAGTGTTAATATTAGTTTGTTCATTACGTTTGATATTTGCACAATTTATGCATTGTTTCTGGCTATTAGGCTTACGGCCTTCAAGGCCGTGAGCCTTGGAACAAATAGGACAAGTCAACTCACCTTTACATGTAGACTTAGAATGAAAAAAAACTATTACATTTGAAGCAACGAGGAACAAATATGGCCTCAAAAACAGAACAGCTATCAAATCCAATAACTTTTCAGATGGTTCCTTATTTCAGATGCATTCATGTCCATTCTCCTTAATACAGGTTGCTGAGGTTGTGGAAAGATGATTTCAGCATTCATTACATCATTGAGCCATGCCTGAATGAATATTTCATTGTTCAATTCTACAAAGTTGTGTAAAATACAGCAGGCATTAATTATTTTTGGCACAAAGGAACAATGCACATCTATCCTTTTTAACAGAATTCGCCACCTTCCTTTTAATCTCCCAAATGCCATTTCCACTGTTACTCTAGCTGAGCTGAGATGAACATTGAACGATTCCTGCTGTGGTGTTACTGAACCTGGATAACCCTTCAGCAACCATGGTAAGAGTGGATATGCAGGATCCCCAACAATCATGAAAGGGTATATTTTTTCCATGAAAATTTACTGGTCTCTACAAAAATCAATTGAGGAATATATATATATATATATATATATATATATATATATATATATATATATATATATATATATATATATATATATATATATATATATTTTGCAATCAGATCATCACCTGAGGAATTAAACGTTCATAATTTTTGAACAAGCCAGATTGTTTGAAAACAACAGCATCATGGGTGTTCCCAGGATGTTTCACACAAACATTTCGAAATCTATAATATAAAAACAATTGAAACAAATTCATCATACATAATCTTGATAATAATGACCTACACCGATGATCTACTACTGCCTGAAAATTGAACGATGGCCACCCTTTTCTATTGACATGATCTCTATATCCATCAGCTGGTGCCAGTATGGGAATATGGCATCCATCAATGCATCCTATTATTTGAGGAATTTTCGAGGACTGTTCAAAATACCCAGCAATTTCTTGACATTCTTCCAAGTTCGGCATCACAATGTAGGTCGAACTCATGTACTTATTTATTGTTTCTACAACTTTATAAAAACATTTTTTCACATTAGATTTATGAATACCAAAAACATCTCCTACTACACGATATTCAGAGCAGATTGCCAATTTGTATAAAGTAACAGCAACCTGTTTCTCAACAATTCATTTAAAACGATGGTCTCCCAAAAGTCATTACTCCTTGGCTTCATCCACAAACTTCTTTCATATTTTAATGGAAGTATTCCTAAAGAAGTGCTGCAGAGAGCCATGATAGAGTGCAACTGAAATAAATCAAATAGGAGACAACATAAATTAAATGATTTTCAAATTATGTTCATAAACTACCTGTTTCATTCTCAACTCTTGGCTTCTTTTCAGCATTTTTCTGCGAAACTTTATTATTTTTGTCAATTTGACACTTCGCAAATTATTAATTATTAGTCTCTTTACCAATAATTCTCTAATATACATTTTGGGAGGTAAATTATTGTATTATATAATGAGGAAAGCAGCCTGAGCTCACTGACATCCAGACATTGACAGATGACAGACATTGACAGATGACACAATTCCGAATTAGATAGCAGAGTTTCAAACCTTTCTCTTAGTTACATGACTGAATAAATACCAAACCAGAACCAAGTTGGTTAATTAATCATTTGACAAAACACGATGTAAACAAACGATTAATAAAACATTTAGTTTGAATTTGGTCACATACACTTGGTAAGGTTACCAAATTCTCATACGGTATAAACGTGGCCATTGTTTACACTATCTTAGTAAACTTAGTATTTTAGTCTGGTACACAACAAATTTCGGTACCAAACCAAGCTAGTTATTTGACCAAGTCCACAGTTTATACCACACTGACTAATAGAATTTGGTTGGAATATAATCATTAGTCTGCATACCAAGACACGGTATAAACGTGGCCATAGAATAATGGTTCTGTTTCGAGTTTATTACCCAGTTATCTCAAAGATTGGCAACAAAAAATCAGTATAAAGGGCACTTCTACTGACCTGAAGATATGATGACTATTCCTATACAAATTTATTTGTCACAAAGCAAAATAAAGTTTACAATTATTATTAATTTGGGAGTATCACAGGGAACTGCCCTGGATCCGGTCTTGTTTTAATTGCATATCAACTCAAAGCTACCAATATAAGTTAACATAAAAATCAGTTCAGCTTGAAAGTAATCTGCCTGTCAGAGGCCAACCAGTTATCTCTCAACACTAACAAAACAAATTAACTAGCATTTCCTGTAACAAATAACACGCCAAACTACACCGCAATGAACCTTGACAGAACTGAAATTGAAGAAATTACAAAAGTAAATTACCAATTTAGAGATACAATGTCTGAATCACTTCTACTACTCATATAAGGCTCTTGTGGAATCACTTATTCACTATGGAATACTACTGTGGGGTGATCTATACACAAACTCTCTATAACGATTAATATCATCCAAAATTATTACCTGAAAATAATATACCAAAAAAAAGTGGATCTCTACAATATTATTATATCCAAGTAAGATACGCAATTGTCAGGGTTTTCCATTTTTAGAGGTCCAAAAAATTTATGTTTACGGTTGGTTCAAGGATATGGCTGAATTGTATTGTTTATCTACATTCTAATTGACCTTTGACAAAATATCTTATTAGCATTCGATGGAGCCTCTGTTTTCCTATTTGAGAACAGCAGCTACATTTTCTCTCTCTTATTTTATTCATTTTCAAAAATAAGACTTCGTCTACTATTGAACAGATTTCATATTTTTTCCTTGTTGTGGAAGTAGAGAAAAGAAAGATTACAATGATAACATAGTGAATCATATAAAAGCAGACAAATTCCGTCTGTCGATTCTTAGTGATATGGAATTTGGGGGGGTATAATGGACAAGTAAATTGAATTTTAGATTATATTAACACATCATGTATCCAGCAGTGAAAATGATTGGTTTCATAAATAGACAAGATATTTTGAAAAAGATTAACACCTTGATATATATTTTGGTGAGGAAATAGCTGTAATAATTTGCTTTCGAGATTTGCCTTTATGTTCCAGCTTTTGCACAATCTACCAAACTTAAAGAAATTAATGGATGACTGTATCTTAGCTAGAAAACATTTCAGGATATATATTCATTGGAATTTTTTGCAACGAAAGAAATAAGAAAGATGTTCTGGCTATATGACCGCAAAGGTTTCATTGGTTTCTTTATGTTCGGTAGGTATTTCCAGTTTTTCGCAAATACCTCCTTCATTTACTCTTTGAGCTATGAAGACGGTTACGCCTATCTCCTAGAGCTTTAGGGGAACAACTAAATATAGCTGTTTGTTTTATTATACCAGGTGTCTTGAAACAATATACCAGGTGTCTTGAAACAACATAAGTAATGGAAAATTGTGGCATTTCAGACGAATTATTCAAATTCCAGAAAAAAAACATCTTCGAGCAGGATTCGAACCCGCGACCTCTAGTCCTACGCTCTACCAACTGAGCTATCGAAGACACAAGGTTTACATTGCTTTTTCCTAGAATTTAATGTTAGGCCTTTCTCCTAGAGTGTTAGGAAAACAATTAAATATAGCTGTTTGTTTTATTATACAAGGTGTCCTGAAACAATGTAACATATTATTTATGAAGTTCCATGCTATTCTGCTACTGAAAGAAAAATGTCTGAAGACAAGTTCAATGTTTCTTCCAATTCATATTTTTATAGTAATATTTAAGAATCTTTCATGCAGTTGTCGAATAATAAATTAAAACTATTTTTTTTGTGAATTTTCAATGCCCTGTATCAAAATAAAAAATGCCTTATTAGCAATGTCCTTAGAGACTCTTTGATTTAAAATAACTTGAAGAATCTGCACAAGGAGTTTATTGTTGGTATTATCGTTATTATTAATTAATAAAATCATTGGCAGACATTTTTAAAAGATAAGCATTTTAGTACACAATATTACAAACTCTGGATTCCAAGAATTTTCATTGCATATGTTATGCGTCTATAGATAAATGAAGAGTTTGAAAGGACTACTAATTTTTATCTTGTAATTTGGTTCGACATACCTACCTTATAGGTTGATAATTATCCAAGCTGTCTAGATAAAATCAATTAACGCAATTTCAAAGTACCAGTCACATATTGAAAAAACACTTTGTTGGATCGAGAATTGAAATAACGTATGGATCAATGACACACTGTCCTAGCTTTCTGCTATAAAGGTTCAAGGTAAACTGAGAGTGATGACGTGTAGCGCTTCAGTTCGAATGATCCTGCAGTAAAGAAAATATTTGTATATACTTTTCGTAATTTTTTTATAGGAAAAACCTTTTTTTTTGTGAACTCAACTGTTTAATTGCCATAACAATTCAGCTCTTGGTAGGAAAACATTGGGACCAATAATAAATCTTTTGGAATTTAAAATGAAGCTGTGTATAAAACCCATATAATCGTGTAATTGTTATTGTAGGTCAATCAATAGAGATTAAATATAAATTAAAAAAAAAACTCACGATTTTTTTCGGTTTTTCTCTGTTACTAATAATCCGATCGAGTTGTGCCATGTGATCATTGAGAGCATCGAAATTGCTTCATTAGTTTTCATGTTACAAGCAAAAAACAAAAAAAAAAATTTTTTGCATTTGGATGTTTATAACAAATTTAGCAATGACAGTTGCGAGTAGGAAACATAACAGGATATAACTAGGGACCGTCATTCTTATTTTGGCACAGTCGGTTTCCTGGTAGTATTTTTATCACGAAAAAATCTCTATTGATTGAAAATATCTATATTCAGTTTTTAGATCCACACATCTGTTATATATAAAAAAACCACAATCGCGGCACCTAATAATGAAATAATGTAAACAAATTTATTCGAATATACATATTTTATTATGTACATTATTTTCCATAGTTTATATCATGAATGATCACATTTTTCTCATTAAATATGTACATACATAATATTATGTATTACTATTTTGAATAGTATGAAGTATTTTTTTACTTTTCTGAATGTCAAATTGGTCATCACAGCCTCCTCTTCTATGTTTTTCAAGGTTATTATTTCACTGACGTCGATATGGAAACATAGAAATGGGAGTTCCTCAAGGTTCCATTTTAGGGCCAATTTTGTTTCTTTTCATCAATTGAACATCAGTGCCAAAATTACTCTGTTCGCAAATGATACGACGCTATTATGGTGTAGAGTTACACCATAAAATATCAAATAATATGCAGAAAGTGAAAGTTTGGTGACTCAAACCTCCTCTCCTTAAATTAAAAAAAAACAAATGCTTCTTCCAACTGCGATATACCAGTCATTAGACTAAATAATAATGACATTGATCAAAATGGCCAACAAAATTTTTGGAGCTACCTACACATTGACAATAAACTAAAATTTGAGATACATATATTCCAAGTGAATAAGAAACTGGCAACGGGTGTTATGTCATCAAGACAGTTTCGGAACAATTAGGTACAAGTTTTGCAAGAACAGTCTATTTTGCTTTCATTGATGCACACATAAGGTATAGGATTAGTTTCTGGGGAGTTTGCATCAAACAAATGCTGCAAAGTGTATTTGTTCTCCATTCGGTATATGTGCAAGGTGAAAATGAGAGACTCTTGCAGATCACTCGTTATAAAGCATCACATTCTCAATGACTCAACTTTTTATACTTGAAACAGTTTGGTTTATAAAAATATCTCGTTTTTTGATACTGCAGTACTGTCAAACTATAACACTTGACAGCTAACACAATCAGACTTCCCATACCAACCACTAACTTTGTAAAAGATTCATTGATATACAATAGAATCAGGTTGTACAACAAACTCCATACGAACCTTGAAAACATGCCTTCAATAAGCATATTCAGGAAAATACTGAAAGATCTTTTGATTGATAAAGATTTGGAAGAATTTTATAATGACATTTTAACTGACTTTGGTACGCCCTAATTCTATCTTTTTTTTTTTTAATAGAACATATAGTGGACTTAGATACTCAACAATTATAATTCTAAAACGTACATTACAACATCAGGGGTAACACAAGGATCAAACTTGGGTCCACTGATATTTTTGATTTTTATCAATGATTTATGTGAACATGTTAATGAGATAGCTAATGAGTATCTATGTGACCGTCTACAATTTCCTAGTATTGAATTATGTAAGCATTATACTTCTTGGCCAATTGGAAACGCACTATTCACGAAATTGGCATAAACAATCCCAACTATCCACTGAAAAAAATGATATAAATCAAACGTGAATAAAGTATACATAGGAAGATCTTGAACATGAGTCGATTTTATCATTTGAGCTAATTGTCCTATTATTATTTTCAGGCATACCGACATTTCAGCAAAATTTGATTTATCAATCTCGCGACTTGAAGGACTTCAATAGATTGGTAGATGCTGGCATCTCGAATGGTGCTACTTTGACTCTAGTAATTTCAATGAAGGGAGGACCCATATCTACCAGAAGGCTATCTGTTACCTGTGAACATCATGTTATGCTTAAGGAACTCAAAGAACTTTTGGAAAATACCAGGTAGATAAATAAATAATCAGTTCATGTCAAACATATACTTGGGTCAGTGACACAATGACACCGTAAGAATTGAGGTGTTTTTATAAAAAAATCGATTTGATGCCAACTTGAAGAAACAGCTTAAATTATGACAGATACAATAGAAAACAACTACATTCCTGGCTAATTTCTCACAATCATTAGATTACATCTGATGGATAGTTGTGTAAAGTCCTACAAGCTTTCCGCATCTTGAGAATGCTTTCCATAATTGCACCTGTGGAATTTAAAGATTAGACTGAATATTCTATGGTTAAAAATATAAGGTCTCTTCACTATTTAAGAATATTCGTAACTAATTCCAACTTTGACAATCACTACAACTCTTACAGGAAAATATATAGACAAGTTATCAGGCAGCAAAAGATATGTTCTACAATACTAGAATGGAGAATGCAAATAACAAAGTGAAAGAATGCTGGACCATAGTAAATGAGCTCAGGGGGAAAGGAAGAACCTCAAAACACACGGAAACGTCACTATAACCTAACATAATCAATAATTATTATTGTACAGTAGCAGAAAAGCTAACTAGTAAAATATCTCCTACGCAAAATCCAATAAACTATATCAGAGACATCCAAGTTGATAACAATCTCATACTCTATGACACCAACTTATATGAACTGAAAGAAGTTATTTCCACTATAAAAAATAAAAATGCCTCTGGTTTAGATGATATCTCTATGAACATTTTTGTTAACCTCCCTGATAGTGTACTCAGTATTCTTGCCCAACTCATAAATAGTTCCTTTGCACAAGGTTATTTTCCTTCATTCCTGAAAACCTCGGTTGTTATCCCTCTCCATAAAGGGGGTGATAGAGAAGATCCAGCCAATTTTAGGCCTATTTCATTAATACCCATCTTAGCGAAGATGATCGAAAAACTGGTGAAAAAAAGAGTTATGGAATTTTTTATATATAACAGAATACTGAGTGCACAGCAGTACGGTTTTCAGAAATCGAAGAATACAACTGACTCAATACATTCAGTTATGTCAATGCAGATGAACGCCATAGGGAAAACTACAATCGAGCAAAACACAATTATAATGAAATGTTGGTAGAATCACGGAAATTACAGTATGGAAAGCGCATTGACAATAGCAATAATAAATCAAAATGTCTGTGGCAGATTGTGAAAGAAATCAAAGGAACAAACATAACCACAAATGAATTGAAAATATCAGGTGACCCATATATATTAAGCAACAATTTCAACTATTACTTCCTTAACGCAGCCTCCAACCTATTGAAAGATCTACCAAATATTGAATTTACAAATAATATACCATTAAGTAGGAACTCATTTTTCTTAATACCGATTACTATTGATGAAGTAATAAAATTGTGTTCGAAACTAAAGAATAAAACTAGCACTGGATATGATGAAATATCAAATAGTATAATAAAACTATGTGCTGGTGAATTGGCAATACCACTATGCCACATAATCAATAACTCCTTTTCATCCGGTTTATTCCCAGACAACTTGAAAATAGCAATAGTCAAGCCCCTGTTCAAAAAAGATGACCCAACACTCATGCAAAATCATAGACCAGTAAGTCTACTACCATCTCTCTCCAAAGTTTTTGAACTAGCAATGTGTTCAAGGCTTCTAAGCTATTTCTATACTGAAAATTGTTGAGCCACGCGCAACATGGCTACTTGAAAGGGAAATCAATCATATATGAATTCATAGAAAAAATTATTACTGCATACGAGAATAAAAATATATCAATGGTATCTTTCTAGACCTGTCAAAAGCTTTTGACAGTCTAGATCATGAAATTCTGTTGAAAAAGCTGGAGAGATATGGTATCAGAGGTACCGCCATGAATGGATAAAGTCTTACCTGACACAACGTAAACAAAAGTAGTTATAAATAGCCAGGGAATTAAATATTACTCAGAGGAAATTACGACAGTGGTAGGTATCCCTCAAGGTAGTGTCATGGGCCCTTTGTTATTCATATTTTACATAAATGATTTAGCCTTAGATATTGTGAATAATGAAAATATCAACTTAGTGAATTTTGCAGACGACACAAACATTTTAACGGTGGGTTGGTCATTAAATAATCTTTTAGAAATCTCAAATGAAACACTAGAAAAAGCACAGAAATGGTTTACCATGAACAAACTCATACTTAACGAAGATAAAACAAATTATATTTGCTTTAGGACTAAAATGAAAACAATAACATACCTGAGATGCTTCAAGTACAAACGCAGATAATAACACTGGGGAACACACAAAATTTCTTGGCGATACATTGACCAAAACTTAGATTTCGAAAAACATATTAGGAAACCAGCACCAAATTGTCATCTATCTGTTATGCATTTAGAGTAACATCGACATATTTGGATGAGGGTGCAAAGCTAACCATTTACTTTGCCAACTTCCACTCGGTGATCGTTTGGCATCATCTTCTGGGAGGAAGTAGCCGAACAGAAAGTATTTTTAAAATACAAAAAGCCATCAGGATTTTGCTATGTCTAAATTACAAAGAATCCTGTAGAGGTAAATTCAAAAAATTTAATATAATGACCATGGCCGGGACCTATATATATGAGTGCTTAATGTTTCTGTTTAAAAATCGCAATAAATTTGAGTCGCACAAGATAAAACATAGACTAAACACAAGAAACCATAACACCGACTATAATATCCCAATCCACAGACTGTCAATAACAGAAAAGTCTCCAGAGTATGCGTGTATTAGGTTTTTTAATAAATTACCAGAAACAGTCAAACAAGAAGTGAACATAAAAGTCTTCAAGAGGCTTATAATCAATATCATAGTGAATCTAGAACCATACTCTACTAAAGAATATTTGGGAGAATAGATATTTTTACAAATGGATCCTGCATTGAAAATAAGACAACTTTATTCATTTTAAACTTTATTCATTTTGAACTTAATATTTATTCATTTTAATATTTTAACTGATACAAATACTTGTCTTCAAGTCTCAAGATTGATTCAATCAACTTTATATGACACTATTTTCTTTAATTCTGGTTACTGTGATAATGTATGTTATTTTTGTTTTAAATGTAATGTCACTGTGATTGTTATTCTTGAAAATAAAGCCCTGTTCTATTCTATTCTATTCTATTCGATTTACAGATATATTAATGATAAAGAAGCTGTCGCAGCAGTGCTCTGTGACCTATCGAAAGCATTCGATTGTGTCAACCACGATGTACTGCTGTGCAAACTGCAATTGTATGGATTCACAGGAAACACTTTTAAATGGTTCGACTCGTATCTTTCTGATAGAAAGCAGTATGTGAGACTAACAACATCTTCAAATACTGCAGAAATTAAAAGTGGAGTACCACAAGGCTTGGTGCTGGGTCCTGTTTTGTTCCTTTTTTATATTAATGATTTGACCATGTTACCAATTTCCGGAAGGTTATTTGCTGATGACACCACCATACTATGGCACCATAAAGATAAAAGTAAATTGAACAAAACGAT
The DNA here is from genome assembly GCA_018342105.1 of Gonioctena quinquepunctata. Classification (NCBI taxonomy): domain Eukaryota; kingdom Metazoa; phylum Arthropoda; class Insecta; order Coleoptera; family Chrysomelidae; genus Gonioctena; species Gonioctena quinquepunctata. Next base: position 162,001 of record JAFIRS010000021.1, on the reverse strand, counting down.
ATCTTCCGACATGGTTACAATCCAGAATTGGTTCGACTCTAATTTACTCTCTCTAAATTCAAAAAAAACAAGTGTTATTACATTCAAATGTTGTATATCAAATGTGCATTTAGGAAGCCAACTGGTGGTAAACAAGAACTCAGCAAAATTTTTGGGATTACTTTTGGACAGTAATCTGAAATTTGAAGAGCATATAATTCATTTAAATAAAAAACTGGCTTTTGGTTGTTATGTTATGAGGACAGTATCAAACGAATTAGGATCTACTGCTGCCAAATCTGTGTATTATTCACTTATAGACTCCCATTTATGGCATATCTTTCTGGGGGCTATGTTACAATCAACTCTTCCAGTCAGTGTTTGTGCTTCAAAAATGGGCAATTAGATACCTTTGCAAAGCCAAATGGAGAGATTCTTGTAAACCTCTTTTTAAAGATAAAAAAATCTTAAGTCTTGTCTCAATTTTCATATTGGAGACAGTTTCTGTAATTCATAAGAATAGATTGGAATATGAAATCAATAACATCCCCTATAATACTCGCCAGAACGAAAATAGCCTAAAGCTCCCCATTCCCACTTCTAACCTAGTAAAAGATTCTCTGATTTACAATGGAGTGAAAATGTATAATAAAATACCAAGTGATATCAAAGAGAGAAATCTCCAGGTTTTTAGATACAAACTAAAAACTTTACTTAGTGATAAGGCCTACTACAGCTTGATTGAATTTTATGATGATACACTTTAGTTAATGTTTACATTTGTTGATATTGTTAATTTTGTTCAAACTTTTTAATGTTTTTGTGAAAGTATTTAATTCAGTCTCACCATTTATGTTTTTATCCTGTGATATGGTTATAAATTTTTGACAGTAACTTATGTTCATTCGCATACTGTGAATTTTTATTTATGTGTTTGTCAACAAGAGTTTTTCTTATGTACAATAAACATATATTCTCTCTCTCTCTGGAAGTATCAAGGATACTCTGAGGAACTTTGCAGCAATTTTTTTAATTTAGTTTTGAGCATTTCCATTTTTTTATTGTCATTGTTGGGTCATCTTTGTTCAATTGCGATTATAATGCATATATACATGGTATGCATTAAAATGATGTTTTTTTTTTCAATTTTCAGAGAGGAGATAACCCCGGGCTCGAAGGTTTCTGTGCTCGTTTTTAAGGAAGGGGACGTCATAAATTTATTGCGAGTGATAGAAAATGACGATGGTTCCTATTCACCTTATAGTGAAAAACCGATATCGCCTCCATCAAAACCTACTCGCAGAGGATCTCGAATGGGAATATTCGAACGTCTCATCGAAGACAATGAGATGTCCACGAAATTATCCAATTTACGAAAGAAAATGGAAGAGGTGAACTCCCGCAAGCAAGGAAATAGCTCCAAAGATGTAAGTGACGCTTCCTTGCCGAAGTTAGATGTTTCTGGCGAAGCTGCTGGTTTCAGCAACGGTAAGAGAAATTCGTTGTCGTTCAAGTTTTTGGAACACTGCAGAAATGAATTGCTGGACAATAGTGATCTGAAGATCTTTGAAAAGAATTCCGAAGAGGATAACGAGGAGGAGATTGCCCTGAAGGACAAGCATAGGTAGTATCTATATTATTATCAGATATTTTTGATCAGATTCAACGCTTACCTTTCCCATTGTTACATTTTATGAACCTCTCTTGTGCGATTTCTTCGAAGTGTTGCTGCACCCCTTGCCAGGAAAAAATGTAAATTAGAATTCAGTTGGTATCGTGTATTCCTCTTTTTTCTTGGGTGTTATTTTGGAAAACATTCAAGTTTATATGTTTTATCAGATTTTTTCATATATAATTTGTATACTTCAGTTCCTCTCGTTTCTTGAATTTTAAATAAACCTACAGAAGTTTCTAATAGAATTATTTAACAGAACTCTGTAGGAGATATGTTCTTGTTGATTATATCAGTTTATTAATAAAAAAACAGTAGGTAGGCCAATGGACCTAGTAGTCCGCAGTCAATGAAAAATGGAGTTGCCATTAAAAAAATACCGATGACATCATTTCACCTACACGAATCATTCTGTATAAATTAATTAAATTCGAAAAAATGCCCAAATGAAAATAAAATTCGACGGCTTCGAGTATTCTTTCCAAAAATTATTCTTTTAATTTTTTACGAATTTATTCACTACTTTACGAGAGCACTGAATTTAACGGACGCACTGTATACAAACCCTATGTGTGATATATTTTTGAAATCAGCTTTCTATGGAGATTCCAAAAATTGAATAATATATAGGGTGTTCCATTTGGAAAAATTAGTGAAACGAGGATTTATTTTTCACTTATAATTGCACTAGAGGTTTGTATTTTATCGGGTAAATTTGGGTTGTTTAATGAGAAACTGTTGCCTAGCAATTAGACGAGAAAAACTGTCAACTATTAAAAACACGACACCGAAGGTGGAGCGTTTTTAGGTTAACAGTTTTTCGAGTCAAATTGCTAAAGGAAACAGTTTAGAATTTGAACAACACAAATTTACCCGATATCAATACAAACATCGAGTGTAATTCAGCAGGGCAATTTAATGAATAAGAAATTTAGAAACATATCAATGCAAACTTTATTTATTTTGGCAACCAACACCGCATTAATTGATAAACAAATGAATAAGTGAAAAAACCACTAGTGATTTGTCGCTGTAAAAGTTGCAGCTAACTTTTGCCGCTGTCAAATTGACAATTGCACTGTGGCATATGCGATTTTTTATACATGAGTTGAATTGTCCCTTATAAATGTGGAAAATTGAGATTAAAAATCGACCTGTTTCGGGAGACTCCTCAGAAATGGATAGTTTGGCTAAAAATGAATTTATTCAGTACTTTACGAAAGCCCTGTATATCAAAAATAGTTAGGGGTCCCAGGACCGAGCTTTGTGGGACACCCACTTCTACAGCTCTCCTTACAGATGACACCTCTTTTATACATGCTGTTTGATATATGTTACTCAGATATGATTTTATTAGGTTTAAGCTATTGCAATTGAAGTTATAGTATGGTAATTTACTTAGCAGGATATCGTGTGAGACACACTCAAAAGCTTTGCCAAGGTCACAGAATGTTGTAGACATAAGTTCTTTTCTTTCGAAAGCATCATGAATTTGGCTTACCACATCTAATATTGCAGAGCTTGTACTTTTGCCTGGTCTGAAACCAAATTGATAGTTGCTAAATAAGTTGTGAGACTCAAAATGCTGAAACATTCGGGAGGCCAAACATTTTTCAATAACCTTTGAAAAGATTGGTAGTAGGGAAATGGGTCGATAGTTAGTTGGGTCATTCACCTCCCCCCTTTTTAAATACGGGACATATAAGCCCCAATTTAAGAACATCTGGAAATAAGTTTTCTTTTGCACTCCGATTTATTCATTTTGTTAGTGGAGAAATCAATAAATTTTTTACGTGTTTGAGAATATTCACATTTAGGCCAAAGATATCCCTGGCGCTTTTATTCTTTAAGTTATTTATTATCTCCCTTATTTCATTAATTGTTACCTCATTAAAATTGAAAGTGCATGTGGGTGATTCACTATTTGGCCTGACGATTTTTCAGTTGGGGCAAGTCTATAAATATAGTTAAGAAGATTGAGATTATCTCGCATAATATTTGTGTTTTCCTTATTAATTTATTGATATTTTTTTTTCTGGAAATGCTTGATTGATATAAATTTTAATTTGTTCTACAAACATATTAAATTTTTTGTTTGCAATAAATGTATTCTCAGATATAAAAGGAAATGTTTCAGACTCTAATAATTTATAAAAGTTTATCTTACCCATTTCTGTGATTGGCCTGACAAATTTCGCATTGACCTGTCTGGTACAGTTGGCCATGGAAACTTGATATTCAAGCGGTTGACTGTTTTCATGATCTGATTGAGTATAAAATATTAGTCTTGTAAGGCTCTTCAAGATTTACAAAAATGTTATCTAAACAAATCAAATCAAAATATGCTTTATTGTCGGAAAAAATAATTTTTTGTTGACAAAGCGAGTACTTAAAGGTGAATATGTAAATATATAAATAACAATGTAAATAGGAAAAAAATATACATATAGCGTCACAATCACGTTATTAACATACGTAGTCACAAAAATTGTTAATTAACATAAGACACATAAAATATATAAAACATATCATACATATAAAATATATAAAAACATATATTATAAATAGTCACAATTTAAAATAATTTAAGATTTTATGCTGATATTCCTATCTGAGTAGAATTCGTCTAATAAATAATAGGCCTTCGATATCAAAAACTTTTTTACTGATTTTCTAAATTGTGTGGAACATTTTCACCTTTAATTTCATTTGACAAGTGTTTAAAACCATTTTCTTGCCGTTGTAAATGAACAATCTCTTAATTTTTGAAGAAATTGGAATTGGTAAACTTATATTGAACGTATTTCTAGTATGACGTCGAGATATAGTAGAAATTTCATCTTTGTATTTTTTTTGCATTAGGCATACCATTTCCAAAATAAGAATGCAAGGCAAGGTCAGGATATTGTGTTTTTTGAATGAGGACCTACAGGAGTCCCTGAATTATTTTTTCAGTTCAGATTTTTTTTTTGTAGAATATATGGTATTGTCTTAATTGTCACAAATCTTGGACATTTTCAAAGTAAAAAATAAAGGGGCTTTATTTTCTTGTACATTGTCATTGACACAACTACATTGAGGTAAATTGGGTGAAAATTATCGCTAGTCAGAAACAAATAAACTGTACTTCCTGATGGATGATATATACATAGTGACCCATTTGAAAGCGGGCCACCTCTCTAAAACTGTTATTTATTATCCGATTCAGAAGTTTTTTTTCAGTAGATAGAGCATCAATAGTTCTAGTTGAGTGCCATAAATTCGAAATAAAAATTTCATGGCCTACTTAGAATTTTTTTCAAGGTCAAAAATCCAACAAACATACTGGCGATTTTTTTTAATAAAATTTGAAGACGCCACTGAATTTGTGATGCTTTCAAATGGGTGTGACCAAAATTTCACGATAAAATTATTTTTTTCAATAGAAATATGGCATAAGTAAAATTCATATCACTGTATCTAAATATTTCGAATAGTCGTCATAAAAATCACAATCTTGTTAAAAATATCGTTTAAAATGCTCTTTCAGGTCGTTAGCAGTCGAGTTTGTAAACAGCAGTTATTCAAAATGGCGTCAAATTATGTTTCTTCCAAACATAACTCCATAGTTTAGGAGATAGTTATGTCCGTCAGAACACTGCAGTTTTTTGCCAAAGAAATTAAATGTACATCTTTACATCAAATAGTAATCAATAATAACCAATATTGATAACATAAATGAACTACAACAAAAGAATGGATTGAAATGAGAGTGCCTACACATTAATTTTTGTACTTTTCAACCAAATCCCGATTTAATTCGATACATTTATTCTACCATTTTCTACTGCTAACTAACCATAAGATTCGATCAACATTCGATCATTGGTTTGGGGTAATATCTGTGCAAGCCTGTCTTATTCTTTCACGCAGTTCCTCTTTGGTGGTTGACAGTTATTCCAAATATCAATCTTGGTTTCATTCAAACATGCTTGGGTTACAACATTTCACAAATATTATTTTTATTAGGAGGCTTTGTAACTTTAGTTGCTATAGAGATGATAAGTCATCAGAACAATAGACAAAAGGACACACATTTGTCAGTGTTTATAACTCCTCAAGTACCTACACTAATAAGAAGTATGGCTGATAATTTGACTTTGCAGGAGAAAATTGAAATAGTAAGACTTCGTGGTAACAATGACAGATCCGAAAGGGAAGTATGTAGAATTTTCAATAACATGCATCCGGAGCGCCGAAATATTAGCAGAGCTATAGTTGGCCGAATAAACCAAATTTTCAATCAGTATGGAGCTGTTTGTAAACATATTCTGAAGAATAGTAATATTGTACAAAGGCAAAGACAAAATAATTCTGAACGAATTCGAAATTATTTTAATAATAATCCGAAAACAGGTGTGAGAATTGCAAGTTTGGACATTAACTTACCGCGTGAAACAATAAGGAGAAATCTTAGGAAATATAATAAGATGAAGCCCTTTAAACCAAAGTTTCTTCACACTTTGGAAGAAGGCGATAATGAAAAGAGGATGGAGTATAGTTTATAGGCTCAAGAAGAATATCTAAATAACAAAAATTTCTGAAAAAAATTCGTTAGTGACGAGGCAACATTCACAACCAATGGAACAGTTAATTCTCAAAATACAAGGTACTGGACGGAAGAAAATCCACATTGGATAATAAATTGCAGAAGACAGTACTCACAAAAAATAAATGTGGATGAACTTCCACTGGCAGAAGAGGCTCATCTTCTATTTCAATTAGATGGCTGTTCCATCCACAATAGCAGGATTGTGAGAGATTGGTTGGAAGAAAATTTTCCTAATCGGTGGATAGGGCGAAATAGTGCATTGATCGAGTTTCCCCCCAGATCCCCGGACTTGACTCCATTGGATTTTTTTTTATGGGGCTTCGTTAAAGAAAAAGTTTACAATACTCGCCCAACGAGCAAAGAGGAACTGCGTGAAAGAATAGGATAGGCTTGCAGAGGTATCACCCCAAACCAATTATCGAATGTTTGGTTAACATTGAAATAAAATTAAATGGAGATTTGGTTGAACAGTCCGAAATTTAATGTGTAGGCACTGTCATGTCAATACAAGTTCATTTATGTTATTAGTATTGGTAATTATATTATTGGATGTAAAGATGTGCATTTCTATTCTTTGACAACAAACTGCAGTGTTCTAAGAGAATAACATATCCCACATAGAGTTGTTTTGAAGGAGTATTTTAAACCATATTATTTACAAAATTGTGATTTATATGACAACTATTTGAATTATTTCGATATTGATATGAATATTTTACTTATGCTATATTTCTGTTGAAAAAAATAATTCTATCCTGAAATTTTGGTCACATCCATTTGAAAGCATCACAAATCCAGTGGCGTCGTCAAATTTTATTTAAAAAAATCGCTAGTATGTTTTTTGGATTTTTGACTTTGAAAAAAATTTGAAGTAGGCCGTGAAATTTTTATTTTTATTTCGAATTTATGGCATTCAACAAAACTATTTATGCTCTATCTACTGAAAAAAAAAAATCTTCTGAATCGGATAATAAATAATAGTTTTAGAGAGGTGGCCCGCTTTCAAATGGGTCACTCTGTATATACAAAGTACAATTAATTATGAATTTAAGTTTAGATAATGCAGTATGAAGAAATATGCTGAAATGGAAAATTCAGTTAATAGAACAATATAATGTGTTACCAATGTCTCTAATCAATACATTTTTGTTCCAGATCCAAGCCTCACAAACATCGTCAAACCAAATCGCTTTTCAGCGAGTCCAAGGGTGCCTGTAGTTATATCAAACAAAACTACGCCAGGATCAACAAAAAATCCAGGGACTTGCAATTGAGAGAAGAAACCTCCCAAGTGCCATCTTCCAGGTCCGAGCTGTCTGCCGCTTTAGCGGAAAAGATTGGCGTTTTCGATGAAGACACTTTTACTCAATCTCTTCCGATGCCGTCTGCAAATAGGATACATTTGACCAGGTTGGTGCTCTCCGAATCCTCGGAGAGCCCCAAAAGTTCGTCGGACGGGATAGAGCTTGAGGAAAACGTGCAGGATCTGTGGGAGATTCACGAACCTGCTTCGGAACGACTGAAACACAGTGCCACTTGCAAGGTGGGGGTGCTGAAACGTAGACAGAGCTTGGATTATACTTTCGACAGTATTAAAAATGTTCCGAAAGGGGAAATCGGTAACTATCCTTGCGAAAATTCTGATTTCGAAGTATGTTCCAGTAATATGTACCATATACCGCAGTTTATGTCTCCGTCTAGTGCTTTGCCTCCGCACCATACCCAAAAAGAACCGAGTTTGCACGACTATTATTTTACCAAATCAGAACGCTCCCCTCTTTACAGTAGAAGTGACAGCGAAAGTCTTTCCGCTATCAATTCCAAAAGTGAAGACATAACGAAGGACAAATTCGACATTTTAGACAGCTGTTCCAGTATACAAAGACTCCAGAACGAGAGTTTGGAATGTGATAATCTGTTCTCCCTGGACGAGCAGGGTTTTGACGATTTGCACGGATACTGCAATCTGGGGTGTCCTTCCGATTTGCTCGGGGAGAAGATTGCGAATGTATCGTCGAATAACGAGAAGCAACTGGAGTTGCCACCTGTGATAAAAAAGAAAGCTAGATGTAACAAATGCAATAGGAAACTGAACATAACCAATATATACAACTGTAGATGTGGGAAAATTTTCTGCTCGCAGCACAGGTATTCGGAAGTTCACCGGTGTAGCTACGATTACAAGCTCGAAGGACGTATGTTTTTGGAACAGCAGAATCCACGGGTCACTGCTGAAAAAATCAATAAAATCTAATATATATATATCTATCCCTCTCTTTGAACTAAAACCCTGTATTGCCGATAAAAATATAATGTTTACAACTTTTTTGGGCATTTGCATTCCTTTTCTTGGCATCTGACTTCCTCAAAAGGAAAAAACTAAACCCCTTTATCGCTCGCGTGTCCGTCTGCCACAGCCTTTTTCACAGAATGCGGCATAGAATCTTGGCATTTGGCATATTAATGAATCTTGTTGAACTTTTAAATATTGCCATGTGGATAATCATTTAATACGGCATCCGTTGCTTGGTAATCATTCTCGCGATTAGTCGCGTACATGAGGGTTTTTCTCACATACGCCATAGCATACAACATGACATTCCTTTACAGTAAAATAAAATAATTAATAAAAAAAAAAATTTTTTAAAACAAGCTTTTATTCAAATACCATAAAAAGTACAAAATAAATGCTTTGTATGTGTGACGTAGGTTATTCCGTGAGTTATAGATTCAAAAGCTTGTCGCACAAAGTTTTATTTCGAATACAGATGCAACAAGCTTTTGAATCTATAACTCACGGAAAACCTCGTCACTCCAAAAATTTTTTTTTTTGGGTTTAAAATTTTTTTTATATTGTAGTTACTCTAACACCCACATGCCAAATTTGAATCAAAGCGGACCATAATTACAAAACTCGTTCGCCATCTCGGAGACGCCATCTTGAATTTGTGAATTTTGACAAAAAATTCATAATCTCCGACCCCGAAAACCCCCACATACCAATTTTGAATAGAAACTGACCATAATCACAGAAATGGTCGGACATCTTGAAGCCGCCATTTTGATTTCATGAATTTTGTCTGAAAATTCATAATCTTCGACCCTGAAAACCCCCACATACCAATTTTGAATCGAATCGGACCATAAACACAAATCTCGTCTGCCATCTTGGAGCCGCCATTTTTTTTTCTCTAACAAATGCATGATGCATTGTCACGGGAACTATGAACACCTGCCAAATTTCACGTAAATTGAACAACTAGAAGTGGGTCAAATTTAACTTGCAAGATTTGATGACAAACATCGGGACAGGTGAAACTAAATAAAAGCTTGTAATGTAAAAAATACAAATATTTGAGTAGGGTGAACCTTTGAACGTTTTAAAATGTTTTTTATTATAAAAAACGCTACAACACTTTTAAACTAAAAGGTAATAAAAAAGGTCCTTATGATTGGTGCAGATTGGGGGCGTTGACAGGTACTAGGTTAGGTTCTTTTCGAATGGGGCGATAACCGCCCCTTCCACTACGACCTCAGATCTATTGTGGCTCGATCTCCTGATTAAATTAGAGTTCACCTTCAAGTCCTGCGCTTTTGACGAAGTCGATGATACCTTTTCCAGGTCTTTGGGTTTTAGCTGCCTGTAATCCATACGGTAGAATCTTGTTCGTTCCAGACCGTTGCATCTGCACAAGATGTGCTCTGCTGTTTCTTCCTCGTCTTGACAAAAGCGACACTCTGCACTCTCCACAAGTCCGATTCTTTGAAGAAGTCTACAGTGACCTGTCAGTCCCCAGTTATAATCCTCAGGTTTTTCCTATCTAGTTCTAACAGGGCTGCTGTTGTTCTTTTTGAAGGGTTTGGTACAAATGCCTTCGAATGGACTTGTCCCACTGTTTCAGACCAGTACTCACGATTTTTCAGCTCGGTCCAGTCTGAAAATACTTCTTTGGTTAAGCTCTTTGATATTCCAAAGAAGGGCTCTGGTCCTTTGAACTCCTTCATAGTGCCTTTTGCCACGTCATCTTTCTCATTTCCTTCAAAGTCCTTTTGTCCAGGGACCCATAGCAGATTTATTCTGTTGCCCTGCCTACGCTTTGAAGGGCTTTCACGCAGTTTAATACTAATCTGGATTATATCTGACTTGATGCCGGAGCTTTCAGTGCTGCTTGGCTGTCCGGCATGATCAATTGATTTTCACTGTTTCTGTTCAGAATTTTTACTAGAGTTCGATTGCATGGACTTGTCCTGGAGTATTGTGTTTACAAGTTTACACTAAGGTTAAATTCTGGTTGTACTCTGTTTTCCGTTTCCTTGAATGGAATTGTTTCACCTTAGAGGACCGGCTTTCTTAGTAAATCTACCTTCCTCCTGGTAAATGGTACTATCACTGTTGCTGGGGTTGACCGATAGTTCTCCTTTTTCACACCACCTAGTGATAGTCCTAAAGCCGCAGATTCTACAAATTTTCATCTATTTGGTATAGCACTGTTGAGGTTATTATTTTTGTGAAAAACATAACTATTGATGCCACCAATTTTTAGCATAACAAAATAGATGCAACAGAATATAGGCTTTTCATTGCATCAACTACGTCTACCGTTCCTTTAGTGAGATTATAGAAAGAAATTATTTCAGGTTTCACTTGGTCCTTTGCATCATTGTCATGCCAAGTCAATAGAAGTCAAACATTCTTCTTGTTCTTCTTTTTAAGGACTTGAAACTTGTCATTCCTTGGGGGTCGTCCATTAATCACGTGATGTTTTCTAGCAACTTTTCAACCACCCCCTGCCCCCTGGTGATACGTAGTGAGGTTCAATATTACCCCCCCCTCCCCTACCCAAATTCACGTGTATTTTTACACGCTTTCTATTAGCTTCACTTGTATGTTTGTTTGTTTGTGACCGACTCCTTTGGGCCGCGATTTTGACCCACTATGAGTTACTTGGTTATCTGTCTCTCGATCATCCCCATTTTAATCAGACTGTTCTGTGTTATGGATGCTGTGCTTACTTTCCGCATCACTTTCTTGATCATCAATTTTTTTACTGTCATCTTCGAGATGTTGAAGTTGTTCATTTTGATTTAAAATGGTATAAAAATAGAAATCTTAAGATACAAAACCAATATTAATAACTCATCTCTATTATTGTCTTGATCCAATTTCAGGGCCAATTCTGATATTTTTCATCCACGATTCGTAACTACTTATTTTTATACAAAAAACAACAACGTTTATTCGCGTGATGAGAGAATCCCTCACAATAAGCATACCAGTTCACAGAAAGTACTGTAGCGCACTACTGTGATGAATCATTCAACGCCCGATATACCGCTCGGTGAAGGGATAGACATTGGGAGATTAGACGGAAGAATACAGTTTAATACTGGTCTATTAAAAAATGTGCAAAGATGAAAAATCAAGTGAGGAAAATGCTCATATAGCGATGAATGCTGAGTTGAAAGGGCTTGTTATGAGGAACACAAAAATATTTTTTCCATAATTTCAAATAGCATATTTAAAAAGATATTTGGGAAAATATGCAAAAATAGACCCTTCCTCTCCCCTCTTATTCTGGGACTACTGGACCTAAAATTTTAAATAAATCTGGGAATATGATACCTTACATAAAGTTTACAGGAAAATTGTATCGAAAGTCCCAGGTCTTATAGATGTCTAGAAATTGAATATAGAAACTTATTGTTTATGCAACCTTCTGGGCGTGATTCAAACACTCATTTGACCCCTTTTTACACGCTTTATATTAGCTTCACTTGTATGTTTGTAACCGACTCCTTTGGGCGCGATTTTGACCCACTTCCAGACGTACGAATGATTTGAAATTTGGCAGGCGTACATAATTCTGGTGACAATGCATTAAGAAATTTTTGTTTGAAAAAAAACAAAATGGCGGCTCCAATATGGCGTACGAGTTTTGTGATTATGGTCCGATTCGCTTCAAAATTGGTATCTGAGGATTTTCGTGGTCAGAAATTATGATTTTTGTCAAAACTGAAAAATTCAAGATGGCGGATCCAAAATTGGTATGTGGGGTTTTTGGGGTCCAATATTATGATTCTTTTGTAAAAATTGAAAAACTCTAGATGGCGGCTCCAAAATGGCGGACGAGTTTTGTGATTATGGTCCAATTTTATTCAAAATTGGTATATGGGGGGTTTTTAGGGTCGGAGTTTATGATTATTTTGTCAAAATTGAAGGATTCAAAATGGCGGACGAGTTTTATGATTATGGTCCGATTCTATTCAAAATAGGAGAATAATAGTTGAAAAAATTAAATAATAATAATAATAGTTTGAAAAACTAAAAAACACGCTTTAATAGAAAACAAAACTAAAAAGTTGAAAATAAATAATAGTTTAAAAACTAAAGAACACGCTTTAATAGAAAACTAAACTAAAAAGTAGAAAATAATTTTAAATTAGTTTGAAATAAGAATACAGTGATTAACAAGAAATTTATTTCATCGTAAAAAAGCGTGGGATGCTTTTTAAGATATTTTTATGATTCTACTTTTACCAATGAAATATTAACAACAATTGACATCAAGCACCCCACGCTTTTTTACGATGAAATAAATTTGTTGTTAATCACTCTATTCTTATTTCAAACTCATTTAAAATTATTTTCTACTTTTTAGTTTAGTTTTCTATTAAAGCATGTTCTTTAATTTTTAAACTATTATTTATTATAGTAGAATTTTTTTTTAGAGCAGATCGAATCTGCAGGTTTTTTTAAATTTAGTGTTGAATCTCAAAAAAGCTTATAAACAATTCATAGAGAAATTATTTTGAACTGCCTTAAAATTGCCATTTGAATTTATTTACAATATACACATATACTTTGAAATCAATCTAATTTGCCTACAAAAGGTATGATTGAAATGCATTTTCAGTGAACCATTTATTGGAATGAATTCCAGTGATGGGTCGGTATTTCAATACCGCAATTTTGGAACGGTATTTTATAGTAACGTTGTCGCGCATTCCATAACCATAAAGTAATCGGTTCCACAGTACCGACAAAATTTAGGTTATCGCTACCGCATTAACGGAACTCGAAAGGTGTGGGACGTTGTGACTTAAACGAGTAGCACGAACGTCGCGTCTCGATACCCAAATACCCCTCGACTCGACGGTACATAGTATTTGGAGTTGCCGCAACGTTCTCGGTTCACGAATTTCGTGTTCATCTCGCTTGTTGTCCATTTATTCTAAATAAGACCGCGGGAGAGAGGCGGTATTAGAGATAGGTATATTCTGGGTAGAGATTCAAATGGTCTTGAATAAAAAAGTGTACCAGTCAAATTGGTTTATATAATATATATTTGTTAAAAACAAAAATTTTACAACAGAAATTAATAATGGCACAGGAGTTTAACTCAACATAGGTAAGAACTTTCTATAAAAAATAATATCTATGGAAAAAATACACAACTTGACAACAAAAATAAAAATTTGAAAAAATAAACGAATGTACAAAAGGGTTACCCATCACAATATTGTTTCGTTTTATTTTATTTCGTTACTCGTCGCTGTCGTTGCCCTTAGCGATCTCGTTTCTTTCGATATATACGGTTCCATAATAAAATAACCTGACAACTATCGCTTCAACTCGGTTACAAAATCGCGATATTTTTCTGTAGCGGTCGCGACTGTAATGTGACCCGGGAGGGGGAGACCCGGGAGAGGGAATTGACTTGGAATTCATTATCTGATTTCATCATAATCATTTTTATAACTTTCTGCAGAATATATTACACTTTCTAAATACCCATCGAGTTACCCATTTTGCCTTTCATTAATATGGGAAATAACTTTTATATTATCTTCAAAATTATTATTCAACAAGTATGAAATGCTTAACACTTGAATTTTTGTTGAAAAATCTTGTATTTTTAAAATAAATTGTAGAAAAATTGCAACACAAATATTGAACAAAATTCATTATTATATTCAACAGAGGACTTCCGCTAATAATCTAGTGATGCCACCACCAAATTTTTGCCCTTAAAACTACTAACATTTTATTTGCTACTTTATCACCCGAGGATACCATATTTCTAGATATATAATTACAAAAATTTAGAGTGTCGATTGTTTTAAGATGTTTTCATATTATTTCTTTGTTATCTTGTCAATATTATGCATATATTAGTTTTATGTATTCTTTTTATTGTATTGTTTGTATATAAGGATTATTATTCCTACACAATAAAAGTCCATTCATTCCTACTAATGATAATAGCTACTTTATTGGTCATATCTATTAATACAATCAATTGGTCATCGACCTGGGTTTATCAACCAGTGGGTATAGTATAGATGAAAGTTATTTTGCACTCTTTCACAATTTCATTTTTCTTCAAAGAGTACAAAGAAGCCAGCTGTTTGTCTCTGTAAAATACAGGCCAATAGACTGTTTTTTTTTTGTTTAAAATAATCGAATTCAATTTTCTAAATCTCTACAAGGCACTGTTTAGTTTAAGACCCCTGTTCTTAAGGATGAATAATTCGGCCACGGCTTAACATGCATGCTCTTGAAAAAGAAACTTGTTTCCCAGAATAAGCTCACCCTTTTGAAACATTGTTAAACTACTAACTTTTGGTTTTCCATATATCCCCTTTACCAATTCAAAATAGATCAAATCAAAATACTAAACCAAAAACATGTTTCTAAGAGAACTTTTATACCTCAGTTTTACCAACCAAGCCAATACATTTACCATTATTATTTTATTATTATTATAATATTCAGTTTCTCCAAGAAAATACTAATACCTCAGTTTTGCCAAATAAACTAATCAATAAGTAAAAAAATGGTCACCCTTTCATTCAAATTAAAGTTTTGCTCTATTGTTAGTTCCTTTTACTGCAAAAGCTTGGGACTCACCTTTACCAAGAAGCAGACTGTTCGGCAGCAAAAGACTTATTGCTTCAGATTCACTAATTTTCCATAATAAATTTATTGTCTCCTTTTATGTCCAAGATGCTACTCGTTACAATCTCCCCATAAACCCCAAATTTAATAT
Organism: Gonioctena quinquepunctata; assembly: GCA_018342105.1. Classification (NCBI taxonomy): domain Eukaryota; kingdom Metazoa; phylum Arthropoda; class Insecta; order Coleoptera; family Chrysomelidae; genus Gonioctena; species Gonioctena quinquepunctata. The sequence goes on along the minus strand of JAFIRS010000021.1, from coordinate 146,709 downwards.
ATTTAACCACTACTCCCCCCATTTCACTCGTGTTAACGGCTTCTTAGCTGTTTTTTCGGTGCGGTTTCTACTGCCGAATAATGCTAAATTAGCAAAACCATCCAGTCGCTGTATTAAAATTTAATCAGTGGTCCTTTCTACAAAACGCTTTCGTCATAATTTTTATTGGGATCTGTTTAGTCAAGAAATCCTTTATTTATTCAGCTGCGCCTGAGATAAGTTTCGACATAGTTATTTCATTAAACACTTCATAAGGAATTAAATCATTTCTCAGGAACAATTTCAACATAAGAATTCAATTCAATAATTAAATCTACCTCGGACCGAAATAGAAATAAACACAATTTTAACACCTACAGGGTGTTACATCTCTGTATTGTAATCCATAACCTGCGATCGATCATTCTGAAAGAAATGTGCGTTGGCCAATAAAAACTGCACCAATATAAAGTATAACTAGGCGTGGCTATAGTATTATCTCTGTCGCTGCCCATAAATAAATGTTTATTACTTTGTAGAAACAAGTCAACACTACAATTAAATCATGAAACGGTGTAAAATAACTTTGATAAACACTATAATTTCATTTACAGGTAAAATATTGTTTTTTTTAGAGTGAAAAAAGTTTGAATTGAAACGTTAGTAGCGGCTATATTTCTGCCAATTCTTGTAGCAGGTTTCTCACGAAATATGACGTTTCTCTTTTCAGGGATTCCATAATGTTCCCAGATTTGGAGGCAAATTTTGTATTTGTAGACTGATTTGAAAAGAAAAAGCCAATCCGGCCAAAGAAGGTACTAAGAAACAAGAATGAACCAATCAAATCGCAGCTTTTTTGACAATGACTTTTGTGTTTAATGCAAGTTCAGTGAATTTCACTTTTTCGTTACCGACCGTGGCTACAGTACATAACCTCCATATTCTTCTTCTAGTTAATTTTTTTGTGCTCGGTTATATAACCATCTACACATATCCGAGGGCCTCGTGCGGTAATACCCCACTTGCCCCCCTTCGTATGGCACCCTGGAAGTATCACTCGAAGTGATACCACGAGTGCCCGAGCGCCCCTTCTTCCGACAAATCCGTTGTCATCCAGCCTGGTTACTGGCGTAGAGAAGAAAGGGACTATTTCATACACAAAACTTTTTTCAACTATCACAATTTTTAGTTTATTTTTGTATTGCACGTTATAAAACGGCAGACATTCACAATATACATCCACTTGACCTCCAACCATTTAACGCCACATGTTAACCTTACCATGGTCAGAGGTCGAATAACCTCCATATTGATTTAGTATTTTATTTCATTTTAAAATTTTATCATTCATTTCCTATTAGTAAAATGGATGATGGCATGTTGATAGAGCATAAAAACTCTTTAACAAAAAATTAAACCGACGAAAAAATCAACTGAAAAGCAAAAAATAAAATAAATCTTCTTAGTCTAAATGATAATTGAGCTCCTAAACTAATGTAAGTAACTGATTTAGAGTCGGCGCCAAACAAACTAGCAATTGAATTAGGTGAAGCGTAAAATAACGGCAGCGAGATGCACGGCTGCGTTTTGATGACTTCTTTCATAGATAATGATCTTAAATAATTGTTTGTTTGGCGCCGACTCAAAATCAGTTACATACATTAGTTTAGGAGCTTTTGCTTTTCAGTTGATTTTTTCGTCGGTTTAATTTTTTGTTAAAAAGTTTATATTTTTTACTTTTTAGTTCCGTATTTCGTCGGTTTAATTTTTTGTTGAAAAGTTTTTATTTTTCAATTTTTTGTGGCTAAAATCTACCAATTACTACCTACTTGTTTTTTGATTACTTCCAAAATACTTACCCACCTTACTTCAACTATTACCAGTTAAATAATATGATTATCTACTTTTACTATTTGTTGTAATATAAATTATTTTCGTTGTTCTGGTTAGTTTATTTCATTACTTTGTATATCATTCCATCCTCTCATAAAATATACTGATTTTGACGGAACAAGAATAATGCCAGTAGCGATCTGTCATTGTCAACTACTTATGTGTGTGCCAATGTTCACTAGTGAAAAATCAATTATCCTATTTTTCTACCCGTAAGGGTGGCTAATTCCTTTCGAAATCCAAATATAAGGTATACCCTATCTATTAAAAAAAGAATCATCCAAATCGAAGAACCCAGTACAAAGTTATGCCTGATAGAATCTGTTAACGGACCAGGATTCAGAGGGTGAGTGATCAATATCCTTCATTTCGCTACCCTTACGGGTGGATTTCATCTTTTAAATTCAAATGGGACCAAATTCGAAGTACACCCTATCCACTGAAAAAAGAATTATCGGAATCGGACGTCTCAGTAAAAAGTTATGCGTGATCATACATAAAAAAATATGATGGAAAAACCTAAAATATACGGGTCGAATAGAGAACCTCCTCCTTTTTGGTTTCGTCGGTTAAAAAATTGATGGAAGATACAAGAACATTGCATATTCCAACAAATTCTTAAACACATTAAACTTTTTGTCCTTATTCATGGGTCGAAATTAAAAACGTTTATTTTAATAAAGTTACAGCTGCGGTACCTGCCATCAACATCATCGCCCCCAGCATAATATTTCTATCATCCATCTCAAATACATTCAAAACACCGCCAGAAAATTTCAACCACTTCCACAAATTTTAAGTTAGGTTAGTTGTAAACTCGAAACATTTAGAACAGAAAAGATTTGGTTCATGCGCATTATCAGTTTCCAAATAAAATAAGATGAAAGTTGACCATCTTTTGTTCGTATTTCTTGTATAAACGCTTTCATAGTGTTGTGCATGTTTCTTTTTTATTTTGTTCCTTATTTTATTTGCTGTATAAAAGCCCTCTTTAATTTTGGCCCATCATTCATTTTCATTTAAATTCATCATTCAATCTCCATTTTGCTACTCGTAAATGTGTGAGCCTTCATAACATTGTGAATATCTAGCAGTTTAGTGCTTCTAATTAATAAACTCGCACATCAATGAAAAATGGAAAACCCGCCCTGAACCAAAGAGAAGAGTAACAGAACAATCTTTGCCTGAACTCTGAACGCCAATCAAGTTTTGACATCGTTTTATGTCAAATCTCGTTTCATTCCTTTTTAAGGTATTTTTTAGCCGTCCACTTTAAAAAAAATAATTGATATGTTTTAAAAACATTGGATTTTAGCGTTGAAACGGTGACGTCATAGATGAATATTTTTAAAAATATTGGCAATGTTTCAAAACGTTGGGATGAGGACGGTTTGAAAGCAAGCAAGGCTGTCAATTGTCGTTTTGCTGTAGTTTTTGAATGATAAAACATAAATGTATCAAATACAAATTGATGATATGATATTAACCATGGATGCTGTTACGGCTGAACAATTGAGAGGTAAAATGGGATAAAATATGGACTCTCTGTACATATTTTTACGATTTCCATTATTTTAGATCAAAAGTTTGCTGCAAGGTATCAGGTGGTCGTATATGAATTAAATTCGTACAAAACATTGTAATAGTTTGTACCATAACTTCTTCCTCATTGTCAAAATTTTCTCTTAAATATTCCAGAAGAAAATATTTCTGATTTGTTGAAAATATAAACAGGATGTTCATAAAATCAGATGTGGAATCATCTGCGACTGAAAGATAAACTTTAGTCACTATCTTCCATCGTCAAGATAACCTCTTGTGGGGTATTCATGTTGAAAAGGGAAACATTCTCAATTGAATATTCAATTGAGAATGTTTCCCTTTTCAACAAAAATATTTCTGATTTTTTTCTTCTCTCAATTCGTTTATGAGTGCCAGCACTGCGAAATCCATTTCGAAGACCTATCGCGATTGTTAAGAGAATGAAACGACAAATACAAATGGAAAAATACACAATTGCAAACAGCAAAACAACCATATGGAAAATATCAAAATAAACATTTAACAAGTCACGTGATATTTTTTAAAATCATTTCATTGTAACCACTCTACAATCCATGACGTAAAATTGAATATATTTTTAAAAACCTATTGAATGCGGTTCAACGCCAAAAAATAGCTCTGGTAAAAGGTGCAGAAAACTAAAAATCAGGGGTACCAACTTGAAGTGGAGTCTTATGTCAGCCATGACAAAGGGGCTATTTTGTAATCATTGGAAGAGCGGCCATGTCTTTTACGAGATCTGTGTGTATGTCACAATGACATTTTATCATTAATTTTTTTCTCTTGGTGTCACCAGTCAAAGAGAGTAAACGTTATCTGGATAGGAGGTACTAATAAGCTCTAGCCAATCAGAATTTTTTTTCCTGGAAAATTGCAGGAGGCCCAAAGAGAGTAAACGTTATCTGAGTAGGAGAGTCTATTCCCCATAAGACAATGGTGAAACTAATAGAAAGAGATGAAAGATCATTTATGAGTCATAGTGACGTATATGGACATGTCATGGCCACCATTCTCTCTGGACAGTGGCGGACTAGCGCACTCTGGTATCTGAGAGTTACAGGTTCTTGAATGTATATTGGACCATTCTGTATGTTGTGGGCCACCTGTACTCTTGTCCATGTACGTCACTATGACGGGTTAATGCTACAAGATTCTAATTGGCTAGAGCTTATCAGTACCTCCTATTCAATTAACGGTAATTCTCTTTGCAGGAGGCTCACATAACATACAGAGTGGTCCAATATAAATTCAGGGGCCTGTAAATCTCAGATACCAGAGTGCGCTATTCCGCCACTGTCCAGAGAGAATGCCATGTCCATATACGTCACTATGACTCACAAATGATCTTTCATCTCTGTCTATTAGTGTCACCATTGTCTTATAGAGAATATACTCCTATTCTGATAACGTTTACTCTCTTTGGTCACCAGTGCCTTATAGCAGAGAATTAACTAGTCAGAAGAGTCGCCCCAGAATAAAATTTCCATGACAATGACAGTTGTTTTGTGTGTTTCTAATCAGGTTGAACACGCATGATTTTATTTGAATTTTTCTTTGCCTCCGTTTTGTAAAAATAATTTCTTAAATCCCATTTTTTTCGAATTATTTTTTAATTCAAACTCGATTTGCCCTTCTCTTGAATAACTTTCCCCAAACACTAGCGCCATTTGTGATTGTTTCAGGAATATCGATAGACAATACTATTTCTTACAACCCAAACATAAATTCAACTCACTTTTAATGTGATGTTTCAGTAAGAATTGAAAATACCATGATAATAAAAATATGGGTACAACATATAAACGAAAATGCAAACTAGACATAAGTACATTGTTTGTCTTTTTTCTTAGAGGTTATACACTGGTTTTGAGTTTTTCTTAAAAATTCCATTTTGTATTTGTTTCCAGTTCCAGAAATACCTTGAAATATGTTCTATTGAAACATGATGGGATGGTTCTAGCTGTCATTGACTTTCTAAAAATCCCTCATTATTCAATCAAAATATCTTGAGAATTCGTCGAACTCTTTGTGATTGGTTCTTCATGCAGGTGTCAAAATGAAACATATTTTGTAAAGAAACAGTCTATATTTATAAATAATTAAAGCTTAGTTTTCTCTTCTCATTGAATAGAAAACTAACATTCAACAAAATATTTCATCAACAACTTGGACACACATTTTTTTTCTGAAATAACACTTCCAAGCTAGTGTGTAAATAAATAGATTTTATTAGTGTGCCTTTCTCACTTATGAAAAAATTGTGCGTTTTCATCGCAAATCCAAAAAATCAAAACCCTAAAAATAATTTAAAAAATTATCACTATGGCACTGTCCAAAAATAAAAAACACCACAAACTTATGGGACACTCCTGGAAAAGTGTATATTTAAAGTTTTGTAACAAAATGATTGGAAGAAAAAAAATGCATATAATCTATGTTGCATGTCCCACAAGTTTTATTTTATTTAACTGATATGCTATACTCAAAAAAATGTATAAAAAATGCAACATGAAAAATTATTTGAAAAATCTGGCATCTTCCTAATGATAAATTGTAAAAATTCAAACCTCTTGAAAGCACACAGTCAAAAACTATAAAAATAAAATATTAAACATCTAACTTAAGTACCTATTTAAAGACACTTGGGACTGTAGCCATTACAGAGAATCCACAACAGAGACTGAACATATTTTTTCAACCGGTGCCAGTTTTTCTCCACATTCTATATTCAATTTTGAATAACTAACTGAAATTTGCCAATTATACAGCACCAATGAATAAAGTATCGATGATTTTTTCGAGATTAAGAAAACATCCCGGCTTTTCATATCTGTTGCTTTTATTATAGGAAGTGGGAAAAGCTGAAGAATATGGTAATGACCTTGATTTTGATGAAACTTTCTCCGATGCTTCAAAACAGAAAATCAATACCATTGCATCTATTTATCAACAGAAAGTGCAGAATTGACTATCATCGACTGTATTGAAGAGATCCAAGAAACAGATGAAACTACTCCCAACTCTAAAACAGAGGAAGAGGAACCTGACATTGAGATATTGCCAGGAAAGTAGTTGTTTTCTAATCGATATTCGACCCAACAAATATTAAGAATAAGCTCACTAGACGTATTTCTATTCAGCAGAATATTACATTCAATGTGAAATTGCAGGGCCAGCCTATGAATTTTTTAAATTTTATGTGATTTGAGTTAAATATTTTGCAGATTACACAAATCAGAAAAAAATTATTCAGCAACATATTAATTCAACTGGATATTGATGCAAAAGGAAATAGGACAGTAAAAATTCGAAAACGTCCTTGCTACCTCAATCTCAAATCAACCAAGAAAAGCAACAGATATACATTGTCTCTAAACAATGAAAAATCCCCCACAACACAAGTATCTAGCTAAGATACCAGGATTTCTATATATATAAAATAATACCCATTAATTGCACATTTTCTGTTCGATCTCTGTTGGAAGCTGCCTTTTTAAAGTTTTTGATGTGTTACTAACGAGCAGAGTGATCTGAAAGAGGTACGAAAAAATTCTATGGGTTCCGCCGCCCTCTAGTAAAGAATGACTTCCTCTGCTCGCACACAATTGATCGATTCTTTCCAATGGCCGCGGTCCGAGTGCTGAGAACATTCCAAACTATATTGGCAAATGGAAAACAATGAAAAAATAGGAAATCACATTTCTACCGAAAGGCATCTACTGCATTCTTATCGTTGTTAAGTACTTCGATGTTTCCTTCAATCTGTAAGTAACGTTTCATCTTCTCCTTTCTTCTGAAGATTTCCTGATAGCGTCGGATCATCGCTGATGCGTTTTCGTTTGAAAAAACCGCACTTGTACAAAATGAAAACGAGCAGTATGAGTAGGAAGAGACCAATCAAAACTGCACCTCCAATGATGATCCAGTTCAGACCCGAATCTGCTACAACTATTTCTGGATAGGCAATTGTTTCTGCCTGAAATATAAATTATTCACTTCAAAATGCGACAACCATCATTGAATAAATTATTCAACAAATAAGTAAAGACATACAATTGGAGAAGGAAAGGGTAAACTTGGATAGATAAATAATATTATCATTAATCCACTCACCGAAAAAAATCTGATGGACTCAGGATTGATGTTTTTAATGTCTGGGATTTCAACGGATGCACTCGATTTGATAACAACCCAATCAACATTCGCATAATCTTCAACAAGAGTCGAATTCCAAATTCGAGAACGAATGTCTATTTCTGCTTGATTTCCTTTAGTCAACCTTTTGATGGTACACGCTATATCTATACATTTGGCCGTTCCCGTGGAGCAGTCCTAGAAATCGAATAAAAAAAATATATAACAAATATTTACAATATATCCAAGCTTTGATAAATATGTGATGACAATTATGACATTTTCTGTGTTTCCTGAAAAACTTCCCAATGAAAGTTCAAACCTTTGGTATCATCAATAATGCACATTGTGATATGGAGAGTAGCTTCAAACACAATTCTGGGAAAAAAGTTCCCAAATTCAAGATATTACTGGTTCTTTTATGACAAATGATTTCCATCAAGTTGATTGGGGGTGTAACTTCTCAAGTCTCATACATATTTACAGTCATAGTTCATCACAATTACCAATAGCATGAGTACAAGAATCATAAATTACTTTATTATGTGCTATTGTTATTGACCAATAAAATGTACTATAAATATAATCTGATCCTAATTATCTATCCGAAAAAAAAACTGGCCAACAGTTTCTAGATAACTCACCATAATAACAATTTTTCGTTTTTGCCCATTTCTCTCAGTCATCTGAGATGGAATAACGTAATTCACACTTCTCTTCTTCCTGTGTGGCGTAGTTTCTGTAGACATTAGGAACTCGGTGGGCAGTACCAGATTTTCTGGTTCCTCAATACCCGGTTTCGACATATTCAGATTCAGTTCGTTGAATTTTTCTCCGCCCAGTATCTCGCAATAACCCTCGATTCCAATACCTAGGAATGGTGTAGAAAAAATAAAAAATATTTTTACATGCTTTATAATAAAAATAAATTCTACTAATATTAAACTAAATTTCACTGGATTTTTTAAATAGTCACGCAGAGACAAATTCATTCATTCAAATGTGTCTTGATATGGAATGTTCAAAGCAGTAACAAGGAGGCCTTGTCGGAAGGCACACAGTGTAGTATGAAAGACAATAAGACAGGAACAGTTTTATCAATACCATTATTGTCTTCGAAATCATATCGTAAGACTTCAATATTGTCAATGGCCGAATCGACAACAACAATTCTACAAAACACACATAAAGGGAATAATTTTCATAATTCACTTATTTGGGCAGTAGAAAAATCCTTGTTGTATGATGAACACATTTTTTGTTAATAGAGTGGACGAAACAGGTGTGAAATTTTTCATTGGCAAATATTTCATTTTTAGCGATTATAGTGGTATATACCAAGACTGCAATAGGAACAGTTTCATCATAGGTTTTGTACCTTCCTTATTTTGAAACTGTTATAGTTGACTTTTTTTATAACTTATTTTGACAAGTTCTACATCCAAATAAAACAATGTAAAATTGCAAAGGTATTACCAATAAACAAAACTGGAGGAACAATTTTAAATTAACAATTACAGGCCGATTTCACTGCTTTCAATTTCATCAAATATTCTGGAAAAAGTGATGCATAAAATATTATGGGATTACTCAACTAAAATAAAATTTATTTTTTATGGCTAGTATGGCTTTTGAAAATCTAGTGATACAGAATGTGCAACACTAGATCTTATTACTAATATTCAGTTGAAATTAGATGCAGACTACAAGAGTGGACTGTTATCACTTGATACGGTTAACGTCGAAATTCTCAATTAAAAAATGAGTCAAATAAGAGAAAATGTATATTCTTGGTTTATAAAATATTTATTCGATAGAAAGCATGGGAGATTCGTAATCTTCCACAGAAAACATATCTTGTGGTATACCACAGGGATCAATCCTTGGACCTATTTTGTTGCTTATTTATATATCAACTCTATTTCAAATTTGAACTTGCAAGGACATATGAAATTATTTGCTGACGACACTACTTTAATTTATGAAGAAAATGGAAAAAATATACAAGAGATTAAGAATTAAATGGAGAGAAGCTAGGTTTAATAACTGTTACAGAATCATAAATTAACACCAAATTTTCATTTCAAACAAATTTATCCAATAATATTTGAGAAGTTTTGCATCAAATACTCAACAAAATCAAAATTTGTAGGTTTAACCATTAACCAAACTCTTTCATGGTCAACACATATTCAAATTATCAGGAAAAAAATATCTCCTAGTATTGGCATTTTATAACCTAAGATAAAGCCTTTTGTTTCTCCTAAATATTCTAAAAATCATTTATTTCAGTCTAATTTATTCAAAACTCCAACATTTAATATCAGTTTGGGGTACTGCACAAAATTTGTGTTGAAATCATTGGAATCCCTTCAAAATAAAGCAATTGAATGTATTTTCAAATTTCCATTTTTGGAATAAACTTCTAAATTATATAAACCAAGGGATCTTCTTGACATTGACTCGTTATTCAAATTGAAAATATGTATTTTTATCCATTTCACAAAAAATAATAATAGACATCCAGTGTAAATTCTGATTGCCATAAATATCATACCAGACAGTGTAATCATTTTAAATTTTTCCAAATAAAAACACAGTTTTGAAAATAATTTATTATAATAGTTAACCCAAAAAATAAAAAATATTTGCTATGAATAAACATTATTATTATTAGCATGGTTGGTTGAAAGCTGACGAGCCAGAGACAGGGTTGGCACTTAGCTTCCCTTGACACTGCAACCAGCTGGGGTCTATTGTATCACTCTGTCGTCAGTGGTTCCTCATTCAAACAGGTTTGTGCCTTTAATTAGGTTTAGTAGCCTGTTGATAAGGTTCTTCGGATTCATGCCTGTTTCCGGGCTGATCTCTCCAAAGGTTCTGTGTCGCCTACTACTTAGGGCGTCACAGTCGAAGATAATATGAGAGGCTGTTTCCTCCTCTTCATCACATAGCCTACACTCCACGGTTTCCCTGCGTACTCCCATGGTGTTTAGGTGTTTTCTTAGGCCGCAGTGTCCAGTCAACAGACCTACTATTATACGTGCCTTCGTTCTGTTCAGGTTCAGAAGGTCAGCCGTCAGGGTCCGGTTTGATTAACATCTTTGGACAATAAAGTATATTTATTATTATTATTATTTATGTTGGTACTAATAGACCACCCTCGTATGGATGTTAGTCCGGGTGAGAAATCGAACGAAATGTTCGCCAGTCCACTGACTAACGAAACTCCTGAAAATGCATTCATCATCAAATATGCCCGTATATAGGGTCAACGCAACTTTTGTTTATGTTCATGTCCATGACTTTGCTGTGTATTTGCCCGACAGTTTGATCCCAATATTGTTGATGTCTTCTTTTTCTCGTCGATCAGGGTCCTGCATCGGTTTTTGGTAAACCCATGCACAGGTTCTGGCCCTGTGAATAGCGTTTCAGATGCTTGTCTAGCTAGCTGGTCCGCTTTTACGTTGCCTTCAATGCCTCTATGATCTGGCTCCCACATCAAGGTGATCTTGTTGTGTTTTGCCAGCTCGATGAGGTTCTGGAGGCAGTCCCAGACCAGTTTAGACTTTATCTGTATAGAGTTGAGTGCTTTGATAGCACTTTGACTGTCAGATAGAATGTAGATGTGTTTTTTCCTATAACCACTTTCTAGATTCTTCTGAATGCATACCATGATAGCATGTGTTTCAGCTTGGAATATCGTGGAGCATTAGCATTGAAAATAAATTAATCCTTCACCAAAGGAAACCAAGAAAGACATTATGGTATAATTTTAACACATATTTTATCTCTTCATTTTCTTTCTGTTTAAATGACATTGATTGCGATAATAAAAAAATATACACTCACCGTGAACCAATGGGTCGCTTTCCAGGTAAAGAAGCCATTTTCCGGGGCGTGAGATCTCCCCTCGTCCTGGAGAAACTTGTAACGGCCATTCAATGTTAACTTTGACATTTGTCATATCCCAATGTCCGTTATTATCAATCTGATATTTATGAATGACTCGAGCACCAATATCTTCCAAATAATTCACACCCGACTCGCCGGTAATTTTTCCGCCATAGAATAAATTTGATGTGGCTTTTCTAAAATGCAATAACATAATTAAAACAAAGCCTTTGTGAAACCAATTGATTTCGAAATTTTTGGGTAATCTGATTGATAATTTACAGGAAAATATACATATCACTATTTTATCCTATTTAAATAAGTTCAATGTTGTTACCCTCTGATCAGGAATTTTGCTTCTTTCTGAATAATCACGAAAATTTTCTGAAATGTCTTTTTCGAAAGCTCGGTGGATGTTGAATTCACAAATAACTTCAACTCCAGTGTCTGGTCTTTAGTGTCTTTTGGGATTTCGAATCTCAATTTGAGGTTGAGCTTGCTGTCGCCTCGGAAAGGATTACCGATATCACAAATCACCATTGTATCATTGTGGAAAACGCACTTAACATTGCTCTGGAATACAAGTGCATAAATAAACTAATGAAAAAACATTATATAAAATAATAATATTTCAGTAGATTGAAGACTGTCAAGTCAAGTTAAATTACTTAAAATAATAACGAGCATAGATCATATGTAAGAAATTTCCAGCTGTACAATACCATTTGTGAGAATTATAATTTTTCGGATAAAATTTAAAATCATAAAAATAAAAAAAAATAAGTAAAAATACTTCATAAAAATGATTTTTAACAATATTTCTGAAAGAAATATTGTTAAAAATAAAAAAACACGCTTTTATAAATAAACCAAACTAAAAATTAGGAAATAAATAATAGTTTGAAAAACTAAAAAACACGCTTTTATAGAAAACCAGACTAAAAAAATAGAAAATAAGAAAAACATGTATTTTATTAACAAAAAAGCGTGGGGTGCATGGTATCGCCTCGGCCAACAATTACCTATGATCTGAGACATTTCTTACTTTACTGCCCTAGGTGTGTAATGTACTATATAATTATTGATACCATGCACCCCAGGCTTTTTTTTTTTTTAAATAATTTTTTTTCTTATCTTCTATTTTTTAGTCTGGTTTTCTATAAAAGCGTGTTTTTAAGTTTTTTTAAACTATTATTTATTTTCAACTTTTTAGTTTAGTTTTCTATTAACGCGTATTTTTAGTTTTTCGAACTATTATTATTAAAAATATTTATCTATTATTCTTCAATATTGAATAGAATCGGAGCATAATCACAAAACTCGCCGCCATCTTGAATCCTCCAATTTTGACAAAATAATCATAATCTCTGACCCCAAAAACCCCCAATTTTGAATAGAATCAGACCATAATCACAAAACTCGGCCGCCATTTTGATTTTCTCAATTTTTACAAAAGAATCATAATATTCGACCCCAAAAACCCCCACATACCAATTTTGAATAGGATCAGACCATAATCACAAAACTCGTCCACCATTTTGGAGCCGCCATCTTGAATTTTTCAATTTTGACAAAAGAATCATAATCTCTGACCACAAAAACCCTCAGATAACAATTTTGAGGCGAATCGGACCATAATCACAAAACTCGTACGCCATATTGGAGCCGCCATTATGTTTTTTTTTCACACAAAAATTTCTTAATGCATTGTCACCGGAATTATGTACACCTGCCAAATTTCGAATCAATCGGACGTCTGGAAGTGGGTGAAAATGAAGTCCAAAGGAGTCGGGTACAAACAAACATACAAGTGAAGCTAATATAAAGCGTGTAATAAAAAAAGACTGAAGTGATAAAAAATTCATACAAATCAAACATGAGATACATTGAGATACATGGTATAAAGAATGTATTAAAACCAGAACAACCAATGTGAAAAAGCTGGTACATCCCTAAAACAATGGGATGTTATCAATAGTAAAATAGGGTGTAAAAAAATAAATAAACCGAATTTAAATAATAATACTCAAATAAAATATTGTTTCTGGTAAAGATCAAATAACAGATATATAATATAATATATTGAATATGATTTAAAAAATAATTTTGAAAAAAAAGCTTTTTGTACAAGACTCTCTCTCTCTGGAGTTTTCCAGTATATTAAAAAAAAGTCAGATTGTGTCAATTGGATTTTTATATCAAAAAATATTGCCACCCATAAGAACTTTCATCTAATGATTCATAAATATAATTCATTAGATCTGTTTAACGCTTTTTGAATTTTCCATAGTTTTCAAAAATGTTTACAAATATATTCAAAAGAGCAATTGGACACTACTTGAAAATATTACATTTTTCTTCCTTTATAAATTTGTTTCAATAGTCCTTTTGAGGTTATCTGGAAGTACACAATCTTCAATGGAGTTTTTGGAAATAGGAGCAGGATTGATTTTTTGAATATATGAACAGGGTGTTCATAAAATCGTCGTAGGTTTTTCAATTTTCATTTTCTATTCTAGTCTTAATTAAGAACTCATGTTGATGAATGAGGCAACGAAAAATGTTTTCAATAAATAAGTACTCAACAGAAATCACTTGTAACATTGATGCAAGAGTGGCAACCCATTTAGCCCGATAATTCAATATTCAATTGAGAATGTTTCTCTTTTCAGCATTTTCAATACATTTATTTATGATCAATGAGAGGGGAAGGCCGATTAAGTCAACTATGTCTTTCAAGAAGTCATTTGGTCTTTATCAGGGACAGTATTAGATTTGAACGAATAAATTATTTCATAAATTTGTTTCAAAAACATCGAGTTTTAAGTTGTTATGTTTTCTGAAAGAGATAAATTCATTACATATTTCTTTTCCTGATTTAAGTAGTGGACCATTGTTGTTTTTGATTTGGTTTATAGATTTATTATACAAATAATAAAAAAATGCTATTCAAAAGGGACAATGCACAATATGTTTGTTGGGCTTTAAAAAAATATAAAATAACAACAGTAATAAAAATCGTAAAAAACTTTTTAAACAAAAAATTAAACCGACGAAAAAATCAACTGAAAAGCAAAAAATAAAATAAACCTTCTTAGTCTTAATGATAATTGAGCTCCTAAACTAGTGAGTAACTAATTTTGAGTCGGCGCCAAACAAACAATTATCGAAGATCATTATATTACTTTGAAGAAGTCATCAAAATGGTGCTATGCATCTCGCTGCCACGATTTTACGCTTTACCTAATCCAATTGTTACTTTGTTTGGCGCCGACTCAAAATTAGTTACTTACATTAGTTTAGGAGCTCAATTATCATTAAGAGTAAGAAGGTTTATTTGAATTTTTGCTTTTCAGTTGATTTTTTTCGTTGGTTCAATTTTTTGTTGGAAAGATTTTATTTTTCAATTTTTGTGGCTGAAATCTACTTGATTTTTGATTACTTTCAAAATACTTACTTACCTAGCTTACTTCAACTATTAACTGTTAAATAATATGATTATCTACTTCAACTATTTATTGTTATATAATATAAATTATTTTTGAAAGTTCTGGTTAGTTGATTTCATCACTTTGTATATAATTCCATCCTTTCATAGAATGTAATCATTGTGACGGATGTGGGAGGATCTGTCAATGTCAACTACATATGTGTGCCAATGACCACAAGTGAAAAATCAATCATTCCCTATTTTCTACCCATAGGGGTGGATTATTTCATTCCAAATTGAAATGTGATCAACTATGAGGTATACCCTATCTAATAAAAAAAGAATCATCCAAATCGGAAAACCCACTACAAAGTTATGCCTGATATAATCGGTTAACGGACCAAAATTCAGAGGGTGAACGATCAATATCCTCCATTCTGCTACCCTTAGGGATGGATTTTTTTGTTCAAATTCAAATGGGACCAACTTCGAAGTACACCTTATCCTATGGAAAAAGAATCATCGGAATCAAACTGCTCTGTGAAAAGTTATGCGTGATCATACATAAAAAAATAAAATATACGTGTCGACTAGAGAACCTCCTCCTTTTTGGTTTTGTCGGTTAAAAAATACTTTTTTATTTATATTCAAATTACCTAATAATATCAAACCTTTGTTTGTGTTGGTGATATTATCGATAATTTTGGAAAAATCTATTGCATTTACACTGGGTGCCTGATAGAAATTTTGGGTTTCTGTTGTACAGAAATAATCTCAATTCAATGAATCACAATTTTCCATACGTTTTTTTTATTAGTTTTTTGTTTCAATTCAATATCTGAGTTTTGTAGATGATGTTGTTCTTTATTATAGATGAAGACAACTCAATTGAAAAATGGCAAAATGATATTTATTCAATTCAATTTAACTCAGGAAAAGGAAAAACAGTATGCATAATATTCAAACAAAAAAATATGGAATACATTAAATAAAATTTTAAAATCAAAGATAAACTATTTAGGATTTATAATTGAGAAAAATCTACATTTTCAGGGTCATATTAATAGAACAAAAAATCCATTGTCACTTTGATAGGAGCATTTAGAAGAGTTGTTTTTTTTATATAATTTTGTACTTCATGCACATTATTTTTCTAATAAGATATTTAACACGTTCTCTACCAAGCGTCCCATATATGAGCCACTCACGATTTTCTGCTGGACCGCCGTCTCAAATATGAGCCATGGCAATATACTATTTTATTCGATTTTCATCGGAACCGTCTACTGTAAAGGATTCATATTTTGCAGTAGTCTGGCTCGTAAGTGTGTCAGATGGTCTCTCAGTCACTAACCAATTTAGTTTGTAACACGTGTTCTGCTGCTCTGCTGTTTTTTTTTTGTGGTCACTCAGTATCCACAATTTTAAGATCTTGGTAGCGAACGTGTTTAACAATATGCACCAAAATAAAAAAAGTATGATTTATCAATTGATGAACAAAATAATTTTCTAGAAACTATGGAATACACCGTCTCTTGAATTATATTCTGAAAATATTACTGTATTAATTAATAAAAAATTAAAAATTTAAATATTGGAAAAATTGAGTAATAGTAATATTTTATAATATAAATCAGGATTACATAACCACTAATTGATTTGTTGAAAACATGAACAGGATGTTCATAAAATCAGATGTGGAATCATCTGCGACTGAAAGATAAACTTTAGTCACTATCTTCCATCGTCAAGATAACCTCTTGTGGGGTATTCATGTTGAAAAGGGAAACATTCTCAATTGAATAGAGATATTTTTCTGTGAATTGAAAAATCCACGATAAAAATGAAGTTATTTTTTGTGAATGTCTAACAGAAAACAACTACTTCCCCGGATAAAGCCACGCTGAACATTGAACTACATCTGATAGATATTCTGAAAAGACCCTAACTCAAAAGAAAAAATCTGAAATTGGAAATTTGCATAAAATAACTATCTGAATAAAAATGCAAATTTTCAATTTTAGATTTTTTATTTTGAGTTAGGGTCTTTTCAGAATATCTATCAGATATAGTTCAATGTCCAGCGTGGCTTTAGCCTGGGAAGTAGTTGTTTTCTGTTAGACATTCACAAAAAATAACTTCATTTTTATCGTGGATTTTTCAATTCACAGAAAAATCTTTCTATTCAATATTCAATTGAGAATGTTTCCCTTTTCAACACTAACTAATATTAGAAATGTGCATACATTCAATCTGAATAACATTCATTCCAATAAAGGAAAAATAAATCCGGTTCCCAGATGTCTAAAAATCATGAACAAAAATTAAAAGAACTTTTTTCAGTGTAGCGATGAATTAAAATAATTAGCACACTCCTATGATTATTAATTAACAAATGAATTTTGTTTGTGAAGAAAGACTTACCGGAACATTTTCATCAGATATCAGTGCCACATAACTCAAAGATTTGGGATGCACCACAAACAGTTTGGCCTCATAAGCAGATTCCTTGCTGTTCGATATGTTTGCATTCAGAACCAGATTTTCGTTTATCTTGTCCACTGTATAGGAGCCCGATTCATCAACTGAAAAAATTATATATATATATATATATATATATATATATATATATATATATATATATATATATATATATATATATATATATATATATATATATACAGTGTGACCCATTTAAAATGGAACCACCCCTGTAGAATACGCATTTTTCAATCAATCTCAAAAAAATTTTTTTTCAATATTAAGCATTGAAAACTGTATCTTGACACAAATTTTGAGTTTTATTTCCAAGGCACACTATGGTTTTTTTTCTTTGTCAAAAACGGCAAAAGTTTATTAGTCAATTTTTGTTTTCAAGTTTGACTACACCACTGGATTCGTAGTCCTTATAAATAAATACCATCAAAATTTCATAAAAAAATATTGGTTAACAACGAAGTTACAACAACTTCAATTTTGGAAACAAAGTATTTGATTATAATTTTTATTTAGAATATAGACATATTTAAAATCTTGCAAAACCGTCGATACAAAGTAGAACACCAGTGAACTTGTACAGTGAAAATTCGAAGTCAATAGCTCATTCCGTTCTACAGTTATAAGAATGGTAATGTGAGCGATTTGTGGTGGAAGCGATTTTGTAATAAAAATCTGACTAGGCCACTGGATTTGTAAATTATATTCCCTTAAAATCATTTATTTAAGTGTAGGTTATAAGTGTATTCGAAATGAACAGAAAATTTGAAATTCATTTTCAAGTTATACAGTAGTACATTCTTCCATAGCCGATAAAAACGAAATGAACAGAAACAAGTTTTAAAGTATATATTCAACAATAAAACGTCAATAAGCAAAAACTAAAATAAACATTACTGTAAAATTAAATATTTGAATTTTTGTGGCTTCTACCAAACCTCCATTTAGTTCAACACATTTATCGTATCTCTTCCGAATATTTTTTTCTATTTCTTATTTGTTGAGGTGTAATTTCGGCACACATCCAGTGGCGTAGTCATATTTTAATTACAAAATCGCTTCAACCTCAAATCGCTCACATTACCATACTTTCAGGAGTTATAATTTTAGAATGGAATGAGCTATTGAGCTTTGTATCGGCAGTGTTGCCAGATTTTTAATATGTCTATAATATAAATTATAATCAAATACTGTGTTTCCAAAATTAAAGTTGTTGTAACATCGTTGTTAACCAATATTTTTTTTATGAAATTTTGATGGTTTTTATTTATAGCGACTACAAATCCAGTGGTGTAGTCAAATTTGGAAACAAAGATTGCCTAGTAAACTTTTGCCGTTTTTGACAAAGAAAAAAAACCATAGAGTGCCATGGAAATCAAACTAATGTTATGAAAATTTGTGTCAAAATACAGTTTTTGATGCTTAATATTTTTTGAGATTGATTGAATAATGGGTATTCTACAGGGGTGGTTCTATTTTAAATGGGTCACACTGTATATATATACATATATATATATATATATATATATATATATATATATATATATTGTTATATAATAATAAATTGTAAATATAAATTGTTTTTATATAAAATGAAGATAGCTAATAATTTTCGCTATTCTTTGTGAGCCAAATTGTTATGATATAGATAAGTCTTTTCGCCCTGTATAATATTTTTGTGATGATGTAATAATAATTGCTAGCCAACGTCACTGTTCTCTCGTCACGTTGCTGCCAATTGTTATCACCTTCTTACCACAGCTAAGCACAGTTGGTACGCCTCTTGTCTCAGATAGCCGGTTCAGGCAATTGAGCCACTAGCCACTGCTTCATATGTCAAATTTCTATTTATTCAATGGTCATAAGTATGATTGTTGATCATTGTAGAAAACAAACGACAAAGTATCAAAAAGCAATTATTTCCTTTATTCAGGAAAACTTAATTTTACCTGGCCTACGAAAGATAACTTACTCTAAGGTGAATCTACAAATATTCATGGATAATCATGAGAAAAGTTCATTGGTAAAATATACACAACCTCACTTTTACCTTGAAAGTGAAAATTTCTTTAATAGTTCGAAATCAATTGAAATAAAGTTCTTCCGATGGAATATGCGTTATTAGTGAAATTGTTCAGTTCGGAATGTGCACTATGGAAGGTTTATACCTGTCTGGAACTGTCGCTGTTCAATACACGCCAGGATTTGGATTCCCTTTCACTCCAATGCTATCAGGAACTCCAATACCAAATAGAAAAGACCATACAAATTCAGCAATCAGCTTTGGATACTTGTTTGCGGTGTACAAATAAGGTAATGTTGGTTTTCCGCTTATACTGTTGAAAATTATTCAATTTTTCTTTTTCCCAAAATATAACGTGGCATTCGTTTTAAATTTATTTTCGATCTCCTCTTGTGGCTTTGTTTTGTTCTCATCTGGATACCATTTTTGTTCCTTCCCTCTGATTCGAATTTTTGAATTCGCGCACTAAATTGTCACATTTTCACTGTTTGGGTTTATTTGTCATAACTTATACATAAAACTATTTTTCCATTCTTATTAACTATGTACAAATTTCAATAATAATTGCCTCTGACACTCTCTCGTTCTTATTCCCTCACAATTTGAAATTCTACATGTGACCATCTGTTCCCTGATTGGCTATTGTCATCAAGAAGTTTGCTGTTCTACCATTGGCTACTTTTAGTTAGCTACAATTTCATATACTGTATGTTTCAAATTTATAAATTTTGTTGATCACATTTTATTCAGGAAAGGCAATAAACATAGCCCAAAGCTTGACGAATTTCAAAGAGTTTACTTGAAATAAAGCCCTTTAACCTGACTGCATCCCCACAAGAAATCTACTTCGCTATTACCGCCAGTCACGAATACTTATCACTATATATATATATATATATATATATATATATATATATATATATATATATATAATCATCGGCTATTGTCTTTGAATTTTCATTCTACATCAAATTTATTAAAACAGAAATTATCAAAATTGTACTGGTTTGGGAATACAGAAATTGAAAAAAAAAAGATGTATAAGATTTTTTTTAGGTAGGTATTTATAATAGAAATATTATAATAAATAAATTTATAATAGAAATATATAATAAAGTAACACGTTTAAAAAATATATGTTTTTCCATTACATCATTTTTTGTATTTTTAATTAATTTGTGCTTTTTATTTCGTATTTTTTATTATTATGTAAGAAAAATCCCCGAGGTTTGATGTAGATGGAATATGCAACTTTTTAAATTGTTGACACTAACCTTTTAGATTGGTTCCCGCTCTAAGTGTGAGATTACTTTCACACACATCATCTGATCCACATTCCTTCTGGAAAGAAGCTTTGAAAATCTCAACGGATGTTTTATTCAAAATTGGTGCGTGATATGTATCAATTTCCAATGTATAATTCACTCGAAACTGAAATAAAAAAAAATGAGAAAAAAGAGTTAGATGTTGTGGAAAAATAACATTGGAAATCATGTTTTTAACCTTACCATGATTGGAGACAAAATATCGCTAATACCCTCCTTAATGTTGACAAGCTCCTCTTGACAGTATTCTTTAGAATAACTGCTCACACGAATCACTTTCCTATTTGATGGAGAACGTTTGTCAGGGTGATTTTCGTCTTTGAACCATATTCGGTTGACAAATTTCTTCTCTTCGGCTATGCTGTATATAACATTGAATTTTTCAGCTTTCTTCAATTTTCCCACTATCGAAAAGCAGGAAAAGAAGGAGAAACTGCAAAAAACATACAAAACTATGTAAAGCTTTCCCTGTGTAATACAGTTAGTTAGTTGGAAATCCAGTTATTACATAAGACCAATTTGTAAATGGAATCTGTCTGGAGAAAAGAAACTCTAATAATAGGCTTCACGGCATAACTACCCGAAGGTATTAATGAACACCTACACTGATTAAATGAAAACACCCATAAATTTGGTAAAGCGTTGACACCTTGAAGAAATAACACTACTAAGAACAATTTATGAGATTAAAACCCTAAAGCAACACTAATAATTTAATGAAGTTCCTACCATGTGAAATTATTTTGCGGTAAAGCGTTACATCCCTTTTTGGAAGCATTGATATTTTTCAACTCATCGCTTTTAATTTCAATTCTTATATCGATGATTGGTCTCGTTTTGAAAAGTAAAACTTTTTCAGATTCAAAAGCTCCAACTAGTAAATCCGGGTATCCATTGCTGTCCATGTCCATTCCACCGCTCAGAGAATATCCCAAAGTCTTCACTTGTTTCTTTCTTATCACCTAAAAAAATAACCTTTTTTATTTTAGATCTATTTAAATAAACCATCAACTTTTTTATAGATTTATTTTTCAATTGCAATCAATTCCCCTTTATACCTGTGAAGGTTCTTCATTGAGCCCATTTTGGGAACCTAAGAATACATAAACCGCGCCAATTTCATTTTCATAGGGTGCACCTATTGCCACATCGTTGTAGCCATCTTTATTGATGTCTCCCAGTGACGTCATGGCAAATCCAAATCTCGATTGGGGGCTGCCATAAAGTACTTTGCTAACAGTGCAGTTGTCTTGCACACAGTTCCTTATGTCGTAAAATATATAAACTGCTCCCCCTTTGTTATCTCCATAGTAAAAGGGAGCGCCTACCAACAAATCGTCATAGCTAAAAACAAAAAGAGGACTGCTGTACTATGGTGATGTAGTACAAATAAAATAATCATAAGTCAAAAGACACTGACCATAAAAATGAATGTACAGTTGTCTCTGGAAAATAAAAATATGAATATCTCCCTCTGTAGTTCTTGCAGAACTTCTTGCTAGATAAATTGAACATCGCTGGGAAAAGTTTGTTGAGCTAAAAGGAGATATTGATATTTTTCCCTAAATTTTTTGTGTTGGAAATACTTCTTATAATGTGAAGTTTTTGATAGAATTGGTAACTTAACTATGTGTAATACTGTTATAAAAAATATATCTGACATGGTTGAGTTTCTTACCCATCATTATTGACGTCTACAGCAAGTACTTCATATCCGAAACTGGATGCAAACTGTTCACCTGTTATAATCAAAGAAATATTGAATTCTTCGTTGTTATATTTCTTGAAAAAATAAACCTCCCCCATCATCTTTGATCTGGGTGCTCCAGATATGTATGTGTATTCAGTTTTACTGAAGAAATGGCCGCCAGCGACACTCATTCCTAAAATGTAATAATAATAAATATCAGCATGATTCTAATATTTATTATGTTAATACAAGTTACAGAATCATTTCATGTGGATAGGATGCATGATGAACAATGTACTAATAAGTAGATAGTAGAGATAGATAGATTGATAGATAGATAGATATTGGGGTAAGCAGCAATGAAAAAGTAAACTCTTTAAGGTTTATACAAGCTTTCGGAAATGTTTATTTCCATCTTCAGGGAAACTACAATAGATGAAAAACCAATAGTAATACATATTCAAGTACGAAACATTATGCTACTTACAACTTTGTTGAGGTTGGTTTCAATGATGTTAAACATATTCATCTAACATAGTAATACAAAAGAAGAATGTAAATCAAAGAATAAAACAAAGTTCAAAGTTAATAAAAAACGCATTAAAATTGTTAAAAATTATATAAATATAACTGTCTACTCCATGTGGTGTGACTAGTGGAACTGACAGGTTAGGAATAATTCCCGCAATTTAATTTAAGCCAACACCTGATGGATGTCACTTGGAAATTATTACAGTGGTACCATCTTTTGGATTAGTACCAACTGTTGTTACCTGGTGGCGGTACTATTATTTGATATTGCATTGTTGGATTGATATATAAATACAATAAATAAGAGTAGATCTCACTCAAACATTACCGCCACCTGGTAACATCAGTTGGTACTAATCTAACAGTTGGCACCACTGTAATAATTTCCAAGTGACATCCGTCAGGTGTCGTTGGCTTAAATATATTTGCGGGAATTATTCCTAACCTGTCAGTTTCACTTGTCACACCACATAGAGTACACATTTATATGTATATGTGTTTTTATTAACTTTGAACTTCATTTTATTCTTTGATCTACGTTTTTTTCTTTTGTATCACTATGTTAGATGAATATATTTAAACATTGAAACCAACCTCAACAAAGTTGTGAGTAGCATAATGTTTCGCACTTGAATATGCAGGTATTACTATTGGTTTTTTCATGTATTGTAGTTTTCCTGATGATGGAAATAAACATTTCCGAAAGCTTGGATAAACCTTAAAGAGTTTACTTTTTTTTTATATATATATATATATATATATATATATATATATATATATATAAATATAATTTAATTTTATCTTAAAAATAAAGAAATGTTTTCTTGTTTTTACAATTCATTCATAGTAAGTTCTTTTTGAAACCTCTTGTTTTCTATTGACATATTTACTCCAAATGCTATCAAAAAATATAATCAGATAAGAGACTCCAAATATTATGTTTGTATGTAATGTTTTCCCAATTTCCGAAAAATTAAATGATACACTCATTATTGACGATTTTAGATTCTACACCTGTTCCTCAAAATATGTAAGTACCTAAGTAGCTATATTTATCTATGGTATTGATATCTCCAAACGGTCCATGGTAAATTGTTTTGTCCCTCGACAGAAAATCGCCGACAACAACTTGACCAAAAACTGTTCCCCTCCAAGTGTAAGGCCCAGGAGCTCCCATCAAAGCAAACTTGTCACCGACAAAAGATACACTGGTTCCCAGCTGACAAAATCCGAATTGTTGATGTAATCTGAAATAGAATAAGGATTGTATTGAACTTTTGTTGCGACTTTGATGGAACTCAATATGACAATAAAATGTACAACAAAAAAGGATCACTAAGCTTTGGATCCACTGAAAAGAGAGTCATAATTCAAGAATGTTATAAGTTTATTCCTATTCTAGCACTACTTTTCAATTATTTTTATCTTCAAAATATTGAAAATGCAAATTACCTACTAATTCACGACTAAGGTGTCTAAAAACCCTGGTGTCCTTACTTATACCCATAAAAGTTTGGGATAAACTAGGCGACACTTGCCTACTTGATAATGGGAGATGAGTTTCAGATGGAGCCAACGTAGTTCCTTGTTGTAAATTTAGTAATTAATATTCGGCGCCATCTACAAACAGTGACAGAAGCTCTAGTAATCCTAAATTCTAACATTAAATCAGTAAATTCACCAGGTTTTCTAGACATTCAATAATGAAGTACACAATTATTAGACTCGTGCATGTGGCGTATTCATTTAGATTCCTTGAGCTGCATACGTTAGTTTTGAGAACCAAATTCTAATTGGCTCCTCCCAAAACCAACATACATTGGTTGATTTCGAAGAGTCAATCTGCAATTGGTCGATTTCAAAATTAATGATTTTCTGTAATTTTGTAATCGACCGGTAAAGGAGGAATTCTTGACAATAAC
This sequence comes from Gonioctena quinquepunctata, assembly GCA_018342105.1. Classification (NCBI taxonomy): domain Eukaryota; kingdom Metazoa; phylum Arthropoda; class Insecta; order Coleoptera; family Chrysomelidae; genus Gonioctena; species Gonioctena quinquepunctata. The sequence goes on along the minus strand of JAFIRS010000021.1, from coordinate 121,829 downwards.
AGTGGCATTCTTCTTGTTTATTGAGGTGTTTCAGTTTTATTTTCAATGTATTTCTCACCAGTGTTTAATTAGGATCAAATAAAATTGTCTCAATTTGCGCATATGAAACTTGTGTACTAATCTGTCAAATGGAATTATTGGAAAATATGCTACTTGTGAAGTGAAAACAAGAACCTACCTAACCCATCACTAATATCACCATCTGCGTTACCCCAAATTTGTTATGAATGTTATAATCTTATTCTAATGGCAGTATGGGGTCGGCTTTAGAATAGCCCCATGGTAAATCCTGCCTGTCGTAAGAGGCGACTAAAAGGATAACCGTAGGTGGAAGATGGTCTCATCGCCCGGTGAAATACCACCATATCAACTTTGTGTGCTGCGAAATGGACCATTCCATGTTTCAGTGTTCGGTCGATACTTTCCGGTCTCCCTCTTTCCTTTTCCCCAATTCCTTCTTTATTTTCAGGTAATAGTAATAATGATGAACAATAGTAATAATGATGAAGTCTCCTAGAGTAAAACACTCCGGAAGTAAAATACCTCTCCATTCGGATTTCCGGGCGAGAGGTACTCGAGGGGACTCAACATTGAAAATTAATTTTGCAACATCCGCGGACTCAACAAAACATCAATGACGTCCACCATCACCTACAGACGGAAAAACCGGATATTCTGGCTCTAACAGAAACACAAGTAAACTCGTCCACCAACAAGGTCCATATGCTTTGTCCTGGTTACGAACTCCATTCTCGATTCAGGTTCAAAGGTGGAGTTTGCCTTTACGCCAAGGCTAACCTTTCATGCCAGCGTGAAGAGGTTTGGAACCGAAAGACTTTGATGTGATGTGGTTCAAGCTATCTGATACCAAACTGACTAAGTTCCTCTGCTGCCTTTATCTATCACCTAATGAACCTTCATATAACGACCTCTTTGAGTTTTTATCACTCAAACTGGACTACATTCAGGAGAACCATCCAACAGCTGAAACCATAATCATGGGAGATTTTAATGTACATAACGCTGCCTGGCTCAAATTCTCTAACAAAACAGATGATGCAGGTCGTCAAGCCGAGGCCTTCGCCATCACTCATGGCCTAGAACAACTGGTCGAGCTACCAACCCGCATCCCTGATGTCAACAACCAGTCTGCCAATACACTAGATCTTTTCCTCACCACCAATCCTGACCCGTATAGAATAGAAGTTTGTGCCCCACTTGGAAACTCTGACCACACCCTCATCTCCACAACATGCTCTTTCCATTTACCATCGAGCTGCACAATACCACCCCGTCTCATGTGGCATTACAATTCGGCCGACTGGGAAGGTCTTCGTATGTTTTTCTCAGCGTTTCCATGGAAGAGAGTTTGTTTCTCTTCAGTAGATCCAACACGATGTGCTGAGACAATTTCTGAAATCATCATGTTGGGGATGCAAACTTACATACCGAATACCGAAGAAGAACATCATCCGATAAGACCTGGTTTAACAGAAACTGCTCTAGAGCTGTGGCTTCCAAACAGGCAGCATACCATCGATGGCTAAAAATCCGGGCCCTGAGACCAGAGCAGCATATGTCGAGGCTAGAGGCATATGTAAAGAGACAATAGAAAGCTCAAAGATGCCCACAAAGCCAAAATAAGATCAAAACTTGCTGAATGTCCTAACGGATCCCGTTCATTTTGGTCTTTCGCCAAAGCTGTGGGAAGAAATTTCACTTCAGCTCATTTCCTCCCTAACCAAAGAAGATGGAACACTAGCAACGACTGCCCAGGAAAAAGCCAATATCTTTGCGCACCTATTTGCTGGAAATTCCACTCTGGATTCATCGGAAAACAACCCCGAACATTACACCTATTGACAGTCACATGCCCGAGATCACCTTTCGCCAACGTACTATCAGAAAGATTTTGCTGGGTCTCAACACCAACAAAGCCTGTGGATCTGACGGAATCCCGCCGATTGTTCTCAAGAAATGTGCCCCGAACTAACACCTGTTCTTTGCAAGTTGTTCAACCACTCTTACAATTTGGGGTATTTCCGTCCAATTGGAAAATTGCAAGAGTACAGCCAGTCCCTAAAAAAGGCAAAAAGGCCCTACCTAGCAACTACAGACCTATCGCACTGCTATCTATTATTTCAAAGGTCATGGAAAAAGCCATCAACATCGAGCTCATGAAATATCTGGAAGACTCAGGAATTGTCAACGATAGGCAATATGGCTTCCGCCATCAGAGATCAACTGGTGACCTGCTCGCTTACGTCTCACATATATGGCAGCTATCTATTGAAAAGCATGGAGAAACTTTAGCTGTGGCATTAGATATCTCAAAGCTTCGATCGAGTTTGGCACCAGGGACTCCTCGCCAAGCTTCCGTCTTATGGCTTGCCCCTCAGCTGTGTTCTCTCTTGCTAGTTTTCTTCAAACAGGTCTCTCCATGTAGTGGTCGATGGAGTTTCATCTGATACTCTACTCATAAATGCTGGTGTTCCGCAAGGATCCATTCTCGCACCAACACTATTTCTACTTCACATCAACGACCTGTTGAAAGCAACTTCATGTCCAGTACACAGCTTTGCCGATGATAGTACCCTCCATACCGCTTCCAGGGCCCCTATATCAGCCCGTGAAACCAGAAATGAACGAGGAAGAAATGTTAATAATATAAATATGGACTTGGCAACAATTCTCGAATGGGGATCTAATAACTTGGTAGAATTCAATGCAAACAAAACACAAGCATGTCTTTTCTCTAGAAAAGCCGATCTCACTGTGCCTAACATAACTTTGTCAGGAGTAACCATACCACTGAAGCCATCCATATCGATGCTTGGTATTACTATCAGCAATAACCTTTCCTGGGAAAATCACGTGAGGTCCATTGCCAAAAGTGCATCCCAAAACTTGGTTTTCTGTTTCGTGCCAAGAGCTATTTCACCCCAGTCAGCTGCTTATGATCTATAAGGCACAGATCCGACCTGTCCTGGAATACTGTTCCCATATTTGGAGTGCGCACCTAAACATATCCTGAGGCTATTGGATTCTGTCCAAAAAAGGGCAATTCGTCTCGTCGGTGATGCCTCGCTTACAAACTCGCTCACTTGTCTGGAACACCGTAGAAAAGATGGCGATTTGTCTCTATTTTATAGATATTTTCATGGGCGATGCTCTTCTGAAATATCAACAATCGTTCCTGCTTTGGCAGTCTCTTCGAGATTAACCCGTCAAGTTCAGTCATCACACCCCTTCGTTGTCACTTTGGAAACCTGCAGAACATCACTTTCCAAAGACTCGTTCATCCAACGAACAGCGAGGCTTTGGAACTCATTGCCTAGGGAGGTGTTCCCCGAGGCATACAACCTTCAGAAATTTAAGAAGAACACCAACTCCTACCTTCTTTCCCTAGGTTCCCACGATGTTCTCTGAACATTACAGGATATCCCTTTTCGTGGGAACCAGAACATAAAAAAAAAAAAAAAAAAAAATTTACTTCTACTACTAATGGCAGTATTTACTTCTACTACTAATGGCAGTATTTACTTCGCAGTTATTGATTGATATTCATTACTGGTAAATGCTTGAATACAGTCACCAATAAAACTTCTTAAAAAATCTATAACTATTTTTTCGAGACTTGAAACTGGTAATGGGACTGCTCACCGGACATTGTCCTCTGAGATATCAGCTCAAAAAATGGATAGATCAGACCGTGAACTGTGCCGTTACTGCGAGAACTTCACTGAAACTGCAGAACACCTGCTTTGCGACTGCCAAGCACTGTTTTGCAAAAGACTCAAGTTCCTCGAAGAGGTTTCATTAACGCACACAGACATCAGGAACTTAGCTCCCAGGAAACTGATACGCTTTGCAAGGAGGCTCGGAATCCCGGGTCTTGAATAGATGAAGACCTTTTAGGTCGAGGTATGGAGAGGCTGAAGAGCCATATCAACCCCCCCCCCCTACAATCTCTACGAACTGTAGCCAAATGAATGCATTTACGAATGAGATTAATTGAAAAAAAAAACGTTTATTGTCTAAACAGGATAAATCCCAATTACAAAACAGTATAGAAGTTTCAGTTGAGAGATACAAGTACAAAGTAATAGATTATAGATACAAAAACGAATGGGTACATATTATACAATAGTATGATGCAGGTGGATACAAATGCAGGTATAGGTTGATGGTTTTCAGTTTTCAGGAAAACATTTATAGGGAATATAGAAATTTGGATAGGACAACGTCTGTCGGGTCATCTAGTATACTATAAAAATATTCACACTTACTTTTCAACAGGCCTTCCCTTACACAACTGCAAGCTCTCGTAGGTATTGAGATCTTTATCGAGCAAATAGCAAAGACCTTGCCCATAGTGGAACTTGTCCAAATCCGGACTCTGGATATACCTGTGGGCGCAAACCATAACGATACCACCTGGTTTTTGCGATTTTACAGTGACTCCCAACCACTGTCCCGTTTTGATTTCGTCCGCTCCCGGACCTTTGAGGTGTGACTCCTCCTCTTCTTCATCTCCATAATCAAACTCTTCGACTGAAGCACACGAAAAACAAAAAAAGAGTCAATGAGAACTAATTGCTTGAAGCTAAATACCTGCGAACTGCGAGAAAAAGAAAACATTGGAACAGATTTTTTTTGAGAATGATTAATAACATGGCATTCATTTAATTGGGATGAAAACTTATAAATATATAAAAGAATCTGAATAGAAAAGACTCCAATCGTAATTTTGACTCCTCAAAGTATATTGTTGGGTTTTATGATTTTATTATCTTCTTCAATCTATAAAATGAGAAAAAATAATCCAGATATCTATCAAGTATAGACAGAGCGGCATTTATTTAAAAAAAATTGAAATAGTTTCTATATTAACACTCGACAAAAAACATTGTATTCATTCAAAGTTAAAGAGTTAATATCGGCATCATCTTAACGCTGATTTCGTTTCTATACTCTTTAACCCTCCTTGGCACCAGTTGCGTTTTTTATATCCAAATTATTTTTGTTTCAACAGCAATTTTGAAAACTTGGTATTACTGGAAGCTAACAATTCATTATTACGCAGATAGAAAATTACTTTCCGTTCGAAGATCTGCAACATCAGCCACCATAAAGCTGATCTTTTGGAGTCCCAGCGTACATAACCCCGCTTGTAGGTCCAAGTAGTTCGAGAGCTTTGTTTTGCATAATCCCACGTTTACCCCGCTTTGCTTGTTGTGAGTTAACCCATTATAGGCTAAGAAAATCCGGTCCATCGAGTATAGTATGTCCATTTTCATTTGGATGAGGATGTGGTTGATCATCCACCCATTGATGAAACATAATAGGATTTGCGCTTTGATCGAAAATGACGACCATAGGCGTAGATTTATTCTTTTACTTCAAATGTAACTTTGCCAATTTTTGTTTAAATATGTTTTTTCGAAGTCAGTTGAATGTGTCGAAAAAATCATAATAGAATTGAATTTCCACTAATTTCTCATCAAATTCTTTTTCTTCCAGGCTTGGTACCGGCAGATGTTATTACTAAGCAATCTAAGTTATAAAAAGTATCAGAAAAGTGTATAAAAAAATATATAAAAAAAATTAAAGACAAGCTTTTATACAAATGCACTAAAAAGGAATAAATAATTTATTTCACTGTTTGATCTAGGTTATTCTGTGAGTAACAGATTCAAAATCTTGCCGCGCAAGATTACCTATTTTGTATCCTTTTGAATCTGTTACAGAACAACCTAGATCAAACAATGAAAGACATTATTTTTTCCTTTAGAGCATTTGTATAAAAGCTTGTTTTTATAATTTTTTTTAATAATTTTTATTTTTAACTTTTTAGATTTGTTTTTATTAACAACTAATGAAAGCTTGTTTTAAATTTTTGTTTTCGTTTATTTATTTTTTAGTATTTATTATGTTAAATAACTAGTTAAGTCATTTCTATCTAATTTATTTTTAATCATAATCTCCGACCCCAAAAACCCCTAAATACCAATTTTGAATAGAATTGGACCATAATCGAAAACATTGTCCGCCATATTGGAACAGCCATTTAGTTTTTTTTCCTAACAAAAATTTAATAATGCATTGTCACCGGAATTATGTACATCTGCCAAATTTCAAATCAATCGGACGATTAGAAGTGGGTCAAATTTAACTTGCAAGTTTGATTAGACAGCACCGAGACAGGTGAAACAAAAAAAATCTTGTAAAAAAATCTTTGACCCCAAAAATCCCCACATACCAATTTTGAATAGAATCGGACCATAATCACAAAACTCGTCCGCCATGTTGAATTTCAAATCAATCGGACGATCAGAAGACGGTCAAATTTAACATGCAAGATTTGATTACAGACAGACAGACCGGGTGAAACTAAATAAAAGCTTGTAATTTAAAAATAATAATCACAAGCATCACTGTTTATTTTCTGATTAATAATAATAATGTATTTATTTAGCATCATTGCTACATAAAAATTACGAAAGTTGACAATCAGAATTTGTTACAAGCATTATTATATATAGGAAAACTAAACATAATTAAATAAAATTTAAATTAGGTATGGAATTATAAAAGATGACAAACATTTAGTTATAAAATGTCCTCAAAAGCTTTTTGAACTGATTTAAATTACCACCGTTTTTAATAGTAACAGGTAGTTTATTAAGCTCAATTATAGATTTATATAAAATAGTTCTTAAAATTTAATTGTACAAAATGTTAGGATTACATATCTTAATAGGAGTAAATTAATGTTTAACTGACTCATTCTAATCCTCCTACGCTAATATACAATAGAGAGAACTTTCCTAATGATTAATAATTTAAACATTTCATTTTTATTTATTATTTATTTAACGTCGGCCTGATTCTGCAACTAGGCTTAATACCGACCGGAAATTTTGCCGAATCCTCGGTTATTTCAGAGGTAGGGTTCTTTAACGAGCTCAACATCTATGAACTCGGGAGGACCGCCATCTTAACGCCCCCTCCGCAGGACGGCATATCTATCGTCATAAATCGTGCTCATATGACGCCTGCAGCTGCGAATATGCTACTACGCATTTTTAACGCGCACCTTCCTTGGCTGGTGGTCACCCAACCACATTTCTCACAGAAAATCGAATTATAGAAATACTTTTCTCAAATCAATGAGAATTGATTGGCTACTTTTTCCTAGTTTCAAATATGAGAATAATATATTTTTCTTTTTGCACTAAATTCTAATTCCAAGAATGAGAGCGCAAACAATCAGTCAAGAGGGGTGCGGTTGCCTCCACGTTCGTCACCCGTACTGTTACGAAAATAAATAAAGTACGCCCATGTGTTGTTTACCTCGCAAGTTAGACATTGTAACGGTATTTTCGATAACATACATGGAATCATCGAGATGTTTCCACGAATCGACAAGAAGGTACCGGAAACCTCTTTTCGAACAATTGTCAATAATTGTATAATCATATTTTCTGCGATGAAAATAAATATATGCAATCGTAGTTTTTTGTAGAAAATTAGTAAAATTTATAGTTTTTATTTTGTAAAGAAAACTTACTTCAGATTTTGCAAAAAACTCGTATTTCTACCTATGCTATTTTTACAAGCTTTTATTTACTTTCATCTGTCCCGATGTGTAATCAAATCTTACAAGTTAAATTTGACCCACTTCTAGTTGTCCGATTAACGTGAAATTTGGCAGGTGTTCATAGTTCCCTCCCGTGACAATGCTTTATGGAATTTTTGTTAGAGAAAAAAACAAAATGGCGCCTCTAATATGTCGGGCTCCATACACACTTCCCAGGATCCACTGTCACCACAAATCAAAACCCCAGATATGAAATCCCTGCAAACCTTCATTTGAGGGCCAAAAGGGCAGACTGGGAAGTGGCTAAACGAACGGTAACTCATTCAAAAGTAGTGTGGGCAATAAACTCCTTCAAGCCTTACAAGTCTCCGGGCCCAGATGGAGTATTTCCCATACTACTTCAGAGCGGAGTTGAATATCTAGCACCAGAACTGTGCAGACTGTACAGGCTGAGCCTAGCATTGGGATGGCTACCTCAAACCTGAAAACTGTAAATGTGGTCTTTATTCCGAAACCTGACGAGACTCATATGACCAGGCAAAGGCATACAGACCAATAAGCCTATCGTCGTTTCTTCTGAAAGGCTTAGAAAACTGATAGATAGAGACATAAGGAAACCGCTCTTGTAGAACGGCCTTTACATCAAAACCAACATGCCTATCTAACAGGAAAATCATGCGAGACAGCACTTCATCAGCTTGTTTCAAGGCTTGAAGAGTCTCTAGCAAACAAAGAAATTGCACTATGCACTTTTCTAGACATCGAAGGAGCCTTCGACAACACCTCCTTTGAAAGTATGGTCTCTGCGGCCACTCGAAGAGGCATTGACGAAACCACCTGCAGGTGGATACACTCAATGCTTCATAATAGACTGGTCCAAGCCAACATGTTCGAGGAAACAGAGCAGGTTGAAATTTCCAGAGGTACCCCACAGGGGCATACTCTCCCTTCTGTGGGACATGGTTGTAGACGAACTGCTAATTTCTCTGAATAACCAAGGGTATTACTCTCAAGGGTATGCAGATGACCTAGTCATCCTCATCAAGGGAAAGAATACTCGAACAACCTCAGAGCTAATGCAAAATGCACTGAGGACAGTAGAGGAATGGTGTAACAGAGAGAGCCTAAGGGCAAATCCGAACAAAACAACACTAATTCCCTTCACCCGGAGAAGAAACATGGGAGATCTCATACCTCCTAGACTATTCGGTGAAACATTACAAGTAGTAGAGCAGGTGAAATATCTAGGGCTGATTCTTGACAAGAAACTAACCTGGAACCCGCATCTTCAACATGTAACCAACAAAAGCAAGATAACCTTCATGATGTGCAGGAGAGCTTTTGAAAAACCTGGGGGCTTAAACCGAAAGCCATGCACTGGCTTTACACAGCGGTAATAAGACCAAGAATAACTTATGGCTCACTCTTATGGTGGCCAAAAACAAATCAAAGACAGGCAAAAATCAACCTTGGGAAAATCCAGAGGCTTGCCTGTCTCTGCATCACGGGTGCAATGAACAGCACTCCAACAGCTGCAATGGAAATCATCCTAAACCTCGAACCCCTTGACTTACATGTCATTGGAGAGGCCAGGATGAGTGCATACAGACTGAAACAAACGAAAAACTGGAGAATCCGAACAACTGGACATACCAGAATCACTCATGTAACCAACATCGAAGAACTCGAAATGATTTCAGATTACATGCAACCCCTATACTCATTCGAAAAACCATTCGAAACACGAATTGATGAATCTGGATGGGCCCCGAGTATAGAATCACAATCAACTGCGGACATAGTCTGGTATACAGACGGTTCAAAGACAGTTGAAGGAACGGGAGCAGGAATACATGGGGTAAGGCCAAGAAGGGATTACATAATACCACTTGGTAAATACTCCACGATATTCCAAGCTGAAACACCAATGGTATGCATTCAGAAGAATCTAGAAAGTGGTTATAGGAAAAAACACATCTACATTCTATCTGACTGTCAAAGTGCTATCAAAGCACTCAACTCTACACAGATAAAGTCCAAACTGGTCTGGGACTGCCTCCAGAACCTCATCGAGCTGGCAAAACACAACAAGGTCACCTTGATGTGGGTGCCAGGTCATAGAGGCATTGAAGGCAACGTCAAAGCGGACCAGCTAGCTAGACAAGCATCTGAAACGCTATTCACAGGGCCAGAACCTGCACACGGGATTAGCAAAAACCGATGCAGGACCCTGATCGCCGAGTGGATAAAAAGAAGACACCAACAATATTGGGATCAAACTGTCGGGCAAATACACAGCAAAGTCATGGTAGGGCATCCAAACCGGACCCTGACGGCTGACCTTCTGAACCTGAACAGAACGAAGGCTCGTATAATAACAGGTCTGTTGACTGGACACTGCGGCCTAAGAAAACACCTAAACACCATGGGAGTACGCAGGGAAACCGTGGAGTGTAGGCTGTGTGATGAAGAGGAGGAAACAGCCTCTCATATCATCTTCGACTGTGACGCCCTAAGTAGTAGGCGACACAGAACCTTTGGAGAGATCAGCCCGGAAACAGGCATGAATCCGAAGAACCTTATCAACAGGCTTCTTAACCTAATTAAAGGCACAAACCTGTTTGAATGAGGAACCACTGACGACAGAGTGATACAATAGACCCTAGCTGGTCGCAGTGTCAAGGGAAGCTAAGTGCCAACCCTGTCTCTGGCTCGTCAGTCTCAAACCAACCAACCAACCAACCAACCAATATGTCGGGCGAGATTTGTGTTTATGGTCCGATTCGATTCAAAATTGGTATATGGGGGTTTTCGGGGTCGAAGATTATGAATTTTTTTATCAAAATTCGTAAATTCAAGATGGCGGACGAGTTTTGTAATTATGGTCCGATTCGATTCAAAATTGGTATGTGGAGGTTTTCGAGAACGATGTCTATGAATTTTTCGTCAAAATTCTTAAAATTAAAATGGCGGCTCCAAGATGGCCGACGATTTCTGTGGATTATGGTCCGATTCTATTCAAAATTGGTATGTGGGGATTTTTGGGGTCAAAGAGTTTCGGGGTCGGAGATTATGAATTTTTTTAAATTCAAGATGGCGGACGAGTTTTGTAATTATGGTTTGCTTTTATTAAAAATTGGTATGTGGAGGTTTTTGTGGTCTGAGATTATGTATTTATTGTCAAAATTAATAAACTCGAAAGGGCGGCTCCAAGATGGTGGACGAATTTTGTGATTCTATTCAAAATTGGTATGTAGGGGTTTTTGGGGTCAAAGATTATGAATTTCGTCGAAGATTATTGATTTTTTGTCAGAATCCATAAATTGAAGATGGCTGCTCCAGGATGGCGGACGAGTTAATCTTTAGATGGTCTCTGAATAACTAGATAGCTCAGAACTTACAGGAAAAAGGCCACATAATAACTATGCTTTAACAAAAATGCAGAGATTGAGGCGTATTTACTAAAAAGCACAAAATAAGATAATCAATAAAAAATCTTTTTAAAGACAAGCTTTTATTCAAATGCGCTAAAAAGTAAAAAATAATTCCTTCGGATGTGCGACGTAGGTTATTTCCTGAGTTGTTGTTGTCGCTTTTGTATTCGAACTGACAATCTCTTGAATCTATAACTCACGGAATAACCTACGTCACTCATCCAAAGCAATTATTTTTTAATTTTTAGCACATTTGAATAAAAGCTTGTGTTTAAAAAGGTTGTTTATTAATTATTTTTGGTTTATTCCACGCAACATGTATATTCGTAATCTAATAAGAACTTCAGACTTCATCACCAGATGATTTTGATTTCAGTAATGCCCGAGTTTTATTTTTCTTCTCGGTAGTTATGTAACTTTATCCATTTACGTAGTGCAAATATTAGTCTTCGGTCGTCTAATGTAGGCATGTGTATCTAATGGATAGATAATGTAATGCTACACCGATGTAGCTCAAATTGATAGAACTTAACTAGTAGTTTTATTGCTCAGGCATAAAACTCTGACCAAAACCATATATTTATTCGACTAGTATCAATCATGTATAAAAAAACAAAGTTCGTTACTTTAGAACTATTTACTGATCTGAGCAAGAACTGAAAAATAGCAAACTCACGCATTAATGAAGCCTGCTAAAATAATGGATGATGTAATTGCAGAAATACACGTATACGGATAAGAAAGAGAATATACAATTATCGTTTACTTGAAGTTAACTTGACTTTGTAAATTCGTTATTAAAATTTTTTCCGAAGAATAAATGAACGATTATAATGGAAAGAACGTGTTTTTGAGATATCACCCGCATATTTACCATTACATTTTCCCCATTTTTGTTTCAAATAGTTTATTGACCATCTCAATCTTTGATAACGATCCATTACATTAAAGGGTTTCACTAAAAACAATAAACTCGTAGACTGTGCTAATGATTTTTTCCTGACAACGGAGAGCATGGCCAATAAAATTCGAGGAAAATATGTATAGGGTACATGGTGAATTCATATGAAACATTTTCGTCTAACTGATTCTCCTGAAAATCGCTCAACATCGTGGCTTCTTATCAATAAATTATTTGAAATCTTTATTCTTTTACTTCAAATGTAACTTTGCCTATTTTTGTTCAAAAACAAATTTCAGTAAACTATCTGGAAAAGGAGATTATTAAAGGATTTAGAAGGGATTTTCAGTAAAAACATTTTTTGGTAGTTCTATTGGGTGATAATAAAAAACGGTCTGAAAGTTAATAAAAATTATATTTTTTTCTATCGAAGCAAAAATATTTTAACCGTTTTTTAACGTCACCCTGGGCTTGGAAGGTATATTCATTTGCCTTGAGTTGAAAAACAAAATGTGATCCTTTTGCAACCCAACGCATTTGTGATTTCCACATCTGAGAAACCTTTTTCTGAATTAAAATTTCATTTGTCACAGAAATCGAATTATAGAAAGAATTTTTCTAAAATCAATGAGAATTAATTGGACTTCTTTTTCTTAGTTTCAAATATCAGAATATTATATTTTTCTTTTTGCCCTAATTGTCACTCATGTGAATCACTGATTGGGAATAAGTTCGGATTTATCAAAAAATGGCCTCGATAAATACTCCGCAGTTACTTTTTCGCGTAAAGAAAACTGGGTTTTTCTACTTTGTCAATGTTCTTCGTCACAATTGCCATTTTTTAACATTAAAAAATAGTTTTTCGAACTTTTGTTACATCTTTGGAAATATAGGAAACATCATTCGAAAATCACATCAAAATATCAAGCAAAAGACATCCACTTCTACTGCTTCATCCTCGGTGAAACAAATTCAACAAATAATAATTATTTTAATTAATCTAAGTAACTATTCTTACTTTTTCTTTAATATTGATCTCCAAACTTTGTAGAAGGTCGAGTTTACAAGCTTTCTTTTTTATATATATTTCAAACTCGTTAATAAAATCTAACAGTTATTTTGAACCTATGTGGCCCATTAAATAATAAATGATTAGTATTAAACTTGTTGTACAAATTTAAAGCAGATTTTCTTGAGCCAGAAATTTTAAGTGTGGATGGTAGTTTCGACTACTGCACAAAAATTTTCTTGCAGTTGTTCACCATACATGGCTGCCTCTGCCCAGACACACACCACACCACTGTTCTACTAATAGATTCTATTATTATCTATACCCCAAACCCGATAAAGTAGAATCTGTAGTGATTTACGGTAATTTATGCTATAAGCGGTCAGCGAAGTTATATACTTCATACGGGGAATTACATTTATTTGGAAAAAAAAGCTCAAAGTCGCCCCGACAGATTTGTTTTATTAATACAAAAATTACATTTATTTATTTTTCCGATTTCCTTCATAATTCAACAATATAATATGTACAATTTTGGACGAACCCTATATTTTAAGTCGAAGATGAATTATTCAACCGAGATTGGATATATTATATATGGTTTTCAAGGAAACAACGTTTTTTGTATTGTTAGGAAAACGCATACACATGCCACTTCATTGTCTTCTGACGCATGATTCCGATAAATTTGTCTAGAATCTAGCGATGTCGAAAAAGGCCAGCAAACTCTCGTTAGAGATTTTGTAGAGCTAATGAAATTTTTAAGAGCCTGTCGCATCACTGACGGGGGCAGTTCTTTCAAGTAAATTCATTGGGTAATAGGAAGTGATTCCGTACAGTGACTTGCGCGGTATTTTAGTAGTGAAATTATTTAATTGTGAAAGTTTCATTATTGTGTTGTGGGGTGTAAATAAACAATAGTTAGTTTAGAATTTTATTAGCCACGAATCCCAAATTCGTTACGTATTATTTACCATAGTTGCACCCGCTCAGAAAAATCACATGTATTTTCATTCAAACATTATTTTCGAAAAGATGGTCAATAAGGAATAAGGTATCGAGAATAAAATATTCACAGGGTGCCAGAAAAAACAACAAAATATGATATCACGAAACTGCCAAAAAATTGCCATTTCAAATGGAATGATAATTTTTTCTTGGTGACATCGAAATGGTTATTTAGCTAACAAGTGCGGAAAGTGGTACTTTTCCGCACGTGACGGCAGATGACCGTACGACGCGAAGCGGAGTTTGTGCATTTCCGCATGTTAAGGTACAACATTTTTCCTACGAGTATTAATATATTATATCTAAAATATTTATGAGAAAGAAAGGATACCTAATATAATTTTTATTTATTTTCAATTCAAACTAATTATGAATAATATTAAAATCAAATGTACAATTGGTAGCATTATGCAAATTTAACGCCGATCGGCTCTCCTTAGATGTGTCATGAAAGAAAGCTTGTTGATTTTTCACTGAATTATATACAGGTGAGGATGCTGCTTTGCGAGAAATTGGCCACGTTTATACCGTGTCTTGGTATGCTGACTAATGATTATATTCCAACCAAATTCTGTTAGTCAGTGTGGTATAAACTGTGCACTTGGTCAAGTAACTAGCTTGATTTGGTACCGAAATTTGTTGTGTACCAGACTATAATACTAAATTGACTAAGATGGTGTAAACAGTATGATAAATTTTACCAACCGTGACTGTAAATTTTGGTTTGAAAGATTGCTAAGCGTTCTGTCGTGGTTATCGCACTGGCTGAATGAACCGAATGGAAACAATAGCCATAAAAAAGAGAGCGAGAGAGAGTTAGTGAAAAAAATTTTTTGTGATTCCTAACCTTAGTTTCCGCATCATTACCACAGAACTCATAGAACTAGAAGGCTAAAATACGTGGAAGGAATCGATATGATTCATAACCACATGTATAGATGGGACACACGTAATCATGCGCATATCATCAACAACATTGCCAGTTCATGTACTTGTACGAGAATTTAATAGAATGGCATTATGATGTAAAGTGGTACATTATATTCCCATAAAAAGATCCGAAACTACTCGACTATCGATTACTCAGGATCCTTAAGTTCTTTTGTCATATGTATTCAGAAGATAATAAACAAGTTAAGTGGAACACTTAACAACTGATGGAATCGTAATAAGAATTATGATTTCCTACAAACTCATTTGGCAACGCTGTTTACATCAATACCTGTTATTTAGTCTGACGACATTTTTATTCAGAGCCGGTCTTGCGTCTGTTGTTAATTTGTGTTCTTGATAGGATATTTGATCTAATGAATTCTAGATATCCATTGGGCAAATTCTACGAGGTTCCAATAAAGGAAGACAACAAATATTTCTGGAATCCTTTTTTTGAAAATGCCTTAGGATACTTGAAAAGCCTCAAACATACTGATGGTGAACCACTGCATTTTTCAAAAAACAGGAAGGACTCCAATTTTGGATTCTCCATCCAATAAATTCAATTATTGGAATGTGTGAAGAGTACATTGACAAACATTAACATGTTAAATACATGTTAACTTAACATTCCAAGTACTAATGTATTTTACAATAATAATGATTAACTTTTCAGGAAAAGAAATGTTTGGAATAATAACCCAACATCATTTCAGTTTTATTACACTGAGGCTGATGTGAAAAAAATTTGGAAATTTTTTATTAGGACAATCTTCCATTTTAAAACTTCCCAGAAAAAAATCCCACCTGAAATAACACTGCATGAAATGCAAAATTAAAATATATGATTTAAAAATTCCATTTAAAATTTCCATAAAAAAATATCATAAAAATATGTTGATACATTGCAGGTTTTGTAGTGAAGAGCTTCAAAAAGTAATGAAGTGTAAGGTGTGCCTTTCCGTACTGGAAGAAGAAAAAAAAGCAAGTGTAGATCTTGATTACTTCAAATTATTACATAGAAAATACAGAACTGCCTCTTTTTCTGCATTAATCAAGACTTCTGCAGATGTTGTGAGTTGTTGTATGTTTACAGAGTGAAAAATCAAGCAAATAATGGCGGAGGAAAAAAATATGGATGTTTTTGTAGAACTATTTCGGGAACTCTTTTCGAAGATAAAAACATTGTTTTCTAAAGTAGATAAGCATGTATCTTATATAGCTATCTACGAGATGTACCTCATAAAGAAATTGATAAAATTTATTATACAAATTTGCGGTAAAATACGTTACCATAATGTCGCTTGATTGCAAGCAGATAATGCAAGGAAAGAACTGAATAGGATATACTTTTTTTCACGTCAATAATATTATGCCAATGAATTATGTTAATTTTTTATTTTATTTATAGCGTGTACCAAAAAGTACCAGTAACTTAAAAATTGATCATTAGTATACCTCTGATATTATTCTAAATTTGAGTTGTCCATTGGATAACTATGAAATATTCCCAATGGTTTTTTATGCGTGCGCGCGCGTGTGTAATGCATTTTAGGAGTCTTGTCTAAAGCCGGGCTCAAACGACTCGGCGAATAATCGTTACTTGGCAAATAATCGTTACTTGCGTATACTTGCTATGTCGTGTGAGTGGGTTACTTGTACAATTATTTGTCACTCGTTGGTTTTCCATTTGTGGTCGGTAGAAATGGCCCGAGTCAAAGGGATCACGATTATTCGTACACTTGCCAAGTACATACTTGTCTATTCTTGTAGAGGCGCTCAAACGAAATGCTTTTACTGCGACTATTCATTAGTTTTCAAAGACCTAGCAGAAGCGTACAGACGTTTTGTTTGTATTTTTTTTTAAATTGAAATGGAGTGGACAAATGACACTGTGTTGGAGTTTCTTGATTTTTATGAAAATGAGCCGGTCATTTGGATGGCTAAACATAAAGACCATCCACCATCTTCTTCTTCTTTTTTTTTTTTAAATTTAATAATAAGCCGCGGAAGCAACAACGAGATTTTCCAGACGACCGCTATCCATATTGACTGCCACACCACTGATTCATTTGTCAAGGTTTTTTAGCCAAATGTTCGCGCTCGCGTACTTGTAAATTGTGTACACGTCGTGTGAGCACCCTGCTTGCCATCGCAAAGCTCGTATACTTGCCAAGTATTCAAATAATTGTGTATTTGCCAAGTACACGAGTCGTTTGAGCCCGGCTTAACCGACAAGACGAATCTCCAAGCTAAGGGCTGAGTCTCAATAGATTGCAGCATGACAACAGCTATACCAGGTGCAACACCTTGCCAGGTACGTGACTCGTCTACATACAACTCCGAGTTCCAATATCGAAAGCTAGGACAAAAAAGGATACGACCTTAGAGGATTTCAGGCATAATCGCACTACTGCCCGCTCGAGCAAAGTTTCTTGATGACTTTTCTTTCTAAAAAACCGATTTTCTTCACTAACGAAAAACAACATTCCTTTTCGATAGCCCATTACAGGTTTTTCGCTAGGCACCAACTTTTATCGAGGATGAATTTCATACTTCTTTGGACGACACGCTATATTCATAGCATTCACATTTAAATTCCCCAATATTTTCACTTTGTGACAAAATATTTTTTAGGCACTAAATACTTGGAAATTGTTTGTTACTTAAACTTCAAAACTGCAAGGGAGAAGTGAATTGTGATTCATACCTACCCATTCTCTTGAAATGATAATAAAATAATAAAACCAAATGATCTTTGAAATGAAATATTTTATCATGTGAAATAATACAATTTAATTCATGCCAAATAAATAATTCAGATAATGTGGAAGTGGAGTTCACAATAGCCACTAAAAATTATTCTTTTAAATAAGCGTTTCTTCCCGAAACCTTACGGATATCGGGTTCAGAAATTCCTCATAATTTCAGTTGCACTCCACTATTCAATTCGATCTCAAGTACACCCATCTTCAGAAAGTTCAGTATGTTTCAGTTAATAGAGGTTATAAATTTCACTGAAACCCCCCTGTCATGGCAGCGGTTTTACTGCGCATGCCCATGTGTGTACCATGCGGTACAGTGGGGCTCGTTCCAGCAAAACGGTATTGGCCTTCTAGTTCTATGAGTTCTGTGATCATTACCTCGGAAATGGTTTTATATATTTTTGTTAGTATTGTAACGAACCTAGGCCGGACCTGTCGCCTCACGCGTTGCCATCCCACTTCTGACACCAATTGTAAAGTAAATAAACTTAACTTGGTTTTAATAATTTATTTCACACTTAAATCTACAACTTAATTTATATTACGCCACTGTATAGCTCGATCGTATGGGCTCGTTCAGACTGTCCGACTTCACTTGAGGGTTGCCTATTTATCTCCGATACAGCATTCTCGATGTTTCGAATTCTGTCAGTTGGCGACCGGCGTGTTCCAATTGTTTCCATGATTGACCGTTGTTTTCCGCGGCAGAGCGTCTGGATGGTTCTCGAATATCTCCGGGGATGATCTCATCGTTGTCGATGGCAACGCGTGAGGCGACAGGTCCGGCCTAGGTTCGTTACAATATTTTTTATATAACATGAGTTGCTGTAGTTTAGAACCTCCTATAAAAAAGTTCAAAGGTATTGAAGAAACCAGTGCGTTTCTCCAAATATTTTTGGACAAGAAAATTATATAAATTTTGGATGGCAAAAAATTTAAACACCTAGACATTTACAAGAGCCTTGAAGAAGACTTGTTGAGTAGGGGCTTTACAAAAACTGGTGACATTGACAGATGACACAATTCCGAATTAGATAGCAGAGTTTCAAACCTTTCTCTTAGTTACATGACTAAATAAATACCAAACCAGAACCAAGTTGCTTAATTAATCATTTGACAAAACACGATGTAAATAAACGATTACTAAAACATTTGGTTTACCAAATTCACATACCGTATAAACGTGGCCACTGATGTCGATGGGGAGCTGGAGTTTGGTATTGGAGTGTTTGAACGTTTTTTTTAGAATATCATGAGCAATGTTTTTGAGGATAGTACTTGAGTGTCGCGACCTCACATTTCAGGTACACCTCGTACATATATAAAATATGATATCTGTCACAATTGACAAATAGTTCAATAGATCTGTCAAGTACGTTATCAAGGGTTTATTGTCTAAATTAACATATATTACTTTGGGGGCTGTAGGGGGTCTGGGGTTGAAATATGACTTTTGATCAGCATACCGAATACTATCTTTTTGCAGAGTTTCAGCGAATTTATCCGAGAGCCATGTTCCATAGGGATTTTGCGGGGTCCTTTGAATATAACTTTAGGGTACCGCAATTCTGCCTTGTTGAAGTTAACAATCGCTACTTATTTACTCGATTCTATGGTAACGAGAAAATGTACTCGTAGAATGAACGTACCATGTATCTAAGCATGTATCTTAGATGGATGAACTTGTCATTCGCTACTGTCAACCGATTTAAAAAGTTTTACGCGAAAGTAAAAGAATAAAGAAAGTCCAATAAATCTTACAAAATATTCACAATATGATTCAAAGATAAAAATGAAATTTGCCGAAACACACGCATATACCTATTGAGCTCTGTTTATTTGACATTTTGCTTCAATGACACATCAGAGTATTGCAGTGTCATTCAAATATCTCCGTATGAGCAATACAAGTCGACTACAATGGTTTCACCGAAAAAAGAAATTGTCTAAGAACTCGAGTACCACCGTTTTGAGATGAGTCGTAGAGTCTCACAATACAGTGACGTGATATGGCGACAAAATATGCATATTCGTTTGAATAATTCTGAGTATTTTGAATTCGTACGAAAAAATACTTTTCGTGCAATCGCACGCAAAGTGAGTATTTTGCGTTGTCAACACAGTCCGCGAAATTTAATTTCGCGGCCGTTGCTATGGGTAACCAAACCAAACGTCACTTCCATTTGACATTTCTAAAATAGGACAATGACAAGAATTAACTTAGATTGTGTTTGTCACACCAATCTTAAAACTCGCTGTAATATTTTTCGTACAGCCCTTTAGATTTTTTAAGGTATTAAAACGAAAAGCGGCCAAGTTTACAATACTTTTCAGATCTGGAGGAGTGCAAGATAGATACTAAAATATCAGTATCAGACATATTTGCGTTTTGTCAAGATCTGTCAAAACATTGTCAATAGATTCAACCATATCATTTCCATAACAAGGCTGTGACTTGTAAAGCAATAATATATTTATTTGGGATTACCTAGTTTAATAATTTTGACAATTGCACGAAAAATAGTGTGTATGCCATGACTACGAAACTTTTCAGCGATCTCAAGATAACTTTTCTTTCGGTACGCTAAAAAGGTATTTCGGGGCCTTGGCATACAAATAACTATTTCCGCACTAGTGTGGAAATAGTATATTACATTACTAGTGCGGAAAGTGACATTTTTCACACGAGTTGGAAATATTGTGGCACGAGGCGTAAGCCGAGTGCGGCAATCACACGAGTGTGAAAAATCACTTTCGCGCGAGTAATGTACGCTATTTTTCCTACGACCACCTATTTTATCAAACAATATGTAAATATTAGATCGTGTATATTGAGTTGCCTGACTAATCTTACGTTTCATATGTGACAGTCTATGTTTGAATATTGTTTCTATAAAAAGTGCACATGAATTTAGAATTACTTTTATAGTGAAATAAAGAAATAACGATAATTAACGTTTATTTGAAAAAATTACAATAAGTAAGTACTTATTAGATACAACTGGGGAACAAATTGAATTATTTGGAAATTAAAAGTAAATTGGTTATTGTTACAATTTGTAAATTGTAACGGTGTTTGCGAAAGATTCGTTTCAATATTTTTGTTTTAATAAAATGAAAATACAAGAAATATCATAATTCTATTAATGTAAATCGGCTTACGAGATATACATATCTCTGATAACGTTAATTCAAATCTGAATTAGCTCAGATGGAAGAGTATACGGTAGATGACCGCAAGGTTGTGGGTTCGATTCTCGGCGTCAACATTTTTTTTTTCTTCTTTTCTTTATTTTCTACAAATAATAAGTTTTTAGACCAGTTTTTATGTAAATAATATCAATAAGGAAGAGCAATTAATAATTACATCTGAAAATCTTACAGGATTCACGGGTTTGACGGCTTATTGACAGCCGTGCGGAAAGTTAATTTCCGCACGCGTGAGAATAAAGGACACTTTCCATGGGAGTAGAGAGTGCGATATGTGTTACTTTCCTATGTGGTCGTAGGAAAAGTACTTTTCATTATACCTATCTGAAAACACTATATTTACATGCTTATTTAGCGCACCGAAAGTGGGCTTTTTCCGTGCGCCCGCACGGAAAATTGAACGGTGCGCTAGTGTCATTAGCTGCCTACTTACATGTCAAAATAAAATAATATGGTATTGACAGTTCTCTAGAAATCGCAAATTGTTTGTATATTTCCTTATCAACGGGGTAAATAACGCTTGTTTTGTGACAATATTTGAATATTTTTAGTGGAAATATTTAAAAATGATTTCACCAGAGGAAGAATATCACGTGAAGCGGCAAAAGTAAGTGCAGAATTACTGCCCAAAAAGTCTATTTACAACACAAATTGTACCATAAATATTTCAATTAATAAAAATTAAAATATATTTTTGGTTGTTATTCTTTAAAAATAAATGTTTCTTTTAACAATATGTGGTTTTCAGGTAGATATAATGAAAAATATCGTTCATTACACGTCCATAAAAATGCTTTTTCCGTGCTTGCACGACTTCCCGTGTTCGGCTGCGCCTCCCACGGGAACTTGTCGCGCACGCACGGAAAAAGCCTATTTTCTCAACTCCTAATGAAATATACTATTACCGCACTAGAGCAAAAAAGTGTCTTTCCACACGACAAATCACTAAAAAAATGCACTTTTCCACATACTCGTAGGAAATATAAGTTTTGTGCACAAAACATTGTTTTTTTCAATAACTCTCTTGATTATTCACTCGTTTTATATTTTGTAATTTATTTATCCATTTGGTGACACATTTATGTTTATTGAACGTTTATTTCCTAACGGTGGTAACGTATCCTCAAATTGCCGCATATTTTTTCAGCTAGCTATCTTGTTTGCGCACTCGAAATCAAACAAATGTGAAATTGCAGTTGGACAAATAACACAGAGTATATGAATCATTTGTTCAATAGTGAAATTAAACAAACCAAACCGCATGGATTAATGAAAAACATCTTTGAATTCGCCTCTCCATAGAATTTATTATTTTTTAAAAAAAGTTCGTGTGCAACTCGGTACACGTGACAGAAGTAAAACTTCTTTGGCGATCTAAACCTCAATTTGTAAGTATATCGTAAGGGGTAAAACGGATTCTCAAGCGCTTAGAAAAGAAAAGAAGGCGAACACATTTTTTTTTACTAGAGATATATTTGTGTACATGGTGGTTCAGGGGTGCGTGCAAGCTCCCTAACTTTTTTTTCTATCCAAGCTTTCGACTTGATTTTTGAAGTAAAACTTATTTACGCACGCTTGACTTGGGGAGTAAGCTGGTGAATGCCTGACGAGAGCGTTACGAAAAGTGTGATCGGGCGAGGCGAACGGTCTCGACAAAGGTGAGTGCGTATCTCATACTAGTTGCAGAGTTCCTTTTTCCTTGTCTATTTTCTCCCTCTACTAATACGCGGCATTCTACTCTCGACATTGGGGCGCATTTGATTCTCTGTCCTTTTTTTATCTCTCTCTCTCTCTTTCTCCTTGTTACTCTTCCGTATTTTGGCCTCGCGTTTCTACAATTTACTTCAGCAAATTTTTAAAATAGGATAACATAAAATTTTACTAATACGTAAATAATAAAATACTTATTAATTGTAGAGGTTAGGTTAGGTGACATCGTGATTGAACATGACAATAATCAAATGGAAGTTGATGATGAAAATCCCATTATAGATCATGAACAAAAACCGAGACAAATTATTTTAATTTTTATTTTATTTTTATAATCATTCATGACTAATTTACTTCATTCATAACTCTAATAATAATTTACTAAATTTACCAAACTAAAATGATGAAATTATAGGTTATTAGAAAATTAATATATGTATATACATGTATATATTATAATATATACATATATAAACATCATATATATACATACATATAGATGGAGCTAAAGAAGTTTTATTCAGTATGTGGTCTAAACCACACTTGTTTTTTTTTTTTAACTATGGGTCCTACAATGAGGCACATTTTACAGATATTTCTATTCATATAGAGGATGTCCCGTATGTACACTCAGTTGTGTATCTTATCACAACTGAGTTTTGGTTTTTTTAAACGGCAACTCCCCGTTTTTGTTACATTTTTGGATTTGTTACTAAATTGTCGATATAAAGCACCCATGTTTCTTAGGCTCATCTGCAATAATAGTTTTTGACTTATGTCAATTTATGTGTGAAAAATTCATAACTTCAGAACCATTCAAGATAACCCAACCAACTTTTTTCCAGTGGAAGTTATGGAACAATTGCACGCACCCCTGAGTCACCCTGTATGTATTTATATATATATATATATATATAGAAGAAGGGTATATATATATATATATATATATATATATATACAGTGCATCCATAAAGTAACGCATACATTCCTTATTAGCTAAATAAACAATATTATAAAAAAATCCCGAAACAGATCGATTTTTTATTTTAATTTCCTGTTTTTTATATAATAATTTAATATACAAGGTGACCTACTTTCCACGAATGACGTCATCACCGGGTTTTTTAAACGGAACACCCCATTTTTTAAATTTTTGGAGTAACTCTGCTAAGCTGATTCTAAAAATGTATCAAAAGTTGCGTCAAATTGGTACAGGGTGGGAAACAACACCAAAATTACAAGTTATTTACAAAATAATAAATAAAGAATTAACGTAATACAAAAATTAAATGAAATTACGTATTGTTATACAACTACTGTAATAAACTAATGAAAAACACGCCGTATATTTCCACGCCGTATCTAACCACTTTTATTAGTGATCTTCGACTATACCGTATATTTTTATTGTTTGTAGATATTTTTTGCCATTTGTTTTTTCATTTGTAGTTAAAAACTGTCATAAACATGAAAGTTCAATTATGTAGTGTTATGGTGGATTTATAAACTCAACTAAACTAAGAATTGAATTAACAACTGAGAATTAAGAAAGATGAATAAAAGAAAATCCCATCTGGGGTTTATAAACTTTCATATGGCATTTAAATTAATAATTAAGAACTAAGATGGCCATCTTTTATCTTTTCAACTAAGAATTAACAATTATGAATTCAACGCATGTGCACAAGGTATATTATTTTCTGACATTGACATTACCAGTAGGCTTTTCCCAATTTTCTGTTTTCAACTCGGAATTCGAATATAACCAAAAACATTTAAAGATCACAGAACACATTCTTTGCCCAGAACGTCAGCACGAAACACTAAAAAACCGAATTATAAATTTCAAGATAATGATGCTTATAAACGCCTCCTCAATTCTTATAGTTGTTAATTTCTAATTGTTTATAAATCCACCAGTAACGCTTCAAAGTGGGTTCGTTTACGTGAAATCTAATCTAAATTTATCATATTAAAACTGTTTTTTGAAAATGCCTTTATCTGAAAGGGAGAGGATTGAAATTTTAAACATGATTGGTGTTGGCGATATGATGCGAACTCAACAAGAGGTATGCAGATTATTCCATGAAATGCACCCAGATCGTGAACCTATTTCACAATATGCTGTAAGCTGAATAGAGCGAAAATAAAGAGAATTGGGACATGTGAGGGATGCTCCCAAGGTAGACCTACAGTTAATGAAAATATTCAACAAGACGTAATTTTGTCGGCAGTTGAAAATCCACACTGTACAGTGCGGGGACTATCTAGGGATTTAAATATTGGAAAGTCTTCAGTATGGAAAAATTTTAAAAAGGTAAAATGCCATCCATGAAATGGCTGAAGACAACTTTGATCGAAGAACTGAATTCTGCGAGTATATAAAAAATAATAGAAATAACAATGTCATCGCAAATGTTTTATTTTCAGACGAGGCAACGTTTTATTTGAACGGGTATGTTAATCGGCAAAACACCCGTTATTGGTCTGATGAAAAATGAAAATCCACACTGTATGCAAGAATACCATACGCAACGATCACAAAATGTGTGAGCTGGTATTGTGAGAAATACAATTATTGGTGCATATTTTTTTATGAAAATTCGACAGGAGCATTGTATTTAAAAAAAAACATTAATTCCTGATTTGACTCAGCTTTTTCCTGATATTCAAATAGCCAATAATTTAGACCGCAGAATCTGGTTTCAACAGGATGGCGCACCGCCACATTTCACTGCAACTGTGCGCGAGTTTTTAAAGAGAACCTTTCCAGATCGGTGGATAGGAAGAAGGGGAAAAGTGGAATGGCCCGCTAGATCAACTGATCTAAGCCCATTAGACTTATTTTTTATGGAGTTATTTAAAATCTAAAGTCTCTACTACCAGACCTGGCAATATCCGTGACCTAAAAGACCGAATCAGGCAAGAAATGCAGAACATAACACCCGCTGTGCTACAAAATGTCAGAGACAAAGTTATTGCCCGAGTAGGTCATTGTCTAACGGTCAATAAAAAACAATTTGAAAATTTACTGTGAATTTTCTGTTGTTTGTTTTTGGTAGTGTATCCAGTAGCTGCATAACTATGTAATTTCATTTAATGATTTTTATTACGTTTAATCTTTATTTATTATTTTGTAAAAATACAGTAATGTATAACTCTCTAATAAAAATTTTAAAACACCTTTTCTATTGTTGCCCAACCTGTACCAATATGACCCAACTTGTGATACATTTTTGGAATCTGCTCAGCAAGGTAACTCCAAAAATTAACAAAAAAATGGGGTGTTCCATAAAAAAATGGCGATGTCGTCATTAGACGAAGGCAGGTCACATGTATATAAAATTATTATTTTAAAAAACAGTAAATTAAAATCGACCTGTTTTGGGAATTTTTAATAATATTGTTTACTCAGCTAATAATGAATTTATACATTACTTTATGGACGCAGAGGATTGTATTTGGCAGGTTTTGCAGTCACTTATTAAAAGAAAATGATTTTTTTTCTGTTCAAGCTTTCGAGATTTATTATCTCTTCTTCAGGAACTCTGAATCAGAGATAATAAATCTCGAAAGCTTGAACAGAAAAAAGAGCATTTTCTTTTAATAAGTGACTGCAAAACCTGCCAAATACAATCCTCCCTCTACCATCCAGTCGAAAACAATTCTTACGTATATATATATATATATATATATATGTATATATATACAGTGCTCGTCTAAAGTCCGTTCCCCCCCTACTAATTTTTGAACCACCTGGTATATCGCAACGAAATTTGGAGGGCTTAAATAGGAGATAAAAACCTACTTTTTCATGAAAAATTCACAGCTAAAAGTTTCAAAATGGCGGCTGAGCGCCATCTTCAATAATTTTTTTAAATGGAACACCCACTATATTATTCCATTTTTGAATTCTGCTCATAATTCTCAACAGTTTTCTCTAATACACTTTACTCCTAAATTCAATTGTTTTCGAAATATTAACGTTTGAAACGTGACATTTTGGTCATTTCAAACCCAACCAAAAACACTAATGTTGCTTTCAATCAAGTTGGCATTGGAAAGAATCGTTGTCGCGGTAACATCTTGTTTACTGTCAAACTGAACTGCTAACTGTCAAATAGTCCGTTGAGCGCCTAAATCCTTTTATGAAAAGAGAGATCATGGCTCGTAGTTTAGACGATAAATTTGAAGCAGTTTTGATATTTGGAGAAGTTGGAAGAAATGATCATCTAGCAGTCCGTATGTTTAATAATAGATTTCCCGAGAATCCTATTTCGAGGTCATACTTGCGCAAACTTTTAAATAAGCTCCAAGCAACTGGTACGCTGAAAGATGCTCCAAGATCAGAAGACCGCCTCTTTCAGAAGAAAAAAAAGGTAGAAATTGTTGCTGAAATGGTAATCAATCCGACTGCAGTTGCTGAATCCTGTGGAGTAAGTTCAAAAAGTGTCCAAAGAGTCCTAAAAAAAGAAAAGTTTCATCCCTATAAAATGAAAATCCTGCGTGCTCTCACGGAGGATGATCCAGACCGGAGTGATTAACAAGAACAATTGATGGAGAACGGGGCTTCCTAAAACGTGTATGTTTCGCAGACGAATTCACGTTTTTTCTTAATGGAAAAGTCAACAAACACAATGTACGATACTGGAGCGATACTAATACGCATATTTTTAGAGAGGGACATACCCAGTTTCCTAAAAAGGTGAACGTTTGGGCGGGGATTTTGGGCAATCGCGTTGTTGGACCGATTTTCATCAGAGGCAATCTTACAGGAGTTCTTTTCAGAAATCTTTTAGAAACTGAAATTGAACCTCGAATAAAACAAATTGTATCAAACAATCAGGAAGCGTTTGAAAATCGTAAAATCATATTTTAGCAGGATGGGGCACCTCCCCATTTCGATCGCATGGCTAGAGAGTTCCTCGATACAAACTTTCCTAGGCAATGGATAGGTCGCAGGGGAAGTACAGAATGGCCACCAAGATCTCCGGATCTTACACCTCTAGATTTTTTCCTTTGGGGGTATCTGAAGTCAAAAATCTACGCCACTGAATGCCAAACATTAGAAGAGTTGGAACGCAGAATAATACATACATGTGAAGAAATAGATGAACAGACTTTCATCAACGTGAGAGAAGCTATTTATAATAGGGCACTTTATTGTCAAGATTTAGTAGGGGGCCACATTGAACACTTGATGAAATAATGGTTGGGGTTAAATAAAAGTGTTATTCAAAAATAAGTTATAATTTTTTAGCTAACTAATTTGTTTTGATTGTGAATTTACAGAACACATTCGTAGGCTTCGAGATTTTCCGGTAAGCGGTACTGTTTATCCTTAATAAACTCTCTTTACGCCTCTTATTAGTCGAATTCATTAAGAGATTTAACTACAACGTTTAGTTAGCAAAATGTTTTACCGGAAGTGACCAAAATCCATACTTCATTTTAAACCGGAATGTCACTTTTCAAACGTTAATATTTCGAAAACAATTGAATAGGCTTTTTCATTTAGATGACAAATGACTAACTTTGTTTACCTGTCAGACCCAACGGCATTGACGGCGAATTTGTTTTTTTAAAGGAAATAAAATATTTCCGAGTTTTCGTATGGATAGTTGACTTGAATTTACATGGAGAAGAAAACTCACCATTAGAAAATATTCGTGTACATTATTTTATCTACGAATTAAAGGTTTTTGGCTGTATAAAATAGGTAATAAGTACTTAACCTACAAAGAAAGTTACGAACGCCAATGTATGTAGGTGCATTTGTCATGAAGTTGACTGTTGACATAATGTGAAAATACCGCTAATTTTGAACTAAGCCATTGGATCTCAAATTGTTATTTCAAAACTAACCAATAGCTATTCACTTTCCCAATATCCAATCAGACTTTGGGTCTCAAAACGAGCGCATGCGCCTTAAAAAATCATCTAAATGAAAAGGCCTATTTAGGAGTAAAGTGTATTAGAGAAAACTTTTGAGAATTATGAGCAGATTTCGAAAATGGAATAATATACAGGGTGTTCTATTTAAAAAAATTATTGAAGCCGCCATTTTAAAACTTTTAGCTGTGATTTTTTTTGCTCATTTTCATTTCCAAATAAGGTATAGTATTTGAATATCCCATTTGGAAAAATAAAAATCAACGTTCTACATATTTCAGCTGTTATAATTTTTAAATCGTCACGCTTGGAAAAAATATAAATAATATATTCAATTCAACCCGTGGTTTGTGGTTTTTCTTCGATTAGTGGGTCAGCTATCTAATCATAATGAAATAATATATTCAATTCAACCCGTGGTTCGTGGTTTGTGCTTTTTCTTCGGTTAGTGGGTCAGCTATCTAATCATAATTATTATACAATGTTACGGAAATGTGGTGACATATTACTATCAATTTCCGTGATAAATGATCATCTTTGAAAGATAAAAAAAAGGAGTTAGTAAATATTGCAAGTTAAAAATTGAGAATGGGTATATAGAGTTTATTGATAATAATACAAAAATAATAATATCAAATTAAGCTGAAAATATTTTCGGTTTTGTGTACATTTTTCATCTGTCTCAAATGGGACGCCCTGAAAAATTTCAACAGTCGTTTGA
Source organism: Gonioctena quinquepunctata (assembly GCA_018342105.1). NCBI lineage: Eukaryota > Metazoa > Arthropoda > Insecta > Coleoptera > Chrysomelidae > Gonioctena > Gonioctena quinquepunctata. Next base: position 92,643 of record JAFIRS010000021.1, on the reverse strand, counting down.
AATTAGAAATTATTTTATTAATTTAGCATTTTTTGTAAACCTGTGGTCTATACTTGCAATGGTTGTCTTCATGTGTATGTTATCTGTACGTGTGTTTATTTTTCACCATTTAAAGCGGATGTTACGTTACAAGGTATTCGGGAAGTTGGGTAAGTTTCGAAGGTGGTAGCACTTGGTGACCTGAATCTAAACAAAAATGCTATAAAATATACCTGTTCCCAATCTTTATTAAAAAAAGTACAACCAGCAACATCCACGGGAGGAAAAAATCTGGAAAATGCTTTTTTGGTAGAGTGAATGTTGTTGACATATCCTAAGTGGACACAGAAGTAAAATAGTAACAAAGAACATTAAAAAAATAAGCGAAAAGCAGAAGCAGCAGCATACAGCAAACAAATTATAGTCAATTCAACGTGCAAGATAACATGCATCCTCGTAATGACATATTATATTGTTAAACACATGTTTTGTTATAGGTTTTTTCAGAGAGACAAAATTATTCGTTGCTTTATTGCTTTATGAAACATGTGATCAACATCCTCAAACAATTTCTTTAAAATCAAGATAGTTTGGAAGTTCACGCAATCTCTATGCATCTGCAATCTCTATGCACTGAGATCAAACATACCTTCCTGTCGGACCACACATTTCAGATAGCTACCTTCCATTACTCTTTTTACAACAAGAATGCAAATCTAATGAAAAGGTGCTTTAGTAAGAATAATGTTGAAAGATTCAGAGTCTCACTCTCAGCAGTCGATTGGTCTGAGCTTTTTCGCATATCTGATGTTAATATGAAGTTTGGGTATTTTTATGACCAATTTATGTCACTTTTCAATGCGGTGTTTCCTAAACGAAAAGTGTCATGCAGTAATAAGAAAAATAAATCAAAATGGGTGCCTGAGGAAGTAAAAGAATTAAGTAGAATGCTAAATGAAATGTCAATTTTAGATAAATCAAATCAAAGTGAATTTTACCAAAAAAAATTTTTAGAGCTTAAGCAAATTTATCAAATAAAATTAAACCTTGCCAAACGAACCTCAAATGATCGTAGAATAGCTGTGGCGGACAACAAAGTAAAGGAATGTTGGAATATAATTAAGGAACATCAGAACAGATCTGCAGGTGATGCTATCAGTTTAACTGATAGTATGGGATTCTGCATTAGCAACAGTCATGAATTGTGTAACCTATTTAGCAATCATTTCTCTAGTATTAGTTCTGGTCGCATTAAACCCTCATCAAGCAACATCAAACATATGAAATCCAAGGCCAACAGCATATACCTTTCACCAACAACAAAGTATGAAATTGAAGAAACCATAAAAAAAGTCAAGTCGAAAAAGATCTGCAGGTGTCGATGAGATACCAGGGCATATACTATCGACTATTGCTGATATTATCTCAGAACCGCTGAGTCACATTGTCAACCACAGCTTTCAGGTAGGCGTGTTCCCTGATGTCTTAAAAATATCAAAAATTCTACCAATTTATAAAGGCAAGGGTTCTCGTCAAGACTGTGCTAATTACCGTCCTATTGCCCTTCTGAGTCAGTTTGCAAAGGTAGGTGAGTACTGCTACTATGTACGACTATACAAATATTTTGAAAATCTCAACCTATTTAGCTCAAGTCAGAACGGATTTAGACAAAACAAATCCACTGGCACTGCCATTGATGTGCTATTAAAGCATGTAACTGATGCTCTTGACAGCAAACACAACACGTTGGCACTGTTTTTTGATATGAGTAAAGCTTTTGATCTTGTTGACCATGATCTGTTATTATATAAATTGGAACTTTATGGTGTAAGGGGACCAGCACTGAATTGGATCGTAACTTACCTTGATCGTAGCCAAAGAGTATATCTGAACGATACCTTCTCAGATATCCGATATATCTCGACAGGCGTACCACAGGGATCAGTACTCGGGCCCCTGCTGTTTATTTGTTTTATTAATGACCTTCCGACTTATTGCTCTGCTGCTTCTCTATCGATTGTATATGCAGATGATACCAATCTCGTTATATCAGCTGATAGTATTCCCACTATGCTTTGTAATGCGCAGAATGCTACAAATCAACTCTCCGAGTGGTGTGATTTGAATGGACTAGTTCTCAATATAAACAAAACTCAAATGATTAATTTTGTTACAAAAAATTCTTCAATAGATAGCAGCCACCTAGTGAAGCTGAACAATACATCAATTCGACAAGTCTCTGACACAAGATTTCTAGGAATCAATATTGATTCTAAACTCACCTGGAGCAATCATATTGAGTACAAGATTTCTAGGAAACAATATTGATTCTTGAAGTCTCGAAACTGGTATATTTTAGTCTTATACAGTCATTTATGTGCTATGAAATAATTCATTGGGGTGCTACATCCAAGGCACAAGAAATATTCGCCATTCAAAAAAAAGCAGTAAGGTTAATGATGGCGGTACGTCCGAGAGAACATTGCAAACCACTTTTTGTTAAAATTGGTATAATGACTCTACCATGTTTGTTTATATACCACTGCATTGTCTATGTGAGAAGGAATATTACTAATATTCCTACTTGTGGACACTCTCACGACTATAGTACTAGAAATAAATATAAACTACAACAACCATTCGCTAGACTATCAGTGTCGCAGAATCATCCGGGATCGATTGGTGTCAGACTCTATAATGCTCTTGACGACAATATCAAATCTGCCTCTAGCTTACATTCCTTTAAAGCTAAGCTGAAAAACCATCTTGTGCTGAAAGCACACTACTCCGTTGACGAATTTCTACAGAAATGAAATTTTCTCACCGATTGTTTTAATTTTTCTTTATTTGTGCTGAAAGCACACATTGTAACTTGTGCATACTGTTCCGTTTACAAATACTATTTTTCTGTGTACAAATACTGCTTTTTGCTTCTGCTTTTAATGTTATGTAGATTGGTGTCTGTCTTTTTTAAGCTCATCTGACGTGTTACCTAAGTTAGTATGTTACAATGTAGGTTCCTGTGTTGTAATTGAACACTTTTTTAACTAATAAATTGATTGATTGATTAATTGTACAGTTTTTTTATTTACCACTGCCCAAACGAAAATTCCTTTGACGAATTTCGCAGTTATATTTTTCTTCGTGTCAGTCCAAAAAAGTAGTTCGGCATTCCCTTGTAATTGGCGAGTTCCTCGGTCTCTTTTGTACAAGTACTAGAAGAGTTGGTGAAGCAAGGAAAATACGGGTTGAAAAGACGAAAGAGTTTTTTTCACGGGAAATCTGTTAGAAATCACATGGATTGTTTCTCAATATACGAACGAATGCGAATCGTAATCATCGATTCAATCAACAGCAAGTACAAACCAGACCTATTTTTTTAAATATAGTGTTACATTTTATTTATATCAAGTGACTCAAAAAAAAAAAAGTTTAGGATAGAAACACTTATTGACACTCCCATACATTTCGCAAATTTACTGCGCACGGGCACCGGTGGCTGGTTAGGTTGACCAGAGTCTTATCGATATCTGAGCCAAGCAACATCGGTCGCGTTTAGTACTTGGATGGGGGTACACTTGCCAAGGAAGGTGCGCGTTAAAATGCCCTAACAAGTGTAGCGTATTCGCAGCTGCAGGCGTCTCATCAATAAGACGATAGATGTGCCGTTCTTCGGAGGGGACGTTAAGATGGCAGTCCTGAGTTGAGCTTTTTAAAGAACCCTACCTCTGAAACAACAGTATTCGGCAAAATTTCCGGTTGGGGAGAGTGTGCTCACCGGCGTCGGCGTTTAGCCCTGCGCTATATATATTTCCTTTCCTATCATTTGTAAATTACTCATCAGATGTAGTTCAATGTCCAGCGTGGCTTTAGCCGGGGAAGTAGTTGCTTTCTGTTAGACATTCACAAAAAATAACTTCATTTTTATCGTGGATTTTTCAATTCACAGAAAAATCTTATCAATATCCAATTGAGAATGTTTCCCTTTTTAATAAAAATTACAAGTTCTGGCTAAATAATGATGAATGAAAAAATGGCGTTGAATTGATAAAATCGTTTTTTGGAGTCGTTTGAAAATACAAAATTTGAAGTGATTGCATCATAGGAATTAAAAAAAAAATATTAAAATTAGTTTTGAATTGATTTATGATTTAATAGTTTAAACATTTTTTTTTATTACTAATTTTAAGGACGTACCCCCGAAAATGTTATAGGGATTAGATAAAACACGCAAAATGCATAAATACCCCGCCAAAAATGCGACATTTCCAATCTGGCGGGGAGGGCGGGGATCTCGACGGTCATCGCAGGGGCGCACAGTGGAGTATTTGTGGCAAAACCCTGGCCAACAATATTTTTCATGTATTTTGAAGTTAAAACCATTGCTGTTGACTTTTGACTTACTTTGTGATGGTAAATACTCCTAAAAAATGTCTATAAATCAATCTTTATTATTATATATATATATATATATATATATATATATATATCTTTATAAATTTATATATATATAATTCTACTGCACGTGTGTGGCACTGAACTCCTCCTAAACGACTGGACCGATTTGAATGATTTTTTTTGTATGCGTTTGGGTGGCGCCCTGGATGGTTTAGATTCACAAACTAAATGTTAAGGGTGGTCCAATCCTTATTTTTTTTTTTTTTTAATATGTTTGTTTTTATTTTTTTATGATACAGCATTCAAAAATACATACAACCCTAAATTTTCACCCTTCTACGATCAACCCCTATTTTTTTGGCAAGATTTTTATTTTTATTTTGTCATGATTTAGAATAAAAAAATTCGTATTACTCTTAATTTTCACCCTTCTACGATCAACCCTATTTTTTTTTTTTTTTATTTTATAGAAAAACGGGATACAGGAATCAACGGGATAACGAAAAAACGGGATGACAGGATAAGGGGAAAACGGGATAAAGAAAAAATGGGATAACAGGAAAATGGGATAACAGGAAAACGGGATAACTGGATAATTGGATAACGAAATAACGAAAAAACGGGATAACGGGATGACAGGATAAGGGAATAACCGAAAACGGAATAACGGGATAAATAAAAAACGGGATAACAGGAAAACGGGATAACAAAAAAACGGGAAAACAGGATAAGGGGAAAACGGGATAAAGAAAAAATGGGAACACAGGAAAACGGGATAATGGGAATAACGGGATAACGAAAAAACGGGATAAGGGGATGACAGGATAAGGGGATAACGGGATAAAGAAAAAAAGGGGTAACAGGAAAATGGGATAACGGGAAAACGAGATAACGGGACAACAGGAAGCGGAAGGAGTCAAAAGCATAATCTAGATGGAACAACATAAAGGAAAACATAGAAAAAAAGAAATTCTACGCGGACGAGAGTTTTCGGGAAAAACATTTTAGGGAAATATAGAAATTTGGACAGGACCACGTCTGTCGGGTCCGCTATATATATATATATATATATATATATATATATATATATATATATATATATAACTGCATCAGATTATTGATAGTGATACCTATAATCTGTGCGGTGAAGCTTAAACCTAATATCGTGGAATTTTAATAGCACGAAATTTCGTGCATATTAACAGGTCACCAACAAATGTGTCAGATAAGCCTACCCACGATACCAATAGTCGTACTCCTCATGCGTTTAACGCAAACAAATTCGAGAATAAGAGAAATCTGTTTCGAATCCAAAAGAACCCACCATCCGTCTACAGCCTGTTTCATGGAATTTCTTCAAGAAGAACAGGTAACTCTTCCTGTAGGAAATTAAGGTAAGAGTCGCCTGTTAGTCGTCGTGGGAGGAAATATGGACCGATTAAATGATCATCAAGTACCCCAAGCCATACATTTACTGAGAACTGATGCTGAAAATGAGCTTCAAAGATTCCAAGTGGATTTTCCTCAGCTCAGAAGTGATTGTTATGGAAATTTCGTATACCTACACTGTCGTCCAAAATTAGCCTCGTCAGTATACAATCGTGGAGAATGCCGACCATTTCCATTACTTCGACCATAGACAAAATGCATATCTGACAATTCCGCATTTGTATAATTTTCCATTATTTTCGATAAAAAAAAATTTATTACTTATTACCATTAATGTTATACCAAACTAAAAGCTTAAAAATGAAAAACGCTAATTTGACATTTCGTTGAAATATTCGTATTTAACAGAATGTTGACAGTAGCCTACTAGCATCGCTACTAGATAATGTATTAAAGTAATGACAAATACGCGTCAAGATTTTTTATTTTTTTGCATAAAAACGGCGCTTTATATGAAAAAAAGGCAGGAGAGATTTTTTGTCTCAAATTGAACGAGGAATTCATAAAATAACCCACTTTTTTTCAATTTGGGGAGGGGATACTGTGACTACATGACCTTTTCTGTAACAGTATTCTCTAATGCCGGGTCCACATCAAACAGAAACAAAACATCAACTCGATGTTTTTCAACAATTCAGCAACAAATCCGAAACATTTCATCAACAAAACGTGTATCTTATTTGTCGGTAAACATCAGAGGGTTTCTGTTTTGTTGCCATTTCTGGCAACATTTGTCGGCGCGGTGAATACATCTGAAAAACAAAGGCAAAACCAGAACACATGTTTGCGGACTTCTGAGTGTTGTGTATGGTGTCTGAAAATAAGTACGCAGTTGGTGTGGATAACATTAGTAAATTAATTGAACTTTATCGGGAATATCCTTTATTATGCGATGCTAGAAATAAAGAGTTTAAAAACCGCTATAAAAAAGCGGATGCAACGAAAATGTCTGAATGTGCCTTCAGAAGAAATAGAGAGAAAAATCGGCTAATAATTTTTCGATGCCATATTTAATTCTTCGACGTGAGGACGGTTTCACCCAAAAGCATCTTTTATTTTCCCTTCGAAGAAGCACAAAACCAGCAGACATGATGAGAAAATCATCTCGTTTTTCTCTGTCAGCATGAAAACTCCACATATTTTAACCGTTTGTAAAATTTCTGATAAAGAAAACTAATTCTAGGTGTGGACGACACAAAACAAAGCCAAAACTGAAAATGTTTGTTGTCATTTTGTCTCTTGGCAGTGTGGACACAAGTTTTCATTTTCTTTTGTTTTCAGAAAGTTGTTCATTAGTCGTGTTTCTGTTTTGTTGGTTTGATGTGGACCCGGCATAACAAGGTTTCTTTAGAAGTGGCGCGAAAACATTGCCAGTAAATTTCAGTAAAATCGAAACGATTTAATTTACTGGACAGTACTGTTCGGGAATATCGGAACATGCCAATTATCTATCATTTGCGGCGGTCTCTTTTTAGAGGTTTTCCCGGATTTTCTCAGTGGAAAATGCACCAATCCAGTCGCACAAAAAACCCATAGAGTGTGAGTTCCATAGAGTGTGAGTTCCATAGAGTGTGAAACGATTCCTTCAATACTTTTTAAGATATCTGTAAAAAAACAAAAAATGGCCATTTTTTACAATTTTCTTGTTAAAAAAAATCCACAAAGCGAATTTGCTGGGGCCGATACCGGGGTTTTCATCTACGGGAAAACCTCTAAAAAGATACCATTTTAAAAAAATTCATAATTTATAAAAAATATGAATTTTTGAAAAATGGCCTCTTTTTAGAGACCGGGGTTTTCATCTACGAACTATATAGTATATATAGGCTATTTGCGTCTTTATTTAACTGGGAAAAACCTCTATTGGTTGGCCTAAAATGAGTATTTCTGATAAAATGCATAGTTGTTATTTATGGTCAAAAAACTTCGCTGCTTTTTGCAAATATCTCGGAATGCTTCAGGAAATTTTGTCAGCAAACTTAAAATTTGGATTCAGCACCTCAAAAACAGATAGAACCACAGAGAAACCGACTACTTGAATTTTGTCTACGTGCTACTACATTTGTTTGGACTATACAGGGCCAACTATCATTATTTCGTTATATCGAAAATTTGGGTCGAAATGAGCGATTTCGCGGACGTTCCAGCAATGAAATTTAATTTTTCTAATTTAGACATTTAAATTGACAATTTTCAAAACTCGTTCACGTTATCAAATTTCACCACCAGTTGCAAAAAATACAGGAATAAAATTTGTTATAATTTTGAGGCTAAGCTACTTGAAGTACTTCTCCATTCTCTGTACATATTATGAAGATGAAATTTTATTCGAATTCAATACATAATATGTATGGTAAAAACTAATTATAAATATTAATAACATAATTTGAACAATTGGTGATATTGACCCCAGCTGACAACGTAGCATTAATTTCCGTTTTTTTCATGGAAGTCTCTCCAAGGATGAGAACACGCTTGTAACTAAATAGTAAAAAAATAATTTTAATATTCAATGACTATTCCAAAAAGCGTGGGGTCATTTTAGCAAAGCTGAAATTTTGAGTATCAGTAGTGTGATATGCAGTTAAGAACGTATGCATACTTGCTAGCTTGAAAGAGAGACCCTTTTACGGGTAGCAGGTATAAAAGTGCATAAAAAACTTTCTTACTTACGTTGAAGTATGGTAGTGCGTTTGACAATTAATATCGTCCGGTTGGCCAAGCGGTCTAAGGCGCAAGATCTAAGCTCTGATATCAAAAACTGGCGAGGGTTCAAATCCCCGCGCCTGACGATTTTATTTTATTTTTCCCATCGAAATTGAGAAATGATTTGTTTTTTTTTATTTGAATATTCATCCCAAAACTAAATCATTTCTCAATTTCAAAGTGAAAAATAAAAAAAATCGTCAGGCGTGGGGATTCGAACCTCGCAAACTTTTGAGATCCAGAGCTTAGATCTCGCGCCTTAGACCGCTCGGCTAACTGGACGATATTAATTGCCAAACGCATTATCATACTTTAACGTAAGTAAGAAAGTTTTTTATGTACTTTAGTAGCTGATACCTGTAAAAGGGCCGCGCTTTCAAGCTAGCAAGTACGCATACGTTCTCAACTACATATCACACTATTCATACTTAAAATTTCAGCTTTACTAAAATAAGGTAGATTTGCCGGCTCTGGGATCTTACTCTAAAAGTATTATGTGTCTCAAAGATACGTAACAAAAAAGCACCCCATGCTTTTCGGCATAATCGTTGAATATTAAAATTATTGAAAGAAGGGAATTTTGTGGCATAGTGGACAAATTATCAAATTAAAGAAAAAAGCATCCTCAAGTGGGAGTCGAACCCACGACCTTATGATCTCTAGCCATACGCTCTACCAACTGAACCATTCGAGGACATAGGAATCGACACACACTCGTGCATCCTTTCCTTCCACAATTTAATATTCTTGTTAGAAATGAATCTAAAATCAAACGTACTTATCACTGGCCGTCAAGATCCATTACCTGTCACTTAACTTCATCGTTATTTGACGATTTCAGTAGCAGATTCAAGCAGATGATCTCTAACCATTGATAAGATTTAGCCAAATATATAATGTGAAAGTGGAAATATTGCGTCCGAAATACATATAATGAAAGAAGGGAATTTTGTGGCATAGTGGACAAATTATTAAATTGAAGAAAAAAAGCATCCTCAAGTGGGAGTCGAACCCACGACCTTATGATCTCTAGCCATACGCTCTACCAACTGAGCCATTATGCCCCAAAATTCCCTTCTTTCATTATATGTATTTCGGACGCAATATTTCCAGTTTCACATTAAAATGATTTTTTATATTTTAGTGCGTTAAAAGCGCGTTCTTCAGTTTTTTTAAATATGTATATATTTTTAATATTTTAAACTTGAATTAAAAAGGATCACATATCAAAATTAGAAAAAAATATTGTGTTAAACACGTTGGGAAACCCTTTTTTTCGTAACTCGCTTTCTTTTGCGGAACTCGCTTCGCTCGTTCCGCAGAAATTCGCTCATTACGAAAAATAGTGCTTTTCCCAACTGGTTGCACAAATAACTATTATCGAGTTGTTTTTATAACTAGTTTTTTGTGATAATTCGATTCCACTCTTACTTTTACCTATCTAAGTAAAAAACCTCTAATCTCATTCTAATGGCGAATGACGGATTTGTTTCATAGTGATTTCCAAATGAAAATGTGAACTCCGGAAACGTTTCTATTTTCATCCATCAACGCCGGTGAACTGGAATTTGTGGATTTTGACAACGGATTTTCCGCAAAGTAAAACATCATAAAAGCTTTAATGGCGTTCCTTTCTAGGTCGCTACGTCAATATACCGGACCATGAGGGATAGCAGATGTTTTCTTTTATCGCGTCCGGTCTAGATATTATATAAAGTTTCAACGATAATGTGTAATGTAATATGAAATGTAAGCGATAGTGCACGAGACTCGTCGGTAAACCTAAAGAGCTATGGATGGATGTAATCTTACTCCAGAGTCAAAACCAAATGAATTTTCATGACAGTCCTAATAAAATGCATTTTGATGAATATTCGCGAGAAATAAGCCAAACAAAAGTTTTAGAAACAACCTAAATTGGGGAATAATTCTGAATCAATTTAATTTGTCATAGGGAGGTTTGTTGATGGTGTTTTTTTTTTAAACTCCCTCACTCACAAAGTGAGCTTCTCCTCCTGGGAGTGGGGAAGAAACCAAAAAAAGTACTTGACATATTTTTGGGCCTATTTTCGATTTGCTAACAAAAAAGTTTCTTCAGAAAGTAAATTTTGTTTCATAGAAAGGATAACAAATTTTGTAATGACAGTTTGAAGTAGGTTTTAGAGGAGTGACTTGTAATTGTTATTTTGGGGTTCATTTTTCCAAATTCATAGAATACAGTGTACGCAAGAGCCAGGAAACAATGCCAATGATATAAAACATTACATAAGCATTCAGTCCTGTTATATACAATTCGATCTTGATAATAAAATATCGATGATAACGTCTCCAATCCATTCGAGTAATATATTCGACGTTAATTTATCCAAATACTGGTGTCGAATATATTTTAAGCTTCTTTTGATGTAATATCAGGATTTATTTATTCCTTACTAGCTGACCCGACACAAGTTGTCCTGTCCAAATGTCTCTATTCCCTAATTTTTTTTCCTGAAAACTATCGTCCCCGTAGAATTTCTTTTTTCCAATGTTTTTTTTGGATTATTCCTTCTAGGTTATGCCTTGTTAACTCTGCTCGCTTCCCGTTTTATTTAGTACGAACTAAAAGTATTTTAATCTGGATTTAAAGTTTAGAATTGACTATTTCCCTAATTGTTTTTGAGCCAATCAAATGGCCAAAATTTCAAACTAGAGAACCAATCATATCAGTTTTATAGTGATAGAACGTCTTCTCGCTGTTTTATACTGACAATTCAACTCATGTATAAAAAATCGCATATGCCACAGTGCAATTGTCAGTTTGATAGCGGCAAAAGTTAGCTGCAACTTTTACAGCGACAAATGCACTAGTGGTTTTTTCACTTATTCACTTTTTCACTTATTCAATTATCGCGGTGTTGGTTGCCAAAAGAAATAGTTTAACATGTTTGTCAACAACTTATTGAATTTCTAAGCACTAACAATGAGTCGATTCGGTGAGTCTACGAACGCCGAAATTAGTCAAATTGTTAATACCTGCATGCCTACTAATACAGTTGCGACGCAATCATCAATCTGGCGACAATTTTCTACGTTTTGCGATGCAAAAAGATATAAATTTGAGCCAGATACTTCCATAGAGAAATTGAATGTAATATTGCAAGATTGGGCATTTAATATGCGAAAAGGCAACGGAGAAGACTACAAAGAAGCGGTAGTTGAAACAATTTGGAACACCACCGCTAAAATGATGCAAAGTAAATATTATAACGAATTCAATATTGTATTTAACCCTTTCACCGACGTTCAGTTTAATTCATCACGAGCTGCTAAACGTAAAATCCTACAAGCACAACCCGAAAAGAGAAAATCTAGTGCATCAGTTCTTCATAAATCTGAAGTATTTGCAATGGCCAGATTATATGATGAAAATGAACCGGAAGGACTTCAAAGGAAATTATATCACATTTTGGCGTTTGAATTAGCTTGGCGCGGAGGAGAAGCAGCTTACTGCAACACCACTTATTTCGTATCTGAAATTGAAAATAATGGAAAAAAAACTGGACGTATCGAGTATAATCCTCTATTTTTGAAAACGAGACAAGGCGGTAACAATAAATTATGTGACAGCAAATGGATTACGCCTAATATTTTAGAGGAAGATATTTGCCCAATACGTTTATTTAAAAAGTTAATGAAAAAACGAGACACTTTTATAACATTAGACAGAGTATTTCTTACACCAAATCCCTTTTGGAAGATGAAAAATTCTAAAGGTTGGTATAAGAATGTGCCGATTGGAATTAATGAAATTTCCAAATGGACAAATGCTCAGCACAACGTATTGGTATAGATGTCAAACGTGTCAAAATTACAAATCACTCAAATCGAGCGGCAGCAGTTAGCGAATTAAGTAAAAGCGGAATTGAAGAACAAGCTCCAATAAAAATAACAGGACACAGCAATCAATCGTTTGGAAACGCACCCGCAGCGACATCACTGTTCCTACTATAAATTTCAATACCTGAGTTTTTAATAATTGTACATTCAATAAAAATTTGTTTATTTTTAAATTTTTCATAAATAAAGTTTGCATTGATATGTTTCTAAATTTCTTATTCATTAAATTGTCCTGCCGAATTACACTCGATGTTTGTATTGATATCAGATAAATTTGTGTTGTTCAAATTCTAAACTATTTTCTTTAGCAATTTGACTCGAAAAACTGTCAACCTAAAAACGCTCCACCTTCGGTGTCGCGTTTTTAATAGTTGACAGTTTTTCTCGTATAATTGCTAGGCAACAGTTTCTCATTAAACAACCCAAATTTACCCGATAAAACCACTAGTGGATTCGAAATTGTTTTGAGATAAAACGACACTAAGGTCCTGGCAGAATTATATGTCAACTGGAAATGCAAAATTAAAGAAATAAGGAATTACAGTGATTTGATATTTTAATTCAAATATAGCTTTTTCAGCATGTTAAATACCTTAGATTTTCAAGTAAGGCAATGAATAATTGAAATCCGTTATTTTCATAACATCAACAATAATTCTCGTGGACTAGTGGATAGCGCACAATACACTATTATTAAAAGGCCAGTGGCCGAACTCCTAAGGTGTATGACTGCGGTCGGCAGCTCGAGCCCCGGCGACTTCAAAATTTATTTTTCAAATTTGACTTTTTTTATTTTTCCACATAACACCTCACAAATCCAACCACAAAAACATTTTTACACATTTTATCACCTTATCTCAATTTATTACACCCCAAAAACTAACAAAAGCACACTCACACCAAAATCACCATAATATTTATTCATTATTTCAAGTTGGCTGATGGCCCTCGGGATAGGGAAATTGCTTCATAACTTCAATGCCCTGGGGTCGATCCCCAGGCGATCCACTCCAATATAACACACACACGAACAACCACATCAAACGGGTTTTTTGCCATTTAAGCCATTTTTCCTGGAGTATATCTCTGAACCCTCAACACAAACGTACACATTTTCAATAGTATTTTAAAAACTCAAAAACGCATAAATTATAAGGAGACAACAATGACACACATCAAACAAACAACTTATACTCTAATATAGATAAAACAGCTTGAAATCGGCTGGGAACTTCCTCTTTTGAAGAGGGTGTAATTGGTCTCTGGGAGGTGCGCGAACACCCTCCCGTGGACCTCTGGGCGCCCTCCGAAATTCTATCCGAGCTTTAACCGGCGGGGGTAAGATTTTGTACTTGTATATATGTATATACTGTAAATATCTAGGATTATATTGAAAAGCAATTACCAAAAAAGCACAATAAATGATTCTGATTCTGCATCAGTCTCTCACCCGGAAGGCTCGGGTTCAATTCCATATCCAGGAACTTTTTTTCATCGGTTTCAGATACAAACATATTTGATAGAGAATAACTTATATATATTTTAGGTTTTTGGGCGAGTTCCCGAGTGAATGATCATTGTAAACAGTGGCTAAATGATCAGTTCCCAAATCATTGGATAGGACGAGGTAGTGACTTAATTGAATGGCCACCTAGATCGCCTGATCTAACAATACTAGACTTTTTTCTATGGGGTATTCTGACACAAAAAGTATACAAAACGAGACCAAGGAATCGAGCTGAACTCATGCAAAGAATACGACAAGCTTCTGCCGAAATTACACCTCACCAAATAAGAAATAGTGCAAAAAATATACGGAAGAGATACGATAAATGTATCGAACTAAATGGAGGTTTGGTAGAAGCCACAAAAATTTTGATATTTAGTTTTACATTAATGTTTATTTTAGTTTTTGCTTAATGGCGTTTTATTGTTGAATAAATACTTTAAAACTTTTTTCTGTTCATTTCGTTTTTATCGGCAATGGAAGAATGCAGTACTGCATAACTTGAAAATAAATTTTTAATCTTTAGTTATTTTCGAATACACTTATAACCTACACTCAAATAAGTGGTTTTAAGGGAATATAATTTAGAAATCCAGTGGCGTAGTCAGATTTTTATTACAAAATCGCTTCCACCACAAATCGCTCACATTACCATACTTTCAGGAGTTATTACTGTAGAACGGAATGAGCTATTGACTTCGGATTTTCCCTATACAAGTTCACTGGTATTCTACTTTGTATCGGCAGTGTTACCAGATTTTAAATATGTCTATAATCTAAAAAAAATTATAATCAAATACTTTGTTTCCAAAATTAAAGTTGTTGTAACTTCGTTGTTAACCAATATTTTTTAATGAAATTTTGATGGTTTTTATTTATTTTTTTATTTATTTATACTGATTACAAACAGACTACCTATGTCTAATAACATGTATCAGTTGGAAAATTACAAACATACAGAAGCGAAGTATAACAATTATACAGATACAAACATACATATATATATATATATATATATATATATATAAACAATATTAAAACTATTAAAATATTAAAAAATAATGTACAAACATCACAAGGCACTTATACTATCCTGGTTGTATCTCAAATGGGAGAGTAGTGAGGTCTTAGAGATATTAAGGAAATCAATTTCTCCTGTTCTCAAGAGGTTGTTAACACTGACTAAGCAGTTGTTAATGGGGGCGCTTAAATTGTGAATTTTGAAGGGGCTATTTCTGATTCTCAGTCTTATGTCTGGTACGTTGAAGTGAATGTTCATCAGTATATCAGTTATAACGACTACAAATCCAGTAATGTAGTCAAATTTGGAAAAAAAATTGCTAACAAAAATTTCATAATCTCCGACCCCGAAAACCCCCACATACCAATTTTGAATCGAATCGAACCATAATCACAAAACTCGTCCGCCATCTTGAATTTATGAATTTTGACCAAACACGCATAATCTCCAACCAGAAAACCCCAACATACCAATTTTGAATCAAATCGGACCATAATTACAAATCTCGTCCACCATCTTGGAGCCGCCATTTTGTTTTTTTCTATAACAAAAATTCCATAATGCATAGTCACCGGAATTATGAACACCTGCCAAATTTCAAATTAATCGGACGACTAGAAGTCGGTCAAAATCCACTTGACCCAAACTAACAAAACAAACGAACGAACATGTCGCTGAAGTTAGCTTCGGATTTAAATCTCATGCATGGATTTATATAGTCGACCATGTGAATAATGCTCATGAATTGATAATGTGTGAAAACGGCGATTGGAAAAAATTATTTTTTAACCACTTTCAGTAATCAAGAATACTGGGTCAACTTGAGGTATATATACCCATTTTGCATGGGGTATTTCTACCCCCCGGCTTGGTGATTATATTTTGAAAAGTAGATGGGATCGGATGAAAAATAACGTTTCGAGCAATAAATATACATAATTACTTCATTCGCCACAAAAATAGCGATTCATGAAAATTAACCCTCAGGGTGATGGTTCCACCCCTAACATCTCCATATTTAGCAAATCAGACGAGTTCAGGTAAAATATGGAGTGTCCCTAGATCAAGAGTATTACTACTGTCACTGCAAACGACACCTGCGACTCAATCGTCGGGAGGGTGGTTTTACCCCCAACTCCTCAGGTACAATATTCTTAATATTTTGAAAAGTAGATGAGATCAAAATTGGAACCAGTATCATCACCTTATGCAAAATCAGAATAGCGATTCATGGAAATTAGCAGTCAGGGTAGTGGTTTCATCCCCAAATATCCTTTTGCAATACTCTCAATTATTGCAAAACTGGACGAGATCAAATGAAATACGAAGTGTCATGTGATCAGAAGTATTGATACTGTCACTGCAAGCATAGTGACACATGCGATTCAATCGTCGATAGGGTGGTTTTACCCCTACACTTAACATACAATGTTCTCAATATTTCTAAACGTAGATGAGATCAGATAAAATGCAATATATCAGGCAACGAATATCATCACTGTTCGCATAATCAGAATAGCGATTCATGCAAAATAACAGTCAGAGTGGTGGTTTCATCCCCAACTCTCTCATTACAATACTCTTAATAATCAGAAAACTAGACGAGATCAGATAAGAAAAGAAGTGTCATGTGATCAATAGTATTCATACTGTTAGTTCAAGCAAAGATGCATATGCGATACAACCGTCTGGAGGGTGGTTTTACCCCCTACATTTCACACATAATATTCTCAATATTCCGAAAAGTAGATGAGACCAGATAAAATACAATATATCAGGCAACAAATATCATCACTGTTTGCATAATCAGAATAGCGATTCATTCGAAATAACAGTCACAGTGGTGGTTTCATCCCCAACTCTCTCATTACAATACTCTCCATTATCAGAAAACTAGACGAGATCAGATGAAAAAAGAAGTGTCATGTGATCAATAGTATTCATACTGTTAGTTCAAGCAAAGATGCACATGCGATGCAATCGTCGGAAGGGTGGTTTTACCCCCTACATTCCACACATAATATTCTCAATATTCCGAAAAGTAGATGAAATCAGATAAAATACAATATATCAGGCAACAAATATCATCACTGTTTGCATAATCAGAATAGCGATTCATTCGAAATAACAGTCACAGTGGTGGTTTCATCCCCAACTCTCTCATTACAATACTCTCCATTATCAGAAAACTAGACGAGATCAGATGAAAAAAGAAGTGTCATGTGATCAATAGTATTCATACTGTTAGTTCAAGCAAAGATGCACATGCGATGCAATCGTCGGAAGGGTGGTTTTACCCCCTACATTCCACACATAATATTCTCAATATTCCGAAAAGTAGATGAAATCAGATAAAATACAATATATCAGGCAATAAATGTCATCAATGTTTGCATAATCAGAATAGCGATTCATTCAAAATAACAGTCAGAGTGGTGGTTTCATCCCCAACTCTCTCATTACAATACTCTCCATAATCAGAAAACTAGACGAGATCAGATAAAAGAGGAAGTGTCATGTGATCAATAGTATTTTAACTGTTAGTGCAGGCAAAGATGCACATGCGATGCAACCGTCGGAAGGGTGGTTTCACCCCTCACGTTTCACATACAATATTCTGAATATTTCGAAAAGTAGATGAGATCAGATAAAATAAGTAAATGTGCTATGCCATTATGGGGCCACCCCCAAGTGGCTCCCGCCACATGGTTCCGCACTGCCACTGGTTTGGGGCCCGTCACTGAGGTCTGAGACAGCTGGGAATGTTATGGAGGTTGTTTTGGGGCCCAACCATATATAGAAAAAAATATGGCTGCCGTAGGTTGAGTGAGAAAAAATATTGAGTTTGGGGGGCCACGTCTGGGCTGTTAAGTGATCTCTAGGTGTGTCACGGAGGTGTGAGAGGTCTTGAGATATTATGGGGTTGTTTTGGGGACCATCCATATATAGAACAAAAATGGCGGCCGTGGGTGGGAATTTCAAGATGTCCGTTATAGGGGCCTTGCCTGAGATGTTTATCGGTCTCTGAGTGTTGTCACTGAAGTTGAAGATATCTGGAGGCATTATGGGGGCCCCAGCCATGTATAGAAAAAATAGAGCGGTTGTAGGTTAACAATTCCAAGATGTCCGTTATGGGGGTAACGACTGGGTTCTTCAGCAGTATCTGGAGGTTGCCACCGAGGTATGTGACAACTGGAAGCCGCATTGGGGGTCAACCATGTATAGAAAATATATGGCGACTATAGGTTAGGAATTTCAAGATGTCTGTTATGGGGGCTGACTCTCTTGGGGTATTTATCGGTATCGAGAGTCTCCTACGGAGGTCTGAGGTATGTGTGGAAGCCGCATTGGGGCTCAATCATTTATAGAAAATAAAATATAGGGGTTGTAGATTAGGTGTGAAAAAAATTTCTGTTTTGGGGGGCAGAGGGACCCCCGCCTGTAGGATGTTCATCAGCCTCTGGAGCTTGCCACCATGTGGCGGGAGTAACCGGGGCCACTTGGGGGTGGCCCCATAATGGCATAGCATATTTACTTATTTTATCTGATCTCATCTACTTTTCGAAATATTCAGAATATTGTATGTGAAACGTGAGGGGGGAAACCACCCTCCCGACGTTCAACGCATGTGCATCTTTGCCTGCACTAACATGTTAAAATACTATTGGTGACATGACGCTTCCTGTTTTATCTGATCTCGTCTATTTTCCTGATAATGGAGAGTATTGTAATGAGAGAGTTGGGGATGAAAGCCCCACCCTGACTGTTATTTTGAATGAATCGCTATTCTGATTATGCAAACAGTGATGATATTCGTTGCGTGATATTTTGTATTTTATCTGATCTCATCTACTTTTCGAAATATTTAGAATATTGTATGTGAAACGTAAGGGGTGAAACCACCCTCCCGACGATTGCATCGCATGTGCATCTTCGCTTGCACTAACAGTATGAATACTATTGATCACATGGCACTTTCTTTTTCATCTGATCTTGTCTAGTTTTCTGATTATGGAGAGTATTGTAATGAGAGAGTTGGGGATGAAACCACCACTCTGACTGTTATTTTGAATGAATCGCTATTCTGATCATGCAAACATTGATGATATTTGTTGCCTGATATATTGTATTTTATCTGATCTCATCTACTTTTCGAATATTGAGAATATTGTGTGTGAAATGTAGGGGGTAAAACCACCCTTCTGACGATTGCATCGCATGTGCAACTCTGCTTGAACTAACAGTAGGAATACTATTGATCACATGACACTTCTTTTTTTATCTGATCTCGTCTAGTTTCTTGATAATGGAGAGTATTGTAATGAGAGAGTTGGGGATGAAACCACCACTGTGACTGTTATTTCGAATGAATCGCTATTCTGATTATGCAAACAGTGATGATATTTGTTGCCTGATATATTGTATTTTATCTGATCTCATCTACTTTTCGGAATTTGCATTTCGCTTGCACTAACAGTATGAATACTATTGATCACATGGCACTTTCTTTTTTATCTGATCTCGCTAGTTTTCTGATAATGGGGATTGTAATGAGGAGTTGGGATGAAACCACCACTCTGACTGTTATTTTGAATGAATCGCTATTCTGATTATGCAAACATTGATGATATTTGTTGCCTGATATATTGTATTTTATCTGATCTCATCTACTTTTCGGAATATTGAGAATGTTGTGTCTGAAATGTAGGGGGTAAAACCACCCTTCCGACGATTGCATCGCATGTGCATCTTTGCTTGAACTAACAGTATGAATACTATTGATCACATGACACTTCTTTTTTTATTTGATCTCGTCTAGTTTTCTGATAATGGAGAGTATTGTAATGAGAGAGTTGGGGATGAAACCACCACTCTGACTGTTATTTTGAATGAATCGCTATTCGGATTATGCAAACATTGATGATATTTTTGCCTGATATATTGTATTTTATCTGATCTCATCTACTTTTCGGAATATTGAGAATATTGTGTGTGAAATGTAGGGGGTAAAACCACCCTTCCGACGATTGCATCGCATGTGCATCTTTGCTTGAACTATCAGTATGAATACTATTGATCACATGACACTTCTTTTTTTATCTGATCTCGTCTAGTTTTCTGATTATGGAGAGTATTGTAATGAGAGAGTTGGGGATGAAACCACCACTCTGACTGTTATTTTGAATGAATCGCTATTCTGATTATGCAAACATTGATGATATTTGTTGCCTGATATATAGTATTTTATCTGATCTCATCTACTTTTCGGAATATTGAGAATATTGTGTCTGAAATGTAGGGGGTAAAACCACCCTTCCGACGATTGCATCGCATGTGCATCTTTGCTTGAATTAACAGTATGAATACTATTGATCACATGACACTTCTTTTTTCATCTGATCTCGTCTAGTTTTCTGATAATGGAGAGTATTGTAATGGGAGAGTTGGGGATGAAACCACCACTGTGACTGTTATTTCGAATGAATCGCTATTCTGATTATGCAAACAGTGATGATATTCGTTGCCTGATATATTGTATTTTATCTGATCTCATCTACTTTTCGGAATATCGAGAATATTGTGTGTGAAATGTAGGGGGTAAAACCGCCCTCCAGACGGTTGCATCGCATGTGCATATTTGCTTGAACTAACAGTATGATTACTATTGATCACATGACACTTCTTTTTATCTGATCTCGTCTAGTTTTCTGATTATGGAGAGTATTGTAATGAGAGTTGGGGATGAAACCACCACTCTGACTGTTATTTTGAATGAATCGCTATTCTGATTATGCGAACATTGATGATATTTGTTGCCTGATATATTGTATTTTATCTGATCTCATCTACTTTTCGGAATATTGAGAATATTGTGTGTGAAATGTAGGGGGTAAAACCACCCTTCCGACGATTGCATCGCATGTGCATCTTTGCTTGAACTATCAGTATGAATACTATTGATCACATGACACTTCTTTTTTTATCTGATCTCGTTTGGTTTCTGATTATGGAGAGTATTGTAATGAGAGAGTTGGGGATGAAACCACCACTCTGACTGTTATTTTGAATGAATCGCTATTCTGATTATGCAAACATTGATGACATTTATTGCCTGATATATTGTATTTCATCTGATCTCATCTACTTTTCGGAATATTGAGAATATTGTGTGTGGAATGTAGGGGGTAAAACCACCCTTCCGACGATTGATCGCATGTGCATCTTTGCTTGAACTAACAATATGAATACTTTTGATCACATGACACTTTTTTTTATCTGATCTCGTCTAGTTTTCTGATTATGGAGAGTATTGTAATGAGAGAGTTGGGGATGAAACCACCACTCTGACTGTTATTTTGAATGAATCGCTATTCTGATTACGCGAACAGTGATGATATTCGTTGCCTGAGATATCGTATTTTATCTGATCTCATCTACTTTTCGAAATATTCAGAATATTTTATGTGAAACGTAAGGGGTAAAACCACCCTCCAGACGGTTGCATCGCATGTGCATCTTTGCTTGCACTAACAGTATAAATATTATTGATCACATGACACTTCCTCTTTTATCTGATCTCGTCTAGTTTTCTGATAATGGAGAGTAGTGTACTTAGAGAGTTGGGGATGAAACCACCACTCTGACTGTTATTTTGCATGAATCGCTATTCTGATTATGCGAACAGTGATGATATTCGTTGCCTGATATATTGCATTTTATCTGATCTCATCTACGTTTCGAAATATTGAGAACATTGTATGTTAAGTGTAGGGGTAAAACCACCCTCCCGACGATTGAGTCGCAGGTGTCGTTTGCAGTGACAGTAGTAATACTCTTGATCTAGGGACACTCCATATTTTACCTGATCTCGTCTGATTTGCTAAATATGGAGATGTTAGGGGTGGAACCATCACCCTGAGGGTTAATTTTCATGAATTGCTACTTTTGTGGCGAATGAAGTAATTAGGTATATTTATTGCTCGAAACGTTATTTTTCATCCGATCCCATCTACTTTTCAAAATATAATCACCGAGCCGGGGGGTAGAAATAAGTTGACCCAGTATTCTTGATTACTGAAATTGGTTGAAAAATCATTTTTTCCGATCGCCGTTTTCACACATTTTCAATTCATGAGCATTATTCACATGGTCGACTATATAAATCCATGCATGAGATTTAAATCCGAAGCTAACTTCAGCGACATCGAACGAACTACTAACTAACAAGTGAAAAAAACAAAAGCTAGTAAAAAAGAAATTCTTCAGGACAAAACATTTAGGAAATATATAAATTTGGACAGGGCATTTCTATCGGGTCAGCTAGTAATGGAATATAAATTATTCTTTATAAAATTAGTCTCAATTAATTTTTTGCAACCTCTACAAAAAATAATCGTTTTTTTTAATAAATAGCAGAATGTAAAAAAAAATTACAAAATTAGTTTTGCCATAAAAAGTCCAGGGTTACTTGAATATATGGGACTTTTTTTTCAAAATTTGATCGGTAAGTATATTTAATCCTGGAAAAAAAACATGTCTCAAAACAAATTTTCATATATATCGAATCACACCCATATCTAATATTTCTGGACTATAGAGATAAAGTTAAATTAACTTAAAGTTAATATTAGCGTGTGTGGAAACCTGGAACTCAAATGCCAATTCCATTGGCAATAATGCCAATTCCACTCCCCATTTACAATGTAAGAACTAATACCAAAAATTAAAAATCTGGAAAACATGACGACTTATTAAAAATGTGTTTATGTTTCCACATAACATAGGGAACAACGGTTGTAATAAAACACCTCTTACTATACAGGTTGTATTCTGCACATTTCATTTATTACTGATATTCCTTGATACCCAGCGAAGGTGTTGATATAAAAAACAAATCCCTTTATATGTATGAACTAAATAAAAAAGCGAAACTCACCAGACGTAACAATAAAAACCCAATATGTCCACAATTGCACATTATTGTAGGTTTTTATCATCAGAAGCTGTGCTTTATATGACCACATTACGAAACAGACGATTTATTTTTCAGATACTCTATCATCTGAAGATTTTTCAGAAACTATAGGGGGAACATCCAAATGCACGCACAGGGTGACTTCTGATAGTTCCACAAATAATACTAATGCTGTTGAAGATGTCAAACTGTTAGTGCGTAAATCACAAAACATGCTAGGGATAAGTTGACATGCAAGCAAAAAGCCAAGAAGTATAAAAATCCTGGTGTTTCCACTGTGGTGTTGTTTGAAATGTTTGATGTTATTACGCAATAGCCTCCTTTCAGTCAAAAAATCATCACATATTAAAATGGAACTTTTTCTTGCCAAAGATATTATTGTAGGAATACCAAATAGCACTTTGGATGATATTCTATGAAAATTTTGAATCAATATCAACTGACTGAATAAAGTTAATTTCTTTTCAAATATAATTTTATGTCGAACAAGGTTGATGCCCCTTTACTGTAATTTACTGTTGGAATTGATTTTGTATGCTAAGAGAACTTTGACCTTTCATGCCAATTGAATCTGACATTTAGTTCACAATTTTTGTTGTAATGCTTGAAAGTCTTTATTCCTTACTGGCAGAATTCAAATGGAAAAACTGACATACAATAAAAAAAAGGAGGCTATTAACATAGTCTGTGTTTGAGTGAATGTTTTGGTAGAAGAAAACCGGAATTCAGTTCTTTCAGAACATATATTAGAATTAATTATATCACAGAGAGGCAACTCCTTTTTCTCCAATTTCTTTGAAAATTGTTCAACGGATAAGACAAACCTTACAGAATCCAGGCAGATTTTATCTCCCATATCTTATACTCCAGTAAGAAGAAAATTATTGCATTCTATTGACCCAACTTCCAAAACACTACGTTTAAAAGTTAAAAAATTATCCAAATAGTTTTAAAATTTGTGGAATTTTTGGTCGAAAATTTTGCAGAACCAGAATTAAATATATAAAAAAACTTTTTTAAACTTTCATTTGACAAGCGGCAAGCTTTTGAATCAATTATTCACCAATAAAAGAATAGAATAACTTACCTAATACATTTAACAAATAATGCGGAATGAAGCCATAGCCATACAAAATATGTATGTTTTCGGTGTGTTCGAACACTTTCAGCTTATGGACCATCGATTTGGAAGTTATATCAATAAAATAGATAGAAAAATTATTTCATCATGAAGTATAATCTACTGAATCGGAGCTAAATCTGTCGAGAGCCAAAATCCGTAAAAGCTGTGCCATCTCTTTCATGTGATTTAAAGTTAACATTGCTGCCTGAAGATGTTTACCACGATGAAGAAACGTATCACATCAAACGCGAAACACTTTCAAAAGATTCAATGAATAATTTCGATGTAAAAAATAAAGTGGGTGTACCATGGATTTCTATGAATCTCGTAGAACCTCATGCCGTTAGTTTATCTCGTAACGTCTTTGATTAATTCAAGGCGGCCAACCACCACTTACATATATACCTTCCTCCGGCTTCTTGAAGATGACCAAGAAAAAACAAAAAATCAATTATAAGATCCAATTGATTTATGGTCCAAAATGTGGGTTTTGTCTCAGTTAACATAAACATTAAAATATTAATAACATTTTATATTGATAGCAGACAAGCAAGAAGATTCTCAGGCCCCTTTAAGAGTGTACGGTGTTCCAATCTTTCATTCCAGAAATTGAACTAATTGTTATAAATCAATAAAGTCTCAAGTGCATCTAAAAGAAAACTCTAACTTTTTGTAATTGGAAAATTATCCGAATAATGAATTCACAAATAAACATACAGGATAGCTCAGAAAGTCAAATAACGGAATAAGAGACATGGAAAACTGAAACACTATTATAGAATCCTGCATAAATGAAGCATTTTCAAGTATGACAAGTTATACTGATATGAAATATTCAGGGTCGATACCAAATTATTTTTTTTTAACAATAAAAAAGTATATCAGCTTCCCGAGTTTAAAATATTTACCAAATCCGATTGATTTTTATCATCTGAATATTAAGGATGCACCGAAGCTTCGGTATTCGGCCGAACCCGCTAATTTTCAACTATTCGGTATTTGGCAAGAACTGCTTCGGCTTGGCTGAAGCGCTAAATAAACCAAAATATTCCTGTTGAGACTTGTAAGGTATTTGGAGTTTGGCTGCCTGGCGATCTATGGTGTGCACATTTTAGTGCAGTTAGGGTGTAGTTCCGATCTGGGGCAAAGCAATGAAAGTAGCATACAGGACAGTATCTGCAGACGCTATAAATGGCATTACGGCGATCCCACCTATTGACCTCCTAGTGAAGGAACAGATTAGATTAGATGAAAATGCAAAAAAAGAGGAGAGGCAGAGAACAATAGAAGAGGAAAGATGGAACATCAACGCAAGTAAGGTGCAATGGACAAAGCGCTTGATTCCAAATGTCAAAAACTGGGTACAATGCGATTTTAAAATATCAAACTACTTCATAACCCAGGCACTCATGGTTCCTTTAAATCATATATGGTGAGGATAGGGAAGTCACAAGACAGCAAATGCCCGGAAATAAATGATGATCCAGAGCATACAATCTTTACGTGTCCCAGGTGGACCAGAGAACTAATGGACCTAGAAATAGAATTCGGAGAACCAAATCCAGATAGTATGATAGATAAAATGATCAGAAATCTCAATCAGTGGAACAAAGGTACAAACTACCGGTTTTAGTCGGTAGGAGTCCGACAGTGTTGTTTTGCGATGGACACCAAGCAAGCAGCATCCATGAGGATTTCCACCCATAAAAAAAGGTGCAGTTCAGTTATTATTGTTGAATCATGACTAAAAAAAACTAATGAGTGAGATTTGGGACTTCTACGACTTAGGTGATGATGAGAAACTTGTCAAGTGTAAAACATGTGGTGGGACTGGAAAAAATGTGCCTCAACATCTATGATCAATCCTGTTAAGTGCAATCTATTTGAGAAACACCAGGGTGAACTAATACACAAGAGCAAATCGAAATATAAGCAAATAGTAAATCGGAAAGTACAGCAAACATTACACGAAGTATTTGGGAAAACAAAGAAATGGGATATAGATGACAAATGCGCAACATCTTTACATTGTTCACAACACTGATGAAAAATATTGTACCAAACGACAATTTGCCATCAACAAAATATTTTACAGAAAATATTCCCGATATCTATGAAAGGGTGATGAAAAAAATAAAAAATAAGATGTTTGCTGAAGATGCCAGACATATTTCGTTGACTTCAGATATATGGACATGTTCTCACACAAACGAAAGTTTCATCAGCTCAACAGGTCAATGGTTGGATCAAAATTATCAACATAGCCATGTAGTTTTCAATTGTAAACACTTTCCTGGAAGTCACACAGGTCAGAATATAAAGAATATGTTCCTTGAAATGTCGGAAATGTGGGATATAGACACCTCACGTATTTACTCAATATTGCACCAATATTGTTAAAGGCTGCAATGAAACTGGATTTGTTCATATTCCTTGTTTCATACATACTCTTCAATTAACAATACTCTTCAATTAACAATAATAGACAGTATCAATACCCAGAGATCTATATCTGGTTTGATAGCAGTATGCACAGAAGATTGGTGGGACATTTTAACCATTAATCAGTTGCATGTTCAAAACTGAAAGATTCCAAGATGATTTGAAAATCATTCACAAAAAATGGAACAGTTTTTATATGTTGCAGCGTATACATGGGCAGAAGTGACCTTTGAATATATATTAAGCTGAAAACAAATTCGATTCAGTTAACTCAAATCAATGGCCATTGTTGAAACTATGGGAACCATTTGAAGAAATCACCCAAAATATGAGCCTGAAATCATCATTAATATCAGAAGTTATTCCGACTATCAAGACCCTCAAAAAATAGTTAACTAAAGAAGACAATAATCGTTTCTATAGGGTAGGAACAATGAATAAGTTTCTCTGGAAAGAAATCTCAAGAAGATTTGACCCTTTATTCAGAAATAAATACTATATTATTTCGACAATATTACAATATTGGACCCAACTAGTCTTATTTTTTTAACAAGATGAAATTGGGCGTGTTAAAAAAGTGCTTATTGATGAGTACTCTCCGCCGAAATCAGTGAGTGATGATGATCTTCCCCTATCAAAAATGGTGAAATTATCAAAGAACATTGAAGGCGCTATTACGATAAAAAAAAATCACTATAGGAATGTTTCGATGAAATTGCTGGCCCAAGCTCTTCTACTTCAAATTCAGCAGTATCACAAGAACAAAGTAGCCTACACAAAAATATAAATGAAGAGATTCAGATATATCTGAATTTTCCGTTACTGATAAGAAATAGAAATCCTTTACTATGGTGGAATAACATGAAATTTTTGCCGATTTTGAGTGAAATGGCCAGAAAATGTATTTTGGCAACAGCTACTAGCGCTACAATGAAAGAATATTCTCAGAAATAGGAAAACATATTTGAAGATACTAGAAACGGATTACCAAGAAACTCTGAGACACTGTTATTTTTACACCACAATTTATCGAAGGTTGATTTTGATTATTGAGATTTTATATAATGTTATTCAGAGTACCATTTTTTTGTGTTTGGATAATTAAAGATGATTTATTTATATTGTTTCAGTAAAAATGATAATAATGGTGAAGGTTTATGCTATAATCGCCATCTTTGTAGTCCAATATTCGGTATTCGGCCGAAACCCTGCTTCGGTGCATCCCTACTGAATATGTGAATTTATTTCAGAAAACAATACATTCATTTGTTTCAGACATGTGAAAAATTTGTCATACTTTGAAAATACATCTGCATACAGTACACTGAAAAATTATGGAATTAAATTGGACATTATGGTTAATTTTCAGAAAGCACCATTATTTTTTTGCAATTGCCCACAATGGTGTGAAATATACTTATTTTTCCATACTTTCAAAGGGTACTGAATGAAACCTTGAGTTTGAAATAACCATCAAGACATTCAAAAGTTGTATAACTCCAAATTTCATAATACAGTCTAAACCATACCCCATTTGAATGTCCAGCAGTTCCATAGAAGTATAACATTTAATTAATTAAATAAGAAAATAAAATTATTGGAAATTGTTAATGAAGTTAATTTTGTAATGAATGAGAATAGATTGTAATTGATGATATTTTATACCATAAAGATTGATGAAAGCTTTTGCAATTCCTGGTAGGTATCATTGTTGAGACCACTTCATCTCTATATACCCCAATAAAAACTATGTAAATATATATGGAATACCCCAGGGTCTAGAGTCTAATGGTGAAATATGATTGTGTGTTGGTGATTGAATATGAATTATTAAGGTTTTGCAACATCGCAGATGAACCTTAACAAAACAGAAGGACCAGATGTGAATACTAACCTGGAAAAAATTATTTGAAAACACCCAGTACGTGACATATTTCAACTGAATGAGAGTGGTTTACGATGGGTTTATAACATGTTATCTTAATATATGATCAAACATATTTCATTTAATGATGATAAAACACACGTGTAAAAAAGCAAATGGAATATTTCATCTTGTGGAAATAAATACTATTTTCAATGAAGCGCCATTTGAAAAAAAATATTTTAGTGAAAAAGTTATATTGAAAAATATCTAGGTAATAGGTAATAGGAGTAAAAACAATTTTTTTGGATAGCTTGATGTCATGGAAGATTTTAATTTTAAAATCCCAAACTCCTAAATGACCATTTTCAATAATTTGGCAGCAGCACAAATGTTTTCAATTATTCTATTGTATTCTATCTCATGAAATTATAAATATCTTGCCAAATTCTAACAAATTCTTATAATATCTAACAAATTCTTATAAAAGTAAGCCTGATTTCCAAAATTCATTTGTTAATTTGGAGAACTAGGTATTATTATACAAACAAATGTAAATTATACTGATTGCCAAATGCCAATTATTTGTATTGTATGTTTATTCAGGACAGAAAATAATTTTAATTTGTTTACTTTCCAAAGAAGGGACACTTTTAAATACTTCTATAAAATCCATTAAATTGTTTAATGTATTCATATGTTTGGAGTGTATTCTCCTCTTTTGAATATATGGAAATGAGCATTTAATTGAATAAAATACATTTCAACAAAAACACAACTCTTTGTTTTTAGTCCTGTATTCTTCATTATAATTTTAAAAACATACCTCTTTTTCCATCAGTTTCAATTTGAGTGCAATCACTATCATCATTCGAAATGGGGCATTTGAATAGAGCTCCTGAATGGTTAGAGGATGGTTGTAAGTTTTTTCCCAAAGGCGCACCAATAAGAATCCTAAAAAACAGTTATTGATGAATACCTACAGATACCAATTTAATTTTTCAACTTAAAAAAATGTACTTGCTTTTTTGTACTAAACTATTATTATGCCTATATTTTTTGTTTGGGTTTGATAAAATTTTGTTTAATAGGTAGATACAGCTTGAGAATATATAAGCAAATATAGAAATGCCAATAAAATATTTGTAAATTGATGAACGTCTTCAATATCAATTTTCTCCATAAGCTTTTCTCAACTCTCCTAACTTCTGAACAAAAACAAACTACACTCACATGAAAAAAAACGCAACAAGTTAATATGTCATAAAAATTTTAGTTCAATTTTCATAAATTTTTTAGCAAACACTTGATAAAATGACTAATTTCCACTTATCCAGTATTTTGTTTAATGCTGGCGTATTAGTCATTATACAGGGTTAATTAAATGGTTGGTATAAAACACTCTGTGGAATAATTTCGTAGCCAAATTCTTTCAAAATACCAATTTTTGTTAAGAACCATCCCTTTCCTACATTTTGTTTTTTGGCTCATGTCTTTAGGTGCACTGGTTCATTTTAAGAGCGAAATGTACCAACAGTTTACTTTAAGAAAGGTTATTTTTTGAACCCCCGTAAAGAGAGCAGAACCACCTTGAAATTTTCGATTTTTTTTTCTGGCCATAATTTTGAGCTAATTTTTTACCCTATTGACAAATTTTTTGCTCTGCAATTATGGGAGATATCGCGGGTTCTGCTAGCTTAACGTTAAGCTAGCAGAACCAGAGAGCTAATCGAATATTTATCAAAAATCTGATCACACCATAATTTTATGCTCACATTTGAACCCACTGCTGATTTTCCTTAAATGGGTTTTTTAAATAAATCATGGGTTCTGCTAGCTTTACCGTAAAGCTAGCAGAACCCAACCAAAAAAAAACATCCCTGAACAAATCCTCTTTTACACTAATTTTAGGCTCTATGCATGTGAATTTATTTGAATTTTTTTTGCTCAACACTATTTGGACACTATTTGCATTTTGTCCGGATTTCACATTACTACTACTGGAATCCACTGATAACTTGTTACAAATTTAGATCATCCACCTTTCCTTTTTCGATTTTCTCAAAATGTTCCCGAAGTAATAATGTTTTTTTCTTTATACTGAGTTTTCCTAGCCTTATTTGAATCGCACTATAAATAACGAAACTCGTCCGTCATTTTCAATCCGCCATATTGAATTTTTGAATTTTAATTTAAAATCCTGATCTTCTACCCACAAAACCCCCCAAATACCAATTTTTAATACAAACGGACAATGAATCATAAGCCCATCCGCAATCTTCTTTTTTTTCTTATCAAAATGTCATGATGCATTGCTACCCAAATGACAAACACCTGGCAAATTTCAAGTCAATTGAGTGACTGTGAGTTATTCGAAGTTAAATTTCATTCAAGTATAGGTAGATACATACATATATACTAACAGGGCAAGTTAAAAAGCTTGTAAAATAATAGTGACAGTCCTTTTGCGGCCACTTCCAGTGAAAAATTAGTATATACAGTGCGGTCCATAGGTATGGAATAAATATATTTTTAGCGTTATTATGTATTTGTTTAAAAAAACCTGAAACAGATCGATTTCTATTGTCAATTTACAGTATGAAAATATTATCCCCTTCTTGTACCCCCTCCGAATTATGAGCACCCCCTCAAAAATTTTAAATGAGAAGAGGGTCGTGTGGCATTTTGTAGGAAAGGGATTTTCATTCTCTGTTCAGCAATATTAAGTTTTTCAAATTTGGTGCATCATAATTGAGAAAATGTATTTTGAAAATATAAAATTTTGATACACATAATGTTCAGGATGTATTTTTCAATTTATTTTACAATTAAATTAAATGTTCAAAATGACCACCATTCACTTCTTGACAATAAGCAAGTCGATCTTGGAATTCTTGTACAACATTTTGTAGGACCTCAGGGGTTATGTTGTTAATTTCTTCCGTTATCCTAACTTTTGAAATCTGCAATATTGTCTGGTCTATTGAAATATACTTTTGATTTTAAATAACCCCATAAGACATTAGGGCAACAACGAGCAAAGTCACCTCAGCAAAAAATAACATTTCTTAAAGTAAACTGTTGGTTCATTCTGCTCTTAAAAATGAACCAGTGCAGCTAAAGACATCAACCAAAAAATAAAATGTAAGAGAGGAATGGATCTTAACAAAAATTGGTTTTTTGAAAGAATTTGGCTTCGAAATTATTCCACAGAGTGTTTTAAAATTAGGGTTGTACAATCTTTTAATTAACCCTGTATAACGACTAATACGCCAGGATTTAACAAAAGACTGGATATGCAAGTTGAAATTTTATGTACAGTTTGCTAAAAATATGAAAATTGAACTATAAATAAAAAAATATGAGAACTTCCAGTTTGTAGATTCAATATTGAATGAAATATGTGCTCCTGTGAGAAAATATAAATGAGGTGGGATTTCACATTTATTCTGGCTATAAATGAACTTGAACTACTTATTCACATGATATAATAAATGAGTAATACTTTTTTATGAATTGGTTACATTACTAATAAGAAGGAAATAGATCGACACTGTTAATCAACTCCTGATTCTGGTATTTCGTGGAATTGATCTGTTATATTTCCCTCGAAATTATCGTGAATATATCACCTTTCTATGTAAACTTACCAATATTTGTTTATTTCGTTATCTGTTATTTCTGTAGAGTGTTGTGCCACACTGAAACCAAAATATGATCCTTTTTGGTCGTCGGGTGCCGTCTTCACCAACGGATCTCTGTCTTCAAAATTGAAACATAAACCTATGCTCCACAGATTCCACAATAAAATCACATATAAAAATAAACTATGTGCCAGAAACATTTTCGAGAAGGCACTTATTTCAGTCTTGTGTGGTTTTATCAAATGGAAAACTCATCGATATTTTCGAACATGCAAATTATATTTGTTTATCAATCAACTACTTATAACTTATAACCAATGGGTTTGAGTCGATAATATTTGAATGAATCATTTATCTTTCACTGTGGGAAAAAAACACAAAACTCAAAACATAACCCGAACCAGATCCAACCCACAGCGCCCACGCTCAACACTTGGAACTATCCTGAACTTTGTGTCTGTGAACTTCAATGAACTGATCTCTGCTGCTATTCTACCTTCGCAACTCGAAACGCGCATCCCGTATCTCATTTATCGTCTCGTAACATGCATTTATTGCATTTACTTTTGATGAGCGATGTTGCCAGAAGTGTTTCCTTCTACCGATGAGGGCGTCACCGTTTTTTACAAATGGCGCAAAATGAAGGTATCGGCACAGTTTATAGCTAAAGAAGCAGTTAGCTCACTTGGCCCAAATGCATGATCCAAGGTAACATCCATTCCAGGGAAACAATTCAGGATGCGCAGAAGACTGTACGCGATTATCGCTCGTCGAAGTATCCGAAAAATGTCCGTATTAGTAACACAGTATGCGCGAGGGATACAAATCAAAGTTGCGCAGTGTAAAAACGGGAACATAAAGATCAAAGTGCCGACGCCAAGTGAGCGAACTGATTCTTTAGCTATAAACTGTGGTATCGGTAATATTTGAATAATGTGTTTACATTTTTAGTTGTGCGTTTAATAACATTTAGGACTCTTTAGTGAAGTGGTGGATAATATATTGTGACTGAAAAACTTTCAATAGGGACTATTCGTTCAGAAGTTTTAGTGGATTTAGGTAGGTATTTAACTGATCAATTAAAATCTTGTTTGCTGATTTTATATATTTTTTAAATTCATTTACATGGATTTCTATCTAGGAATAGACAAGTTGTTCATGTTCATTATTTTCTATATTTTATTCCTTTACGAAGGAGTAGAAAAAAAAAATATGCCCTTAGGTGACTACCATTCTATATCCCTAGTACCTATATAATGAAAAACGATTTCTGGATCAGTCTACAAAAAAGACACACAATTTCAGACATTGAGAGAAGTTACAAGAGAAGTGTGGTGAAAAAATGATATTTTACAAAAAAATGTTATTCTAATCATAGTACTTGTGTCTGTTGATGAAAATGAAATATTTCACAAAGAATACATTAAAATCACTATATGAATATACTGCGAACTCGATTTAGTTGTTTTCACCTGGCAAGATGAAATCATCACTTGTGAAATGAAGAGAACATACCACTGCCGCTCTCGAGCCTGGTTTTTTGAGTGTAAGATTATTTATCCAAGTAGAGCGTTTTCACACACACCGGCAAAACCGGTGCCGTGCCGGTGCTGGTACCGGTTCCGGACCGGACAACAGCGTATTTCACACAGCCCGGCATATCGGTGCCGTTATCTGTATTAATATACGTTGAACAGTGCAGGAATAAAGATGTGTGCTGTTACTGCTGTCAACAGACGTTATCTTCTAGGGTTATTGTATCTTAGGAGAAAATTCCGAATAAGCAAATATAAAAGACAACACTGGGTACATCCCCTGTTGACTGTGAGATACTGAGAAGGTTCCTTTTACACGCTCTATGAAAAACTGAGGGAGGATAACTTCAAATTCTTCAATTACTTCAGAATGAGTACAGATATATTTGATTTTCTGGTGGAAAGACTAGACAATAACATTAAGCATCAGGATACTCCAATGAGAGCATGTATCCCTCCGTACAAATGTACGATCAAATATAAAATACTCTGTCGCTATGGAGACAACAACGATACTAAGCGATATAAACAAAATACGCATCAAAATACTCTCCGTTATCGACATGTCAGAACAGGTGTGTGTGGACAAACGTACATAAGAAATCACAGCAACCGACAAATCAGGAGACCGATCCGTCTTCCGATTGTCGAGATCCCCGCCGGCTGCATAAATCAGAATCGGCGGCCGTACCGGCAAATAGGTCGGACCGGGCTATGTGGGAAAATTATGATTTGATTACATTGCATTCGGTGCCGGCACCGTCACCGGCACCGGTTTTGCCGGTGTGTGTGAAAACGCTCTTATACTTGTAAATTTTTTTCCCGGAGTCCAAGTTTGATGATTTTATATATCGAGTACTTTCAGGGAACTTGTGAAAGGAGAGGTTAGGTTCACTATGCTGCTATTACAAGCCAACATACAGGAGTTTGTATTACTGAGCGAACGAACTTTCGATATTGTCTTTGCTATGCCAAAAATTCTAATTTTGTATGAGATAATAGAGAGATATTGCAACTTAGAAATACCGCATGATGTGTGTTAATCCTATGCGCTAAATAGTACGTCTATAGTCTTAACGTTTGTTCCGAATATACAGATATTGCCAGATTTCCACCATGCCTTAATAACGCACTGTCATTGATTGATTAATGGGGTCAGATAGGTGAGGGGAGATTCTAATATGATAAACGAACCCATGATAAACAAACCCATGATAAACCTTTAACGAGAACGGTTTTGAGTTTTGTGTTCGTCTCTGCATTAGTTCTTGGATTACTTCAATATATGAAAGAAATATTTTTTCTTGGACAATGTCAGAAGAAGCATCAAATGGTCTTTTAATGTTCGTATAATGTATTCATTTCCTGTAACAGATCTAACAGTCTGTACTATGTTCCACTTTTCTGGATGTTGACCAACAATTTCACGTAGGTAGTAAGCACAAATCATCGTCCGAATTAAATCGTAACCTTTTTGGTGGCTCATAGTTGCTAAAATCTTGAACATTGAACATATATACCTCAAACCCTATTGTGATCTATCCAGCATTCAGTGTAACCTCAGAGTAATAATAAGTATAGAGGTACCCTTGCTATTCAAAAACAAAGGATTTATTATTACACTGAGAGTGCAATGGCTGATCGGATTCCGAATCTTTCCGAATCCTTCCGATATAGGATAGCGCAACGGGTAACGTACCGTGTAAATAACGTCGTCCGCTAACGGTATTACCAAAGAGTAGAACAATAATCTTTGGTATTATCGTAGCGTTTGCCTTGAACTCAATTTGCGCATTCGCAGATGTCAATATAACGATCGCTGTAATAACGCAACATAAAATTTGACATAGCAATATCTCTCTAGTATTCACACACCATATCGCCACAGTTTATAGCTAAAGAATCAGTTCGCTCACTTGGCGTCTGATATCTGATTTGTATCCCTCGCGTGTTCTGTGTTACTAATACGGGCATTTTTCCGCAGCATGCGCGAGGGATACAAATCAGACGCCAAGTGAGCGAACTGATTCTTTAGCTATAAACTGTGATATCGCTGTGTGAATAACACAAGAGTTATATGGCGGTAATATAAACATACCTTTTCTGAACAGTTCGGTTCATCTCCGATAGGGGTCGTATCAGGATGATTAATTCCCCTATACGGTGTCAGAACCATAGAATTGTAATTATAATATACTGACTAGAATGCGTTTCAAGCTGCGCGAAATGTCCACTGAAATAAAATTATATTGTACTGATATAATTTTATTTCACTGGAAATGTCCCATGCATGGTGGCCGCCATTGTTGTTTATGTCCTCCTCGCAGTAGCGGAACAATTCCAGTGGCATTGCTTGTAATGGAAAATAGGGTATATCATAATAAAACATTCTTTTTTAATAAATGATGCATTAAAGGTACAGAGAATTGTGAATATAAATGTTATATACTGATGTAAAAATGTTTACTCTTCCACCCATCTATTATATGAAGATATATGAGACATGATTTATATATCCTTATAATTGAATAGGTATTTCCATCAAGATTTTTTATTGCACCATTACATCAATATTTGAAAAATGAGTAAGTTATAAGGTCACATTTGATGTGGGTGCCAGATCATAGGGGGTTCAGAGATAAAGAAACAGATTGCCTCGCCAAAGAATAACAAACACACAATTTCCTGACTCAGAAACCTTCTGTGAAATCTCTTAAGTCCATAAGAGAGCAGAGTTTCGAGGCTGGGAAACATAAAATGAAATCTCACTGGAATAAAGTGCCAGGATAAAGACAATAAGCGAAAAGGCTAGTGAGCCTATCGCCAAAGAAAGTTGAACAGCTTCTTGAGTTGAACAAGAAATACTTGAACTTGGCAACGGAACTCTCACTGGACACTGCCCTCTGAATTATATTTTTACCATTGTATTTATCCATTTTTCAACCGACGAAACCAAACAGGAGGAAATTCTCTAGTCGACGCGTATATTTTTTTTATGTATGACCACGCATAACTTCTTACAGAGGAGTCCGATTCCGATGATTCTTTTTTCATTGGATAGGGCATACTCCGAAGTTGGTCCCATTTGAATTTGAAAAAAAAACCACTCCTAAATGTAGCAACATGGAAAATATTTATCGTTCACCCTCTGAATTTTGATCCGGGTAGCAAAATGGAAAATATTTATCGTTCACCCTCTGAATTTTGATCCGTTAACCGATTCTATCAGGCATAACTTTGTACTGGGTTTTCCGATTTGGATGTTTTTTTTTATTACCTAGGGTATACCTCATAATTGATCATATTTGGGTTCGGAATGAATAAATCCACCCCTATGGGTAGAAAAATAGGGGATGATTGATTTTTCACTTGTGAACATTGGCACACATATGTAGTTGACATTGACAGATCGCTATTGTCATTATTTTTGTTCTCCTACATCCGTCACAATAATAACATTCTATGGAAGGATGGAATTATATACAAAGTGATGAAATGAACTTACCAGAACTATCAAAAATAATTTATATTATATAACAATAAATAGTTGAAGTAGATAATCGTATTATTTAACTGTTATTAGTTGAAGTAAGGTGGGTAAGTAAGTATTTTGGAATTAATCAAAAGTTAAGTAGGTAGTAATTAGTATATATTTCAGCCACAAAAAATTTAAAAATAAAAACTTTTCAACAAAAAATAAAACGGACGAAAAACGGAACTGAAAATCAAAAAATAAAATAAACTCCCTCAGTCTTGATAACTAAGCTCCTAAACTAATGTAAGTAACTAATTTCGATTCGACGCCAAACGAATAATCAACGAAAATCATCAAATTACTTCAAAAAAATTATCAGAATGTCACCGTGCATCTCGATGCTTGTTTGTTTGGCGCCGACTCAAAATTAGTTATATTAGTTTAGGAGCTTAGTTATTAGGACTAAGGAGGTTTATTTTATTTTTTGCTTTTTAGTTCTGTTTTTCGTCGGTTTAGTTTTTTGTTAAAAAGTTTTTGTATTAGTGATCTTTGCCTCTCGACTACACCGTATATTTTCATTGTTTGAGAATATTTTTTGCCATTTGTTTAATTCTGTATTGTTGACGCTTCAAAATGTATCATATTAAAACTGTTTTTTGAAAATGCCTTCATCTGAAAGGGAAAGGATTGAAATTTTAATTATGATTGGTGTTGGCGATATGATGCGGACTCAACAAGAGGTATGCAGATTATTCCATGAAATGCACCCAGATAATGAACCTATTTCACAATCTATTGTAAGCAGAATAGAGCGAAAATACAGAGAATCAGGACACGTGAGGGATGCACCAAACCAAGGTAGACCTACAGTTAATGAAAATAATCAACAAGACGAGACGTAATTTTGTCGGCATCTGGAATTCTTACAAAAAACATTCATTCCTGATTTGACCCAGCTTCTTCCTGAGATTCAAATAGCCAATAATTTGACCGCAGAAGGCGCACCGCAACATTTTGATGCAACTTTGCTTGTATATCTGCATAACTACGTAATTTCATATAATAATTCTTAATACGTTTATTCTTCATTTCGTTTTTTGTAAAAATACAGTGTCATATAACTTTCTAATAAAATTTTGAAAACACCTTTTGTATTGTTGCCCACCCTCTACCAATTTGACGCAGCTTGTGATATATTTCTGGAATCAGCTCAGCAAGTTAACTCATAAATAAAAAAATTAGGGTGTTCATTTAATAAAACCGCTGATGACGTCATCACTCGAAGGTAGATATCACCCTGTATATTGGATCATTATTTAAAAAAACAGTAAATTAAAATAAAAAATCGACCTGTATCGGGAATTTTTAATGTTATTGTTTATTTAGCCAATAATGAATGTATGCGTTACTTTATGGACACACTGAAAAGGCGATATGTATAAATAAGCATGGCCACATCATCATCATACTACTACAAACTAATGTAACACTTCATTATATATAACAGTTTTTAATTTATCCACTATGATCACTATAACAAAAAAGACAACAAAGTACAAAGACACATCCAAACCGAACACAAATGAATGAAAGAAAATTGGAATGATTTGGCAACGCTTATAAGTGCCAACCGACAACGCCGTTATGTTCACAAATAGATGATATAAATACTACCGTCATACGTTCAGTTGATTATCTTCGTCGCACGCATGTTATATGATTATGAAGTCATACTCTTCTTCATTGTTTGGTGTCCTCCTTGCCTATCGCATAAGGGTGCCACGAAATTCGGGTGCGCAGTAGACTAAGCGCGTTCTAAACAGTATATTATAATTACAATTCTATGGTCAGAACATTTGTACGCTCTCTGGTGAACATCAATCCAAACAACTCTTAGCACGATCACAGAATACTATGCTTACAGAAGTGTCATTTTGAGGTGGTCACGATCTTTCAAGGTCAAAAATTCCAAAACCCAGAGATGCACGGAACGGAAGTATGTTTATTGATTGGGTAAAGGAGTTCCGAAAATACGGGTGTCCCGGGACTTCCTCTCGGAAATATGGGGTCAAAATATCTCCAGACGTACTTCATATAACTTTTTTCCTTAAATCCTTTGTTACTAAGTTACGGGCCCACGAAGTTATTAAATGAAAAATGTTTTTCTTCGATAACTTCTCAAGTGACTATTGAAATTTATCAAAATTTTGGTGATTGACAAAAAAAATAAGTTCCATCGATGAGGTTTCATGCATGAGTCAGTTGGTTTGCTATAAAGTCAGGAACAGGCTGCCCCCGATGGTCCACACCTCGAAACTTTGAATCGATATTTTTCCATATTTTTCAACTAAACAAGGTTTCCTGGATAATTTTTTGAATACAAGTACTACTGTCTAAAGTCGATCAGAGCAACGATTTTTGATAAAAATGCACTTTTTTTCGACGACATCCAACCCGAGACGTCCACCATTATTTAAAAAGATGTATTTTAATGGCAATAGAAATAATGGGTAGAATCTTCATTAAAAATTTCAATAATGCAAACACTTTTACCTAACAAACTGATAGCGTAAATATCAATCGCAATCCTCAAGGGCAAACAGAAATGGAAAATTCGCTACAAAAACTGCTCAATACGACCCCCTTCTCTCTCGATACATTTTTGAAGTCTGCGAAGACACCCCTTATGTACTTTAAATAGCATTCCATCGTTTCGTATGGCTTCACATTGTAATGTTATTCTATTCCACAAGTCATCTCTTGTGTGATTAGGCTTTCGAAATGCTCCCACAGAAAAAATCCAATTGATTCAAATCCGGGGACCGCGCTGGCCACGAATAATAGCCCTCTTCTATCAATCCGTCTATTGGGAAAAATAAGGTTAAGATGGTCCCGCACAATCAAAAACTAAAATGAGGAGGAGCACCATCATTCATAAACCACATATTTCTTGAGGTTTGCAATGAA
The DNA here is from genome assembly GCA_018342105.1 of Gonioctena quinquepunctata. NCBI lineage: Eukaryota > Metazoa > Arthropoda > Insecta > Coleoptera > Chrysomelidae > Gonioctena > Gonioctena quinquepunctata. The sequence goes on along the minus strand of JAFIRS010000021.1, from coordinate 52,679 downwards.
ACATGTTCCAGAAGTCAATTCAAATATTTGGAATGAACTCCTAATAACGTTCTCCATTCAATCGATCACGTAGAATGAATGGTTCTATAAGATAGTTTCCTATGATACGAGCCCATTAACATTTTGGTTTTTAGTTTGCAATATACCATGGGGGTTTTCTTTGGTCCATATGTGGAGTGAATAAAACTTGTGAAATTAAAATCATATCCTCTCTTTGTTTCCCAAGAACCAGAACCAATTAAAATCTTGAGGTGTCATGGCATGTGCCTTTTAGATGTGATGTGGGTGGAGCAGTTGTTCTTTAATGAATCTGTGAATACTGGTTTTGGATGTATGGAACTGTTCTGAGATTTATATTGCTCATATAAGGATCCTTAGCGACATTTTCTTCCAATACAACGGCACGTACAGTCACTCCCCCCCTCGTTTAGACAAAAATGTATCTACAATATCGAAAAAAATCAACTGAACATGCTCAAATGAATTATCCATTATAACAAATAAGTAAACTATTAGGGAATCCATACCACGTGACCCAATATGGCGGTTGTTGGCACACAAACTGATAATCGCCATAAGAACATCATTGTCAGTGTGCACTTTTGGCTTGTAAAAGTGTATTTTTAGTTATTTTCGGGGCTTTTGTGTTATTAATTAATAATATCTTCCATCGTCCAAGATAACCTCTTGTGGGGTATTTATGTTGAAAAGGGAAACATTCTCAATTGAATAGAAAGATTTTTTGGGAGATTGAAAAATCCACAATAAAAATGAAATTTTTTCTTGTGAATGTTAACAGAAAACAACTACTTCCCCGGCTAAAGCCACGCTGGGTATTGAACTACTACTGTTAGAAATATATTCTGAAAGGAACTAACTCAAAAGAAAAAATCTGAAATTAAAAATTTGCATTTTTATTCAGATAGTTATTTGATTTTCTATTCCACTCTCAATTGAGAATTCATATAGATGAAGAATGTTTTCCAAAAAATAACTCCATTTTTATTGAGGATTTTTCATGCAATTCACAGAAAAATCTTTCTATTCAATATTCAATTGAGAATGTTTCCCTTTCTAACTATGATAATCTTACTAGTAAAGTTTCCGATCATAATCCTCTTTGCTGTTGAAAATCATTTATTTTCAGACACACTGTCGAACTATTCGTTTGTTTTGTAAGTCAATGCTACCACAGATTGCAACATTGGTTGTAGCAATCTATGAATGCCATCCAAACATTAACAAAAATGGGCCTGTTGCATTTCTTGGTAGTTGCAAAAGCGGCCAGAGGAAGGTTTGTATTTTGTATTGTTGTTCCGGGCACTAACTAAAAAGAATGGGTCTGTGTTTTGTGCACCGGTGTACCTGTAGTGCTACTCGCATGACAAAAAGAAAGCGATGACATTTCATGTCATCGCTCTTTTTAAACTGGCAACGTTGGTGATTTGACCTAATATTTTTCTTTCAAGTCCAACTTAATCATGGCGGTGAGTTGGTAGATTTTTTAAAAGAAATTTCATCAATCATCCCATAGTCTTATTCAATATTTCGTATAATTTTGCTAAAAGATGATCTGAGAAACTGATCCAAATAATGTTTCCTCGATATTTTGAAGCATAATGTCAAATTGGCTTTGTTTTTAATGTTGGAATTTCCTAACCTCTATAAATAAAAATAATGATATTTTTTTCAATTTACAGCCCACCGTTAAGAAAGAGAAAAAGGAGAAAAAAGACAAATCAAAGAACCCTATGAGGGAACTGCATATCCGCAAATTATGTTTGAACATTTGTGTAGGAGAATCTGGTGACAGACTTACGAGAGCTGCCAAAGTAAGTATACCATTCCATGTTGATATTTCCCATGAATATTCTCAGCATGATACTGAAATTCTCTTCTAAAATTGAATGAACCAATTTCACTTCAAAGCTTGTTTCAGGTATTGGAACAGTTGACTGGGCAACAACCTGTATTCTCTAAAGCTAGATACACTGTCAGGTCCTTTGGTATCCGTCGTAATGAAAAAATTGCCGTACATTGTACAGTACGTGGAGCCAAAGCGGAAGAAATCCTAGAAAGGGGACTCAAAGTCCGAGAATACGAATTGAGGAGGGATAATTTCTCTGGTAAGTCACCGTCTTAAATATTTTCTATGTGATCAACGGGATGTTTCCAAGACGAGCATAGCCCACATGAGCTAGCTACAAGCAATGCGTGTCTTAACATGTCAGGCACATTCTGTATAACTTCATTATTCATCTTAATAAGCCAGTGCCACTCATTTGGGTATTTGTCACAAATATTTGGCATATAGACGAAGTGTTTAAAGACATATATTCTCGCATGTATATGAATGTGACACAACACAACTATGCTAATATTGCTATTCAAGTTCACTGCAAACAAATAATATCCAACATAGAAAGGGGCATAGCCCAACTTGGCTTAGGTTGGTTAAAATGTCGGCTATCATATCACGAGAAACATGTGCATATGCCATTTATAACACATGTATAATGATTGCACTTGACGGTGCCTTCCTTCTGTTGGTAGAATTTATCTTGGAATATGAAATAATTTTGATCCATGCACAAGGATGTCAATTTCAAAATATCCTCGACTGTCTGTTTCAAACTTGTTCGACTCCAAAAGTTCTTTTAATTGATTTGTTCGAAATTATGAGCAAGATGTTCCTAAAATCATCTGCGACTGAAAGATAAACTTAAGTCACTATCTTCCATCGTACAAGATAACCACGGGGGGATATTGATGTTGAAAAAGAAACATTCTCAATTGAAAATTAAATAGGATTTTTGTGAAAATTGAAATATCCACCCATTACACAACCCGCCAAACAACCTCTTATATGAGCTCACCAACTTTATGCCGATTGAGGATCGTCTGAAACATCTACTCCACCGATTTTGTCTGAAGCCCATAAACATAGAGCTCCTCTACAGATTTACCCTCATGAGAGACCCACAAATTCAAGCAATACATCGACACCCCCCAGGCGACTACCTGGGAGAGAATCCAACACGAACATGATTAATTTTTTTTTTTATATATTTTTCATCAAATTGTACCAATAGGCAGAAGGACTTCGGTCGATAGCCAATTGAATTTTGGTTCGGTTCAATAAAGTTCCTTTTATTATTATTATTATTGAAAAATCCACGACAATAATGAAGTTATTTTTGTAATATCTAACAGAAAACAACTACTTCACCGTCTAAAGCCACGCTGGACGAACTACAAAAAATAACTTCATTATTGTCTTGGATTTTTCAATTTTCAGAAAAATCCTTCTATTCAATTATTAATGGAGAATGTTCTTCTTCTTTTAATTCTTATGAGTTCATCGATAAAATAAAAAACTTAACCTTGGTGGAAGGTGAGATATGGTTTCCTGATGTAAGGTCTCTGTTTCCAAGGGTACCTATTCCTGAAACCTTGCAGTACTTAAAAGAACTTTTGGAGTCGAATAAGTTTGAAACAGAAAGAATCAGGGATATTTGGAAATTGACATCCTTATACATGGATCAAAACGATTTCATATTCCAAGATAAATTCTACCAACAGAAGGAAGGGCATGGGAAATTGTCTATCACCATTCATGGCAAATCTTATTGTGAGTGAATTCGATACAAATTTGAAACTTGAAAGTTAATATTTTCCAAAAAAATTTCTCTGGTAGGTATGTGGATGATGTGTTTTGACACGAAAGTCAAAATATAGATGCCTTCCTAACCTCTATGAACTCTGTGTTCGAACGAATAAACTTCTCGGTAGAAATGGAAGTTGATATAAATAAAAACCTTTCCTTCATACTCTGAAGCACACCAATACAAACAGGTTCATCCCAACCGATTCAAAACACCACATTCAATACACAGTGGCTAATTTACTAATAAACAGAGCCGTAAACTTCCCATTGAATGCTAATCGTTCTCAAAATTAAATTAAAAAGATCAAGGAAATAGCAGTAATTAATGTATATACACCAGACATCTTTGATAATACCTTGAGAAAGAAGCATTTCTCATTTTTAGTTAGTGAATGAAACCACCACTCTGACAAAAACGACGGAAAGCAAAACATTCGTGAGAATCCCTCTCAATCCAAAACTCGAGAGAAGAGTTTTTAATGTATTTGATGACATAAGAAATAACAATTTTTCGGGTTAACATATTACTAGTTTTGAATGTTTGGGATATATCTATACATGGTAAATTATTAATTCTTTTTTTTTTTCTCGTTTGGAAAATTTCTAGTGTAACAATTTTCTGATATTTTTAAACAATTTATTGGAAATTTCGCGAGTAGCATTGATGTTACAAAACCACAAGATGCCAGAGTGGGTTTGAGTTCAATGTCCCAAGCAAAAACTTGCCTTCATAAAAACTTGAGCAACTTGCAATTTGATTGTTCAAATTAATATTGAAAAATTGGCTATTTTTGAGGTGATTTTCCATTATAATTAAGTGAGTTTAACCTGAAAACTTTATTAGTATAATAGCATAATATAAATCCCCCTTTGGGATTTCATCTCAACTAATTTCATAATAAGAAATAATAATTTTTTCAAACTGTGTCTAATTTCCCACTATAATATTAATTTTCAACACTATCCAAAAGTAATTGAGAAAGTTTTCATTTTGAAATGTAAATAAATATCCAGTCTGTCTTGAAAGATTTCTACAATTTTTTATTTTTCTTTTCCCAAAAAATGTTCTGTAATCTGTGAATTACAATTTGAGTCCATCAAAGTTAAAAACAGAGATTTTTATTATACAGAAAATAATAGAGATTCAGAATGTACCCACAAGAGTATCCTTATATCAAAGCCAACAGTTTATCTAACTGCTCTAAATGGTATGAAGCATTGTTGAGTAACCACCTATTGTTGAAATAAGTCACTATTCTTTCTATTTTGGCAGTCACTGACGATATTCTTAGAATCCAGAAAAAAGCACAACTCACAAAAAATATAAATCCCATCCCAGCGTAAAAATTTATAAAAAATTTCCCTTATTTTTAATTTTGGCAGGATTATTTCTTTTATCAATACATACCCAAAAATAAACCTAAAATTTATTTCTGTAGATCCATGTTCCATATAAATAGATACAGCTAAAAGGAACAATTTTTATACTGTGAAAATGAAATATTGGCTGAAATTACATGATTTCTTTTACTTAATAGTTGGAAACTTTTTTAGCATTATAGCATTCAAATAACATGGTTTTTATTTCATTTGGATATTATTTTAGGCATATTGCAACAAGTAACTGACACTGACATTTAATAATTTGAAGACAAATCTTGCGACACTGGATCAATAGGAATGAAATGTATAGTGTACATTTTTATACAGGGCAGGCGCGGTAAATTTTCACTCGCGTTATAATGCTAAATAAATGGTAGGCAATCAAGTGTCGGCCTAGCGACCAACTTATATGAGCTGGACCATTTTAATTGTTGACATATGAACGATTAAACAGATTCTTTTCAAATTGAATATATTGTTATAATGAAGGTTATTTCTGAAAATGGAAAGCTTCAAAATATAAACTGCCACTTATACCAAGACCATCAAGTCAGTATAATTGCAAAAAGAGTGAGAAAGTATGTATGACAATCAGAATCATTATTATAGTGTCTGTCTTCCTGGTTCACATGTTTAAAAATTCGTGTGCAAATCCACAATGGGAAGAAAAAATGTGCATTTTGTGTTTGAATCCATGTTTTTACGTGATGCGGCCCATACTTGATGATAATCCATATTAAAGCAAACAAAAGAAACTTTTGATTTTCACTAAACTGTGTTTATTAAACCACGACATGTGTTTCGCTATACAATAGCTTCTTCAGGTGGAGTGAGTTTCTTTTGTTTGTTTGAATTCATTATGTTATTCAAAAGATGTTTTCACACAGATGCACATTGTAAAAAAATAAGTCTCTATCTCCTACAGTACAACACAATTATATCATGTTATCTTCTTTTTTTTCAGTATCTGGTAACTTTGGTTTCGGTATCCAAGAACACATTGATCTTGGGATCAAATATGACCCTAGCATTGGAATCTATGGATTAGATTTCTACGTAGTGTTGGGCCGTCCTGGATTCAATGTTGCACACAGGAGAGCCAAACAAGGCAAAGTAGGTTTCCCCCACCGATTGAATAAAGAAGACGCCATGAAATGGTTCCAGCAGAAATACGACGGAATAATTTTAGCAAGCAAGGCAAAGAAGTGATGTGGAAGAAGTTTTATTATTATTGACTTGTACAATTACACCTAATAAATTTTTCCCACATATTTCAGAAGGTTATTATTTTGTCATAATTTTTTTGTTCTCAAATCAGGGGGTAAAAATTGTTATCCAACTTTTTAGTTGAAAAAAAAAAACGAGTAATGGGGGAAGTATAATATACACATTTCACCGCACATTTCTGAAAATACTGAAACATGTATTTCTTCATCAAATATGTATTTTTATGACCATAACTGAAACCCAATAGAAACTTTCACCCCTTATTTCGTACCTTTGGTGGTTGAATTTCTAAAAACAAACATTTCTTTATTTGTAGCACATACCTCAAATTTTTTTACCCTAACTTAGTAATTAACGGAACCCCTAAACGAACTTCCAATCATTTTAACCCCCATTTCCCCCCTTTAGGGATTGAATTTCCTGAAACACATTTCTTTATTTGTAACTTGTAACAAAGACCTCAAATACCAATTTTTATGCCCTTAACTTGAAAACTAACTGTAACTACTATAGAAACTTTTAGCCCCTTTAGTGTTGAATTTTCAAAAACCCTGAAATACGTGTTTCTTTAATTGAAAAGAAAAGCCCATTTAACAATTTCCATGACTCTAACTTCAAAACTAATGTTACTTCCATACGAACTTTCACCCCCCTTTTTTCCCCTTTAGGGATAGAATATCAAAGAAACTTTTCTTACTGGTTATTTTTATGCCCCTAACTTCTAAACTATATTCTCACCCCTTTAGGGATGGAATATCTTAGTGGTTATCTGTCATCATAGGGAAACTCTATTTTAGCTCTTTGAAAATACCTTTTTCGTATTTGAAAAAGGTAGCCTAGCGCCACTCATGGACGTATGCATCATAACTTCAGTTCAAACTGTGAACTATAATTTCATGTCTTCGTTTATGTGTAATGGAAATATTTTGATTAGAAATCATTTATTATTTTTATGATACAAATATCGCATTGGAAGTAACGTTAAGTTTATGAGTTGTAAGAAATATTACTAGGGCAACCACAAATAGCGCTAGTTAAGGTCAAAGCACAGAATATAGATTCTGTGGTCAGAGTAATTTTAAACCTGAAATTTTCGAATTTGACACGCAGTTTCCCTTTTCAGAAATATTTTGATTTGCACATGAACATAAAATATTCCTAATTCAAAGTTGAAAATGACAGTTTTTCATCCCATTCAAAAACTGGTTCCTAGCGCATCGGAAGGACGTATGCATCGTTACTTCACTCAGTTCAAACTTTTTCCGCCATCAAAGGGTGTAACATTTGCCTCGAACTGTCAGCTTTAATTTTATGTCTTTGTTTATGTATTGTAGTAGGATTTTTTATCAATAGTATTTAATCAAAAGTAAGGTTTGGTTTATATTGTAATAATTGTCTGTCAATATTCCTGAAACAACCACAATTAGCGCTAGTGTTTGTGGATATTATTCGAATCAAGGTCAAATCGAGTTTGATCATTGAGGAGCATCAGATCAGTAAACCTGCCAATTTCGACAAATTTTTTGTATTTTAGGCAACATTTACTATAGAACTCTTGTCTATGATTTACACTAAATACTAAATGTAACTTTTGATACAATAAAACTTGGAAGTAAAATCTTGCGTGTTCTGTTCATCACATCACTCTCTCAGATATATCAGGAATAAAATAAACGAACAAATATCAAAATGAAAGCAACTTAGCGAATCGAGTAAATGCACGAACGGAACTATATCATCAAACACATCTAATAGTTCAAAAGTTCATAGAATTAAAGTTCAAGTCTTGAATGTAATTTATTGAAAACAATTCATTACTTTACAGTTCATAAGCCCTGAAAAATGACTACTTTTTTAATGATGAAGAGAGCCATGTCAACTAGTACTGCAAGGAGTGCAATTCAGAATGTCACAGTTATTGGAGGAGGATTAATGGGATCTGGTATTGCCCAGGCAAGTATTTCATTATTATATTATTCTACTTTTTGTACTTTTACATTTTGTTTGCGATAACTAACTATTGAGAGAATGTTCTGAAAAAATGTAAGAAGTTTCAAAAATATTAATAAAATTCACAAGTCGAGAACTTGCACAAGTGCACTCTCAAGTACAAGCCTCATCCAGTGAAGAAAAGTTAATAATTATAAAAGTAGCCGCTCAAGTTACAGAGATCTCCATCGTGAGACATCAAAGTAGCCAATATTATGAAAGCGTGCACCATAAATTTGACTGATTTAGTGTGCCCCTAACATGGCATTATGATCAATTACGCTACCGAGTCAATCATTTGAGAAAAACACCCATATAACTTATAACCGAAAATCTTACATTACTGACAAGTACAGGACCGTTCATTAGACAGACACCACGTGTGAATGTTAATAATTAGCCTACCGATCCCAGGCCATTATGAGTTTTCTTGTTCAGAGGCCCCATATTCCAGCATGGATAGAACAGTACTAATCAACAAGCCTTTTCACGAAATTAAAGGTAGATTACCAGCGATTTCGGCCCTTGCCTAAAAACTGCCTGGTACAGGATAACTATGCCGGCAAGACTCTTGCCGGAGTTAAGCTTACAAATTGCTGAATCGCCAAAAAAAAATTACTATAACCAGGAAGCAGGACCCCTTATCCCCCGCGGAGACCTATCCCGCTTCGTAAAGGATCTTAAATGTCTTAAGGAAATAGAAACTCCTAAGTGAAACTTTCCATCCACCCATAGACTCATCCGCCTACGCATCAAAAAAACAAAAATACAAAATTTCCCTAAGTTTTATGAATAATTCTCTAATAAAATGTTTATAATATTAAATTAGAAGGAAATTATAATATTTGAATTGGTTAATCCTAAACACGGAATTAGTTTTTTATTTGAAGATATTCAACCATTAGGCCATGTACAAAACCCATGTGTTCTCTGAGAGGAGTTTCAAAGATTTTGCCTTCGAACTACAGCAGATGTGCTGGAAGGATGTATATGACTGTGTTGAGGTGAATCAGGCTTATAACTTATTTTACTCAAAAATCTACTCTTTGATGAATAGAATTATTTCTAAAAAAAATGTTTTGCAAAAAACAAACAAAATAAGACTTGATTAACGGCAGGAATTAAAGTATCATGTAAAACTAAACGGACTTTATATGAGGATATGCTAAATGGCTTAATATGAAGACAGTACTACAAAATATACTGCAACATCTTGAATATGGTTATAAAAAAGGCCAAATATTTCCAAAACTAAAAATTCATTTCTGAGGCAAAAAACAAAACTAAAGCCACCTGGTCAGTTATAAAAAACATTACAAAAAATGCTTCAAATACTAAAACCTCTGTTATTGTGATTCTAAAAACTAGCCATCCCAATTTGTCCTCCAAACAAATATTAAATTTGGTCGATGACTATATTATTACGCATTGCAGTGACATTAAACAAGGGGAGGTAGAATATACTAGCATTCAAAAAACAAATGATTCCTTTACATTTTCTCTTACTAATACAAACGAGGTAGTGAACACCAAAAAAAACCTTGGATCTGTCAGGGAGGGCGAGGTTCCAGTAGGGCACATTATAGCAGCACCTCTTGCACATATTATTAATCTAGTCTTCCACATGGGGATCTATCCCAAAAAGTTAAAATTAGCAAGTGTAAAACCCATCTATAAAAAAGGAGAAAAAAGTTAAATTAAAAACTATAGACAAGTGTCTTTTTTGTCAAATATAAACAAAATAGTGGAAAAATTGATGTATGATAGAATAATAATGTTTCTTGAGGGACATGCACTACTCTCAGATCGACAGAGTGGCTTTAGAAAGGGAAAGAGTACAATTCGGGCCATCTATCAGGCACTAGTTAGTTAGTAAATAATAAAAAACAAACTGTAGCCCTAGGTGCTGATCTATTGAGAGCTTTTGATTCGGTTGGTCATGGGATATTATGCAGAAAACTCGGAATGTATGGTTTTAGTGGTGTGACTCTGTCTTTAATGGAATCATACTTTGCTGATAGGCAGCAACACACACTGGAATTAGCATTGATGGCACCATGGCGAGGTCGGACTTAGGATGTTTGTTGAGGGGTATCCCTCAAGGGTCTATACTTGGACCATTACTTTACCTATTGTATGTCAACGAACTACCAAATATAATGCCTCAAATGAGCCATGGTCTTGTATGCTTGACGACACCTCACTGATATGTAGCGAAAACTCCTAGTATGAATGTAAGAACGCATTATGAAATTCTTTGAGTATGCTTGACGATTGGTTCTTAACAAACAACTTAATATTAAACATAGAAAAAACCCAAATCATATCTTTCAACCAACAGTCGGGTGATTTCCATATAGACTGCAATTCAAAACAGCTTTCAACCAGCAAACAGACTGGGAATAGAGTTAGACAGCAGACTTGACTGGAGGAACCACATAGACACCGTCACGAAACTTGTCTAGATATATTGTCAAGGAGCGTGGACCGTGAGACTGCACCGATTGCTTATCACGCTTATATGCAATCCAGAATTTTTATGGAATTATCTTTTGGGGTTAATCTGTGGAATTCAACAGTGTCTTTGTTCTCCAGAAAAGATGTTTAACGGGTGTCTTTGGTCTCGGGCCTCGTGACACTTGCAAAAACATATTTGTGGAATATAAGATACTGACGGCAGTAAGCCTATACATTTTAGAATCGGTAATGTTTTTCAAGAAAAATCAGGATTTTTTTCAAAATGATAATTTATTTCAACATCAGTACACCACAAGACATAAAGTCAACTTGAAAGAACATAAAACCAATTTCACATATATACAAAAAAAAATTGAATTCTCAATCAAAAATATTAATTTAAGAAATTTGCCTACCGCTCAACTATGAAATAAATTAAAATAATTTTTATCTAGTAAGGCCTTTTATTCGCTCCAGGAGTTCCTGAATACTGACATTATTTTACTGTGATGAATTTGTGAATGTCTTAGGCTTGATCTTTAATTACTCTAAATTGTATTTTTGTAAAACAAATTGTAAACTGTAATTTTATACCTAGAATTTTATTGTTTGACATGTTCAATCCACTTGGCTGGAGTAATGAACATTAAACGATTTTCTTTCTTTCTATATAATAATAATTTTATTTAAATAGAAATCGAAATATACAAAAATTCTTATAATTATTCGATTACCTATAGAATTTGTGATGAATTCTAGTAGTAATTTATTGAAATAGATACTACTACTAGAATGAATTTATTTGTTTAGAGATTCAAAAAACATTTGTAGAGTTAGCGCACAAAATGAAGCATTTTCATTTTATACCAACAAAAGTTTATGTATGTACAGTTCTAATTTTTAATGTTCCATATACAGAGGTGTTAATAAAGATCGATATAAACCACAACAATCCGATGGAAAATTGTTTTTTGACGCAAATGTAACTGGCTTCTCTGACACCACGCTACCTTTGATGTCTCAAAAATTGGAGCACGTTACGGAGGGTTAATGAATATAATAAATGCTTGGAGATTTTTCAATATTACTTGGGTGTCCGAAAATTAAGAAATAGCTATTTTCGTAACAAGAAATTCAATATCCTCCTCTATTTTCTATTGAAATTCATATACATCAGATATACATTATTTAAGGTGGCCGCACAAAGTGGTCAAAACGTAACATTGGTCGAGGTGAATGCAGATCTTTTGAAGAAAGCCGAAAGTAGTATTGCAAACAGTGTGGCTCGTATTGCCAAAAAACTCTATAAGGGTGATGAAACTGCAGCTAAAAAGTTCGTAGAAGACACCAAAGCTCGCATTAAGGGCTCCACAAGCCCTGTTGATGCTGTTAAAGACTCTGATCTAGTTGTCGAAGCGATCGTAGAGAAATTAGAAGTCAAGCATTCTCTGTTCAAGAGCATAGATGCAGTAGCACCTCAAAAAACAATTTTTGCATCAAACACCAGTTCCTTATCGATCACAGAAATTGCTTCTGTAACCAACAGAAAAGACCGGTTCGTCGGTCTGCATTTTTTCAATCCCGTTCCAGTAATGAAACTCCTCGAAGTTGTCAAAACTTCAGAAGTCTCGGAAGAAGCATATCAGGAAGCAATGGCCTGGGGTAAGGCTATTGGAAAAACCTGCATAACTTGTAAGGACACACCTGGATTCGTTGTCAACAGGTTATTGGTGCCTTACTTGGCTGAAGCCATACGCATGATGGAAAGAGGTATGTATCACAACTTTGATGCGTTAAAAAATGAAGTAGGGAAACACAAAGTGCTCATATTGATGCCATAAACACGTTGCCAACTTTCATTGTGTAACACAGGGAAAAAATGCATTTTAGGGAGAATCCAGATTTGTAAAATACATTTCTTTTGTAAATGAACAAGCTTCCCTAACCCCCAAAAAAATAGGGCGGTCAGTCATAAAAAAAAGAAATTGTTTTTTTTTTTAATCCATTATTCTCACCACTGTAAATATCCAGTAATTAGACTCGCACGATTTGACACATTCCATTCGAAAAGAATGCTGAATGCAAATGAGGCTACTACAGTGTCTTTGGGAGATTAGGAAGGGTACAAATTATACAGCTCCAAAATGTCGAAAAAAATTATTATCGAGCAAAGCGTAACTTCGTAAGGTTGGTTGCGTTCACCTTCGATAGCAAGTTAGATTAGGTTGTGTTCCCTTTTTTAACGTAAGATATTGTCTGGGTTCGTTTCTGTCCGGTGTCCAAAAACATCCACGCCGAAGGCGTGTTTTGGGCTGTAGATTAGATTTGGGGGTCATGGTTTGCCATCTCTCTTCCTTTGTTGTATTATCTAAAGTTTGGGCTCCCGTTTTACAGCCTGATCTTATTCAGGTGTCCTTTACTAATACATAGAAAAATAAAATCTTGGAGAGAAATATTTTTCAGATGTAAGAGGAAAAAGAAACAAATCACTTTTGGAATCTCCTAATTTCTTACATATAACTTATCAGTGTCTGTTCAAATGAGTTCTTTTACCACCCTCACTGTTACTGTATGGTCAATTTTAAATTTAGAGTTGTATATTCACTTCGTTTTTCACTATAAGTTACTTCGCTTTATAAAGTAGAAGTTTGTTCATTTTAAAAGTGAATTATCGTTTCCACAGCTTTTATTATCTCATTTCAGGTGATGCCTCTGCACGTGATATTGATATAGCAATGAAACTTGGAGCTGGTTATCCGATGGGTCCAATAGAATTAGCCGACTATGTAGGTCATGATACCACATTGTCCATCATCAACGGATGGCACGAAAAGTTTCCAGACAACCGACTTTTCCAACCGTGCGACTCTCTGAGAAAACTGGTTGAAGATGGCAAGCTTGGCATAAAAGCAGGAGAAGGATACTACAAATATAATAAGTAAACCACGAAAAATGTTTTCTCATAGTAACAACATCCAACAAGTGCATTTATTGAATGGTGCTATATTTGCGATTTATGAATATATTTTTCCAGGGATATTTACAAATTATTTGAATCTTAATTAATAATTTTTTTTTGGAATACACATCTTTTATTTTTAATACTTTTTCAGGTTCTGGTCTCAATTATATATTCCCACATTTTTTCAACAAATTATTTTTTACAGCCTCAAGTATTGGTTACAAAAGTGTTCTGAAGAGGTAGTAGATAAGAAAAAATGGTTTGCATTTTACAAAATATGGAGAAAAATCCTTCAGAAGAGAATTGAGAACAGACTGCCTAATTAAGTCAACTCCCTTCAATTTGTCTAGAGTGGACAAGCCATTATTACTTTTCTATATTTGAAATTTAAAACATCTGAAGTTGGAACACTTGCCAATTTGTTTATGATTGGCAAATGATAATGTAATAAGAAATATCTAGTGTTACTTCACATAAATTTAAAAAATCACTGTATTTACTTCAATGAAATGAAACAAGGCTTGTCTATTCATAGAATTTTTATCATTGTTAAAATATTTGATCATGTTCAACTTTGTACTCAGTATTGTGTAGTTATCTTTTATTACATTTAGAATACCTAAATTCTTAAAAATGTTGAAAATTATATATTATTTTTACAAGTTTTGTTTCATTGCCTTGACCATTATATTAGGAACGGGAGAAATATATGTAGTCATCTCTCATTTTGAAATTACTCCTTTTCTATAATGTCTATAATAAGAAACAATTTTCAGTGAATCAACAAAAATAGTTGACTATCACTTGCCATATTACTGAAATTATTTATTTATTCAGTTAGGAACATCCTCTTGGAAAGTAAATACGGGAGATAGAATTCTAAACCTAATATATACAGTGCTGCTTTTTTTGGAAAACACATTTCGACTCTCTAGTATCGAATTATATAGTGCGGCTTTTAATAGCCCCCCCCCCCTGTTAACTTTTGAACGGTTCGACTTAGAACAATGGGACAAAAACCGTTTTGAATGATATCACCTATACTACTTTTTGAAATAAAAGACATTATGATTTCGCGGGGAAGGGGGCACATCAACTTAAAAATTTCAAATGGCATGGGGGGTCAAGTGGCACGTCGTTGAAAAGATAATTCAATTCTCTTTTCAACCATCTTATTTTTTTTCGAATTTCGTTATTTCTTTTTTTTCACAATATGCATTTGAAATGTCAAGTATAATTGGGGACCTGAATGGTACCCTTACGTTGATAACTTTTGAACGGTTTGATGTGCAACAATGCGACAAAAAATATTTTGAATGGTATTACCGATCCTACTTTTTGAGAGAAGATACATTACAATTACTCAACAACGCTGGCAACCTGAAATTTTGAAAGGCATAGAGGTCGAGTTGCAAATTGTTGAAAAGGTAATTGAATTTTACTTTCAACCATGGTTGTTCTAGGTAATCACAATTGTGATGTGTAACACGAAATACAGTCAAAAGAGGAAGATTCATGACTTAGAGATTTTGAATCCAATTTCCGACCCAAACAATACCCAATTCATTTATTTTTAATGACCATAAAATCATAACAGCACCATTTATTGGATTTGGTAAATTGATTACTAAGCAGTTATCTAGAAATGCCTGATATGGAATTAAATTATTTTGTTTATGTTTGAGACTGCAGTAATTTGCGATATGACAAAAGCATTCGACTGTAACATTCACAACATATGGCTGCAAAAACTCGAAATTTATGGTTTTAGAGGAAACATTCTATTATGTTTCAAATCGTGTTTATCAGGTCATGTGCAAAAGGTGACTTTTACTGGGGTAACATCTGCTGAACAGGAAATAAAATACGGAGTACCGCAAGGGTGTGTGCTCGGCCCATTGCCATTTTTACTATATGTAAATGATTTAACTGATTTACCCATTGATGAGGAATTCACTATTTTTGCAAATGATACATCTATACTTTGGCATAGTAAGAACACGGTTACATTACAGAATATTATTGAAAATGATCTAAAAAAAGTCAAGCAGTGGTGCAGCACAAACCTATTAACATTCGATACTTCAACAACGAATATTTTAACATTTAAATGCACTATTGATTATGTATCGCTCAATGAACAAATTATCAATTCCAAAGTAGAGAATACATTGTTAGGGCTACATATAAATAATAATCTGAGATTCGAAGACTATGTAGAAAACTATCCTCATGTTGCTATGCTATAAGGACTATCTCCTCCACCATGAATTCTTCATCAGCAAGAAATGCATATTTCGCACGTTGTGAGTCTCACTTGCAGCATGGGATATGTTTCTGGGGTGCAAGTTCGCAAACTTTCACAAACGCAGTTTTTGTACTAAAAAAAAGGGCTCTGAGATATACAGTGCGTTCATAAAGTGTGGAAACGTTCCATTATCTTACGAGTTGATAATTTTTGGAGGTAAAGCTCGGACAGGTCGATTTTGTATTTTAGTTTTCCATCTTGAAAAAAAAAAACCTTCACAACCTTACAAAATATGACGTCATCGATATTTTCTTTTAAATTGGAAGGGTATATTTTTATATCAAAATTTGAAAGCCCATATTTTTATATCAAAATTTGAAAGCCCATATTTTTCTGAGTTCAACCATACCACATATACGTCATATCTAACACTTCAAGTTACAGTATACCGAGTATAAAGGAAACTAGTGTTCATCATCAGACCAGTTCATTGAATATTTCAGCAATGTCGCGGAAAATATCATTAAATCATTACCGTCAGCGACGAACACTTAATTATTGAGTTTCAAGTGCTTTCCTGTACCATCTTCCTCTTTTTATATGAAACCCGCTGAGCCAAGTGAAGTTGCAGACGCAATTGCTTCTCTGAAAAACTCCTCTTGTCCAGATATCTATGACTGTAATAGTAAAATAATAAAAGCAGTAAGCGACAATATTACTGAACCTTTAACCGACCTGATTAACCTAATCTTCTTGACAGGAATATTCCCAGATAGCTTTAAATTCTCTAAAATTATTCCCATATTTAAAAAGGGTGACAGGAATGATACTGGAAATTACAGACCAATATCAATCATCTGCATTTTTTCAAAAATAATCGAAATCATAATAAAACACAGACTAACAAGGTATTTTGAAGACAAATTCTTTTTTAATAATTTACAATTCGGCTTTAGGTCAAATCGCTTCACCATTGGTGCAGTATCATACGTTGTGGAAAGACTGATCGAAGGCCTTGAACAGGGGAACCATATGGGTATAACACTGTGTGACCTGTCCAAGGCTTTTGATTGTGTTTCTCACAATATCCTCCTTGAAAAACTGAATTTCTATGGAATTAGGAGAGTTACTCTAAACCTCATCAAATCATACCTAACAAATCGATTCCAAACAGTATCTTATAACAATGGTTTATCTAATTTCAGAGAAGTAGAGTTCGGAGTCCCTCAAGGTTCTGTTTTAGGGCCACTACTCTTCATTATCTATGTAAATGACTTGACGCAAACTTTAACACCCCATGATGGGGTTCTGTTCGCGGACGACACCACCCTCATATATTCTCATAAGGACTATGATTCCCTAACTTTGATGGCTGCAGAGGCAGAGCATAAAGCTGAGAACTGGTTTATTGCCAACCGACTCAAAATAAATAATGACAAAACACAAAGAGTGGCATTTACCACCAATACATCTACCCATGAAAACTCCAACGTCAAACTATTAGGTATAACCATTGATCATAAACTCAACTGGTCAAGTCACATCAAAATCTTGAATCAGAAGCTATCTAGCTCACTATTCGGCATTCGCCAGTTGAGGCATATTACAAATACAAGTACTCTGAGAACGGTCTATTTCTCGCTATTCCAGTCCCACCTATGGTATACTACTCTGGGGTAACTCCTCGGAAGCCCCAACTGTATTCAGGAAACAAAAGAAGGCTATTAGAATCCTGGCAAATGCCAAATATCGTGATACCTGCAGACCGTTGTTTAAAGCGCTGAAAATCATGACCCTCCCATCTTTATTTATTCTGAGTACTTTAACTGAGGTCCATAAGAATTTGCCAAACCTAATTATCCAATCTGATATCCATGAACATGATACAAGAGGATCACATAAAATTAGAACAATCCATGAACAATTTTTAAATTACCATCTCTACATTCTACCTGAATCAGTGAAGATTTTAACCATGTACTGCTTCAAAAAAGCTATAAAATCATTTCTATTGGAAAATTCTTTCTACTCTGTAGAGGAATATCTGAAAAGTGTAGAAGAAGGTGGTTTGACTTCTCACTCTTACCAAATCCAATAATTTTTTATTTATAATGTGTGCTTTAAATTGTTTTATTTATATTAACTCTTAATTCTAATTACTGTGTGCATTGCTATTTGTATCCTAAATTTTACCTATATACAATTTCTTTCTTTGTGACGTGCTATGAATATACAACTGTGTAAAATATAGTCAAACAAAGATATTCGATTCTATTCATATTTCTTAACAATTTTTTCATTACTTATTTTGCAATGAAAACCTGAGAATTACTCAGTAGTTAGTACGAGTATATTGCCAAACTTGAGTAGGCTATGTAAACATCTGTAAGCCCTTAGCCACTAGACAATAAGTAATAAGTTCTTCGTTACCATTACCATTGCACGTCAGTATTAAATTGATTTGTTGTGTAGCATACCGATTTATGTCTTCAATAATACCTTTCCGAAAAATATTACCATAGAAGAAATATTTGAAATTACGATGGTGCTGTCAGAAAAATATATATATATTATCATTAAAGTTTTTATTTATAATTTAAATAAAATATTGGTTTTGTAAACCAAATATAGGTATAACCTTAAAAACATCAAAGATAAAAAACAATTTTATCTTAGGTAGAGCTCGTCCAGTATTGAAACGACCTGTTGGTAGGTAGAGAGGGGGAAAACACGAGTGGACACGATTTGATGTGGCTGCTCATACTACGGCGAATATTCACCAGTGTCTTGACATGCAGCGTTTGGAAGGTTAGGTTTGTTTGATTAATAAATAGGTAGTGCGGCTATTTATTCAACTTTGACAAAAATTTCATAATTTTCGTCCCCGAAAACCCCCACATACCAATTTTGAATCGAATCGGACCATAATCACAAAACTCGTCCGCCAAAAACTACGTCTCGTGTTTCGCCTATACCAAACAATTTGGTACGCCTATGGAATTTCTATTAATAGCCACAGTTAGACAATGGTTCGGGTATCTTCGAGAAAAATTGGTTGTTAGGTGGGGGAAGGCCAAAGAGGTCGTTTCAATACTGGACGAACTCTAGTACCGCCACGAGACAGTTGAATTAGGAAATTATTAAAATTTGGCATGCGTATTGTTTAACATGTGAACAACACCTCTATAAAATTTTAACAAGTTTCACCATCCCGAACCGGAGATATATAATTGAAGTAGACTCAATTAACACGTAACATATGGACCATGTATAGGCAAACAGCACATTATTAATTCTACCGTTAGTACTAAAATTAAGAAGTTTATGAAAAACGAGGAGGAGCTAGAGCAGGATATCACAGATATTGTGAAAAAAACAAAGTGATTGACCATCTAGTTTGACAGATATAATCAAAACTACTCTCGTTATTCAAAATAGTCCACGGGGAAGCGCACATTATTAATTCTACCGTTAGTACTAAAATTAAGAAGTTTATGAAAAACGAGGAGGAGCTAGAGCAGGATATCACAGATATTGTGAAAAAAAATCAAAGTGATTGACCATCTAGTTTGACAGATATAATCAAAACTACTCTCGTTATTCAAAATAGTCCACGGAGAAGCGCACAGCATAATGGGGGGGGGGTCGTAGAGAAATGCGGATTGTGCCAGGGGACTTTTTAAAGAAGGACAGAGGACCATTTGAGGGTCTGAACGCGAAAAAAAAACTCCTCCTAGTTGACTATTTTAACGATACCCCCTTTCCCCTCAAAAAAAAAAGTTCAAAAAGAGTACTACAAAAAAGTCCATTGAAATTTTATCGAAAAACGATAATTTTTTCCCATGACGTATGATTTCTAGTAAGGGGGGGGCCTCGGGTCTAAATTTTTTTTTTGCTGCGCTTTTCGGGGACATCAATTTTTTGAGTCGCCGACTTTCTATAAAAAAAATATTTTCTAGTCGATTGGGGGGGGGGGCAAGTGCCCCCCTTCAAAAAATATTTTTCGCGTTTCAAATCAAAAATTCTTTTGAAATTTTTTGATCTTGTCGAAAGAAATTTCCTAATTTAACTGTCTCATAATTTCCTAATTCAACTGTCTCGTGGCGGAACTACCTTAATCTCCAAAATTAAAATTTTTAATGAAACTTTTAGGCTTATCCCTAACAGTGAAAGGAAGTTTTGATGATCTTAGGTTACGGCGATCGTAAAAGAAGTGTGGCTGAAGTATGCGACATATTTAATGAAAAATATCCTGATCAAGAACCTATAAGCAAATCGACGGTAAGCAAGTTATTAATAAATTTAATGAGATTGGCAATGTTAGGGATAAGCCTAAAAGTGGCAGGCCTACCGTTGCCGAAGACACTCAATTTAATGTATTACTTGGAATTGAAGAAAATCCTCATTGTTCAATTACAACTTTATCTGACAACAATAAGATCTGTCGTGGTGCTGTACAGAAAAGCCAAATTACACCATATGAAGTTAAACTTATACATGAACTTAATGTAGACGAAAATATTGGCTTTTAATTTTATGCCTTATTTTCCGACGAATCAACTTTTTGTACAAACTGTACCGTGAATACGCAAAATTGTCGTTATTGGGTAACAGAAAATCCCAATTGGAAGATGGAAGCTTATACCCAAAATCCCCAAAAAGTAACTGTGTGGGCTGGGATTCTTAGGAATACCATTGTAGGACCATATTTTTTGACGGTACTGTGACAGGTGAAAATTGTTTGGAAATGTTTATGTAGTTCCATATTTAAATGTAACATTTCCAGACATTAATCAACCTGGTCGAATAGTTTCTACTTTTTGGTTCCATCAGGATAAAGCAGGTCCACATTATGCTTGAGTGGTTAGAGATTTTTTCAATGAAACCTTTCCCAATCGCTGGATTGGACAACGCGGTCAGATTGAATGGCCTGCTAGGTCCCCAGATAACTCCCATGGACTCCTTTCGGTGGGGTAACTTTAAAAGTGAAGTATACATAAATCGACCTACCAATTTGGAATACCTTAAAAAGATAATTCGAACTGAAATTCAACGAATTACACCAGAGATGCTGTCAAACGTAACCCAAGAATTCATCAGACGTCTTGGATATTGTGAACTAACCCAAGGAGCTCAGTTCGAGCATTTGTTGTAAATTTGTTTATTTTTACTACTTATGATATTTTAATTGCAAAATAATGAATTAAATGAATGATAAGAAATATGAACACTGGTTTCCTTTATACTCAGTATACTGTAACTTGAAGTGTTACATATGACGTATGTGGTATGGTTGAACTCAGAAAAATATGAGCTTTCGATTTTTGATATAAAAAAATAAACCCATCTAATAAAAATATCGATGAATTCATATCTTGTAAGGTGGTGGGGGATTTTTTTTTAAAGGATCAAAATAAAGTTTATGAAATGAAGCATTCATACCCACAGGAGTATACAGGGTATTTCTTGATAACAGCCAATATTTAAGGTTATTCTTAGGTTCATTTTGAGAAAATAAACATCATATGAACATATGTCCCAAAGGTCTTAACTTTTGAACTATAGGGTGCTAAAGTTTTAAGATTTTTTTTAATAACTTTGGTACGACTAGGGTGAAACGTAGTACACATCTTCTATGCATCAAAGGGCATTTTCTATTCTTGCCAGTGGCATTCGTGAGGGTTTTGCACTGAATCATTTTAAAGAGAAAAGTGATACGCCACTGCTTTTTCTTAAAGTAAAAATTATTTTTGAAATCCTCATTCCTTTCTGAGCGAATCTGGTCTTTTGATTTTTTTTCCTTCGATGTACGGTTTTTGCATAAAAAAAAACATTCATTTGCACGTTGTTATGAAATTTGGTATTATCAAGGATTAAAAACGTATCTACTAGGTGAGAAGCAGATTTTGTTTTGTAAACATAAACAGTTTTGACATTTGTCTACCTAGTCTAGTTGTCACGTATTTAAGTCATCAAAATTTACAATTTATTAAAATAACAGTCCATTTTACGAATTTTGAGTTTGCAGATATGCATTACATGTATGAGCTTGATGATGGTAACGCACTGGAAGCCAGGCGGTTGTATGAATACCGCTTTCCAAATAGTAATATTCCTGATGCACCAACATTTTCAATCATTCAGAGGTTGTGCGAAAAGGGAAGTTTTGAACCAGACAATCATCTAAAAGGAGTACAACGTACTGTAAGAACACCAGAAATTGAGGTAGCGGTTTTGAATTCAATTGAGGAAGATCCCGGATTAAGTACACGAAAAATTGGGAACAATTTGAATCTCACATATTCTTGTTTGGAAAATTATCCATGACTTTTCATTAATCCCTACCAAACCAACGGGTTCAGGCGCTACTCCTTCGTGACTTTCCATTATGGATGAACTTTTGCAAATGGTTTCTTCAAAAATTGTATGAAAATCCATTATTTTATACTAAAATGTTATTCACCGATGGAGCCAATTTTTCCAGAAACGCCATCCAACACTCTCACAATAATCATTTTGGGGCTGAAGAAAACCCACATGCAATCTTACAATCCCGCCACCAGGAGCAGTTTTCCGTTAATATGCAGTAATCATTTGATTGGACCCTATTTTCTTCATGCGAGGTTGAATGGGCTTAATTACCGACAGTTTCTCAAAGAAGAATTGGCAGCTTTGATGGAAGACGTTCCCATTTTAGTAAGAAACCGATGTGGTTTAGGCACGACGGGGCGCCAGCGCACTTCAGTGCACTGGCGCGCGAATTTTTAAACCAAAATTACAATAATCGCTGGATGGGTTACGGAAGACCACAGGCATGGCCACCAAGGTTCCCCGGACCTCAATAATTTAGATTATTTCCTGTGGGGTTATCTTAAAACATTGGTTTACAGCACACCAATTCATACTGAAGAAAAGTTGAAAAATCGCATCATAGTTTCTTGCGAAACTATCAGAAATAGTCC
Source organism: Gonioctena quinquepunctata (assembly GCA_018342105.1). NCBI lineage: Eukaryota > Metazoa > Arthropoda > Insecta > Coleoptera > Chrysomelidae > Gonioctena > Gonioctena quinquepunctata. The sequence goes on along the minus strand of JAFIRS010000021.1, from coordinate 29,784 downwards.
CGGCATTTTCCAAAGACTACGTGAGACCATGAGAAAAAGAGCCGAGGCATGCATATTTGCAGGAGGTTCACATTTTGAACATGTTTATTTCTTTATGCGTTCAGGGTAATTTTGTATTAGCATTCCAAAATGTATTTAGATTACTTCAATTTTATAATTTTACCTTTTAAATTTTTTTCTCTTAAATAAATTTTTGTTTAAAGTTACATAAATTGTTTTTTCTCGTAAGTGGTCTAATGAGATGCAAACGAATGAATTTAATTTTTTTTATGCAAAAACCGTACTTCAAAAGAAAAAAAAATCAAGAGACCAGATTTGCTCAGAAAGGAATAAGGATTTCAAAACCAAAACCAAAGTTATCACAAAAAAATGTTTTTTCTCAAAACTTTAGCACCCAGTAGTTCAAAAGTTAAGACATATGTTCATATAAAGTTTTTTGCTCAAAATGGACCCAAGAATAACCTTAAATATTAGCATGTTATTAAGAAACACCCTTATAACAATAATCTGAATGTTTCCCTATTTGGCATTATTCATTGCAAAAAATTGGAATATAACATGAAATTTTCAATATCAGATTTCACCTTCTTTATGAATCTGCAGACAACTTTTTTATTTAATTTTGTTAAACAAGAATATTAGCTTGCCATATTTACATCTATCAAATCAAATGGATTACTATGTATCTAACTTTATTGAGGTAATACCGCACAAAAAACAAAATGCAATTGAATTGTAAATAAACCTATAACAAACATAACAAAGAAAAATCCGAACTCATTTCCACAACTGCTTCAGCGTCTTTCTTGCAGCAAGATATTTGGTAACATAAGTCCCCACAATTAGTCCTGTTAAAACTACAACAATCATCAGGTGATCAAAATCTTCCTTGAGCACATCGAAGGTCTTTGAAGGAGCCACTCTGGTGTAAAATACATCCAAACCATGCACTAAAATATGACTAGTACTTTCCAGTCTAGCGGGAGCAACTTCGATACCCCTTATCATTCCTAACGTATGATTATAATTGATAACACCTTCTCTGGGAAGAGGAATTTCTGGCATGTATGGAATACAGCTCTCCTCTGGTCCGCACGGTATATCATTGAACCTTGGCTGAAGCAGCAGCCAAGGTATTTCAACAACTCCCCCATTACTGAGAGCGATCAGCAAAAATTTATTGGTGATACCTTTCTCGGTGAGAGTCACAGCTATCTTCAGAGGATTTGCTGGTAATATGTAACTTTGCGTTTGAATGTGTGGCAAGAGACTAACAGCATGAGAACTAAAAACTGTGTTGTTGCTCTGAACATGGCCTTCATACAGTTCAGCTGAAACCACTTCAGTTCGACGGAATCTCTCATTGAAGTACGAATACACCAACCAGTTTTCAGAATGTATAAGATGAATAGGTCCTTTCGCTCTCTTGTGTGAGGTGGAGTAAAGAACTAACCCAGTGACGCCATCTATGAGATACACGCTGAGAACGTGTTTGTGAACAGGATCTTCGGACAAAGTTGCGATTGCCACCAGATTTGGATTCACGTACTTGTAATATACAGATCTGTCTGGTAGGACTCTCCCTTGAGAGTGGACCCTTTCATTTGGATGCTTGGCCCCAAGTGCGATGATTTTTGACGGAGACATGTTGACTTCCCAAGTTGGTGTTAACATCAAAGAATCCCGGGTGCTATGATGGAAGTTGAAACCTTTTAGAGAACTCTTGACTGAATCAACGAGAAATATATGGTTTTGAGAAATATGTTTGCTCACAAGGGGCATTGCTGTGCTAGGATGAACAAATACTTCATTTCGTGAGGATACTAGTAAAATGGGCTTGATATTATTTTCATCTTCATGGGGCAATAATACGGCTTGTGCAATTTTCTGTGTCAGCCTTTTGATTCCTTTTTGAGAATAACCTGTTATCGGATCGAATTCAAAAATTATTCCATTGCCGGTATTAGAATCTTCAGCTAACAACACACACTGTGCTGGAAGGGGGGCGTAACGGGCAGTCCTTTGAATGAAAAATAACATGTTTTTACCATCCAAAGATGTGAACGGTCTTACATTTGGTAACCTGTAACTCCAAATGATACTACCAGTCATAGTATCTATTGCAAATAATTTTCCAACTCTCGTCGCGACAACTATTATCTTATGCAAGCCAAATTCGTCTCTCACTAACCCATTGTTGGACAACAACTGACCTCCAAAAACGAAGTTTGATAGTTGTTTTGCCTGAGTTGTCAACCGATGTGTGAGCATGTTCAAAACATTGTTGGAATTCGTCTTGAATTCATTTTCTATTGACGCGTCTAATTCAGAGACGGGTAATTCTAAAAACTCTGTGGAAACTATATCACACAGTGCTTCTTCCCTTGTCCATTTTATTTTACCTTCAGGTAATCTGACGAATAATATGGCGTCATCAGTTGTACTGAGTAAAAAGTCAGTTACCGAGCCTTTAGTGAGGCTGGCTACAATACGGGGCGCCCCAAGTCCAACAGGGTAGTCTAAATCAATTTTAGATAATTCTTCTCCAGATAAAAAGTCTTTTGATGTAACGCTGATCAGTTTTTCAGGATTATTACTGGCTTCAAGTTGATGTATCAGTAATCTACCCTCATTACGAAGGCCGACAGCATTCTCCATAACATCGAAAGGTTTTACTATGAGATTATTCTTTTCAATGTGTATCAGTTTGCCACCGTTGTTTGTAACCAATAAGAATGAAGGAACATCAGATGGGAATTTGGAGATTTCAAGTTTGCCTGTGGCTTCGCCTAATAAGCTCTGAACTGGTTTGGAATGGACTTTTTTATCTTTGGAAAGCAAGTCTGTATAATACAACTGAGCGGAATAATCGTTACTTGAAACACAGACATAGTATGTCTCTGTTAACACGCAGTTCGAAAGATCGGAGATCCACGGGGCGGGTATCTTGACAGTTTTGCCAGTGGAGTCGCCACTCAGTAAATGATATGAGGTTACTTCCAAATACGATCCGACTGTAGGTACTGCATGGACAAGTTTTCCATCAGTAATAAAAAATTCAAAGGGAGGTACTCGTTCGGTGGTTAATGCCCTCTCTGTCAGCAATGATCCACTATTGATATCCCAAGTACGAACAAACCAATTATTCAATGATCCAGTAACTGTGAAGATATCCCTATCTATATGTAATAAGACGATTTGATGATCAATGGGATCTTCCAGTATTTGTCTCCATAATATTTCTCCGTTCTTGACGTTCAAACTAGCTAAGACATTTTTCTCCGTCACCACAATTAGTTTTTTCGAATCCAACTCAGCAAATTTAACTTTTCCAATGAATGATCTCTTCCAGTCGAATTTACCGACTTGGTCTTCGTAAATGGCTGATGAAAAATTTGATATACATATAATCAACAGTAATAATACTATAGATCGATTGTACCAAGCCATTTTATCAATGACTTTTACGATGAAACAACTTAACCTAACAACTTAACCTAACACCTAACCTATATTTTTACCATAGATTAATTACAAATCGCAACAGAGCTGCCACTTTTTGTGACTTGTAGGAAGGGTTCTTATCTCCACCACAACTGCGTTCGGTTTTGTCGAAACAGCCAAGCGAACAGTTGCAAATTTGGTTTCACGTGATCATCTAGCTAATCGAGCGTCGTTTGCAAAATTAAAACAATAAACTGAAATGTAGTATCTTATTTCCAGTTTTTCTCTGACCTCACCTTTTTTTATTATTTCAGTGTGTTATATCGGTGATAGGCCTTTTCACGACTCGTTACGTGAAGCGCATCCACCATGTTAAAAAGGAGGTGATATGCAAATTTCGGGCACTTTTATTAAATATCGCTGGGCAACACGGGTTATTATCAGTGTATTTAAATGAAAAATAAAGATAGATAATCAAAAAAAATTATAGCAGTAAAGCTGAAGAGATCTTTGCTACTTCTACCTGTAAAAAACATTCATGCATCATTTGAAGTTACAGCACAAACTATTACATTAATAATTAAATGGATCAAAAAATTACCTGATGGAATGATTTTTCCTCACACAACCGATGGGATACGAATGTAAGTACTATTGTTGAACTGTCAACTATAATATCATCCGTCTTCGTTTATATGTTGTACTCATATTTTTTTAATCATACTATTTTCAATTGTTACTGAAACATAACTTCAAAAATGAAGTTGCATTTATGTTCGGGTTGTAAGAAATAGTATTGTCTATCAATATTCTTGCAACAATCACAATTGGCTTTGGTGTTTGGACAAGTTATTCATAAGAAGGTCAAATCAAGTTTGAATCACCGACATAACCTTATGTCGGTGGTTTGAATAGGGGAGTCTCGCACAATCCCAAAATGTTTATATTTTTGTATATATAAAAGTTATATTAATAGATAATTTTTTGTCTATATCTCGAGTGTTGGTGCCTATCCCAATATGATTCGTGCTTTCGTGCATTATATCCATTTCATCTGTCACGATGTCGTTTGAACCTTAACGCAGGAGAATGCCACTTCCTTCTCTTGTTGCTTGACTTCTGTTTTTATCAGTTGACATTGTGTTGTGTGTTGTGTATCCTCCTATTCAATCTTTTTTCACAAAATATGTTTTGCATTACCAACTGATCACATTTTTAGACAAAAAGTTCTAGGAATGATACATTTGATATAAGAAATATACAAGCGCTTCATGGCCAAAAGTAATTGAATTGGTATATTAAATTAGCGATTTTCTATACAGTCAAAGTCAAACATTGCCATTGGAGAGGCAGAACTTCTGAAGGTTTTTTAAGTTGGCAACTTGTGCGAGACTCCCCTATTGAGGAGCACCTTTAAATTGAAAATTTTGACAAAACTTTGGGATTTGAGAAATTAATCTCACAAAATGTAATTTCTGAGGACCAAACTGATGCAAACAAAAAATAAAATAAAATCATATGTGTCCCATCACACAATCTCCGGTAGAGGGCATATCACATTTTCAAGTCATACATGAGTGAATCCATTTATACTGTCACTGTGACAGTTCTAATTGTTCTGAGTTGTGTGACTCCTGACATTCAAGCTGACAGTGACACTTTTATTTTCTTGTGAATTTTAACAAAATATTCGAGCTAAAGGACTGCAAGATGAAGTATTTCAAAATATTAACTTCATTGTGCAATTAATTTCAATCAAACTACTAGCTCTTTTCAGGACTGCAATCCTAATAGTGCATGCGTGTTGAAAAATGTTCGTTTTAATTCAGTTGTAATCCGTATCGTCCATTAATCCAGCTAAATATACACGGTATCGTCCAGAAAAATCGGGATATTTGTTATATTTCGTGTCACACAGGAAATAATACTTAAGTGGACACTGTATGCTAGTGAATTTATTTTAGTATTCAGTTCTCTCGCGAACGGACGTGGTGATAAGTGTGCATCAGGATCGTCAGTTGCAATAAATCTATTATTATTATTAGTGAAATTACTGAGAGTTGACGAAAGCTTTATTGTACTGCCCACACCAGCCCACTTCGTTCATTGAAATAACAAAAATGGTAAGTGCTCAATTATATACCCCACCCCGAGAAAAAAGAAAGATCTCGGCGACTTCAAGTATATTCAAATGTTCTCTGGTCTCAAGCATTTTATTTTTGTAGTACCTACCTATTCACGGAAAACTGGTGGAGAAACAACATAATTGCCGTAAAATAAGTTATTTGTGTAATATAAAAGAAATATGTAATCTAATACTTCCCTTGAATTTTCTCCAACAAATTAGGTATGATATGGTCAATTCTGTTTGTTTGTTTATGTTTGATTTTTCTTCGGTATGTTCACAAAGTTTTCGAATCCAAATTCATTCTGAAATGTGGTTTTGTTATGGTAACCAACCAATGTAGGTAGTCAATTTTCCAGTAAAAGCTCAAGATGGACAACATTTTTTTTTCTGTTAGGTTCGGAGCAATGTTTAGATCAATATTCTGAAAAGTTCTCCAGCATAACGGTTCGGGAATATAAAAAAAATATAAACTGATTTTTTACGTTTTTGGCCTTAAGGTGCATTTAGTCAACATAAACGTAACTTTAGCACAAGCATTGTCATAAACATAAGCGTAAAAATAATTATGTATAAAACCTATTTTATACAAGTTTGTTAGCATAAACTTAAGAATGACAGTTATAGTATTTCTAATCCCAATTGGACGGACATAAAAAGTTTCGAGAAGGAATTCTCTTCCACAGGACAAAACTTTTTTATGTTTTTACCAGGAACGCTTTGAAAGTAAAAACACTAGTAGTATATAAATTTCCCATTTGCCGGGCAGTGCATATAAACACTTCTCGTAGTGCTCTTATTTTTATTGCCGTTCCAATTGGGATTAGAATAACTATACTGAAAGGGACAAATGACAATATTGACAATCCGTCATATCATTGTTACTTTTTTTGTGATTATGGAATTGGAGAAAAACAAAACTGTTTTGATTGCTACAGCTTCGGTTGCACTGCAGGTCTGCATTAGTAGTTTGATTACTGCTAAAAAGAAGTAGCGTATCAGAAGGTTCAAGGTGAGACCTATGAACAGAAACAGGGATCACAATGGATTTTTTGCGGCAGTGCTTAAAGATATGAGAACCTTGGAGGCAGATTCCGATCAATATTTCAAATTTATAAGAATGTCCAAAGAGATGTACGATCATTTACTCCAATTGGAACATGTATTCTGTATTTTTAGCATAATTGTAAAGGTGCATTTAGTCAACATCACTTTTAAAGTGTGCTTAAATATATGTTTAAGTCGAAAGTTGAACCTGTTATATCAAATGGCACTATTTATACAACAATATTAAGTTTATGCTAAAAACATGTGACCTTGAAAATCCCAACTTTAAGAATCTTACAATTATGCTAAAAATACAGAATACATGTTCCAATTGGAGTAAATGATCGTACATCTCTTTGGACATTCTCATACATTTGAAATGTTGATCGGAATCTTCCTCCAAGGTTCTCATATCTTTGAGCACTGCCGCAAAAAATCCATTGTGATCCCTGTTTCTGTTCATAGGTCTCACCTTGAACCTTCTGATACGCTACTTCTTTTTAGCAATAATCAAACTACTAATGCAGACCTGCAGTGCAACCGAAGCCGTAGCAATAAAAACAGTTTTGTTTTTCTCCAATTCCATAATCACAAAAAATAACAATGATATGACGGATGGTCAATATTGTCATTTGTCCCTTTCAGTATAGTTATTCTAATCCCAATTGGAACTTGGAACGGCAATAAAAATAAGAGCATTACGAGGAGTGTGCATATGCACTGCCCGGCAACTGGGAAATTTATATACTACCAGTGTTTTTACTTTCAAAGCGTTCCTGGTAAATTCATAAAAAAGTTTTGTCCTGGGGAAGAGAATTCCTTTTCGAAACTTTTTATGTCGGTCCAATTGGGATTAGAAATACTATAACTGTCATTCTTAAGTTTGTGCTAACACTAAAACTTGTATAAAATAGGTATTATACATAATTATTATTACGCTTATGTTTATGACAATGCTTGTGCTAAAGTTACGTTTATGTTGACTAAATGCACCTTAAGATTCTTAAAGTTGGGATTTTCAAGGTCACATTTTTAAATTAATTTTAAACCTTTAATTAATTTTTTAACTATATTTAAGCACAATTTAAAAGTGATGTTGACTAAATGCACCTTTAAATTTCGGAAATAAGCCACTTATTTTCACGTAAAATAACGTACAGTTATATTCCTAAATGAATCGTTCTAATTGAAAAACATTGCTTCTAGTGGCTTGAAAAGAGGTTAGACATATTAATTTTTCATATTTTTATTAAGCTAGCAAAATTTCTTTGGAATTTTCGTTTTTTTTTCTGGACATAATTTTAGGCTAATTTATTACCCTATTGAAAAATGTTGTTCTCTTGTGGGGGAAATCGTTAAGCTGGCAGAACTGAACTGCTAAACATTTTTTTATAGAAAATATGATTACACCATAATTTTAGGCTCACGTTTTACCCTACTAATGATTTTCCTGAGGTTTAAGAATTCTGGGGTCTGCTAGCTTTACGTTAAGCTAACAGAACCCAACCATACAGAAACTTCTCAGCACTTGGACAATGATTTTAGGCTCTATTCAGGCTAATTAATTACTCTATTACACATCTTTTTGCTCTGCAGTTGCAGGAGAAATCATGGGTTCTGCTAGATCCACCCTAAGTTGGCAGTACCAAATGCTAATCGAATGAATTAGGCCCACGCTTGAACCTACTGCCGATTTTCCAGAAACAAGTTTTTTTTAATAATCCTGGGTTCTGCTAGCTTTACCGTTGAGCTAGCAGAACCCAACCATAAAAAAACTTCCCAGAACAAATCCATTTATACAATAATTTTAGCTTCTTTTCGGGCTAATTTATTACGCTATTACATTTTTTGCTCTCCAGTTGTAGGAGAAATCATGAGTTCTGCTAGATCCACTCTAAGGCGGCAGTACCAAACTACGATTTCTCCAACAACTGGAGCGCAACATAAATTAGCCTGAATAGAGCCTAAAATGATTGTATAAATGAATTTATTCTGAGAAGTTTCTTTATGGTTGGGTTCTGCTAGCTTAACAATAAAGCTAGCAGAACACGGGATTTGAAAAAAAAAAAATTATATCAGGAAAATCGTTGGTAGGTTAAAACGTGAGCCTAAAATTAGACTAAAATTATGGTGAAATCACCGGTGTGAAGTTATCGGCCATTTTCTAGCGGCCGTTTTTATCTGGCGGCCAAATGGCCAGTGGCGTCGGGTGATAAATTAAATTCGAAATTTCTTCGAATTTTCAACCAAATCGAATGGCTGAAGATTTGGAATGGCAATGTAGATTCAATTTTACAGAAAATGGTCGAATACAAAAAATTGAAAACTTTAGAATGTTATACCAAGAGATTTTTGATATGCTTTCAGATAAAAAATTAAAACCCACCGTCAAAAATGTTGAGCCAAGTTGATATTTGATATACGTGTTACTGAGAGGTTATATAATGATATACCTACAAATGATTGATTTGCAGGCCGTCAAAGAAGTAGTTTATACTTGTCGATATTTCACTTTTTGTATGCGTGTTACTGAAAGGCTATATAATGATATACCAAGAGATGATTCATTTGCAGCCGTCGAAGGGGTAGTTTATACTTGTCGATATTTAAAAAAAAAAACAAAACTCACCCTAAAAAAATGTTTAGCCAATTTCATTTTTGGTATACGTGTTACTGGAAGGCTATATAATGATATATCAAGAGATAATTGATTTGCAGGCCGTCGAAGGGGTAGTTTATATTTGTTGATATTTGGAAAAAAAAACAAAACCCACCCTTTTATAAACTACCTTTTCGACGACCTGCAAATCAATCATTTCTTGGTATATCATTATATAGTCTTTCAGTAACACGTATACCAAAAATGAACTTGGCTAAACATTTTTGAGGGTAGGTTTTGAATTTTTAAAAATAATAAAAGTATAAACTACCCCTTTGAAACCCTCCAGATCAATCATATCTTGATATATCATTGAATAGCCTTCCAGCAACACGTGTACCAAAAATGAACTTGGCTAAACATTTTTTAGGGTGGGTTTTTAATTTTTTCGAAATTTTGAAAAAAAAAACCACCCACCTTGAATTGTTTTCGAAATATCAACGTGTATATACTACCCCTTCGACAGCCTGCAAATCAATCATCTCTTGGTATATCATTATATATCCTTTCAGTAACAGGTATACCAAATATCAACTTGGCTAAACATTTTTGAGAGTGGGTTTTAATTTTTCATCTAAAAGCATATCAAATATCTCTTGGTATATCATTCTAAAGTTTTCCAATTTTGTGTTCGATCATTTTCTGTTAAATTGAATCCCCATTGCCATTGCAGATCTTCAGATATTCGATTTAGTTGAAGATTCGACCATTTTCTAGCGGCCGTTTTAATCTGGCGGCCAAATGACCAGTGGCGTCGGGTGATAAATTAAATTCGAATTTTCAACCAAATCGAATGGCTGAAAATTTGCAATGGCAATGGGTATTTAATTCAACAAAAAATGGTGGAACACAAAAAATTAAAAACTTTAGAATTATATATCAAGAGATATTTTAAATGCGTTTAAATAAAAAATCAAAAACCACCCTCAGAAATGTTTAGCCAAGTTGATATTTGGTGTACGTGTTACTGAAAGGCTATATCAATGATATACCAAGAGATGATGATTTGCAGGTTAAAAACTTTAGAATTATATATCAAGAGATATTTTAAACGTTTAAAAAAAATCAAAAACCACCTCAGAAATGTTTAGCCAAGTTGATTTTGGTACGTGTTCTGAAGGCTATTAATGATAACCAAGAGTGATGATTTGCAGGCCGTCGAAGGGTAGTTTATATTGGCGATATTTCGAAAAAAAGTCGAAACCGACCCTTAAATATGTTTAGCGAAGTTCATTTTTCGTATACGTGTTGCTGGAAGGCTATTCAATGATATACCAAGAGATGATTGATCTGCGGGGTTTGAAAGGGGTAGTTTACAATGGACCTTTTTATGCACCATGAGAAAACACTGTAATTAGAAAGTATATGTGCTAATATCACTTGGGATTTTTTTTTTTTTTCTGATGGGTAGTTTTTCCATAATCCGGGAAAAAGTGGGTTCGTGACGTCACTTTCACTAAAAGTTGATTTGGCATCGTTGTATGAGTTGCGAATCATGGAATTGTGACGTAATGACATTTGTTATTTGATACTTTGATAGGTTCGTTCGTTTGCTCCACGGAATAGAATATTATCAATCGTTTGTCTCTCTTCAGCTCTCTTTCTTGCATATATCTGATACGAGACACGAGATATGCAGAGAACTGCTGCAAATGAACAAGCTCTCCATGAATGTTTGGATTGAAAAATTTCGGAAATTATTTTCTAATTTTAATAACTATGAAAATGTCTAAAAAGTGCAATGTGCCCGGTTGTCTAAACACTAGTGAAAGTAAATCAAACTTTTGTAAAAAGCGGAAATATATGCTTTTGTGCAGAACATTTCCAGGTGAGTACATCAAGGAACGATCTTTAATTTCACTCAATGCAAGTTTGCAAAATCATCGATCAGTACTGTATTTTATATCCAGTCCTATAAACATATTGTTCTTTGGTTCCAGCTGAAAGAAGATACTATGAATTGGGAATATGCTAGAACAACGGGATCCAAATTTATGTTCAAGAAAGATGTCTGTTCACATATCAACCTGAAACGACATTGGTCTGACAATGTTTCATCATAAGTACATGACCTACCAACGATGAAGAAACCCAAACCAAATGAAAACATCACTCCTTCAGCTAGTAAAACTGTGTTGAGTGACATTACATCCATGGGAAATATTTACTCAAGAATTTCGAATAGTTCTTCTTCTAGCAGTAGCCAAGCTAGTACATTATCCGATTTACCAAAGTAACACCACCAAAAAAAATTCTGAGTATATTCCTAGTCAGTCTTCATCCGATCCTGATTGTGAAAATATCGAAGGACAGCAGCGCCAGCGCTTATCTATTGCACTTATAGAAAAGAAGAGTAATTTTATTTGGGGCTCCCTGAAAATGTTTACCACATTGTGAAATACATTACCAAAATTGAAGAAATTAAATATATGGATGTTCTGATAAGTTTAAAAAAGATACGGGTTGGGGATGTATACTCTCGATTGGCTGATGACTTTGATTGGAGTTAATCAAGTGTTCACAAGATTTAGATTTTCACAAAAGCTGTGCCTATGATGGCAAATTGTTTACAAGAGCTTATATATTGACATCCAAAAAAACAAAAATACATCCGATGCCATATTTGCTCTCCTGCAGACAGTTTATAATGAAATCAACAACGCGGAAACAACTGCAGCGGTTCTATGTGACTTCTCTAAGGCATTTGACTGTGTCAACCATGATATACTACTATAAAAACTCAGCAGATACGGTTTTAGGGATAACAGTCATGCTTGGATAAGATCATATCTCACTGCAAGAAAGCAAATTGTAAGGACGTCTTCGGATTCGAATATCAGTGATGTGAAATATGGCGTACCCCAAGGCTCTGTTCTGGGTCCCGTCCTGTTTCTCCTATACATCAACGATCTGACTAACATCCCAATTACAGGAAAACTCACTATCTTTGCCGACGATACTACATTAATATGGCATGACAAAGACAAAGACAGGCTGCATACCAGAATGAGTGTAGATATGATTAAAGTAAAAGATTGGTGCGATTCTAATTTCCTAACACTTAACACCAAAAAAACCAATGTAATAGCATTCAAATGTTCATTTTCAGATATCTCTTTAGGAACAAACACTATCGAAAACAGCACCACATCGAAATTTCTAGGAGTCCATCTAGATAAAAATCTAAAATTTGACGAACACATCAGACATCTCAATAAAAAATTAGCATCTGGATGTTACGCGCTAAGAAATGTTGTGAAAGAGCTAGGTTTTCCCAATGCTAAGGCTGTGTACTACGCCTTGATAGATTCCCAACTGCGGTATGGTATAGCCTTCTGGGGAGGTTGCTGTAACACACTTATGCAGTCAGTCTTTGTCTTACAGAAAAGAGCCATCAGATATCTTTGTAAGGCCAAGAGGCAAGATTCATGTAAACCCCTCTTTCTTGAGCATCGAATATTAACAGTCATTTCAATATATATAATGGAAACAGTGACCATAATCCACAAGAACAGAGCTAATTATGAAGTCACAAACACTGCATTTTCAACCCGTCAAGCTAACCAACTCAGGCTTCCAATACCCAATTCAACTTTGACACATAACTCATTTATATATAATGGTATTAAGATGTACAATAAACTCCCGCTAGAAATTAAAGAAACAACATCGCTAAAACTATTAAAAAAAAAAACAAAAAGCATATTGAGTGATAAAGCCTATTATAATCTACAAGATTACTTTAATGACACACTGTGATATCCTAGTTTATTAAGTATACCAATCTTTCCATCTTTTTATATTATCTGTTTAATCTATATTATTTATGTTCTTTTATTGTATTATATTACATTTTATTAATGTTATTGTGAAAACTTAACTATTTACAATAAGCTAATGTCTGTTATAATTTTAAAATAAGCTGTACAAAATTTGTAAATTGACTGATTATCGATAATCTTACTGTATAACATTGTGTTTGTTAACAAGAGATAACTCTTAGCAACAATAAACATATTCTCTCTCTCATATCTGAAATTGAAAGAAATTTGCCGATCCCTTTCAGAGCTCACTATAAGAAAGTTAATTGAATTATTAATTGTCTGGAAATTGAAAAACCCTCTGATCCTGTTCGTCTGTCCATGACTTGGTCAGAATAGAAAAAATGCAATACTGTAAAAATTTTAATATATGCTACTCCAAATGGCACAATACAATTAAATTTTATTTCAGGAGCATACGGTGGACGAATTCTTTAACAACTTTGTCGATAAGATTCATTTCTTCTATTTTGATTGATTGAAATTCAAAAATACTTTAAATAACTAGAATGTGCAGTATTATGTCAGAGTTTTCTAAGGTTTGTTGTCACATTCTCTTCATGAATGCCAATATCTTCAGATTTTTTTTTTCTATAGCTTTGTAACCATAGGGAAAATTTTTACCATAGAAAATGTAAGCCTGTATTTGTAAAAAATAGATGAGTTAACGTCTTTACCTTTGAATTAGTATCCCTCAACAAAGAATTGGGTGTGAAATAAGTAAATAATTTTGCAAAAAATTAACGAAATTTGTATGAACATATTTCAAGTCTAGTCATTCTAAATTATTAATTATATTTTCAGTAGTTCAAACTTAATAAATATTTGACTCATCACATGAAGGAAACACTCACAGGTACCGAATATGAATTTATTTATATTATAATACAAACAGGCAAAGCCCACATATATATTCACAGTATAATGCATTTATGATTGATTATATCTAAACAATCACAGAAAAAATAATTCGGCGAATACCCCAATGGATGAAGGTAAGTTCAACAGAAGCTTAAATCCCACTTCATTTTGAAGAATTCATCCATTGCTTGATCCATTCTGTGTAAACTGTACAGATGCTAGATGAACATGAAACAAAAAAACATTATGAAAGTAGTCCATGTCAGGTGGAGTTCTAATTAATTAGTAGAAAAAATCAAGTCTGCTCCACAGTAAGAAGCATTTATTTCTAGGAAAGAAAATAGCAATGCATTTCGGCAAAGTATTTTGCCATCTTCAGGCTCTCTAAAATATACATAGAAAAGATACAAGGGTGAACATCGTAAAAATTGGTAGAAGACTTAGCACAAAAATAAACATAACATCACCGACTTACACAAACATTGAATTTAAAATGTCAACTCATTAATTCAGTCAATAACCTATGTTATATTAATCAGTTGACATTTTTACTTCAATGTTTGTGTAAATCAGTGATGTTATGTTTATTTTTTGAATTCTTCTTCAACTTTTACAATGGTCACCAAGAGATGATTGATTTGCAGGCCGTCGAAAAGGTAGTTTATACTTGTTGATATTTCGAAAAAAAAACAAAATCCACCCTCAAAAATGTTTAGCCGAGTTTATTTTTGGTATACGTGTTACTGGAAGACTATATAATGATATACCAAGAGATGACTGATTTGCAGGTCGTCGAAAGAATAGTTTATACTGGCTGATATTTAAAAAAAAAACTCACCCTAAAAATGTTTTAGCCAAGTTCATTTTTGGTATACGTGTTACTGGAAAACTATATAATGATATGCCAAGAGATGATTGATTTGCAGGCCGTCTAAGGGGTAGTTTATAAAAGGGTGGGTTTTGTTTTTTTTCCAAATATCAACAAATATAAACTACCCCTTCGACGGCCTGCAAATCAATTACTATTCATTATATTCAGTAACAGCATACAAAAAGTGAACTTGGCTAAACATTTTGAGGGTGGGTTTTTTTCGAAATTTCGAAAAAATTAAAAATATGATTGATCTGGAGGGTTTCAAAGGGGTAGTTTATACTTTTATTATTTTTAAAAATTCAAAACCCACCCTCAAAAATGTTTAGCCAAGTTCATTTGTGCTAAACCTGTCACTGAAGGGCTATATAATGATATACCTAGAGATTATTGATTTGCAGGCCGTCTAAGGGGTAGTTTATAAAAGGGTGGGTTTTGTTTTTTTTCCAAATATCAACAAATATAAACTACCCCTTCGACGGCCTGCAAATCAATTATCTCTTGATATATCATTATATAGCCTTCCAGTAACACGTATACCAAAAATGAAATTGGTTTAACATTTTTTTAGGGTGAGTTTCGAATTTTTTTTGAAATATTGACAAGTATAAACTACCCCTTCGACGGCTGCAAATCAATCATCTCTTGGTATATCATTATAAAGCCTTTCAGTAACACGCATACAAAAAGTGAACTTGGCTAAACATTTTTGAGGGTGGGTTTTTTTTTCGAAATTTCGAAAAAATTAAAAATATGATTGATCTGGAGGGTTTCAAAGGGGTAGTTTATACTTTTATTATTTTTAAAAATTCAAAACCCACCCTCAAAAATGTTTAGCCAAGTTCATTTGTGCTAAACCTGTCACTGAAGGGCTATATAATGATATACCTAGAGATTATTGATTTGCAGGCCGTCTAAGGGGTAGTTTATAAAAGGGTGGGTTTTGTTTTTTTTCCAAATATCAACAAATATAAACTACCCCTTCGACGGCCTGCAAATCAATTATCTCTTGATATATCATTATATAGCCTTCCAGTAACACGTATACCAAAAATGAAATTGGCTTAACATTTTTTTAGGGTGAGTTTCGATTTTTTTTTGAAATATTGACAAGTATAAACTACCCCTTCGACGGCTGCAAATCAATCATCTCTTGGTATATCATTATAAAGCCTTTCAGTAACACGCATACAAAAAGTGAACTTGGCTAAACATTTTTGAGGGTGTTTTTTTTTCGAAATTTCGAAAAAATTAAAAATATGATTGATCTGGAGGGTTTCAAAGGGGTAGTTTATACTTTTATTATTTTTAAAAATTCAAAACCCACCCTCAAAAATGTTTAGCCAAGTTCATTTGTGCTAAACCTGTCACTGAAGGGCTATATAATGATATACCTAGAGATTATTGATTTGCAGGCCGTCGAAAGGGTAGTTTATACTTTACTGGTATATTGGCTCTGTGGCACGTATACTATTTTGTTCTGTATGATTTTGTAAAATTTTTAAGGGTGGGTTCAATTTTTTTTCGAAATATCGACGAGTATAAACTACCCCTTTGAGGCCTGAAATATCTCTTGGATATCATTATATAGCATTTCAGTAACACGTATACCAAAAATGAACTTGGCTAAACATTTTTGAGGGTGGATTTTGAATTTTTTTGAAATATCGACAAGTATAAACTAGCCCTTCGACGGCCTGCGAAACAATCATCTCTCGGTATATCATTATATAGCCTTCCAGTAACACGTATACCAAAAATGAACTTGGCTAAACATTTTTGAGGGTGGATTTTGAATTTTTTTGAAATATCGACAAGTATAAACTAGCCCTTCGACGGCCTGCAAATCAATCATCTCTTGGTATATCATTATATAGCCTTCCAGTAACACGTATACCAAAAATGAACTTGTCTAAACATTTTCGAAGGTAGATTTTGATTATTCTTCGAAATATCGACAAGTATAAACTACCCCTTCGACGGCCTGCAAATCAATCATCTCTTGGTATAATATCATTATATAGCCTTTCAGTAACATCAAATATCAACATTTTTCAGTGTGGGTTTTGATTTTTTATCTAAAAGCATATCAAATATCTTTTAATATATCATTCTTAAGTCTTTAATTTTTTGTATTATACCATTTCCTGTTGAATTGAATCCTCATTGCCATTGCAAATCTTTAGCTATTCGATTTGGTTGAAAATTCGAAGAAATCTCGAATTTAATTTATTACCCGACACTACTGGTCATTTGGCCGCCAGATAAAAACAGCCGCTAGAAAATGGCCGCTGACTTCACTTCACACCGGTGAAATTAGCAGCCATTTTCTAGCGGCCGTTTTGATCTGGCGGCCAAATGACCAGTGGCGTCGGGTGATAAATTAAATTCGAATTTTCAAGAAAGTTCAAAATAATGAACTAGCATAAAAAATTACCAGTATCTGTTTATCCTATTACATTTTTAACCCTTTAGTTAGGGGTGACTTATTGGGGTAACTAGGGCTCCCTAATTAATTCGTGTCATCCAACGTGTTGAGAAGATGCCCAAAATATTCAAAACATTCCCAACAATGGCAATTTTCAGTTCAAAAACCAACAAATTTTATAGATTTTTATATTGTAAAAACCGCCGGAAGTAGACTCTGCAATTAAATTAAGAAACGGTGCAAAATAACAATCACAATAAATAACGGGAAAAAAATCATACTTGACATGTATCAAAACAAGTAGTGTTCACATAACAATGAGACTCGATAAATCAACTACGTAATAAATTCGGCATATACAGTTCTTCAGCAGAATAAAATCGTATATCTCTCTACTGGACTATACCGGTTTTGAATAGGATCAGACGAAAAAATCTTCAAATTTCATTACGTAAAACTGTCAAAATGAGTTGTCATCTGAACCGTGAACGATTTCAAGACAAGAGGATAAGTGGAAGTGGATCAAGCTTCAACTGTAAATGTGTATCAACCAAACCTTGTTTGTGAAGTTTAATAAAAGCCTGTAAAATAGGGCGACACACGAAATATTTGTCAGCGCGGAAAATGAATGTAACGACCCAATGAAATTTTCGAAAGAACACAGCATGATGTTTGGTTTTATTTTATTTTCGGAGCGACGAGGCTTCTGGAGTCCTTGCAACTACTCGTGTATCACTTGCTATATTTAGTGCGCAGTGTACGTTACCGACTGTCCGTTGGTCAAAATAATTATAATTAGGTATTTATTGCCGATTGCCGACAGATACGTAGGTATATAAAGAAACGGCTGTGATATATACACAGGCCGTCAGTGAAGTCAACCCTCATTTCAGAATTCAAAAATATGCTCTTGTATACTACAGATCAAAGTTATTTTGCATTGTTTCACAATTTCGGGATTCCTCAAAGAGTAAAGAATATGGCAGCTGTTTATTCTGCTTAGGCCCGGTATTTTCACCTCCGGTTAAACTAGGAATAAATTAACCAATGGTTAGAATGTGCTTTTGCTTAGCAATAAACGTTAAACAAAGGATATTCTAACCATTGGTTAATTTATTCCTAGTATAACCGGAGGTGAAAATACCGGGCCTAAGAGTCATGGAGATAAACTAGTTTATCTCCACTTGAAAAAGATATAGTATAGCGAAACACGTGTCGTGGGTTTTGCAAACCAATTTTTTGTGAAAATCCTAGTGAAGTGTTTTTAGTTTAGTTTCATTGTATATCTAAAGAGTTTTCTGCGAAAAATAGTTCCAAGTCTCCAAAAAATATGAGCAATAGCTCATTCGATTCGGATGCAATTCTGAGAAAGGCTTTTTTTTGTTTTTTTCTGCTGACGAAAATTACAATTGTTATTAATAAAAAACAAAAATAAAAAAAGGGGTTCAGTTTTTTGGGAATAACTCAAAAACTATAAGCGATAGCGAAAATACGAAAAAATATTCTTAAAGAGGAGAAAATTTACTTCTGGAACTCTGTCTCCATTATTAATAATTTTAATTTAACGCTAAAAATAGGGCTAATCGCGACCGTTACGGCATGCTCTAAAGAGAGTACACCACATAAAGTATTTTTTTTATAGTATTAAATATCAATTTAAAAATTTTAATAAATTATTATGTGTTTTTAAACACTTGAAAGAACAAGGTACCCTTGAAAAAAAAAGTTTATATTTCAACAAGTTAGGCATTTGTTAATTAGTCCTTATTTTTCAGACTTCGGTTTTCATAAAAAAACGGCATAAATGTTTAAATAATAGCTCTAAAAATATTTCCCTCCTTGGAGACCTTCTTATATATACAGGGTGAGTCAACAGGATTCCCGTGGTTCATTGCTCCTTAATGTATCACTATTTCGATTTCTTATATTTTTTTTGTCAAAGGGACCATCTAAGACCACCTTCCAAAATAATTTTCATTCATCATCATTGATGCGTGGCTATCCAAAGTTGTTCTTTTTCAAATGAAACACCCAGTATATTCTCATATATTCCGATCGGCTGTTCCATTGGCTGCTCAACGATTTTTGCAATTTTGAATTCCGTTGCGGCGTTGCCGAGTTATTTGAAAGAAATCTATTTTGTAGACTTCTTTTCGAAAAATTACCTATTTCACATTTCGAAATATTTAGTAAAGATAATTGGGGAATCGTTGGTCGAGATGATGATGTTCATTGAGAATACCAAGAATTTGGAATCAATTGTACAGGATGTTCGATACAACAACACAAACTTAGCCATTTTCAAACATCGGTATTTTGATTTTTTCAAATGGAACACCCTGTATATTTTCATTTAAATCAACTCCTTTTTAATAACTCTACACTTTTCATTCTCCATGTCATGTACCTAAAACAACTCGTTTCCGAGATATTCTACATCCAAAAGATGGATATTTTTCCACAGAAAATATTGACAATGTTCGCCTTTGGTATCATATTTGGAATTAAACTTTGCATAAAAATCATATTTATTCGAATCTAACAGAAAATTACAATAATTAATGCAGCAAATGTTCAATGTGCCTGCCATTCTCACCAATACACACTCTCAATCTGTTTCGAAAATTAGTATCCACATGTGCCAGCATGTCCTCTGAAATTTCCCTGAAAGCAGTACGAATTCTTGCTTTCATATTTTCAGGAGTTGTAGGCGGAGTTTGATAGACAACCCATTTAATGTATCCCCATAGAAAAAAATCAATTTTTGTAAGGTCCGGTGACCTTGGAGGCCACTGAACTGGCCCTCCTCTACCTATCCATTTTTCACGGAATTCATTATCAATGTATTCCCGCACATCAGTGTGGTAATGTGCAGGCGCGCCATCTTGTTGTAGCCACATTCTCTGCCTTATTGCCAATGGAATTTCATCTAATAAATTTGATAACTGACTTCGCAGAAATCTTAGATATTTTCTTCCATTGAGATGACCGTTGAAAAAAAAGGGCCCAATTACACGCCGTCCAATGATACCTCCCCAAACATTCAGTGGACCAACGTTGTTGGTGATTGACATATCTAACAAAATGAGGATTTTCAGTTGCATAATAGTGCATTGTTGTAAAACGTGGCTTCGTCCGAAAATAGAACATACTCAAAAAAATCAGGTTCTTGGTTGATTTTATCTATACCCCATTGACAAAACCGCATTCGCTTCGGAAAATCTCTTTCAGTCAGCTCCTGCATTAACTGCTTATGATATGGATGGCA
This sequence comes from Gonioctena quinquepunctata, assembly GCA_018342105.1. Classification (NCBI taxonomy): domain Eukaryota; kingdom Metazoa; phylum Arthropoda; class Insecta; order Coleoptera; family Chrysomelidae; genus Gonioctena; species Gonioctena quinquepunctata. Next base: position 9,260 of record JAFIRS010000021.1, on the reverse strand, counting down.
ATTGCATTTTCTCACCATCCGAGAAACACTACTTTGAGATATTCCCAACTCCCTACTCAAAATACGTGTACTCACAGGGGGATTCTCGGTAATATGCAATGCAATATCAAGAGTATTTTCATCATTCGTTACAGGACAAGCACGTTCAAACTTATTGTAAAATACTTTTCCGGTTTCCTCAAATCTTGTTTTGAGGTCTCGAAATGCTCGCTAGTCTGGATGTCTTCTCTCAGGAAACTTTTGTTCGTATAATCTAGATCCCAGTAAGCAATTGCCATCACTTTTCCCCAAAGCATACACCATTTTAACCATGTCCTCTAAACGATAATTCATAATGCCACAATAATTTTTAACACTGTATTGTAGTTTGACACTTATCTCTATTTACAAATTCCGATAATCATTTTTTCTTTTGCTATGCTAGTTATTCACGAGTTGCCAAGAATGCTTTTGAAGATGGAAAAAAATAATTGAAACATCATTCAGTATCAGTATTTTCTATGTACAAACATGTAGATAAAAAAATCTATAGAATTGTTGATTTGATATTGAACAATTCCTTCAAACCAGAATATCTCGGAAACAGATTGTTTAAGGTACATGACGTCGGGGATGAAAAGTGTAGAGTTATTAAAAAGGAAATGAAAATATAGAGGGTGTTCCATTTGAAAAAATCAAAATACCGATGTTTGAAAATGGCTAAGTTTGTGTTGTTGTATCGAACATCCTGTACAATTTATCCCAAATTCTTGGTATTCTCAATGAACATCATCATCTCGACCAACGATTCCCCAATTATATTTACTAAATATTTCGAAATGTGAAATAGGTAATTTTTCGAAAAGAAGTCTACAAAATAGATTTCTTTTGAATAACCCGGCAACGACGCAACGGAATTCAAAATTGAAAAAATCGTTGAGCAGCCAATGGAACAGCCGATCGGAATATATGAAAATATACCGGGTGTTGCATTTGTAAAAGACTAACTTTGGTTAGCCACGCATCAATGATGCACCTTGTATGATTGAAAATTATTTTGGAAGGTGGTCTTAGATGGTCCCTTTGACAAAAAAATATAAGAAATCGAAATTGTGATACATTAAGGAGCAATGAACCACGGGAATCCTGTTGACTCACCCTGTATATATATATATATATATATATATATATATATATATATATATATATATATATATATATATATATATATATATATATAGGTACTTAACAAGATCACGTTATGAAAGTTTTTAAAAGTTGTTTATTTTGTGTATTATAATTTTTTAAAGTTAACAAAAAATAAAAAATTAAAAAAAAATTGGTAAAAACATTTTTTTATCCATATATTTTGCGATTGCTGTTTTTGCATCGAACGAAGGCATTCAATACTATTCAAACAAAAAATTATAGTTCCATTATTTAAATAATTAGTTGTTTTTTTTTTCTATAAAAATAATAATTTGCATTTCTCAATATAATAACAAAAATAAAAAAATAAAAATAAATTTATTTATTTATTGAGTTGACAATTTGTTATAAACAAATTCCAAATCTCATTATATTTTTTTACTGAAACTACTAAAAATTACAAAAACAATCATGCAATAAAGTCTCGAAATTTTTTTTTAATAGATTTTTCTGAAATTACGGTAGGTATATACTTTTTTATGGAAATAGTTGAAAAAACAGATAATGGATGATTTTACAAAATAACTATATCCTAAGTATTTATTGACAAATATGTGATACAACTCCGCTAGAATACATGATGAAGTTGACATTATTCAAATAAATCCGTGTATTTCATGAACAATTAATGTTAATGACTGAAACCCTTTTTTGAATAATTAAAATACTAGCCTACAAAATCGTCCTGAAGTACAAAAGGGCTAACTTCCATAATTTAAAAGATATAAGCATTGTAAGAAGTATATAATGGATTTTTTTATAAACAAATGACAAATGCGTAAACAGGAAACCATGACAGATACAGATTTGGCGAAAAGTTTATTTAAGAAATCATTTTAAATGTTGATAATTGTATCTTTAATGGTTCAAAAGTTACTTAAAAAATCAAGTGGCTGATGCAACTTTAATATACCGTAACTTATCTATAAAAAAAAAAAAAAAATTTGGTTTTTTTAATTTTATAGTTTCAAAAAAAAATTGATTTGAAATTTGTTTATAACAAATTGTTAACTTAATAAACAAATAAATTTTTAATAATTTATTTTTATTTTTTGTTTCTTTATTGAGAAATGCCAATTATTATTTTCAAAGAAAAAAAATGTCTTAACTAATTATTTAAATAATGAAAATTATATTTTCTAGACAACAAAATGGCAAAAACATTTTTTTCTAAAATATTCAACTAGGTAATAAATTTTTTTGAAAACAATTTATAAACAAATGCCCTAAGAATATTTTTTTGAATATAATTAAATAAAAAATTATATTTAATAATATTTTTTTAATTTTTAATTTTTTATTAACTTCAAAAAATTATAATAAACAAAATAAACATCTTTTAAAAACTTTCATAACGTGATCTTGTTACGTATATATATATATAAGAAGAGCTCCAAGGAGCGAAACATTTTTAGAGCTATTATTTAAACATTTATGCCGTTTTTTATAAAAACCGATGTCCGAAAAATAACGACTAATTAACAAATGCCTAACTTGTTGAAAAATAAACTTAATTTTTTTTTCTAAGGGGACCCTGTTATTTCAACGGGTGTGAAGTTATCCACAACCACAAAATACACTGAGAAAAATGTAACTCGGATCTGTTTCTCGTCAAAATGACAATGGAGGGCTTATTTCAGTAAACGATCAAATTCTGTAGGTTGATAAGTGTAAGAAATTATATTTAGAATGCGTTGTACCCGGGGACGGGGAAAAATTAAATATAATGCAAAGGCACTTAGATATTTTAGTTTAAAAAGGTTGGAACCAAATTTGTCGCCCCGTGGGGGGGAGAGTTTTGGGGGTGTAAATGTTGTAAAAAATCAAAATTCAAATTAAACAGCAGTGTAGAGTTTTCTAATATGCAGAATCAAATTCCGGAGGTCAAAATACATACTACCTGATATATGAAATCATTTTTCGCCGTCGAGGTGAGTTTTGGGGGTGGAAATGTTGAAAAAAATCAATATTCAGTTTAAACGACGGTGTAGAGTTTTCTAGTATGCAAAATCAAATTCAGGAGGTCGAAATACATACCACCTGATATATGAAATCATTTGTCGCCCCGTCAGAGGGTGAGTTTTGGGGGTGAGAATATTGAAAAAAATCAATATTCAGTTAAAACGACTCTGTAGAGTTTTCTAGTGTGCAAATTCAAATTCAGGAGGTCGAAATACATACCACCTGATATATGAAATCATTTGTCGCCCCGTCCGAGGGTGAGTTTTGGGGGTGAGAATATTGAAAAAAATCAATATTCAGTTAAAACGACTCTGTAGAGTTTTCTAGTGTGCAAAATCAAATTCAGGAGGTCGAAATACATACCACCTGATATATGAAATCATTTGTCGCCCCGTCGAGGGTGAGTTTTGGGGGTGAGAATATTGAAAAAAATCAATATTCAGTTAAAACGACTCTGTAGAGTTTTCTAGTTAAAATCAAATTCAGGAGGTCGAAATACATATCACCTGATATATGAAATCATTTGTCGCCGTCGGGGTGAGTTTTGGGGTGAGAATATTGGAAAAAATCAATATTCAGTTTAAACGACGGTGTAGAGTTTTCTAGTATGCAAAATCAAATTCAGGAGGTCGAAATACATATCACCTGATATATGAAATCATTTGTCGACCCGTCGGAGGGTGATTTTTGGGGGTGAGAATATTGGAAAAAATCAATATTCAGTTTAAACGACGGTGTAGAGTTTTCTAGTATGCAAAATCAAATTCAGGAGGTCGAAATACATACCACCTGATATATGAAATCATTTGTCGCCCCGTCCGAGGGTGAGTTTTGGGGGTGAGAAAAAAAATCAATATTCAGTTAAAACGACTCTGTAGAGTTTTCTAGTGTGCAAAATCAAATTCAGGAGGTCGAAATACATACTACCTGATATATGAAATCATTTGTCGCCCCGTCGGGGTGAGTTTTAGGGGTAAAATTTGAAAAAATCAATATTCAGTTTAAACGACGGTGTAGGGGTTTTCTAGTATGCAAAATAAAATTCAGGGGTCAAATACATACCACCTGATATATGAAATCTTTTTTCCCCGTCGGGAGTTTTGGGGTAAAATTGAAAAAATCAATATTCAGTTAAAACCCTTGAGATTTTCTAGTTGCAAAATCAAATTCCAGTCAAACCTCCCTCCTGATATAAAATCATTTATTAGCCCGTCGGGATGTTTTAAAATTTGAAAAAACTAATTTTGTATTTTCTAAAAATCAAATTCAATTTCGAAATATTGATATATCGGAAATAAATTTCGCCCAACTAAAACATATTAAACTAATATTTTACTCCGATTTTTTTAAAACTCCTTTTAACGACAAATTTTTTCTATTCAAAATATATTTTCGACCCCCCTAAATTTTCACAAAACCCAAAAATGATTTTCAATATTCCCACACCCGGTAACAAGACCCAAACTTATTTGTTTATCAAAACTAAATTTTTAACGAATTTAATTTTCACCCCCCTCGGGCGAAATGTTTCTTTCAGGTATTATTTCATCCAATTTGTTTTCAAAAACTCTGCAAAGTCTTTTAACTTTGAAATTTGTTTTAAATTTCCCCCCCCAAAAGGCCTTGGGCCCCAACAGCAAAAAAATTTAACCGAACCTTTTTTTCAATACTAAAAACCCCCCCGCCTTTCAAGTTTATTTTCGACCCTGTTTTTACTCAAAAATTTCTGAATTTTTGTATATTGATTTTTCCAATATTCTCACCCCAAATTTCCCACCGAAAAAAATTTCGCTTATCGGGTATTTTGCCCTTTAATTTTTTATTAAAAACTCACCTCTTAAAACTGAATTGATTTTTTATTTCCCCAAAATACCCACGACAAATTTTCATTATCAAGGTAATTCAATTTGGGTTTTTAATTTTCAAATCTTTAACGAATATTGATTTTTATTCTCACCCCCCCTCGGCGGCAAAACATTATCAATTGAAACCTTTTTGATTTACTGCCTAAAATTTCGGGAAGGTTTAACTGAATTTTTGATTTTTTCAATTTCCCCCAAAACTCACCCTCGACGAACAAATGTTTCTTCCAGGTGGAAATTTTGACCTCCTAATTTTGTTTTAATCTGAAAAACTCTCATAAACGAATATTGTTTTTTCCAATTCTCACCCCAAAATCCCCTCCGGACGACAAAATTTCATAAAATCGGGTGATATTATTTCGACCTCCTGAATTTGATTTTGCATCTAAAAACTCACCGTCGTTTAAACGAATTTTTGTTTTTTTCCTATTCTCCCCCCCCAAAACTCACCCTCCGACGGGGGAAAATGTTTTCATATATCGGGTATGAAATTTCGGTTGAATTTGTTTTTCTAGAAGAGCTCTGGGGTCGTTTTAACTGAATATTGTTTTTTCAATATTCCCACCCCAAAATTTTCACCCTCGGACGGGGGAAAATGATTTCATATACCCGGGGTGTTATTTTTCGACCTCCTGAATTTGATTTTTGCGCTAGAAAACTCTACGGAGTCTTTTTTAACTGAATATTGATTTTTTCAATTTCTCCCCAAAACACACCCTCGGGCGGGGCGACAAATGATTTCTTATCGGGTGATTGATTTCCGGCCCTCCTGAATTTTTTTTTGCATCAAAACTCCAGGTCGAACTGAATTTTTGATTTTTTTCAATATTCCCCCCCCCAAAACTCACCCTCGGACGGGGCGAAAATGATTTCTTATATGGGGTTTTGATATGTATTTCGACCTCCGGGATTTTTATTTTGCTCTGAAACTCTGGAGTCGTTTTAACTGAATATTGATTTTTTCAATTTTTCTCACCCCAAAACTCCCCTTTCGGACGGGGCGAAAAAATGATTTCATATATCGGGTGGTATTTTTGACCTCCTGAATTTGTTTTTTACCCTAGAAACTCCCCCAGAGTCGTTTTAACTGAATATTGATTTTTCAATATTCTCACCCCAAAACTCACCCTCGGACGGGGCGACAAATGATTTCATGTTCAGGTGGCATGTTTTCGACCTCCTGAATTTGATTTTTGCATCTAGAAAACTCTACCGTCGTTTTAAACGGGAATTGATTTTTTCCAATATTCTCCCCCAAAAACTCACCCTCCGACGGGCCGACAAATGATTTCATATATCGGGTGATATGTATTTGACCTCCTGAATTTGTTTTTTTGCATACTAAAAAACTCTCAGAGTCGTTTTAACTGAATATTGATTTTTTCAATTTCTCACTTAAAACTCCCCCCCTCGGACGGGGCGCCCAAATGATTTCATATATCAGGTGGTACGTATTTCGACCTATTTGGTTTGATTTTGCATACTAAAAAACTCTACCCGTCGTTTTAAACTGAATATTGATTTTTTTCAATATTTCCACCCCAAAACTCCCCTCCGAGGGCGCAAATGATTTCATATTCAGGTGTATGTATTTCGACCTCCGGGAATTTGATTTTGCACCCTAGAAAACTCTAAGAGTCTTTTTTTTAACTGAATGTGTTTTTTTCAATTTCCCTCACCCCAAAACTCCCCTCGGGGGGACGAAAATGATTTTATATCGGGTTTGGTATGTATTTCGACCTCCTGAATTTGTTTTTTGCACACTGAAACCCCTCCCAAGGTGTTTCAACTGAATATTGATTTTTTTTCAATATTCCCCCCAAAACTCACCCTCTGACGGGGGACAAATGATTTCATTTTCGGGTGGTATGTATTTCGACCTCCGAATTTTGATTTTGCATACTAGAAAACTCTACACCGTCGTTTTAAACTGAATATTATTTTTCAATATTCTCCCCCCCCAAAACTCACCCTCCGACGGGGCGACAAATGATTGCATATCGGGTGATATGTATTTCGACCTCCTGAATTTGTTTTGCTTAAAAACTCTCACCGTCGTTTTTAAACAATATTGATTTTTTCCAATATTCTCACCCCAAAACTCCCCCTCCGACGGGGCGACAAATGATTTCTTAATATCAGGGGGATATTTTTCGACCTCCTGGTTTATTTTCCCGCTAAAAAACTCTACAAGTCGTTTTAACTGAATTTGATTTTTCCAAATTTCCCCCCAAAACTCACCCCCCGGAGGGGGGCGACAAATGATTTTATACCCAGGTGATATGTATTTCGACCTCCTAAAATTTGATTTTGCATCTGAAAACTCCGGTCGTTTTAACGTATTTTTTTTTTAATTTTTCTACTAAAACTCACCTCGGGGGGCGAAAATATTTCATATTCATTTGATTTGTTTTCGACCTCCTGAATTTTTATTTTGCTACTAGAAAACTCTGAGTCGTTTTAACTGAATTTGTTTTTTCAATATTCTCACCCCAAACTCCCCTGGGAAAGGGGCGACAAATGATTTCATATTTTCAGGTGGTATGTATTTCGCCTCCGTTTGATTTTCCACACTAGAAACCTCTCAAAGTCGTTTTAACTGAATTTGATTTTTAATATTTCCCCCCAAAACTCACCCTCGGACGGGGCGACAAATGATTTCATATATCAATTTGGCATGTATTTCGACCTCCGGGAATTTGATTTTGCATACTGAAAACTCACACCTCGTTTTAAACGGAATATTGTTTTTTTTCCAATATTCTCCCCAAAACTCACCCTCCGACGGGGCGAAAAAATGATTTCATATTTTCAGGTGAAAATTTTGACCCCCCTGTTTGATTTTCTACTAAAACTCTACAAGTCGTTTTAACTGAATATTGATTTTTTTCTATTTTCACCCCAAAACTCACCCTCGGACGGGGCGAAAATGATATCATTACCCAGGTGGTACGTATTTCGACCTCCTGAATTTGATTTTGCATACTAAAAAACTCTACACCGTCGTTTTAAACTGAATATTGTTTTTTTTCAATACCCACCCCAAAACTCACCCCCCGACGGGGCGAAATGTTTCATATATCAGGTGTTGTATTTCGACCTCCTGAATTTGTTTTTTGCACACTAGAAACTCTACGGTCGTTTTAACTGAATATTGATTTTTTTCAATATTCTCCCCCAAAACTCACCCTCGGACGGGGCGAAAATGATTTCATTATCGGGGTTTATGTATTTCGACCCCCCTGAATTTGATTTTGCACACAAAGAAAACTCTACAGAGTCGTTTCAACTGAATATTGTTTTTTCAATTTCTCCCCCAAAACTCACCCTCTGACGGGCGACAAATGATTTCATATATAAAGGTGGTATGTTTTCGCCCTCCTGAATTTGATTTTACGTCTGAAAACTCTACCGTCGTTTAAACTGAATATTGATTTTTTCAACATTTCCCCCCCAAAACTCACCCTCCGACGGGGTAAAAAAATGATTTCATATATCAGGGGGTATGTTTTTGACCCCCGGAATTTGATTCTGCATATTGAAAACTTTACCGTGTTTTAATTTTGAATTTTGATTTTTAACCATTTCACCCCCAAAACTCACCCTCCGACGGGGCGACAAATGATTTCATATATCAGGTGCTATTTTTCCCAATCTCCTGTTTTTGATTCTGCAAACTAAAATCTCTACAGTGCCGTTTTGCATGTATATTTAATTTTTCAACATTTCCCCCCGATTACCTCCCGTCCCCGGCCCCAAAATTCAAATATAATTTCTTCCAATATTTTAGAAATTTGATCGTTTACTGAAATAAGCCCTCCTTATTTTGACGAAAACAGACGGGTTACATTTTTCTCAGTGTATTTGTGGTTGTGGTTTTCCCCCGTGTTATTTCAAGCTTAAAAACACCCCTACTTTTAAATTTTTTGAATTGATATTTAATACTATCCAGGTAGAAGGATGAAAAAATACTGTAATGGATGTAAAACTCCAAAAACTTTAAATGTCGCTTTTTTCAAAAAAAACTTTACTAACCCTTCACTTTAAATTAAATTTTTATAGTCAGAAATAGTCCATGCCCCAGAAGCGTCATAGAAGGTTTTGGACTGCTGTAATAAATTTAAAACTCAAAAAAAACTGTTAATGTCGCATATTTCTGTCATAATATTTTTAAAAATTTTCCAAAAAACACATCCCACTCTTAAATTTTTTAAATTTTTTGCAACCAAAATGTCATGCGCACCTAAA